>JAWNOR010000173.1:0-600000 GCA_035045885.1 Drosophila borealis | reverse complement strand
TTCACAAAAAATTAAGTTAATGTTCAAAATAAACTGTACAACGTAGTATTATTCTATTTAAAATAAGCATTTTTTTCAATTTTAGTAAACCAATTCAAAAATATGATGCATAGTTGCAGTGAGGTGCAATAAAAATGATCGTAGATGGTTTTACGAATAACCGAAATGTATGTACAATAGACAAACCTTTAATTTAATCTGTACAATTTAAGTACTTGGCTGCTAATAACACATAAATGCCTAAAATCAATAGGTTTCTAAACTCAAGCTTCTGAGCCATTTGAATACAGGCAGACATATCGTTATGGCCTAAATTTAATATCCCTTAAAACTGATTTGAAATTATCGATTAATTGTTTTTCAGTGTTGTGCATTCGGAATAAGTGATGGTATCGTTAGTAGTTTTGGTATTTTTGTATTTCAAATTGCTTTTGTAATGTGTAATGCCGTTGGTCACATTGAGCGTTGACACAGTGAAATGCAGAAGCTCATGCTCGAAAATAAAATTTTTTCTTTAAAATTTGCGCTTAAATTTGATTGATTTGACGTAAATTTCGTCGCACACTTAAACTCGACACGCAACAAGTTCCAGCTGCGACAACAGTTTGCATACGCAGCAGCCGCAACTTAGAGTTTTAATTGTGCCGGTTGCCACAAAAAAAAAAAGGAAAAAAACGCCGCTTTTATTTTTGTTGCTGTGCGACGTGCTGCTAATTTAGTTTGTTGCAGTTGTTGCAATTTGTTGGAGGTGCTTCAAAAATGAGTCGCCGACGTGCACACGATACCGAAGATGAGAGTTATGGTGAGCTGAGTGTTAACTTTCATATAAAATAATAAATAATAATTTTTGACCATTTGATGTGCAGACCACAGACGCAACAAGCGTCGCCGCGTCTCAGAGAACCAGGAGATTGAGGATCGTTTGGAGTCCTTGATATTGCGGGTGGGCGAGCGCAGCACCTCGTCGGTGGAGTCGAATCTCGAGGGTCTTGTCTCAGTGCTGGAAGCCGATCTTGGCACATTCCGCTTGAAGATCTTGCGCATTCTGTCCGACTGTGCGGTACGCATGCCCGAAAAATGTACCGTCTACACGACCCTGGTGGGTCTGCTCAATGCCAAGAACTATAAATTCGGTGGCGAGTTCGTCGATCACATGGTGAAAACGTTTAAGGAGTCGCTGAAACTATGCCGCTGGGATGCGGCACGCTACTCGCTACGCTTTCTGGCCGATCTGGTCAACTGTCACGTCATCTCGGCCACAAGTCTGCTGCAGCTGCTCGACACAATCATCGATGTGTCCAACGAGGACACTGTGCCGCAAGTGCGACGCGATTGGTTTGTGTTTGCGGTGCTCTCCACGTTGCCGTGGGTGGGGCGTGATCTGTACGAGAAGAAGGAGTCAGCACTGGAGTCGCTGCTGCTGCGCATTGAGGTGTATTTAAATAAGCGCTCGAAGAAGCATCATAATGCACTGCGTGTCTGGTCATCGGATGCGCCACATCCGCAGGAAGAGTATCTGGACTGTCTGTGGGCACAGATACGCAAGCTGCGCCAGGACAACTGGGCCGAGAAGCATATACCGCGTCCGTACCTCGTCTTTGACGCCATTCTGTGCGAGGCACTGCAGCACAATTTGCCGCAGATTACGCCGCCGCCACACAATGACGCCTTTGAGTATCCCATGCCGTGGGTTGTCTACCGCATGTTCGACTATACCGACTGCCCCGATGGACCTAACCTGCCGGGTGCCCATTCGATCGAGCGTTTTCTCATCGAAGAGCATCTGCATCACATCATTGAGACGCATCATCATGAGCGCAAAGATTGCGCTGCACAGCTGCTGAATTTTCCGTTCAAGCACAAGATCCCATTAGAATACTGCATCGTCGAGGTAATCTTTGCGGAGCTCTTTCACATGCCCACGCCTCGCTATCTGGACATTTGCTATGGCTCCATTCTAATTGAGCTGTGCAAACTGCAGCCGGGCACATTGCCCCAGGTGCTCGCCCAGGCAACTGAGATACTGTTCATGCGCATCGACTCGATGAACACGTCGTGCTTCGATCGCTTCGTCAACTGGTTTAGCTATCATTTGAGCAACTTTAAGTTCACCTGGTCCTGGGACGAATGGGACAGCTGTCTGCTGCTCGATGCCGAGCATCCACGTCCCAAGTTCATCCAGGAGGTGCTCCAGAAGTGCCTGCGGTACGATATGCCCTAAAGCTTAATCTTTACTTAAATAAAACTCCTTTCTATTGCTCACAGACTGTCCTATCATCAGCGCATCACCGAAATGATGCCCACAACGTATGCGAAACTGATTCCGGTCATGCCCGTGCCTAACTACAAGTACACCAGCGAGGAGGCTGGTGAGTACCAAATGCCAAATATTCTCTAGCTCCTGGTGCAAGCAAGTTGTTACCTTGAATCAAAAATCATATTTATTCGATTGCTACAAATTTTAGAAAATACTTAACATGAAAATAACTGAAAATGGGAGCTCAACCAGTCTCACGATTTGGTCAGATCCTCCTCCTCCTCCACCACCTGCTCTTGCTTCGTTTTCAGTTAATTTGCTTTTTTGTTACGCTTAAGTTTTAGGATTAGTCGATTGCATTTTTGGGGCATTTAGCTGTGCTTCACCTCGTTCTCATCGTCGTCCACAATGATGGGTATCTCCTCGCCGTTCTCGCCCACCTTGATGCTGACGGATTTGCTAACCGATTTCTGGGTGAGCACCTCGATGACTTCACCCGCCGGCAACGCCGAGCTGTTTACTGCAGGCGAAGATGTTGTTGTAATCGGTGTTGTTGTTGTTATCGGTGTTGTTGTTGTTGTCGGTGCTGTTGTTGTTGTTGCTGTCGTGGGCACAAATGCCACTTTGGACTCGTGGCGATGACTGCTCTTGGCCCGGCTGTCCATGCTGGTGGCATTCTCCTTGCGGCGCTGCTTCCACTTGGCTAGTGTCGGCTGCTCCGTGGTTGTCGTTGTTGTTGTTGTCGATCTGCCGGCGGTGATGCGCGGCGTTGTCCGATATCGACTTAAAGCGCGCAGCGGCGAAATGCTGGTCGAGGTGGACACAAAGCTTGCCCGGCTTGTGGCCGCTGCTCTTGGTGGTGCCATTGAAGTGCTTGTTGCTGATGTTGTTGTTGATGTTGTTGTTGTCGATGTTGTTGTTGCGCTTTCTGTGCTTGTGCTGGACACTGGTGCTGCTGTGGTGGCCAATTTGGGTTGTTTTTGACTGCCAGCGGGTCGCTGTTCGGGCTGCATTGTGGGCAGCTCTGCCGTTTCCTCGTCCTCCTCGCCGTACTCCTGCTGCTCGCTTGTAGTGCCGCGCTGATGGTGCTGCCGCAGTGGCTCATCGGATTCATAGCTGTGCGGCGTCTCCAGCTGGAGTACATCCACTGGATGCTGATGCACATAAAGCGGATCCGGCTCAGAGTAGCGGTAGACGGTCTCCTCCAGCGGCTCGCTCTGCACAAATGACTTTGGCTCCTCCTCAGCATCTGCCGCGGCTCCGGCATAGATCAACAGCGGTGTCAGCTTGGACGTGTCGTGTTTGGATTCCTGATCGTAACCTGTTTATGCACATTAAAGATCCAAACCAAGATCAGAATTATATAATGAGAGAATGAGATAATCAGAATCTTAGCTAATTCCTCTGACTTGGGCAGATGTTAATCCTATCGAAACTGTCCAACCTTTCATTACATTATATTCCTGCAAAAACCGTCTCAAATCGGGCTACTCCATAATAGTATATGACCGCTTTATGAAATAATCCGAAGGCTGGACAAATGGAAATTATATATATCTCTACATATAAAACTGTTTTTCCCGACTGACTGACTGACCGACTGATTGACTGATTGACTGCTTGGAATGCGAGCTAGGTTGATCCTTAATCAGAATCTTTAATGTCTGGTGCGCGAAATCTGAAATCAGAAGCATTTCCAGTCATATCTCTATACAAAAAACTGTTTGTCCTGACTGATTGACCGACTGATTGACTGCTTGACTGATTGATGATCAACGCACAGCCCGAACCATAAGAGCTAGAAAACTGAAATTTTCACATTGGTTACCTTATGCGATGAAGATGCACGCTAAGACGCGATTTCGGGAAATTCCACCCGCATGTGTGGAAAAATCGCGAAAAACGTTTGTGTGCCACTTTATTTTGTTTACCATCGGATCGGCCTCAAAACTCATTTTCAAAGATATTTTGTTCAAATTCATTTGAGGACTGTTCCACACTGTTCGCAGAAATGCAAATCCTCCTTGGCGGCAATGGGGGTCATAGATATGTTGGGCGACGTTTTGTTTCAAATTTACTTCCAAATATCTAATCGAAAATCTTTTGCTAAGTTTATTTTTCGGCTTCAAGATTCTCACCGCAAGACCAACATGGGCGAAAGACGTTGATTCAAACATTCGATGCACTTTAAACTTATCTTTTAATAGAAGATGGGATCAAGATAATTCGGGAGGATTTCGCCACGGTCACCAAGCTATTCACGAGCAAGGTCGCGCAATATCCGCTAGTATATATAATATACTGTCACATATCGATATCTTTTTTATTCGATCGATATATATCGATTTCGAGTTTTAAGATAAGAGTTTTGTTAGATTCAACAAACAGGATATTTTGTTCAAGTGTGCACACTTTTTTGGCTGCCCAAAGCCTAAAGCCCAAAGCTTATCGCTGGAAATATCAGAGCTAAGACTCTATATACACCGGAAATGCATATATTATACATAACAGGAAATTAAGAGGATTGCAGCCATTTAGTGAGCTCACCTGTGTAGATTTGTGGATGCTGTTCCTGATCCTGATGCTCATCCTCGCCAGGCTCCAGGGACTCCGCAGAAGCTGGTTCGCGGTTCGTCGGCAATTGTAGCTCCCGATGCGATTCATAATAATGCGATTCAGGATAATGATGGCGATAGGGCGGCCCTGTCGCTGGCGCTGGTGTGGACACTTCCGCCACATAAGTGGCTGGACGATAGCCCAGCTCCGCATGATTGCCGCCGCCATCAGCCAGGCCATTCGGCGTCATGTAGAAGTGATGATGGAAATGATGGGTAACTGCCGGATTGGCTGGCACGGAAGCGGCATTAGCGGGACCAGCGCCAGCACCGACGCCAACGCCGCCGCTGCCCAGTTCGTTGGGCAAGGGGTAAGGCTCCGGGGGATGGGACATCTCCGGACGTGGACCAAACTTGACCGGATAGCCGGGTCGAAATGTTGTGGCCGGTATGAAGTTGGGACGCAAGCCCAGATTGTAAAGTCCCGGATACTGTTCAATCTTGGGCGTACCCTTGGGTATGCCCTGCTTTAGATACTCACCAATGTTGAGATTGGGCGGCAGCAGCGGTGGCAGCGGCGGCAGCGGCGGCAATGGCGGCGGCGGCGGCGGAGCCTGAAAGATGCCATGCATAAATGTCGCCTGCGGCTGTCGGTCCTGACGTCGCTGGGCTAGCTCCTGTTCGCGCTTCTCCTCGTAGAGCTGCCGGCCAAAGCTCTGCGGATAGTCGGATTCCTTCTGGATGAAGCTCTGCTGCGGCGGCCAGCCAATGCTTGCCGCCAGCGGCGACACGCTGAACTTCAGCTCGTAATGGAAGCGTTGGGGCAAACTCTGGCCAATGCCGCCATCCCGATGCCGGATCCGCTGCACACGCCACAGAGCGCGTGTCTGGATGCCCGCCGTTGGCGTCGATTTGGCATCCGTGTTGCCCTCGACAAACCGATAGCTGCCATTGGCCGAGAACTGTTCCAGCCGACCGCTGGCCAGCGTCACAATATCCCCAAAGCGGGCTGGGCCCAGCTGCGTCTGGGCAACGCCGGTGAGCGGCATATACGGCGTCTGCAGAAAATTGTGATAATCATGCAGCTGGCTGCCATTGGCCGCCGCACAGGCGCGCTTTAGTGGCATCAATATATAGCTGGCCGGTACAACCTACCTGAGATTGCCAGCGGCGGCGCCCACGGCGGCGTCCGTGAACAGCGTCACATAGGTCACATGCTTCAAGGTGCGCTCCCAGCTCCGCACCACATCCGTCGTCGGCTGCTCCTCGTAGTAGATGCGTTTGCCGTTCGATTGCAGCGACTGCTTGGGCGTCAGCACCAGATCCCGTCCGGCGCCCACAATGGCCAGCATCGGCTGCAGCTGCTGCAATTTACCAGTTGGCTATCAGTTTCAGCTGGGATCAATTTCTAAAGGAACCCAGCTTAGCCTTTCTGTGCAATCGGACCATGGCGAGGCATGCTGGGCAACTGGACAGCTGGACAGCTCCCTCTCTCTCGGATTATCACAGACTTTTTATAGAGTACATCAGACTGACTGCCAGTATCCACAGTAGCTGGAAGATACTGGCCACAGACTTTGTCATGAGGAAGTCGAAACAGAAACAAGGCACACTCTGGTCAACTGAGAAGGCCCTTAGATGGGGGATAAGCTAGTGGCACGTCCAGACTGAAAGAGGGTCCCACTCTAGCCTACTCTGTGCCTCAAGTGACAGGCTTGTGCAGCATCTGTCACGGGCTCAATATGGGTTAGCCTTGGCCATGGATATGGTTGGCTGTTTGCAGCCGAAGTTTCTTTCCAGCTTTGTCCAGCGCCAAGATCCTAACCCATGTGCGACTCTTGTCGAGCAGCATCTCAGGGCTTGCCACAAGTAGCTCGAAGCAGCTGCTGTCCATGTCACCCACTCGGACACCGAAGAGTAACAGTTGGGTCACGAGTGGACGACGTGACTTGACCATCTATATCGAACCGTTGATTTTAACCCCACCAAATGGAGGCACAGTTCTGCACCACTTACGATTGCTAAGAATAGTATGCACACGAGGCAAGGGACTTGCCACATTTTCACAACAACAAAAAAATCACGAAAAAAAAAGCTAACGAAAACACAAATGAATCGTTGACACAGCTCTTTTGGCCAATTCTTTGGACGTTTGTGCCGCGCGCGCGCTTTGGGTTGACTGAAAGGCGTTCGCGACGTGCGCACCGCTAATAACAAAACTCAACGACAGACGGGTAAACCACCAAATGCCACCGCTGCTGCCTCTGGCTTCGTCTGCTGCTTTCGTTGGAGCAGCCAAGCGGCGCATCGCCAGCGGCGGCAGCAGTTTCGCAATCTTTGGCAACGGCCGCGTTTCTAACAGCAGCAGCAGCAGCAGCAGGTGGTGCGGGTGGTTGCGCGGCTGACGCGCTTTTATGCAACACTCGCGGATGTTTAGACCCGCTTCAAGCAGAAAGCCAAGCGCCCCACCATACAAAAATCCAAGCCCAACCTAAGACCGACCCCGCCTACCCACTGAGCTGAGCTGAGCTGAGCTGGCGAAACGCTTTTTGGCAAGTCGCGTAGACTTGTGGAGCAGCACGCCGACCCACTCCGAGCCACTCCGAGCCACTTCGACCCACTCGAACCGAGCGAGATTCCCTGTCAGATATGCTGCTCGCTTCGCTGAAGTTCAATAGTGGAACTGGCCGCCATCAGATGCCATTCCATCCGATTCGATTGTCGTTCTCATTGCGTTTCAGTTCACCTTGTCTCAGGTTCTCTTTTTGATTTTGTAGAGGGTAAAGATCACATAATTGATAGCACAAGGGCTTAGACTTAAGGCAGAAACGCGCTACAAAGCACGAGAAAGTATTACATTAGGGAAGAGTCGGAAAGAGTCGGAAAGAGAATAACTAAAGATAGAGCCCGAGCTGGGCTCAAGTGCAGATAAAGCACGACCATGAGCCATGGCTCAAGATGAGGCTCGAACTGAGAACTGATTAAAAAAGGCCCGCATCCATTTTGGGATAGCAATAGTGAAGTCTATTTGAACAAAAATGTAAAAGGTGCTAGCTTAAGGACTTATAGAAAAGCCAGCGCGAAAGATCGATATTTATCGAACGCTGAAAAACGAGAAAAGTTATCGACAACTTGAAACCGATTGCATTTCTTAAATCTGCATGCCAAAACTTAGCTCTCCAGCTACCATTAAATGCGAGTTAATGCTTTAAAAAGCAAAGACTACAAATCGATAATTATCGAAGTTGGTTTAGTGGGAAAAAGGTGTCGATATTTTGATTAGCCTGCTCAGCAAGAATATATGAATGGGACGGGACCTTCTGCTTCTCAAGGTACCCTTTTTATTATAATATGGTAAACAGCTTAAAGCAACTTATAGCTATTTTAATGGGGTTTTCAAGAGTCAACTCTGAGGCCTTGCTTAGCTCTCGTGCTGCTTCTCATGACAGTCATAAAAGTATTAAACTTAGAACTCGTTCCTCCCCCGCCAAACCCAACTAAATATGAGACACACACACACACACACACACAGCTGGCTCATAGACATGCAGATTTTGCGTTTTTCCACTTTCGCTTTGTGTTTCACATTCGTAAACGTTGCAGCTGGCCATTAATGCGTGTCGTGTCACGCGCTCATCGCTAATTGCGCCACTTTAGCATTGACAGCCAGGCAAACCGCAGAGAGCGGAAGAAGAGCAGCTGCAGCTCCAGAGCTGGACACGTTGCGCTCGATAGAGCAGCGCCCTGATCTTTGGAGCGCCATGCCCTGCCTTGGACATGCCCAATTTGAGCTGAAAACCAAAGACCCGTGAAAATATACATATTTTGGCATCAAGTCAAACCAAATGCTAATAATCTAAGGCGAATGCCCTATAGTCGAAAAGTCGCACAGTGGGCATGATCGATCTTGATCAGGACGACGACCTTAATTTGATTCATCAGATATAGGTATAGATATAGGTATAGAAATAGGTATAGATATAGGTATAGATATAGGTATACGTATAGATATAGATATAGATGTAGATGTAGATGTAGATGTAGATGTAGATGTAGATATAGATATAGATATAGATATAGATATAGATATAGATATAGATATAGATATAGATATAGATATAGATATAGATATAGATATAGATATAGATATAGATATAGATATAGATATAGATATAGATATAGATATAGATATAGATATAGATATAGATATAGATATAGATATAGATATAGATATAGATATAGATATAGATATAGATATAGATATAGATATAGATATAGATATAGATATAGATATAGATATATAGATATAGATATAGCATGTAGAGAAGGAAGCTACAACTTGCCGCTGGGCTTAGGGTATCTCCCAGTCGAGCACTCTCGTCTAGAGCGTTCTTAGCTGTTACTATTAGCTGTTGGCGCGATTCATTCAGCAGATATTCAGCCAACATTCCAAGCTGCATTTGCTGCTGCTGCTGCTGCTGCTTCTGTGTGAACTTTGGGGGCTGATCTTGACACGCTCCATTGTCTCGAAAATGGCATTCTTGAGCTTTGTTTTGCTTGACTGTCTGATGGCCTCACAGTGCTTGGCAACTGGGTCGCGCTGCAGTTCCGCATTTGGCTTGCCAAATGGACGCATTAATTCGTTTAAATTAAGTCTGTTCCCCCTTAACCCTTTCCACCAGCTCCTCTTGAGCTCAACGCGCATTTCATTGACATAATCGACTCAAGTGCCAATAAATTGCATGTAATGGCTGATGTCAGGCGGAGATGGCTGCCCCTGCTGGAGTACCGTCTGGGCAGTAGGCAGGGTTCGGGCGGCGGGGGGCGGGTGGCGGGTGATGTAGACATCATTAGTAACGCACCAGGCGGTAGCAGTGGCAGGCGCGCTGGGCCTGTTGCCGCTTGGTTCCACGCGGCGGCGCACCAAACGCAGTTGCAACTGGCGCAAGCGAAAGTGTCAACTATGACAGCAGCTAACCCGCTCCAGGCCTCCCTCCCTCTCCACCCACTACCTGCTCGTAATAAGCATTTAATGATGTTGCATTCAAACAAATCATTTCCGTCTCTCTCTCTCTCTCTCTCTCTCTCGCTGCGTTTCTTTCGGCGCAGCCAATCTGCCCGGGACAACGGTCGCCCTGCAGCTGGTCGGCGCCATACGGCAGAAGTGCACGCCGGAGGAGGTGGTCAACATATTGAAGGAGATACCCAGCAGCGGTTACAGCGGCGAGGAGATGTCCGATGGCAGTTTCAATGCGTTGAAAATAGATGTCTTTGTCCAGACGCTGCTCAATTTGGGCTCGAAATCGTTTTCGCACAGCTTTGCGGCAATATCCAAATTTCATGTGGTATTCCGTGCGTTGGCCGAAACGGAGGAGGCACAAATCTGTATATTGCACAACATCTTTGAGCTGTGGTCGTCGCACCAGCAGATGATGGTTGTGCTCATCGATAAGCTGCTCAAGCTGCAAATTGTCGACTGCTCGGCGGTGGCCACATGGATATTCTCCAAGGAGATGACAGGCGAATTTACCAAAATGTATCTCTGGGAGATACTGCATCTGACCATCAAGAAGATGAACAAGCACGTCATTAAACTGAGTGAGTAAATGTTGATCGATCGATCGTTTCACTAAACACTAAAGCCATATGTCTGAAAATCCCTGACAGATACCGAGCTGAGCGATGCCAAGGAGAAGCTGTCCAAGGCGGATTCATCGTCCAGCGACACGGATGAGGATACGCCGCACAAGCGCAAGAAGCCCATTACGCATGCCGATAAGCCATCCGAGGAGGTAGCTCCATTCAGTTCGGGTTTCCCTTTCAAACCATTCATTTACCATCCGCATCCGTTCGCAGGTCGTTGAGCGCATGGAGGAGAAACTGGAGGCAGCCAATGTGAATCAGAAGCGTCTGTTTCTCATCGTCTTTCAGCGCTTCATTATGATACTATCCGAGCATCTGCTGCGCTCGGACACAGATGGACGCGATCCGGACACAGACTGGTATCGCTGGACCATTGGCCGCCTGCAGCAGGTGTTCCTCATGGTAAATCGAGCACACGCGCATTAAGCTATATATATTCGATGCTAATCCTTGCAACACTTTTTCTACCAACAGCATCACGAACAGGTGCAGAAATACAGCAGCACGCTGGAAACGCTGCTCTTCACATCCGATCTGGACTCACACATACTAGAGGTCTTCCAGCAGTTTGTCGCACTGCGCGCCTAACAGAATCGAACAACAACAATGACTACAACTACAACAGCAATAAAAACAACAACAATAGCTAGCTGCCACTTGAACTGTGTCCAGACGCGACTCTGGACCTGCTTCGGCCGCATGGAGCAGCCAAAACAGCTGCGCTTCGGGCAATCATTTAGTTCTGTTTTAGGATTTCGTTTTTTTACACACACATATGCATACAATTGTAATTTTATGATAAGTGGGCTCCAGCAAAAAGCCGCCTACATCAATTTAACCACAAGTCGCAACACACACACACGTACACACACAACATACTTACACACATACAAGATCTACATAAAATGACAAATTTTGTAATTTGTAATACATCAAAATGCATGATTAAAGATATGTACATGCAAAGCTAAACATTTAAAAATTGTTTTTTTTTATACGGGTTGCTGACTTAACAGCCTAGCAATTCGTATGGTTCAAAATAATATATTATTTTATATATATATTTACAGGGATTTGTTCAATAGAAATGATATATTCGTAAAATGGTTTTATTAGCACATACTTGCAGTTTAGCACGCACTGTGTTGCTGCTTTCTGCACATCACAGTTGGATGGAAACTGTACACAGGCTGTGCTTGTTATTGAGGTTTGGGGTAAACTGTGACCAAGCTGCAGCAAAAGAGGTTTTATGTTCACTGTGCACATGGTTGTACTAGCCAAAACAGTTGTAGTAGCACTGTGTCTTAGAAAGTCAGCACATATTGTGGAACATAAAAAAGTGCAGCATACATTTGGGCTGGCATGAAATTGAAAATTTCCAAACTTGTGCTAAATAAGCTTGCAATTTTATTCGCACTCAGATCCCATTTATTTTATATATATATATAGTATATGTATATATTGTATGGTGTATGTTTATAGTATATGAAAATATATTTTCTGCGCTCAGCGCAACGGCTTCACTTTAGCACATTTTTTTTGGCACCGGTTTCCGTATTCATTTTTTGTTTTTGTTTTTTAGGAATCAGGTTAAGAGCTGCACGGGCTGGGGCTCGGTTTTGGGTTACATTCATTGCTATAGCTAAATTGCTTTGCTTGGTAGATTTGTAGACTTGCAGGTCGGTCAGCTATGGTGGCATCTACGAGGTGCGCGGCTGGCTGGGCACATACTTCTCCGAGGGCTGATACTGCCACTGGGCGCAGATGGCCTCCTGCTCCGTTTGATTGTAGCCGGCTCTGGTTGGGAAGAGAGACAGAGAGACCGTCAGACTGTGAGAGCGATGGAGATGCTGTGCGATATAGCTGGTGAGCATTGGCATTCGAGATGTGCTTAATTTATTGGCATAAATGTGTAAACAAATGAAAACCAGACAAAAACAAAAAAATCAAAAGAACAACAAAAAACTTAAAACGAAACATGCAGTTGCTTTGGACATGCTGACTATGCGCTGCGTGCGTCAATCCTCTGCAGCTACTAATACTGAGCGGGCACAGATGCCGCCCGGAGCTCAGCTCAGCTCAGCTCAGCTCCAGCCATAATCATAGCCATAGCCATAGCCGGGGCCATAGCCGGGGCCATAGCCGGGGCCATAGCGCGGCCGCTCGTAGTAGTAGCCCCTCGAGGGCGGCCGGCGGCCTGGCGGCAGTTCGCGGCTGACCGGCGCATGGAGGCTGTCCCAGAGCAGGCGGGGACGCTGGACCACCTCGCGCAGTATGTTGACTGCGGCCAGGCCGACGCTGGCCAGCTTGACGCCGAAGCGTCGTGCATTGTGCTTGATCGGTGGCAATGGCGCGGGCGCAAGGGCGCGTCCCAGCGGATGCTGCTGCTGATCTAGAATCTTGGCAATTAGATTATCGGCATGCGGCGGCACATAGAGATCGGCCTGCCGATACTCGGCCGGGCACTGCTGCCGGCTGCCATATAAGTAATCGTCGAACCTTTGGTGCGCCGAGCAGGGGCTGCGCTCCTGGAAGCAGGTCACCTGCACCACATTGTAGAAGATGGCGCCCAGCGTGTTGGCCGTCTCCGTGTTGGCCGCCTGCAGGCAGCGCCGGAACCGGGCATCGCAATCGCAATGGGATCGGGTGAAGGTGCCGCGATTGCACAGACCGCGCCGGCAGTCGCCCACGTTGAGCACATCCGGGCACATGTCGTGCTCGCGACAGCATCGATCCTCGCGCGCATGCTGCCCAAGATCATCGTAGCTGGTGGCCGCTGTGCCCGGACCGCACCACTTTGTGCCCGGATATATGAAGCCGAGCCCGCCGCGAAACTCATGCCCATAGGAGCCCTGACGCCGGCACACCTCCTCCAGCTCCACGACCGACTCGCGCGGCACCTGCCGTATGCGACGCGGATCCGACTGCAGCAACATGCGCTGAATGTCGCCCCTGCGGCAGCACAAATACGAAAAAACAAAAAACGTTTCCAATATGAATTTTGCAAAAGGTCGCTCTGAAATTATTTGACTTCTGTGCGGCACTCACCGATCCGTGTGCATCTTGCAGAACGGATGACGCGACGAGAGCTCCACCATCATGGTCATGGTCATATCCGAGATGAGCACCGCGGAGCCAGCGCTCGGCGGCAGTCCCTCGCTCAGCAGCAGCGCCAGCAGCAGCGATGTCAGCGGCAGCGCCACCGGCTTCATCACGTCTTCCAGCAAAGAAAGAGCGAGCGAGAGAGAGACACACAGAGAGAGAGAGAGAGCAGCTGCAAAGAGAGTGCCAGAGTGTATGAGAGAGTGAGATTTAGAGATGAGCGCGAGACGCTAAACGAACACGAGCACGACACGCACGACTTTGCTGAAGATTTCAATATCCTGTTAAGCGATGATCGCCGAGTCCGTCAGCTCACGTCAAGTCGTGCGTGTTCGTGTCACGACACGCGCTCAAAGAGAGCGCCAGAGTGTATGAGAGAGTGGGATTTAGAGATGAGCGCGAGACGCTTAACGAACACGAGCACGACACGCACGACTATGCTGAAGATTTGAATATTCCTGTAAAGGGAGGATCGCCGAGTCCGTCAGCTCACGTCAAGTCGTGCGTGTTCGTGTCACGCCACGCGCTCAAAGAGAGTGCCAGAGTGTATGAGAGAGTGGGCAATAGAGATGAGCACGATACGCTAAACGAACACGAGCACGACACGCACGACTATGCTGAAGATTTCAATATTCCTGTAAAGGGAGGATCGCCGAGTCCGTCAGCTCACGTCAAGTCGTGCGTGTTCGTGTCACGACACGCGCTCCACGCTAAGCGTGCGAGAATAGTTGGCACCAGGTATAGAGCGCGCATCATGGAGGCTGAAGGACCGGGCTGAGACTCGGAATGTGGCCCACATTCAGCGTCCAATTAGCAGCTGGCTCGCCCGCATCTTGGATTTTGGCTAATTTGCATGGTCCGGTCAGCGCGCACAGTTGACCTCACGCCGAGCACAATGCGCGACGGCACAGTGGGCCGCAGTCGTGTGAAAAATGTGATCAGCTCTTTGGATCGCGACCGGCGCACGGCTGGCACCACGGTAAATGATGAACGCGGCGATCAAAACAAAATCAATGAAATGCAGAAAATAGAAAAAAAATTTGCAAAATAAAAGACAACGTTTGCCAAGCAAGAGGAGTAGTGCACGACTAGCAGATACCCTGCATTCTTTAGCCAGCGACAAGCACACGTAGCTACTTCTACAAGCACACACACACACACACACACAAGTCTTGGGCAGCATCTGTGCTTCTTCTTTCGCTCAGCTCCATACTATGGAAAATACTTTCTGGATTAACTCTGGTGTTTATCGTCCGATATTCATAGAACTTTCAGGGAATGAATATTAGCTCGAAAAGCGTTCATATACCAAGGCGCAAGACTCTGTCTTTGCAAATCAGCTTTATACTCAATTTGTATTCGAATGTTTGGAGCTATCCAAAAAGTGAAATGTGTTTAATCTGTTGAAGCTCTACGAGCAGCTGCACATCAAATTTAATAACTCTAGCTCTTATAATCGTCCGAATCGACATTTATCGATATTTATCGATATCATAGAAATATATTGAAAGATATCGATATGCCAGAATCGATATGAATATATTCACTTTGATGCCTCTAGCTTTTCTAGTTGACGAGATCAGCTCAGCTCGTTGTCCGGATTAAGAATTTGTGATTCATGGGGTCGGAGAAGGCAGCCTCAACATGAATACTCCTTCTTAGTGGGTACAGGGTATAAAAGCCAAGACAAAATAATTCAAAACATAAAAGACGAAGTTTGGCAACAGAAAGGAAAACAAAACGGAAACTAATTACGATTTTGGCCAGCTTTAAGGTGCGTCTGGGAGGGGAGGGAGGGGGGGGGAGGGGCTTGGCAGCTGAGTGTCGAAATGATGCGATAATTGGCCAATCGCTTGTTACCAATTCTTGGCGCTTTTTTCGATACGGAAAGGTCAAGGTCGACCAGCCACGCCCACTTTTTCGAATTACAGCCAACTGTGTGCGAAGTGGCTACTGGATTTATTTGGCCAATAGATCTGCGACAGTCCGTAATGTTTAATAAGCTCTAACAGCTGGCGCATACCCTGCAGTGTTCGGGCAGCGGGGCATATTGCATTCAGACACATGCGGGACAGGTCTTTTGGCTCAATTGGATTGTCACTGCTGGACTTCCTTGGTGACATGTCATGTAAGTTGTCCTGCAGAACATTATTAGAGCATTCAGCTTTCGTGCGTTAACAGTGTTGGGTTAAGAGGGCTAAACAGTGTTGTCTAGCACGAATGAAGTTCATAAAACTGAAAGATCATCATCAATGATTTAAGGACAAAAATCTTTTATAAAAGCAAAGAGTATTTGAGGTGCGTTCATGCTGAACATTTTGGTCTTGAAGAGTTATTTTCAGCGACTTTGGCATTTTTTTTTGTTTGTTTATTGAATGAGCACAAATCAATTTTTTATAAGTTGTTTTTTTTTTTTCATATTTTTTAGCAGGTAAACATGAGAAATACCATCGAAAAGCGCAAGTCTTGTTAAGGTCTGCGACCACAGACAGTTCTCTCGGTTTTGATTTAGTTGTGGTTGGTTTTTTTTTCTTTCTTTCTGGGAAGGGACATTGAATTCCAAGGCGTAAACTTGGTACAGTTCACGTCACGTCACGTCACGTCAGGTCGGATTATTACAGATAATTAATGATGATATATTGAGAGGCGTTTATTAACTATAATAAGCATCCAATTTATGAGGGGCCAAGAGCGGGGGGGGGGGGGGCAGCTGAAGATCAATCAGCGATCGTTCAACAATTGTCAACTGTCTGGGCGCAAAATCTAGCGTGGGCTAGATCTATTTGGAGACAGACAACGACAGCTGCGATCGATCTTAATTCGCGGAATTGGACTGAGAAGGCGGTATTCGGTCTTCCGATCAGCAGCAACAAGATCAGTAGCTGTACCTTCCAAATGTTTTCAATAGGCATTCCGATATCCAATTCGAATACTTTTCCGGTTTATGGCAAATGGCATCAGACGATCAGACGCAGACGCAATCACGATCTGCGGCTCGTACTCTGGAATGAACCGCGGCACGATCTTTCGACTCAATATCAAAAGTCGCGGCTTAATTTGTTGATTTATCTCTAGCTCGTGGCTAGATTGTTGATTCGATCTGCCGCTTGGACTTGGACGAGCTGATCTTCAGCTCAATTTCGACCTGCACTTCGCGCCAAAGTACAGTCACCAGCTAGATCTATAGCTGAATGCCATAGAGAACCGACTAAAGCTTGATCTTCAGCTAGATTTCAAACTAATTGAGGCTTTATCTGTGACACGATCTTCGGCTAGATCGGCAGATTAATGGATTCGACTAGATCAGTAGAATACGATCTTAGGTTTGCCTCAAAGCTCAAGCATTAACTAGATCTGTGGCTGCATTTGCAGAGCGATCTTCAGGCTGATCGACGATCCGCAACTCAATTTATAGCTTGATATTTAGAGCGATCTGCAGCTTAAAACTCGATCACGAACTGCGGCTTGTTGTCTAGAGCGTCAACTGAATATATTTCAATAACAATATTGCGATCTATTTCCATACCCGCACGATTTGGCGATCTAACGATTCGCTGATCTGTTTTGAACGCGGCTGATCACCATTCGCTGCAGTCACCCTTCATCCATTCGCATCATTTTCAATGTCAATGCTTTTTAAATTCATGCCATAAATAGCCAGCTGCGACGCGACGGAGCCCAGCGGGTCGATCGACGATCGACGATCGGCGATCTACGTCAGCGTCTCGCCAAAGAGCCGGCGCTTGATGTTTTGCCTTTTCCTCTAGCCTCTAGCCTCTGGCCTCTGGCCTCTGTCCCTGTCTTGTTGGTCTTTGCGTAGCACAAGATGAAACGAAATTGAAATCAAAGTTCGATTTGCTGGGCCGCTTTTGCTGCCTCAAGTACATTGACCGCGGCTGTGCCTCAGCCCCAGCCTCAGCCTGAGGCGTCGAGCGATCTGTTTGGACTATTTTGGACCCCAGCTCTGGCACTTAACTGTTTTAGAGTTTCTTTGCCCATTGACCCGTTGAAAATGGCTAAAACGAAGCGGGCATCATGTTCTTCTTTTTTTTTTTTTGCTAACGTATGTAAGGGCAGATCTTGCAAGGGAATACGATCGCATACTATTTGTATTTCGATATCTTCTCGCATTTGCATCGTATCGATAAATATCGATTTAAAAGAAACGGTTTCTTTGAGCACAGCTCGAGAATTAATGGAGCTAGAGACACCCAACTCCTACCGAGGCTATTGCATAGCATACACAGCTTGAGCATGTTTCACTTTTTGTATAAATTCACCCGTTCCCGAGTTAATCGGAAATGCATTTCCACAGTCGGGCTGGAATGTTTGACTGAGTATCTCCTAGTCGGAGAAATCTTTGCTTGTTTTTTTTTTTTAGTTTTTTTTTATGGTTCAACATCCGATTAAAAAATAAAAAACAAAGCAACAAAGCGCCTGACGTTAGTAGGTTGAGGCGCGGGGGTTGGGCGACCGCAAGCGGAGTTCATGCCCCAAAGCTGTTACCTGGCACTTTATGGCCCATCACGCTGTGAGCTACTGTTGGCCCTCTCGATAAACAAGTTCCAACTGCAATTAAATGGGGCGGGCGCTGAGAGGGGGGAGGGGGTGCGGCGGGAATGGTTAGGTAGATTGGGCTACGCTAAAGGTCGATGGGCGTGTCGTCGCTTGGATCATCAATCACAGACGAAGTCGAAGCTACTTTTGCTCCTTGATCCAAGCACAAAATTATAAACCGAAACTGAAGCGAACTCTACTCCCTTGCATCTGCCCCCCCCCCCTTTCCCTGCCCGTTGCCCCCGCTGTTTGTACCCTGGCAAACCCTTCACTTGCCTTCAGATCTCGAGCGCAATGTAACTGGTTTTTCTTTGTTGTTGTTGTTGTTGCTGCTCCCCTTGCATTTTCAATGTCGCTTCTGGTCCAAAAAAAAACAGGTAACACCTGACGCCTGACCAGGAAATACCCTGTATGGACATGCTTCGTCTATCTTTCCGTTCCACAGAGTATGACAATATGCATTCTTGCATTCTCATCGGTCTTTATAGTCCGATCTTTATGAAATTATCAGGGCAACAGCAAAGTGTGCATACCATATCATCGAAAAGGGATAAACTGGCGTCGCAAGTGGGGTATGCAAGAATTGAAATACTCTACGCAGCTCTATTCTATTAACCGAGATTTACGAACAAACATTCTACCGAATGAACGAACGGATGGAAAGACAGTGATATCAAGATATTGTCGTCTGCCTGTTGCATGCACATGCACAAAACTATAATACCCCAATTGCAGGGCTAAAGGGTATACTCTGAAGCCTAACATCATTTCGAGTCATCTTCGGGCTGAATAAAATACACAATACACTTGCTTTTTTCGGCAGTTTTGCGCTAAAGTAAGTTGTTTGTAACCCGAAAATCAGCCGAAAGCTGAACTTATTTTTATTTACATATAAATATATTCAAAAATGCTTTGGTTTAGTTGCAAAAATGTTTGAGGGCGATCCAGATATATTGGTATAAATAGCCTGATCCCCCAGCCTTATCTATCGCTTGATTATCGCTTATATCTATATTTTGGATAGAGTTCAAATTGCTGTGAATATTTATTTATTGCTTGCAATATTTTCAATAGAAACGGCGCGCAATTGTGAATTAGCAATGCAAATGTTTCATTAATTTAAACATTTTTAAAAATGTAAATATAATAAATATTTATTGGTCAAAGGAAGAAACCGGTTTCACGCGCGTGGAAACAGGTTCACGAACCGAACCAAAAAACTGTTGCAGCCCTGGTTTTTGGTTCAAACGATGCTGTGAACCAAAGCGACGACAATTTGGCTTTGCAGCCCTGGTTTTTGTGTATATAATTCGAGTGTAATTCAAATTGTTATCAATTTTTGTGCCTATTTTACAACACTCGCCGCCAGTCTATAAAAATGTCAGCGGCAAGAAGTTAGCTAACAACCCCCCCCCTCCCTCCCCCCATCAAGCCATAACCCCCCCTCTCAGGCACAATGCCAACTTCAAGACTTGTCCAACCATTTTTTTTATTTTCAAGCCAAGCTGTTAACTTTGGACGTGTAATTGCCGAACGTTGTGTGTAACCCTCTACCCCCCCCCCCCCCTCACCCTCCCCCTCCCTCCCTCGTCACTTCAAAATGATCTTAATCGCCCTGCCAAAGGCCACAGACAACAACGTGACGCCGCCTCCAGCTGCGACTGGGCGGGTCCTTGCCCAAAAAAAAAAAAACAAGAAGAAGACAAAGAAGAAGAAGCAGCAGCAGCAGCAGCGAAAACCAGAATTGAAGCCTGCAAATTGAGGTCAAGTTGAAGAGCAGCCAGGCGTTGGGCAGGTGTGAGTGGCCGGACGGGGGGGGGGGGGTGGGTGTGTGTGTGTGTGGAAGTTAGTGCAGGGTTAACTCGTCCCGGCCCCCTTCCCGCTCCCCGCTCCGCACTCCTCGCTCCTCGCTGCAACTATAACAGAGCGTCGGCTTTGTGACGGACAGTGGCAATGACAGTGGCGGTCATTGAACGAGCTGCTGCTGCCAGGTGAAGGTTAACCGTTATGGCCATAAACACATAACCAAAGATATACCAAAAAAAAAAAAAAACAAAACAGAGAAGCAGAGAAACAAATGCCGGCCACAGTTGCCACCTGTCTGCAGTGCGCGCTAATTGCCCCAGAGTTGCCATGAGTTTTCGAACAAATGCAATTTGATTGCTGCGCGCGCTAATTGTCGGAAAACAGGGCCTAAATGCCAGTTAAACAAATGCCCGCCAATCTGGCCCTCCTCTCGGCCCGAGCCGGGGCGCGGCCTTAGCCAGCGCTTGCGCTTTGCTAAATGCTGTGTACATTTTTGCCAGCTTCTCGTGCAGAATTCAACAGCAAATTCCAAATTAATAGGCCAGCTTGTGCGACAGGTGTGAAAATGTGTGCAAGCGACAGAGGGAGAGGGGAGCGGCGTCAGTACTAGCTGGAGGCCAAGCTTATCGCACATTCAAATATTTATTATCCAATATTTGATTTGTTGTATCCACAAAAGGTTCTATCTAAAAGCAAACTTCAGGGACGCATGTCCGGCCAATGTGGCAGATATACTATATCTATTTTTCAGAGAACAACATAAGTGTTCTCTCTTCGAAAACAATAGGAACTATATACATTAAGTCTTCAATGAATTTGAAGTCGAAAGAAATTCAATCAATAGTTTTCGACAATTTTACTGAACATATTCATTTCTTAACAATGAGGAGCTCATTAAAAAAGAACAGGAAGCCGGATATATCAATTACAGTCGTAGTACAACCTTTGACCCCCATTTTCACGAAAGAAATACTAGATATTTTGATTAAGTGTGAAACAGCTCTCAAAAGCAATTGCAATAGGTTCTTAGAAAATGCATTAAAAGTTTCATAAAACCGTTTCTCACGCTTTTTTCACACTTGCGGGTGGAATTTTCGACGTTTTAACGCGCACAGAAGTTAAAAACAGTAAAACTTTTAGTTTCCTCGAATAGTTGATAATTGAGGACAAATTGTTTTCTATTTAGAGATAAAGAAAGCTACTGCTGAGATTTCAATATCGCAGTGAAAATATTCCATCCACTACTTTTATTCATTTAACAGTAGCCAATAATTATTAATAATTTCCAAATTAAAGCATTGAACTTTACAACGTATAGCTGACAAAATTAAACGTTTATCATAGTTATATACATGTGTCTTTAGGGGTATTTTATCTGAGGAATCCGTCGATAAATTCCCCAAGGAATTCTCGTTAATAATAACCCTGGTTATTTGCAATCCGATCAATTCTGGTGGAAGGGTTATATTCTTCAAAAATTTCAAGGTCACATTTATGCCTAACCTTAATTTCGCATCTCTGGGCTTTCGTATAAAATATGAATTCGAATACCGTTAGCTTTTGTCACTACGGCCAATTGAAAAGTTCGATTTTTGCCCACTTTTGCTTTTATTTCATTTTGCACTTTCACTTTTTGCTGCGAGAACTTTTCCATTGCAGTACCTCGCCCCCCGCCCTCGCCCCCAAGACTGAAGCCTGCCGCCAACTATGGCCACCTCTTGACATTTGGTCGACACCGATTGCCTTCTCGCTCGCTCGCTTGCTCTTCTGCTCTCTCTCCCTCTCTCTGTCTCTTTCCTTTGTGGCCTTCAGTCCTGGTGCGTAATGACCTTCAAAAGGCAGTCAGAGGCAACAACAACAAAAACGACAACGGCTGCAGCAAGGACGAAGCCAAACCACGTGCCAGCTTTACATAGACACACACAAACGCACACACATGAACAAAAAAATAAATTTAAGAAATTATAACGTCCGAATATCCCTGAACAATTTCGGCATTAAACGCTGCGCGATAACCGCTGTGCCCGTAAACCGTTAACCGTTTCGCCCGGCTGCATTTACCTGATTTGTTTTTGCAATAAAGCGTTGATATTTTTTTTTTATTGATATTTTTTTATCGCGTTTAATTCTTGTTGTTTACTTTTGTTGGGCTGCCGAAGGAGCAGCGCATGAAGGTGCGTACAAAAGGTGCGTGCGTTGGCTCTGCTGTTGCTGTTGCCGACGATGCTCACAACAAAACATTTCCGCAACGCGTTTGCGGCGCGACTGAACTTGATTCTGGCGCGCTAAGCGCTGTTAAACTTGGACTTGGCCAAAATTGAAAAGCAACCGTCGATGGCTACAACAACCACAACAACAACACATTTACACGCACGCACACACACACACATAGTGAGACAAGCAGCAGCAGAGCAGCAGACGCGGCTAGAAGCTTGACGCGCGCGCTGGCGGCGGGGGCGTTGCGTCCGTCGGAAGCTGCAGCCAGCGAGCAAAATCGAAGCTGGAAGCGTTTTTAATTGCATTTGCACGGCAAAAAAAGCTTGAGAAAAAGCTTCATTTAACTTTGCACAGCTTTGTTACTGCAAGCA
The DNA here is from genome assembly GCA_035045885.1 of Drosophila borealis. NCBI lineage: Eukaryota > Metazoa > Arthropoda > Insecta > Diptera > Drosophilidae > Drosophila > Drosophila borealis. The sequence continues at coordinate 577,492 of JAWNOR010000173.1, read as the reverse complement.
GACCAAAATAAGTGTGACCAGCGCTTAGCACAGTTGCAAACCAAGCGGCTGTAAAACAGTGGATGGCAACTGAGTGTGGTGTGTGTCTAGGCTAACGTTTAAATTCCACTTGCCGTTAAATGTCGAGTATCGATACTTTGGAGTAACAAACCGTTTTCATTTGAAATTGTATAAGTTTATTAAATATACATGTGTTGCGTGTACGTGTGTGTGTTACAAAAAAAAAAAAAAAAACAAATATAATATATTGCAATTGCAAATAATAAATGCTTACAAGCTAAGCACAAAAAAAATGATGAAGTTTGGGTTATTTTTTTTTTTTTAGTATACAAAGAGAAAAAAAATTGTATGTATATATATATATATATATATATATAGTATATATAGATTTCGATTAGTTAAGTTTAGGATTTTTAGCATTTGGCTTAACTTAAACCGTTTTTCAGTTCTGGTTCTTGGATTAGAATTACAATTACATCAATGTACCGAATTACTTAATGCAGTGCGGCTAAATAAACGCTATAGTTACATACTTAAATATAAACAATATTTTGGACTTATTGTAAGTATTCCGGATGCATCCGGAGTTTGTGTGAGAGGGTTGTGTTTGGGGGGTAGAAGGGTACTTTGACTAAGTTATAAGCTTGTTTTTCCTTTATGTTAAATATGTTTAAGCGCTGCACTGACTGAAATTTTGTTGTATTTGTTGTTATTTTTTTTTCGTTTTCATTTTTTTTTTTCTTTTTTTTTTGCTTTCAAGTTGAACCACAATTCTCACCAGAAGTTTGCCCCGGCCCAAAACTTACACATACTAGAGAAGCATCGAACAGTTATCGACAATAAAGTTTAACATAAATTTAGTAAATATTGTTAAATCAACACATATTCACATAGTGCCTTATGTGGATGCGTCTTTAGCCCCCCGTTTGAAGATTGGTTGGTTGATTGATTAATTGATTGATTGATTGGCTGGTTGGTTGCTTGGTTGGTTGGTTGGTTGCCTTTGGCGCCTCGTTCAGTCAACGCACGCTCAACTTTTGGGGCGTGCCCCCATCCTGTGTCCGGGTGGGTGGTGGTTTGTCCATAAAAATCTATCTGATATTGGCAAACAGATTCAGCACAGACTTGTTCTCCTTCTGGCTGCGCGCCTTGCTAAACACATTCCAGAAACGCAACGTCTCGTCACCGGCACCGGTGACAATCGCCTCACCGTCGGGACTTAGGGCCAAATAGAGGACACGATAGGAGTGACCGGTTAGCTTGGCCACCTGCGTCAGCGATGGATATTTCCACACGAGTATTTGGTTCTGCGAATAGCCGTGTGTGGAGACCAGCTCCGATGAGTGCTTCGACCAGGCCAGATTGCACACCTGCGAGCCTGTGTCCACGCACTGCATGGGCTGGCCCGTCAGCGTGTTCCAGAAGCGTATGCAGCGATCCGCTGTGCCGCCGCCGCTGGCCAGCAGGCCGTGATGATGTGGCGACCAGGCGATTGCTTTCACCGCGGCCATATGCTCCGTATATGATTGCACCGGATTCACCGAATGCTGATTCCATACGTACAGGCGATTATCGTTGCCGCCGCTGGCCAAATACTGATTATCCGGCGACCATTTTAATCCGCACACCTCCTGACGATGCCCAGCCAGACGACGCTCCGACTGTAGCTGCGGCGTTCTTGTGTCCCGTTGTATGATCCAGCGATCTCTCGAACCGCTTGACAGAATGTCACTATTCCAGGCCAGTGCGCCCACGCGCGCCGAATGGCCGTTCAGTTTATTGATCTGCAAGCAATTGAAGTTGGGTTAGTTGAGCTCGGGGTAAGCAGGCTCCTTATCGCTCGTTGCTCGAGGCTCAGTAACTCGTTATTAGCTACTCGTCACTCGTTTCCCTTGCATTTTGCCATTTCGCTAATGGTCAACTGTTACTCGTTCCATGCTTCTTGCTACCTGTTACCTGTCTCGTTACTCGGCACTCGTTACTCGCTGCTCGTTACTATCTAATCGTCGCTTGATGTATTTTATGCCTTTTGCTAAGCTCGTTGCACATGCTTAGTCTCACCCGTTACTCGTCACTCTGCCAGCCTCTCGTTATCCTACACTCGTTTCGCTGCTGACTAATAGCTACTCCTCGATTGATGTATTTATGCATGCTTAGTCTTACCCGTTGCTCGACACTCACAAGTTCGTCATTAGTTGCACTCGTTAGTCTACCTGTCTCGTGTTATCTGGCGCACTTGATACTCCCTTCTCGTTGCTAACTACTCGTCGCTTGATGTATTTCATGCTATATACTCATTGTTTTCATCAAGCTAAGTTCGTTATGCGTGCTTTTCCTCAATCGCTGCTTCACACTCAATAACTCGACATCAGCTACTCGCCGCACGCTCAATGTCACTCGTTTCAAACAACTTGATACTCGCTACTCGCTGCTCGCCCCTACTCGTCGCATTATGCGTAACTAGCTATTCTCAATTAGAATTGACTGAGTTAAGCTTGATAAGCACGTCACTCGTCATTTACTCGCCACTCGCTACTCGTTTGTTACTCTCGGTTACGCGATTTTCGTCACAAATTACACGTTTGTCGGTTGCGTTCACTCTATCGAGCACTCGCACTTACTCGTCACATGTTACTAGTCTTCTGTTCGTGTTGCAATGCGTTTCTCGTCACTTGTTTAGTGTCACCCGATACGTCCCGTTGTCGTTGTTGATTACTATTTACTCGCTACTCGTCACTCACCTGCTTATTGGCTGCCACGTCCCAAACTGTCACATAGCCGTGATGTGTGCCCACAGCGACGGTATTGCCGCGCTCGTTCCATGACACAGATGTGACCGTATTAGAGTCTGGACTGAGATCGCACAGGCGGGTTACCTGCATAGGGAATAAGCGAATTAGCAAATTAGTTGCAATCGAGTTTCAGTTTTATAAAGTTAACTATAATCACCTGGCTGGTGCAGGCGCTCCACAGATAGACACAGCTGCCGAGGCCGACGGCAAGCACATTCTGCGATGACCAATCGACCAGATTTAAATAGAAATCATCCTGCAGTTCCGGTGCATCCAATACCTTGAAGGGTATTCGTGATATCTTACGGGTTGCTTTGCGTGGCGATCTCAATAGTTTTTGGCTCTTGGCGCTCACCGGCGACAACGAGTACGGGCACTCCCCATTGTAGTCCTGCGTGAAGAAAAGAATTGAGAAAAAAAAAAACAGTTTAGCCAATCAATTAGACAGCTGTTCCAGTTGCAGCTAAGCGCCAAATTGGCCAAAGCGAGCCTACCGACAAAATCTCTTGACCAAACAAACCTCAATTTTGTTTGCTCGCCGCGTACTTGGCGCGCCAATTAACGCCAGCGTGCTAAAAGCAGCGACCGCGTCCGCATTTGATCTGCCTACCTAATGCTCCGCCGCCGCCGCCGCCTGCACATAACCGTCTCCCCCCCCCCCCCCTTCCCTTTGCAAACCGGACCTCCATGCATTTGGACACGCACTGCGTGTAGCCTCGTCTACTCTCCACACCTCTACTCTCTTCTTGTCTTTCCGTTTTCGTTTGCATAGAAAATGCGTGCGGCAGAAGTATGTTAAGCGTATGCGTGGTTACTGCCTACCCCGTTCCCCTGCTCCACCTCCGCCACCCTCTCTCTGGGGTGGCGCGGGGCAGCTTACGCAATGCGGCACTTGAAATGCGCAGGCCAAGACCTGACAACAGCTGTGCGTGCCCCAATCCGATATTCGCATGCCAAATTTGGCACTACAATCGACAGTTACATCTATTCCGAGTTAAATCTGATAGATATCTGGTTTATCTAGTTCACAGTCAGAGAGAGAGAGAGAAGCCTACTGAATGATCCACACTTAAATACTCCGCTTACTTCTAGAAACAGTACAGTGAAAGCTCGCTTGAGGGAACATCAGCGTTAACAGTTTTTCCTCGATACGCACTTAAAAGATGTTTGTTGATTTCTGTTTTTTCCAATTGGTACATAAACTAAACATTACCCAGACCAAGCTTTTGTTTTTGATTTTCAGGCACTGCTTTTCCACCCATCTTCCGTCGAAAATGAGTTTGCAGCAAATCGGATGAATCACGACCATTTCACTACCGTGGAATGAGCTTCAAAAAACATTGAATCACGTATGTATTTGTTCTTCAACAATGAAGAACAGCTTTAAGCATGAGCTAGTAATCGGAATAGAGACTTTAGCTCACACAACCTTTGACACTCATTTTCACCAACGAGCGATGGATTTGCTGAAAACGGTGAAACAGCTCTCAAATGCATTTGCACAAAGAACTTGGGAAATAGTTTTCAAGTCGATCGGATGGTTAACAAAAGTGGTTTCATATAACCGTTTTCCACGTTTTCTGCCCACTTGCGGCTGGAATTTCCAGTTTTCTAGCAACACTTTTGTAAGTATAATATGCAATAATTCTTGGACACACAATGGCATAAAATACAGTCAGTTCTCACATGTGCAGCTCGTACACTTATCTTTTCTTTTTCTTTTTATTTTTTGGAAGCAACCGAGTTATGTGGAACTTTGTCACAACTTGTCATTGCCTGCATTACGTGGTCAGCAGTTCATTAGTTCTTGAGAGCTTCCGCTCAGCTCAGGCTGGCAAACAGACAAACCCCCCTAAGATGAACGCATGCGATACGCAAGTGTTTGCTCGCGATAAGCGCTGGGAAGTCCATTGGCCAGCCGATGGGTTCGATAAAGTCCGCCGGCAGGGGGGAGGAGGGGGTCAGAGTGCCTCTTGACGCTGCTTAAGCTGAATTTCGGGTTGCTTCTTAATGAGTTTAGCAAATTAAAATTTAATTCAATTAGCGAACGAAAGGGCAGCCGGGGGCCAACTGAGAGAACGAGAGAGAGAGAGAGAGAGAGAGAGAGAGAGAGAGAGAGCGAGAGAGAGAGAGAGAGGAGCTATGAGCTCAGTCGAAGAACAACAAAATAAACAAGAGTGCTCTAGTTGGGAGTGCCCGACTGGGAGATATCCTAATGCAGCCACAAGCTGCACTTACAAACACTTCTTCTTCTTCCCTCTGCCCCACTCTTTGTATAGGAAATGCATTCTTGATTAACTTGGCTGTTCATAGTCCGATCTGTAGGTACATACAAGAGTCTGTGTATACCAAAGCGTAAGGCTCTACCTGAAAAATGAGTTCAATCGATATTTATCGATATTGCGATGTTTATGGTCCGATCTTTATGAAAATTTCAGATATAATATATTACATATTAAAGCGCACGAAGCGACAATTTTGCGAATTTTTAGGGGAAGGCATTGATAAAGTTAAAAACTTAAGAATCTGTAAAGACCAGAGGAAAAACTATTAACGAACTTTTATGTATATATGTAGGCACTCGGATTTTTGATTTATGCTTGAAAATCAATTTTGAGAATTGATTTTTATCGATTTTATGCAAAATTGCAGGAGATATCGCTTCGTTTTCAATCGATAAGTTCTCAAATGGACCGACGGACATGACTAAAAGGACTCAGTTCGGCTTCCAGAATCAATTACACGGACTCCGACTTGTTGCTCTCCTTTAGTCTGTTACAAATACTATGCAGAACTACATTACACCCTTTTTAACCATATCCAATGGGTTCAGGGTATAAAACCAAGAGTACGCGGAAGTTAATGACATTAACAGCAGAGCAGAGTTTGTATGTGGTGTGTGTGTGTGTGTGTGCGATGTGTGTGTGTGTGTGTGGTGTGCTTCAAATTGCGTGTCGCTTCAATGGCTGAAGATTACGCGACTGGGCAGAGGCAGCGTTTAGCTAAGGGGCAGGGTATCTGTCCTTGATGCCCACTTTGCACTTGGTCAGAAAACGAGAAGGAAGGGCTATCTTCGGCACGCCGAAGATTTAATACCCTTGCAGACCCAACCTTATCATAATGCTTTGCCCGTATTTAAGCACAGGGAAAATAGCTTATGCCGAGTATGATTGAGATATTTTGAAAAACAAAAAAGGTTTTCCATAGAACAACTAAATTTTCGACCGATCGTTCCTGTGGCAGCTATATGATATAGTGATCCGATGTTGACAGGATTTGGCATATATGTGGGAAGCATAGTAGAACTAATAAATGACGAGTTTGGTTAAGATATCTTGAAAAACAAAAAAGTTTTCCATAGAACAACTTAATTTACGACCGATCGTTCCTATGGCAGCTATATGATATTGTGATCCGATGTTGACAGAATTTGGCATATATATGGGAAACATAGTAGAACTAATAAATGACGAGTTTGGTTAAGATATCTTAAAAAACAAAAAAGTTTTCCATAGAACAACTTAATTTACGACCGATCGTTCCTGTGGCAGCTATATGTTATAGTGGTCTGATGTTGACAGGATTTGGCATATATGTGGGAAGCATAGTAGAACTAATAAATGACGAGTTTGATCAAGATATCTTGAAAAACAAAAAAGTTTTCCATAGAGCAACTTAATTTACGACCGATCGTTCCTGTGGCAGCTATAGGATATAGTGATCCGATGTTGACAGGATTTGGCAGATATATGGGAAACATAGTAGAACTAATAAATGACGAGTTTGGTCAAGATATCTTGAAAAACAAAAAGTTTTCCATAGAACAACTTAATTTACGACCGATCGTTCCTGTGGCAGCTATATGATATAGTGGTCCGATGTTGACAGGATTTGGCATATATATGGGAAACATAGTAGAACTAATAAATGACGAGTTTGGTCAAGATATCTTGAGAAACAAAAAATTTGTTCATATAGGAGCCTACTTTTCGACCGATCATTCCCATATGATATGGTAATCCGATCCCCGTTTCCGACTTCTGCAAAGAAACAGACAGACGGACAGAAGAACATGACTATATCGACTCGGCTGTTGATGCGGATCACGAATATATGTACATATATACTTCATGGGTTCGGAGATGTCTCCTTCTATGAGACAAATTTATAATACTCTCTGCAAGGGTATAAAATAAAGTACATTTTAATGGCTCTGTTTGGACTGTTTTGCTGCGATTGTCGTTGTTGTTGTTGATGATGTTGGTTTGCCACTTTCTGGGAATGCCGAGCACACAGGGCAGTTAAACAGTTTTAAATAGCCGAGCAGCACGCTGCGCCGCCAGCCCGACCCGGCCTGGTTTGGTCTGGTCTGGCTTGGTCCGTGGGCCCATAAAGCGTACAAGCAACTGCCATTAAATTTAAATGCTTTTCGATGCCAAGTGCCTGGCCCTAGCCAGGTGTGTGTATGTGTGCGTGTGTGTGCGTGTGTGTTGGCCTAAGCCTATTAGAAATTCAATTGTGAAACGGCGACAGCAAACGCTGAGGAAATCCAACTCTGAATTCGCAAACAAACGTTGTCGCTTTTTCGATTAAATCTTTCTCCTCCTCTCGCTCTCTTTCTAGCTCGGTCGCTGTCTCTTTTGGCCATGGCCTTTGCTAACAGCTTCTGCTGTTTCTTCTTCTTATTGTGTTGTAGTCTTGTATGTTGTCATTTGAATGTGTCATTCGTCATCAGCCAACAGACGTTGTCATTGTTCTTGTCGTTAATAAACTATGCAAATACCCTGCACGTCACGATTTAGAGAGTAAGTACACAACTGATACACATACCCTGTAGTTACATAAATGGCATGTTAATTAATTAAATAATTGAGCTTGGCATTGTAGAGCATACATCACAAATAGTTCAACTCTAGCTATTGCAGTCTCAAAGTTCGTTGGGTTGCTTTAACTAGCTACAGCAATGCCCTCAGTGCCTTTTACAGGGTATCTGGAGAAGTTGTGTGTTGAACTAGCAGTCAGTCAGGAGCTTTTAGCAATAATAAAAAACCTATTCAAGATCTTTAGAATATATAGACAGCAAATCAGATATTTGATCTGATATTGAACAGAGGCAATTTTAGACTTTTTAATTAAGGAAAATCGATTATGTGAAAGGTGCTAAAATTAATATTGACATTAACCAAAAGTATTTAGATAAAAATAAATCAGATAACGAACTCCAAAAGTAATTAACACAACAACATTTTTAAATTAACAATAAGCTGAATTATTTTAAAGAGAAAATGAATCTTAAAATAAATGTAAATCAATTGCAGAGAATAGCTCTGCAAAGAATTTGGAGTTTTATACAGATGAAGCTGGAAAAAACTCTCGTTATTTTCAGAATGAAGAGCCAAATTTTTGTTATTTCAATTAAAACATTCATTTTCCACCCATATTCCGCCTGCGATAAATCTAATATGACTAACAGATAGATTGTTGAACATAAAATAAGTTTAAAATAAGTCGGAAGAATCATTGAATCATGTATTTTTTTTCTTCAACAATGAAGAAGCTTTGAGCTTTGAGCTTGAGCAAGAAATCGGTATTAAGACTTTGCCCGCATTTTCACCAGCGAGCGATGGATTTGCTGAAAAGCGTGAAACTGCTATTCGATAAGATGTTCGTGAGCGTTGATTAATTAGTACAGGATATGTGCTAGCTGAGCATACTCTGGCCCGACAATCTGTTCGCTCTGTTAACAGCCAAACAGGCAAATGTTTACACAGCAAGTACAGTCTGCGCTTTTAGATCACAGCAATTATTGGAAAGCTTTGTATATTTTTTAGATCTACGATTTGTGTTCTTCGCAGATCCGTTGAACAAAATGGTCACGGCAGCCAATAAAGTAAAAGTTCGTGCGTGTTTGTCGGGGAATTGAAAACGTAGCAAATCGAAGCGAATTGAAACGAATGGAACGATACGTGAAATGTTCGATTCAAGTGGAACGATGGCATGTGAATGGTGGAATGGAATGGTCATTGCTAAATTTGCCGGCCGGCTTTTGTTGTTGTTGTTGTTGTTGTTGTCGTTGTTGCTGCTAAAGTGCTTTGTGGGCGGCGCTTGGCAGGCACAGCTCATAAATTAAATAAACAAACAGCCAACCAGCAGCATTTGAAGAAGAAGAAGAAGACCCAGATGAAGCAAGAGGAAGCACAGCAACTTAACGCTTAACCAAATGCAGGAAAGGGTACAGAGGGGAGCGCCAGATAAATGAGAATGTTAATGATCATGATAATGGGAAAGCGAATGGCCTTTTGGGTATATGGCCAAATGACTGGGCTTTTGCGGGTTTGAACCAGTGCCAGTTCGAACCTGTCGCAAGCAGAGCTCCCCTGCTTAGCTAGCTTAATTTTATGCTAATGCAAATGTCTGCTGCATAAATTAATAATAATATTAAACAATAAAATAAACAGCAACAAGTGTTCGTCGCACGGCAGGCCACCGCGGCAAGCAGCTGAGGAGCGGAGGAGCAGGGAAGAGAGAGAAGGGGGAGGGGGGGGGGGGGTGACTGTCTTTCTACAATTCTTGAATGGCCACTCACAAAATGTTGACCAAAACAGGTGCACAAGCAGCCCAGAAATGTTAAAGCGACGGCTTTGTTCACTTTTGTTAATTTTTTCATTTAGTTTTTAGCTTTTAGCTTTTGGCCATAATTGAAGAGGGCCCAGTGAGCAGGCCATAAAGTTAGTTAGGTTAGAAAAACCAGAAGAAAAAAAAAACACATTCAATTTGAAAACCACAAGTAAAAGAAAATGTAGCTGACTCGAGAGAGTTAAGTGTGGACTGAGATCAAGCCAAGTTTATAAAAAAAAAAAAGAAACTCGAATGGAATGAGCCGTGCCTGGTGCCAAGTATGACTAAGCTATAAGTATTTTCTATATAGTAGCATATGTATGTCTGTCTATACTATATATTTAATACTATTATATATATAGATAAGTCACATGTCGTTTGAATACCTGATAAAATGAAATAATAGATCTATTTTCACATAACGTTTTCTTTTACAAGCTTACAAGAAGCTTCTTTCTTGTTTCAATCAACGTTTGATTCTCGATAGCTTTTCATCATAGTACGAACTTACAATCTACAATATTTACCTATATATTTACCTCTATATAGCTCTTTATATTTGTATCTCTCTATCTTTCATATATATTCTAGATAGATATCTAGCTATACATTTATCGTTATCTGTCCATATATTTATTGCTTTCGTAAGGATCTGAGATCTGATTCGTCAAGTTGATTGGTTCCAAGTGAGATGTTGTCATCAAACTCCTTCATATTTTATTCTAGTTATTTATTTAAAAGTTAATCTCGCCTGCTATTTATCATAGAGTTTATCTATAATTTAATCTATTTATTTATTATCTAGCTGTCTATAGTCTAGATAGTGTATAGATATATCTGTCTATACATCATATCATTAAATATATTTATCCCTTTAGCTAGTTCATCCATATTATAATCGATTTAAAAGTATCTCTCTTTATAATCTATATATCTGTATGTATATCTATCTATCTGTACATTCTGTAGTATATCTATCCCTCTATATATATTATATGATATTATCTATCTATCTATATATGCATCTAACTAGCCATTTATCCAACTTACATGATATCTTTTCAACTTTCCCTTCATCTAACTATATAGATCAAAAGTTTAAATAGTTCGTTATATTTGTTGTCCTCATATTTACTTTTCCATCTATTATATATATATATCTATCTTCATATTTACCCCTCTATCAAGACATCTATTTATCTATCTAATGGCATATCTATCTATTGTATTTGTATTTGTTCATTTATCTCTGTTAACCGGTTTGTGAAAACTGTTTGGTCAGGTGGAATGGGTAGATATATGTATATGAAAAATTGCCTCACTCTGTCCCACACCTCCTTTCCCCCATTTCCCCTCTTGCTTTGCCTCTCCCCCCCTCTGTCTCTCTCTCTTGCAGACCGGATCGGTTCAGCTCGGTTTGGGGTTAACATACCTTGATTTCTTCACAGCTGTTGTTGTTGTTGTTGTTGGTACAGCCGGTTCTTAGTTGATTTGTTCAACTGTTTGGCCTGTGTTTGGACGTTTACATTTATGTCGAGTGTTTCTTTCATTCTTCTCATGTTTTTTTTGTATCATTATTTTTCAGCTATTTCTATTCAACTGTTGCCACTTGCCACCGAAGAGGCAACTGCTTTTTTTTGTGTGTGTGGGCCACGTTTTTCATCATCAGCTGTTGGGGCTGACATATTTGCGCGCTTATCAGATTTATGTTGCCTCAATTGCCGCGCCGACAGACGCACGTCTCCAAGTGGCCAGCGCTGTTCGCATTTGCTTTGACTCATTTTTGACAGTTGACACGTTGCCAGTTGAAAAACAACAACAACAACAACAACGACAATAGGCAGCAACAAAAGGCCGCGCAGCGCCGAACAAAGGCCCATATTCTTGAGATTTGAGCTGTGAACCCGAAGCTCTGGTATTTCGTCTGCGGCTCATTTGGGACCAACTACTTCAGTGGTCTAAAACGACACTTGAGTCAATAACGCGCACGCATCGAGCAACCCAGACCAGCCAGACATCGAGATCGTGACTTTAGCCTGCCCGAAGGGGAGCGCCAGCGGGCTGCGGGACCCCGGACTGCGGGCACATAGCCATAAGCATGTGCCTCCACGCAGCGGCAGCGGCAGCTCCATTAACATGCCATATTCTGGCCAAATTCATTTGGCAGCAAACCTCACGTCAGCCAAGAGTGTGGGGGGGACCGACTAAGTGATACTCTGCTGTAGCCACGCAAACTTTAGGCAGCAGCTGTCCATCTCTGAAAATACTATCCTGCGTAACTCGTCCGATATTTATCAAAACTTTCAGAGCTTTTACATGGCATAGAACTGTGTGTATATACCAAATCGCAAGGCTTTGCCTTTGAAGGAGAGGGTTTTTACTCAATGGCTGGACTTAGCCACAAAGTGCAAACTTTTCCAATTCCATACCTAAATATAAAGTTCGAGTTATGCTCAAAGATATCCCTATCGATCTATAGTCTTCGAGTTATGCCGAAAGAGGCACAACTCAAAATCGATAAATATCGATATTGATGCAAATAAAGGAAGATATCGTTCTGCATATAATATAGAGGAATATATATTTAAGATCTCAAGTCTCTTGCTATTGCAATTAACGGGACCCAATCGACCCACATCAGAGACATATTTACTTTGCCTGTTGCATGCTGCTGCACAAAACTAAAACACCCTGTTGCGCGCATCATGAATGGGTATAGGCTATACGAATTTTGCCCGGGCATTTGGACTTTTGATTAATGGGCTCAAGATTTGGTTTGTGAGTGGTTTCTAAACCGGGGGCCAAAACCTATGGAAATTGTCGCTTCAATCAGCGGCCATTCATCTACATCACGCCCACACAATTAACACAAAACTGTGAACACACACCCGCACCCCCTCCCAACCCTCCCGGGGGCAGTCGCAAGTGGCCAAGAGTATATTTTTCTTCATTTTTTTTTTTTTTTGAGCCCTGGTCATAACAAATCATATATAATTCAATTATGTGCGGCCGCAATGTAGCTGCCATAAATAATGGCCAATATATTGGCCCACACGTACGCAGGCCATAGTATAGAGGCTAGATAGACAGACCCTCGTCCCGCCCCTGCCCCAGCCCCCGCCCCAACACTTGGCAAAAGCAAAAAAACATAATGCGTCAGCTTGTTAACAAAGCAAAGACAGACAAGAGGTCGACTCGGACTCCTTTTTGATGATAGTTATTATCTTCTTTTAATTTATTCGATTGTTTGCACGAAATCGAACTAATATTTATGCTTTTGTTACTGTAACTGGCAATAGCTGCTATAATTCCTGACATCTTGTGATAGGATTCTAATATCTCTTTATATAAGGAAGGGAACTATTTGGACTGAAGGAGGTAGAAGAAAGCATCTCCGAACGCATCAATTATATATATTCCTGATCAGCATCAATAGCCGAGTCGTTCTAGCCATGTCTGTCACCGAATCTATAAGAGCTAGGAGACTGGGTCCTCCTGGTGCCCGCGCAGTACGAGTTTATTTACAATAATCGATAACTTGCAATCGATAAAAATTGATATCAATTTTTTGAGCAAATCTCCTCGGTTTTAATGGGTAGAGCTACCAAATTGTACATCCAACTTCTAAAATAGAGATCGAGTATCTTACAATCTAGTTCGTTTACGACAATCGATAACTTGTTCCTTTTCCAAGCAATCGATAACAATCGATATTTAACTCAAATTTGATATGTAGCTTCTAGAATAGTTTATACAGATGAAGTATCTTCTATTCTCCCGACTAGAGCCCCCCCCCCCCCTTTATTCCTTTTTTTTTTTATAAATAACTCTGAGCTTTGTAATTAAACATTTTTGGCTAACGCATAAATGACAGAAATACTAATTAAGTGCTTCGTTAAAGTTGAAACTTGTATTTGGGTTGAAAGCCAGTTAAAAAGGAATATGGGGCATAGCTGAATAGCACATAAAGCATCAGTTATAATGGACAGACGAATGACACATAGACACATTATTGGATAAGTGTGTAACGAGTACTAGATACAAATTCTAGTCAGAAATCAAATATTTGCAATACGAACGAACGAACGCGTCCATCTATGAACCAGGTTATACAGTTGTGTAGAAACCAAAGCTCAAGACATGCAGCTGCTTCGAACCACTGACTTTTCTTTTGCTAGCTCGCAGACATCTATGTACCTAATGTCTAGTCATGGCTGCGACAGCTGCCTGACCCGCTGCAGTGCATTCAACCCGAATAGTCCACTCAGACGCAGACGCAACATAAAAGAAGCCATTGGCTCAATTAAATATTTCACACACTCAACAAGAAGCTGGCTGCAAATTCAATTAGTGCAGCTACACACAAAAAAGTATCTCACAATTGCTAAAAAAAAAAATAGTTCAAGGGGTGTTTCGGGACAGTCTGATTATAATAACAATAATAATAAAAAAAGGGGGAAGAAGAGGAGGCGGGTTCTTACCTGCTTGGTGGGTGATTGATATTTGAAGAGGCTGCGCTTGGCCGCCGGCGTATATGAGTTCTCGTTGCGCTCCTCCCCGGCGGTCTTCACATCGTCTATGGCCGAGCCAAGGAGCTCGTTCTTCAGCAGGCACGAATAGGCCAGACTATCGCGTGCCGTTTCGCCGCAATCCCTTTGCTTCTTGCTCGTCTGCGGCGAGTTATCATTCGACTTGTTAATGGACGCGAAGCTCGTTTGCCAATTGTTGTGCGCCCTGCGTGATACGAGAACGAGATACCGTGGTGGAGGGGTTTGGGCATAGATTAGAGCAAATACTTGTATATATGATAATAATTGCAATTAATGTAAATTTAAACGGAAAGGCTGAGATTTATATTTAATGCATTTTTCTTTTTTTTTGCGCTCTCTGCTTATTTATATGTGTATATACCCTGTAATCAATGTTAAAATTAGAGGCTGGGCACGCACCATCTGTGTCTACGAAATAATGACTGTTAACCTCTATATATGCCTATATAATACCCTGCAGTTCTTCAATCGAAAGGCGGGCGGGCGGGCTAGATAGTTTAGTCTAGTATGTATCGCAAATATATCCTCCAGGCGATACTCTCTCATCTGCCAGGCGTAATGTTCTCTATTTGCTAGCTGATACACTTGTCCCCAACTGCCAAGCCCAACGCTTCCTTTAGCTCGGTTTCAACTTCTGACTATCGCATTTCTATCAGCCAAGCGACACTTCTAACTCCCTTCTATCTTCCAGACGATACGCATTCCTATCTCCCAAACGAAACGCCTTTCCTAGCTGCAAAGCCAGTGACTTATCGCATGACTATCGTCTTTCTATCACCCAAGCGACACTGCCGCGATACGCATTCCTATCTGCCAAACGAAACGCTTTCCTAGCTGCAAAGCCAGTTCTTCAGCGTGCCGTATCGCAGGGCTATCGCGCAGGCGAAAAGCTGTCAATGTGGCTCAAAATCGCACTCAAATCAGACGCAACTGAAAGTTGGGCAAAGGGACAGGGCAACTCCGAGTCGTGCAGACTCTCGCCTGGCCGCATTCTGACTTGTTTTTGCCTCATGGCTCTTCTTTTATTTTCGCAAGCTAGGCACAAAGCATGGCAAAAAGTTTTGCCAAAATATAAATTATTTATACAATCAGCAATAGCAACAACAACAACAACAACAGCAACAACAATTGCAAAAGTAAATTTATGCAAACGCGTTCAAATTCAATTGTGCGCTGTGTGTCTGGCGCGAAGGGGACCCCAATATGACTCTTAACACCCTTCGTGTCTGTGCATGGTGCGGCACACCTCCTCCCCCCCCCCCCCCTTGAGATTACCTGACGCCCCACGTAATGCAAACAATAAGTTCGCAGCAATTGCTGGAAGCGGGAGGGGGGAACAATTGTTATTATTTTTGCTCATAAAACATAAAAAACGTGTGCAACGTGCAAAAAAAAAAACAAACCATATTTTGAATGTCAAATTCGCAACATTTGCACAAATTGGCAAATTCGCAATTTGCTAACATGGCGAATTCGCCATGAAACTTTTGGCCAAGTGTGAGAGAATTTTAACCTCCCCCCACAAAAATCAAATTAACAAGGGTACAAAAAATATTATGAACAAAATGTGGTTAGAGGAGGGGACAACAGACAGGAAGAGGGCTATTGAATTGCATTGCACACACACACGCACACACACACACACGCACACACACGTATATACAGGCACAACAATCTGTTTAGGCATGCAACATGCGTCGCTTGCCGCTTTACACCTCAGCCCCACGCAGCCCGCACCCGCCACCCCTTGCGGCTGCTTATCTGGCAAACGCATTTCAAGCACTTACTTCCACCTACAATAAATCAATTCAATAAGCAAACGGACAAGGTAAATGACAGCGTGGAGGGAGTGTGTGGGGAGGGGAGGGAGGGGACAACGACAATTCAATCAAAGGCAGCAGCAGCAGGTGACACAGGCACAATGAGGCACAAGAGGCGCTTGCCCCCGGCCGTAGGCATTGATAACAATGCAGCCAGCTTTGCAGCGCATTAACAGCGGCTGTTAAGAGTTAACAGAATGTTAAGTAAGGCCACAGCAGCTGTCAACATTTGCCACAGTTGAAACAAATTACGTTGCGATCTTTATGAAGTGTTCACTAGTTAAATATCATTAAAAAAAAAAAAAAAAAAAAAAAGAGAAAGCAGCGTCTATTTTCATTATTCTGCAGGAATTTCGGTAGTTATAAGACAAAGAGTGAAATAATCCTAATCTGCATGTGCCATAAAATGTTGCGGTATCTAATTTCTTCTATCTTTCAAAGTCGATAGGATGCTGCAAATCGATAGTTATCGATTTAGAATGAAAGGCGGTAACCATCTAAAACGTATGTTTCTGCGTACGGCATGGGAGGGTATATTTGAAAATGCGCTGCATATCAAATTAAAAGTCTGCAACTTAAGTAGTTTCCGAGATCGATATGTTCGATATTTATCGATATTGTGGAAATGAAAGGAGATATCGAAAAAAAGCCATACATTCGTTTTGTGTATGGTATCGGAGAACGTATATTTTGTTTCAATTGCCATCGATAATTTCTAACGTGAACAGACGGAGACTATAGAAAAGAACAGAATATATGTATCTATATATATATATATATATATAAAGCTTGTGAGATTGGAGGTGGAAAAGCCAGATGGAGGCTATTAAGTGCGAGTATCGAGAGCAAACTCTCTGAAATAAAATGTACACGAAGCATACAATGGGAGAAAATGGGCTCAACTTTGGGCGTTGTAATGTAGGTGAGTTGAAAAAAGTTAACAGACAGATGCGGAAGTGTCATAACAGATACAGCTAAGGCAGAGGCAACGAAACACAGATACAAATACAGAGACACGTGTGTGTGTGTGTGGTGTATGTGGCATGCAGCAATAGGCAACTGGTTGCCAGCACAGCTCATTAGCAGCAATCGAGGCGAGCCACAGTCGCGGGGCCGGGCTGGGGGCTGGGGGGAAGGGCTTGGAACAGCAGGGAAAAAAACAAAGTCTGGCACTGGACGTGATCTCGTGTCTGTGTTGGCTTTTGTGGTTCCGTTAGTTCAACGAGCTGCAGCCAGCCGGAAAATGTAAAGGGGCGGGTGTGGAGGGGAGGGTTGTTGTTCTTGTTGCTGTTGTTTATGATTTGTTCTTTGAGTTCGCCTCTGCTGGTTGGCAAGCGGAAAAGGTGACGTAGCACAAACTAACGGCTTGAGCCGGACATTGTTATGGTTGGGGTGGGGGGGTTGGTGGGGGGGATTGTAAAATTGTAAAGTTCACTCACCTGCAGGGTATGAAACGATCCAGCGATGTTGGCGTCGTCGACGATTCGAGATTATCAAATAGATTTCTGGCCACGGGACTGATATGCTTCAGGATGCGCTTCTCGAACTCCGGACTGAACATTGTGAACTGTTATTTGTGCTTTTCAAAAAAATTGTGATCTGAGCTGCGTTTTAACCGATTCGAATCGGTTTAGTGTTGCGGGTTACTTTTTCTTTGTACCCAACTGAAACACAACACAACTGGTTCGCGATTCGTGGATAGAACAGAAAAAAAAAACCAAAAACAACAACAGGAAAAAAAATACAGAATTTGTTGCCAACTCTAACCAATTACAACAACAAAATTCAAAACGTAAATTGCGTTAGATACCAAAATTGGTAACTAGAGAGCAACAACAAATGCGCCTTTTGTGTTGTTTTCTTCTTTTTCTTCTTCAGCTGCTGCTGCTGCTGCTTCCTCTTCTTCTTTTGCTTCTTCTAGTGGCTGTTAACTTTGGTATTGCCGAGCTGTAGACATATATATATATATATATGTATGTATGTATGGAGTATATCAGCGAGATATATAGCTTTATCGAGGCGGTTGGCTGTAAAGGGAGAGAGAGAGCGAGAGCGCGGGGTGAAGCGTGTTAGAGTTAATTAGAATTGATTTAAATGTGTCGAGCTTGTTCTTATGTCTTATGCATATACCCTGTAATTACACGAACACAAATGGGGCATGCTGCACGCGTGCACCTAATATGTAACAGTCGAAAATTTGTACTCCATGGCATATTTAACGCTCTAACTGTGATTTGGAAAAGTTTGACAACAAGAAATAAACAAATCAAAACAAAGGAAATCGAACTTAAAAGCGCGTTTTGCTTGCATTAATTGTAATTTTGATATTTTATAGGGTATATGCTAAGGCTGCGCACTAATTGTGACTAGACAAAAAAATTTGAATAAAATTGTAATTTATTTTTTGGTCGACAGTTTGCAAGCCAGCTCATTAATCAATGTCTGCCAGCATGGTGCACAACGTGGTTCTAGGCCTCAAAGATATGGCCAAAATGTGCGAGAGAGCACGGGCGAGACAGAGAGAGAGAGAGAGGGGGGGGAGGGGGGAGGGCGAGAGAGAGTGTGAGCGTGTGAGTGAGCTTATAATGCTGGCTGACTGGCTGGCTGGCTGGCTGGATGGGCTCAGCCAGTTGCCAATGGGCTGGTGGGCGTGTCAATCACACATTCAGATAGAGTATCTATCTGTCCGTCCGTCCGTCCGTCAGTGTCTCTGCTGTCCATTTGTAACGGCTGTCATGTTGTTCGAATGTTATGCGCAACGCATGCGACGCGCATACTGAGAGGATGGGCCAGGTATTTGAAAGCTTCTGGCCAGGAGTGCTGCCAAGTGTTGGCACGGGTCCAGTGCTGCCCACTTGACGTGCTTACTGGTAATTAGTTAATGGGCGTTAACTGTTGCTCGTTGCCTGATCGCCGGGGCTATAGAAAAACCAAAACTATAGGAAAATATGAAAAACAAGAAAACAAGAAAAAAATCAAAGGGTGGCCTGTGGGGTGAGGGGGTTTGTCTTATACGTACCCAGCGCAGCGTGAAATGCAAGCAGCTTGAAACACTTCCGCGTTTGCACTAACACACTCACAGATATCTACACACACACACACACACACACACACACACGCACACACGCACAACAGACACACACAGGCATACATACAGTGGTCGTCTTTGGGCAAGCGTGCTTTCAACTTTTGTGGAATTTTATATATTTTTTTGTTTTTAAGGATTTTACATAGAAAATATATTTATAGGCTATATACAGAGATACAGAGATACAGATTTACATATGTATATATATAAATATATATATATATATATATATATATCAATATCAATATATACATATATATATAAATATATATATGTATTTATGGAAAATTTATCGAACTGGATACGTAGACAAACATCAACTGACTGACTCGGCACAGTCGGCAAGTTGACATTTAAGGCTGTGGCAGGTAGAGCTGCTGCTAAGGGCAGGTAAACATTAGGGCAAATACATAAGTATGGCCATTTTTGGGGTGGCTCAGACGTAAGCCGCGTTTCGGGCCCTGCGCTGTGCTGATAAGGCCTTATCGCGGCACAAACATAAACAATGCGGGCAGCAGCAAAATGCTAAATGAGTCAATCCCTGGGACTGCCTGCTTGAACATGTCGCGCCCAGCTATGACTCGATAAGCAACAAGTGCCACAGGGTTCGGTGGTTAGGGAGGGCTTAATTGGTAGTAAAGGGGGCAGCGGCGGGGCAGCGGGAGGGCAGGCCTTGAGCTTCACTGGAAACGCAGGTTGCATCACCAAAGCTTTTCATTTATTTGTACAGTTAGAGCCGGCACGGCCTTAGGCAAACATTCTTTTACGATTGTTGCCTCCCAAAAAAAGGGTATCCACCAAGCAGACCATGTTGGATGGACTAGCAAATACCCTACAGACAGCTACACGCTGCCAATTGATATTCAAGATTTGCTCTCAATACCCTGTAAGGTCGAGACTTTCACACAGACGGACATGGCTAGACATACCCATCAGATCAGTACATATATGTATGTATGCAGGCCTGTGAACGCATATGCTACCTTCCTCTTTTTCACTGGCTACAGGGTATAACAATATTGTTTTCAAATGCCCAAAAGTTGGGCTGAAATTCCGAAATTCCAACTTGGAGCACAGCCCAAAGCGTAACGTGGCGTTGAAATTAGCAAGCCCGCATAATTTTCCATACCACGCATATTTCTATGAAAAGGATAGGAATAGGCGTCGACAGAGAGAAAGAGAGAGAGAGAGGGGGGGGGGGGGGTCGATAGTCCATAGAATGTGCTTTGTGAACTATATTAAAAACTACACTTTACCAATTTGAAAAGTAAGCACTCAATAAAATATAACTCGGGCAGATTTGTTATAACTGTTATAACTGTTATACAACATTTAACTCAGTTTAAGCCTAAGATTAAGATTTGATTATTAATATTACTTCTCGCCCAGAAGAGAGTTTTTTCTTGTGCACTGTATTTAAATAAACATATAAACTGTAATTGAAAAATTCGAACTATTGATTTTTCAAGGTTTTTCATAGTTCATATTCACTGTACTACATGTGCTTTCTATACAAAGAGAAAATAATCCCGTGATATCTTTCAAAAATATACCACACTCTATTCATTTTATCTTTGTTGTAGCATCTGTTTGAATTCAGCATCAATAGGTTTCATATAGCGTGTGCACACTGTGATTTTGTAGATTATTTTTGGAAGCTGATTGGAGCACTTGGTCGCCCTGTGCTGGCACTGGCGCTGGCTGTGGTTGTGGCTGCTTCCATTGCGAGCCGAAGGTCAGGAAAAGTCGACAACAGCCGCTCGACATTTATAGACGCTGAGATAATGCCACGAAGCGGAGCCACCAACTGGGGCACAGCTGCGGCTCCCACAGCGATAGAAGGCTGCACTTGAACTTTGGCGGCTATAAATACGTCGTGAGTGTGTGCGGAGTGGTATATGGGCTGACAAGTTACAATAACCGCACACCTCATCCGCCTCCGGCTGCTGCTACGCTGCGGCTGCAGTTGCGGTTGCCGTTGGTCTTATCAGCAGCGCGACAAGCGTTGTGGACATGTGTGGGAATATGATAAGAGGCGTACTGCAACAACAACAAAACGGTTCACATGTGCCATGACAACAGAATAAAAGAAAAAAAAAAGCACAACAAAAAAAAACAAAATAATTTGCCACCCCTTTTTGGGCCAAAGCGAGAGCGCAAGCGGACTTGAGTGCGCGAGTGAGCGAGAGAGGCAAGGCAGGAGCAGCAGGCAGCGCAATCGATAGACACACACACATACACACACAAAGCGAGAGAGAGAGAGACAAGCACGCCCCCCCCCCCCTCCCTTCACTGCTTAGAGTGCAAAAGCGTAACGGAAAACGTAACCATGTCAAGGACACTGGCCAAGCTAAGTGGCCAAGAGAGAGCGATAGATTTAGTAGCGGCTGCTGCTGACTAAATATTTAATTAAACAATTTGCAGTAATTCCATTTGTTGTTGTTTGGCTTATTGTGCACTTACACACACGCACACAAATGCTGAGGCAAGCGCACGCACTGCTAGAGCTAGGCAGATAGCAGCAGAGCGTGTGGCCAGCTGCATACACACACAAACACGCACGCACACTCACATGCATGCATGCATACAAGCAAAAAAAAGAGATAAACGCACACGCTCTCTCGCACACAATGTACAGCTATAGCTAGCAAATAGTGCAACGCGCATTCAAATGAACTTTAATCATTTAACTGTTGTTCTACAATTGCACAATGCGCGCACACACACACACAAACAGACTCTTGTTTATGAGCTCACTGCACTTACGTTTTTTTTATTGATTGCTGCAGACTCTAAATTTTAACTTTAGTGTTTTTACGCGCAAAAAACAACGAAAACGGTTAATTTTGATTTTGTTGTAGCTGCTGCATCGCTGCTCTGCGGCCAGCACCACCACCAGCGCTGCTGAAGAACACAAACTGTTTTCGTTTTTATTATTACGCGACGCGGCGGTTGTTCTTGTTGCAGTGGCGTTGACAGCGAGTTTTATAACAACGTTGCACTCTGCGCGCGTTTAGGCAAACATACAATTTTGTTGGTTGTTTATTTCAATTGTTTGCTGGCTTTGGCTGCGTTGCGGTCCGCGCTTGTTCACCGCCGTTTGATTTGTCTCCAAAAGCAGCGTTTTTTTGTTGGTCTTGAGTCGCGTTAGTTAGGGATGTTCACAGCCTATCGATATGTATCGATAGCTGGCAAGCAACACTTCACATGACCAGCTGTTCAAACGATTATTATTTGCCACAAAAATACTAAAACGATACTTTGCCTTGCGCTTTGCTGCATCGATGCTAGTGGGAAATTAACGGCTGGCAAAATTACAAAAAAAAAAACACGCCACTCAAACGTTTCGCCTTATTTTTAATAAACTATAAGTTAGCCATATTTCAAGTCAACCATCCAGAACGGTGGAAATCTTTTGGATCGATTAATAGTCAACAATATTCACGTGCGAGCTGAGAAAATTGTCATCAATTTCCTGCACCTGCTCAGCGGCCGGCGAATTGGTACGTTGATGTCCTTTCCGCGGTATCTCGATAATGTCAGCATTCCCGATCTTACTCAGTATGTCCTTCATGCAGCTCCTAATATAATATCCCATCGTCCTTACGCTCCAAATGTACTATGCTGCACGCACTGCTATCCCAGCGATCATCCAGCCATTTCGGAGGAGCATGGCAGCCACGTTCTTCCTCTCTCTCTGTCATTCGGATGGACTTTATATAAGTGCTTTGAAGGATGCAGGTTTAGTGAAAGGCGTGCTTGTGACTGGCTAGATTAGGTGATATACACACATATATATTATTCTCTTTTTATGTATCCGCCGCTTCCTTCTTGTCGAAGCAGCCGACACCTCCACGTGCAAGCTGCCACCACCTCCTCCATGTCAAAGCCACCGCTTCCTCCTGGTGAAAGCAGCCGCATCAATCTCCTGGTCAAAGCCGTCACTTCGTCAGCCGACTCCTCCACTTCCTCCTCGTCTGAGCAGCCGTTTCCTCCATGTTAAGTCGCCACCTCCTCCTTGTCGAAGCAGTTCCCGTCTCCACCCTGTCAAAGCCGCCGTTTCCTCATTGAAGAAGCAGCCGTCACCCCATGGCCAAGCTGCTACTGACGCCAACACCATTCCAAAGCAGCCGACTCCTCCATGCCAGAGCTGCCGCCTCTTCCTTGTCATAGCCGCCGCCGAAGCTCCTTGTCGAAGCCGCCACATCCTCCTCCTCGTCAAAGCAGCCGCCTCCTCCATGCCAGGGCCGCCGCTTCCGCCTTGTTGAAGCTGCCACATCTTCCTCCTTGTCAAAGCCACCACTTCTTCCTCGTAAAGGCAGCCGTCTCCACCTTGTCGAAGCCGCTTTTTAAGAGTTCCCTTATTGGTATAAACAAAAAAAAACTATTTTTGAAAAGTTGCAAAGTACATAAAAGAGTTTTTAAATTCGAAGGGTATCATACCGCACATGTTTAATCAACAAATTGCTTACCCTTGCAGAGGGTATATTGGTTTTATTACGACATCTTCGACATCTTCTCACAATGGGACTTCTGTCTTTTATGGCTCACCTAGGATCAATTGTTCGGAAAGGCTTTTATATAGTAGCATATGCAAGCCACATTTTTACAGAGTATTATCTATATAGAAACAGTTTCAAGCCACATTTGTACAGGGTATTCATTTATATGAAAGCATTTCTAAGTTACATTTGTACAGGGTATTCAATATTCAAGATTCTTGCTCTTTTGTTTATTTTAACATTTACAAAGGTGTTTTAATTTTTTCATTTTTATACCCTGCAACTATTGTAAAGGGGAAAAAAGGGGTATATCGTTTTTTTCCAAATGTACGTAACGCAGTGTAAACGCATTAATAGCGGCGATAGAGACTTGAATTTAAAAAATGATTCATGCATCATATCGATATCTCGAAAGTATCATTACATGCATTGGGGCGTCACTTTGATGCGCTGTAAATTCGACTAAGATCGGACAATGAGAGCCGACGCCATGCAATAATATATTCCCATAGTCTGGAGCATGTGAACGTGTGTGTGTTGTATTCTCTATGTATGCGTAAAAGAAAGCTAGAATATTTGTAGTGATAGAGTAGAGAGTTAGGGCGTAGAGTTTAGGGTATCTGCTAGTCGGGCACTGCCAACAAGCGCACTCTTATTCAAATCTCAAATGAGATATGCTTAATTGTTGCTCTAATATACATATATGGACATCTATGGACTGTCAACTGGCATTGCAACAACATAACCTTAAAATTGTGAGTGAAATGCGCGCGGTGTGAGGTTATGTTGAAAAAACGTGCGTAATTAGTGAGGTTATGTATTATATATAGTTTGTACTGAAAGTGGCGCACAGAATATTGATGTATAGTTGGCATGAGGGCAGCTGTCAGATGGAGAGCTGTGAAACATAACCGAATCTAATCTCAGCCATGCTGTGAAAGTCTAACGTTAAGTTTTGTGTAAAATGTCCAAACAAAATTACGTGTGAAATTCGTACATCAAAATTTAGTTCGTTACGCGCACACAAAGTCTTTACATAACCACCAACCCACCACACCAAGCGCAATTCCCCACATCCCCAGCCTGGATTACTGCAGAAAGCGGTCTGTTGCGCATTGAAGCAGAGATGGCACAGCAGCAGGAGCAGCATCCGCATCAGCAGCAACAGTCGCAGCAGCAACAGACGCAACCGCAACAGACGCAACCGCAACCGCAACAACAGCAGCAGCAGCAGCAGCTATCGGAGGCGACCGCCTTGCGGCTGCTCAACAGCGTTGTGGCTGGGGCTGTAACGCCCCAAACATTGGCAACGCCCCACGTCCAGATGCAGAATCCAAGCGAGGCGGGCGGCACGTGTGGCATAGCTGGGGGCAGCACCGGCGGCACCAGCGGCGGCACCGGCGGCGGCAGCGGCGGCAGCGGCGGCGGCGGTTGTGTTGGTGCCACACAGCTGGGACTCGTATTGCCAACATCCGGGCCAGGTCAGGAATCGCAGGAGAGCGTCCACTCGGCCAATGAATTTGGCAATTCGTGCCGCATTTGTCGCTGGAATCGCAGCGACATGGAGATCATCAACTGTCCCTGCAAGTGCAAGGGCAGCGTGGTAAGTTCACCAGAGAGAGAGAGAGAGAGAGTGTGTGTGTGTGTGTGTGTGTGTGTGTGAGTGAGAGCGGCATATTGTAATCCCATCTATGCAGGGCTATATACATCTGAAGTGCCTGAAGCGTTGGATAATGCATAGACGGGACAATCGCTGCGAGATCTGCAATGCCCCGTTCAACATAACCGCGGATCGGGCGAGCGTCAAGCAAATGGTGCGCGCCTTCTGCTGCGGCCGCTGCTGCGGCATGATTGTGAAGCATGTGCTGTTCAGTGCCTCGCTAATGCCGCTCGCCCATGTCATACTGCAGCAGGTGAGCGGTTGCACCAAGTGGCATCGACTGTGGCGGCAAATTCTAATTGGAGCGATCGATGCTTATTTGCGCTTCTTTACTTGTGTACAGGTCCTGCATTGCATGGATAATCTAAATCAGGGCAGCACGGAGCAGCTAACGGTACAGGAGGTATTTGTCGCTTCCTGTGCACTGCTCACGTCCAGTGCCCTATTCTTTCATTTCTTTGAATTTGTGACGACCCGCTTCTTGCTCATACGTAATATATTGCGGCATTGGTGGATGTTTGGCAGCACCAACGATTTTGGGCTAGTGGAGGTTGAAGACGATTCATTTGACCTGTTTTAGGGTACAAAAAATAATATTTAAAAGAAGAGGAAGAATAAGAAGAAGAAGAAGAAGAAGAAGGGAGACGTGAAAAAAATAACAGACAAAAAGTATATCAAGCTGGCAGCTGATTGCCTAGCTATACGAGTAGGCCGTATTTTTCATTCTTTTTGTTTTCTTTCAGTATAAACAAATATTTAGTAACAAAATCAAAATTGTGAAGTTGATCATCAATAAAACGAAAGTCTCGCATAACGGCATTCAGTTGAAAACCATGCAACATTGCACTGCCCTACATATCGATCAGAGCGACAGGCACACACCAGCGTTATGTATGTAGCAGCCACTGATTCAATAAATAACTAAAATCTATCGCGTATTGGCTTTTAAATTTAAGTATTTACTAAAAGTTTAACTAAAATTTCAAACACGACAGATAGAAGGCCGTTAACGCACAAATGCGCACTGTTAACGCACAACTGTTCTGTTCTCTGTTAACGCACACAAATTGGCATGTTGTTACGTGACAGCGCACTGTTAGGTGACAGAAAATATCGATAAATTGCCAGATTGTTAAGCTGGCGATTCCTGCTGCTATTGTTGTTGCTGCTATCATCCCCAAGTCAAATAATAAAAATTTTTTTGGCATAAAATCGAAACATAAAAAAAGAACATCAATTGCAATACTTGCAACGGTGCAAGAAGTGCAGAGGGCGGGCAGTTCGACGTGCAATTTAGTACATGTAACAACAATTAAATGCATTCAATATTGTGTAAGTGCTCAAAAAATTAAAAACAAGAAAACAAATCAAATTCAGCAAGTTTTTTTGGACCTGCTGTGCGTATCGTGTGATTGGTGTATGTGTGTGTGTGTGTGTGTGTGTGTGTCTCTGTGTTATTTGCGTGTGCTTGTGTGTTTGTAACAAAGAGCAACTTGTCTCTGGCAGCAGCAGTGAAATTGACCGCAGGTGCCAAGCACTGGGCAGCAGCAGCAACAACAAAAAAAAAGAAAGGAAAAACGAAGAACGTCTCAAAAGAAAGTGAAGTTAGCGCAAGTGTCATCTGCTGCTGCTGCTGCTACTGCTTTGGTGTTGTTGTCGCTCTGTTACTGTTGCCAGCCACAGTGCGTGCGTGCGTGCGTCACTGCAACTTATTGACAGTTATTATTTAGCTTTCGACGGGCACTTGTGGCAAGGCCTAATTTGTAAAATTAACATATTTTCGTTCTTTTAACTATTTTTTCCTCTGTTTTGTGATTTTTGCGCGCATACGACACAGAGATCTACAACTTGTTCCCCCCGTGCGCGACAGGTTCTTTTTTTTTTTTTTATATGCTAAAGCAGCTTTTGTTTAGCAATTTAAGCCCAAAGAAACTAAGTGAGCTACATAAACAATAAACAACAGAAACAGAAAAACAAGAAAAAAAATATACAAAACAACAAAAAAAAACAACAACAATAAACACAACCAGCAAAATGGCTGCACAACAGCAGCTATTGGCTTTGATGTCATCGGCCTCCGGGCACAACAACAACAACAGCCCCGAGCCACTGTACGATCTGTCATTGATGGCCGTTGTCAACGGCCTGGACTGCAAAGTGCCGACACTGGAGCGCATTAGCAAGCTGCCGGAGCTGCCGCGCAATCTGCTGATCGATGTCTACGAGCTGGTAAGTTTTGCTCCTCTGCTTCTTTTTTGTGCGCCTCTCAAAAGAAAACAAAGTGAAAACACACGCAGAAAGAGGCTGCAAAAAAAAAATGAATAACAAAATCAGCTGCGACACATGCACCCGCAAGCATGTGTGTGTGTGTGTGTATGTGTCCCTGTGCGTGCTGCTTATCGCTGCGCTGCGCTGTTACGGCACTTTCTTGCCGTTTCTCTTATTTCTCTGTTTCGCGCAACAGGACAACAATTTTTGGTGTTTTGTTTTGATATACACAGTTAGGGGAATTTTATTAGTTTGAGCTACAAAGAAACCAAAAAGCTCGTGCCAAGCGAAAAGCTTTCCACTGTTTATGTTTACGCGTAGAAGCTTCTGGTAAACGCGCACAGCTGGCACGAGCGCAACTGTGTATGTGTGTGCTTGTATGTACATATGTATGTATGTAAATTATGTCTGAAACCACATGGCATTAGATATCATTGACATAGCTGTGCGATATGATATCTTTAATAAACTGTTGTTTATACACTCTATCTTAATTTAAACAACATTCGCTGCGTAAGGGCATGTACGCTTCGGCATTGCTCGCATGCCTCAATACTCACACACGCACACGCACACAAATTGCCTGTCATAATAGCTCTGCAATTACAATATTAATTAATTATAAGCAGCAGCAACCACAATGTGGCCGCAGCAGCTGATGATGCTGCTTGTCGCCGGCTAAAAATAGCGCATTCGCGCTGTCGGTGCGCTCGTTTGACGGGCATCCTTCTAGGGCGCAGCCATTCAACTCGGCTTGTTATCAGTTCTACAAAATGGCCGTCCATGACTGTTATAAGGCACGCCGAGATCCGCATTCAAAGCCAGTGTTGTGCAACAATCGCACAAAACTTTTTATTCTTTAATTCTAGCTTCTTTTTGGCATGGCCGATCATAAAGCTTGTTGACATAATCACTCAGTGACGTGACAGCTTTGACCAGTGTTGTGCAGCAGCGAGCTTGGCTTAAATTGAACAATAGTACCTACTCCACGGTTATTACTTTTTGTCAACACTGGCTGCTTTTTGCTCGACTGAAAGTAATTGCCTTATAAAACACTAGATTCTTAAGCTAGGCAACATACATAATCCTACTGTGATGAGGCTTTCAAATTCAGTGTAGTATCTTTGCCAAAATTTGACAGCTTAAGCATCTCTATGGCTCTTATGCCACGACATTTTCAGCTAGTGTTGTGCAAGAGATAGTCTTACAATGTTAACAGCTCCCACACTCATACTTTCGAACACTGTTTGCTTTCCCTCTTGGCTTGGTGTACGGGTCTTATTAACGGCCTTTCACGAGATAAGTTTGGTTGGATTTTAAATACTTGACAGTAAAAGTCTCGCATTTCTCTCTTCATTTTTCCTCAAATAGTTGTTTTTAGGCACTGTCGCCTGTTTGCTTCGTACTCATTCTCTTACCATAATGTATCACCATGATCCTTAACTTTAAATGTAGTGCAATATATAGCCTCGTTCTCATTTGTTTACAATGCATGACATAAGCTTGAAGTGCCAGTGTTGTGCAGCAGTGAAAAGATCTGGCAATCGCCTAGCAGCCGCATTCCTTTCCCACACTATTTGTCACCTAATAATTGTTTGTTTTTCTCTTTTTTTTGCGGCTAGTCCAAAGTCGCCTTCAAACCCTAAATCATAAAAAGAATTGCGCACGTCAGACGCGTGCCAATAATGATATTTTGATATTCAGAAATCCAAAAATATTGTCAAATTTGCATCGGACAGGCAGGCAGGGACCAACAGGCACACATGCGCATAAATGCTTCTATACATATACAAAATACATCCAAAAACTTTTAAATGCACACATGCCAACGCTTAGGTACCCTTTCGAACAAGAACGAGCTAAAATGCAAGAATTTCGCATCGACTTGGCAAACCCTTTCATTATTTCATATTACTCGTCCCCTCAAAAGGGAAGAAATGCCACCGACTTTTGAGAAAAATTGAATTTGTGGGCATTTTTACTTGTGCGGACACACACACACAAACATTTAAACGGTACATAGACAAATTGAAAGAGCACTGAGAGTAAGCCAAAGCAGTTTCCTGTAGTGGGAGCGAGATAAAAAACAGCGTTGCCGTTCCACGACACATGCCATATGTATTCTTACTCTCTTGCTGTGAGAGCATGCGAACCCGAACAAAAACGAAGGCGAGTTTGGACCAGCCGCAAAAAAAAACGCTTGTCACCAACAAATATACTGTTTGACCAGTCTATATGTTATTTGGTTAGTGGTCTTGCATAGTCATGACAATAGCTAAATTGTTGTTGCAGTCCAAGATGGTGTTGTGTAACAGTGCAAATATTTTTAAAATCGCGTCTTTGCAAA
The DNA here is from genome assembly GCA_035045885.1 of Drosophila borealis. Lineage (NCBI taxonomy): Eukaryota > Metazoa > Arthropoda > Insecta > Diptera > Drosophilidae > Drosophila > Drosophila borealis. The sequence goes on along the minus strand of JAWNOR010000173.1, from coordinate 547,847 downwards.
TATTCACAAGGTAACTAAAGCAAAATCGGAGCTTCCAAGCTCTAAAAGTTTCGACACCGATCAGTCAATCAGTCAGGATCAAATATTGTATTAATATAAAGATTAAAGTACAGATATAATAGCTTAAGGTATAAATATAAATAGCTTCAAACTCAAGTTGCCTGAAAGCTCAAACGCACAATATTGTTAACAATTGTCATTTAAGTAATGTTATTTATGTACAGCATTCAAAGCTCATTATAATTCAAATACAAAGAGCTTTGAGCTTTAAGTGAGCGTGCACACAATAAAGTTCCCTTAAAGCTCAAAGCTCTTACCATCCCATCTACAACTTTAATCGATCGATTATCATTTTCAAATTGACTTTTTTTTCTGATCGCATTCCGTTTGTAGATGTCACAGCGCGAAGATCTGAAGGACACACTCTTGGAGGAGCTGTCCAATCTGGATGTATTCCGTCCACTCGTACGCTACACATCGGCGCGGGGCAAGCTGCTGCGCATTGTGGCCGCCTTGATGGCCAGCAACAAGACGCTGCCGCATCGCCTCAGCGAAGCCTATGTGGGCCGCTATGCTCTGTCCCAGATAGAGGCACAGTACAATGAACAGGCCGATGGCGATAAGGCGGGGGCATTGGGAACTGCAGCTGAAGCCGGAGCTGGAGCTGGAGCTGGAGAGGCCGCCGCCGCCTTGCTGCCGCAAATTGATTATGATAAAACGCAAATAATTGACATTGCCGCCAGCTGCCTGAGCCACATGACGCTCAACGACGACAAACAAGCAGCAGCTGCAGCTGAAGATGCCGATGGAGCTGGAGATGGAGTTGCAGCTGAAGCTGCAGAATCAGTGCCAATGGAAGCGCTGCCCGATGAGGATGTCATGGCCATCGATTTGGGTCTGCGTCTGGGCAGCTTTCTGTCCGTGGCCGGCTGGATGCAGGAGAGCATTTCAGTGTTGTCCTGCCTAAACGAAAGACTGAAACGTATGCAGCCCTTCAAAGATGAGCTGGTCTTGCGTCTCGATTGCCTGCAACGGTAACAAAATGATCTCACCTTTGTGAACACAATTTCATAAACAACTTTTGGCATCTCCACTTGCAGCCTGCTCTACGCAGAGTCGTCGCATTGCAACTTTAAGATGGCCCAGAAGACCTTTGGCGAACTGATGGAGCTCAATGGCATGCTGACGGATGTGGTGCCGGCGGCCCTCATTGCCATGGCCTACACGCAAATCTCGTCCATGTACTTTGCCCGCAACGAGTACAACAATAGTCACATGTGGAGCGTGCAGGCCATGCGCCACTTGGAAATGTCCGCGCCCACACGGTACGCTGCAACACAAGCAAGCACACAAACATACATTCACACACACACACACACACACACACATACATACACAGACATATCTAGACTATGTGCTGATTTCTTTAATCAATCTCTCCCAGCGTTGCCATCGATGTGCTGCGACAGGCGGCCAAGGCCTGCGTGGTGAAGCGTGACTTTGCACGCGCCAATTTGCTCATCTGCCAGGCGGTGCGCCGAGCCCGGTAAATGAAACAATCCAATCCCAATATACACTCACTCTTTCTCGCTCTTATTCACACGTTGTCTCTCTCTCTCTGTCTCTCTCTTTCTGTGTTGGTCTCGTGCACAGCGAACAATTTGGGCCCAATCATCAGAAATACGGCGATGCTCTGCTGGATTATGGTTTCTTTTTGCTGAACGTCGACTCCGTTTTTCAATCGGTAAAGGTCTACAAGGAGGCGCTGGCCGTGCGTCGCGGCATCTTTGGCAACATGAACTTTCATGTGGCAATTGCCCATGAGGATCTATCGTATGCCTACTATGTCCATGAATATAGCACTGGCGACTTTAGCTTCGCGCAGGAGCATGTCGACGAGGCTGTGCACATCATGAAGAATCTGGTGCCCAGCAATCATCTGATGTTGGCATCGGCCAAGCGTGTTAAGGCCCTGCTGCTGGAGGAGATTGCATTGGACAAAATCGCCGATGGCATGGGTGACGACGATCTGCTGGATCAGTCCGAGGAGCTACACAATTTTGCACTCCAACTCTCGCTGGAGGTGTTCGGCGAGGTGAACGTGCAGACGGCCAAGCACTATGGCAATCTGGGGCGGCTATATCAGACCATGAATCGATTCGAGGAGGCCGAACGTATGCATCAGAAGGCGATCAAGATCAAAACCGACCTGCTCGGCCCCTACGACTATGAGGTGGGCCTGTCCATTGGCCATCTCGCCTCGCTCTACAACTATCAAATGAAGAAATTCCGTCAGGCTGAGGATCTTTATCTGCGCAGCATCGATATAAGTGAGCAAAAAGTTGCTTTCTCTGCCGTCTCGATTTTATGGCTAATTGGCTGTATTCTCTCTTAACAGGCTTGCGTTTGTTTGGACGCAGCTACTCCGGTCTGGAATATGATTATTTGGGACTGTGCCATGTCTATGAGACATTACATGAATTCGAGAAGTATTTGCGCTACGCTCACATTCTGGAGAACTGGCAGCTGCTGCGCGGCCAAAATATAACACAAAACGTAAATGCAGTTTATCCACTTTATATACCCTGGACCCATTGTAACAGGCATAAAGTATATATATTCTTGATCAGCGCCGAGTCGATCTAGCCATGTCCGTCCGTCCGTCCGTCCGTATGTATGATCCCATGGATCTCAGAACCTATAAGAGCTAGAGACTTGAAATTTAAGCTGTAGGTCCTCCTAGTGCCCGCACAGATCGAGTTTGCTACCGATATTCGATAACTTGTCCCGTTTCCAAGCAATCGATAAAAATCGATATCGAAATCCTGTTCTTTGAGCAATTTCGGCAAATTATATGAGCTAGAGACACCAAACTTGACATGTAGCTTCTGGAATAGTATATGTATATCAAGTATCTTTCATTTTATGTCGCCTATTGCCTATGTTGGAAGAATAAGGTTCAGTGTATCCCCTAGTTGGGAGCTACCGACTAGAACCTCTTACTTGTTTTGTTTTTTTTGTTTATATTGTTGCTAATTAATTTCATTTCCCGTTCCATCGGCAGAAGTCCAGCTATCCTGCCATCGAGCTGGATTACACCATTGATCAAGTCAAGACTAAGTTCTTCAGCATGAACGTCAAACGCGTGCCTACTCCGCCGGAGCCCAGCAAGAATTGAGTGCAACCAAATGGATCAAAGTGCATCTGCAATTGGGTCTTGGTTAGGTGTTCTATATACACGAAGCATACACACACGCAAATTTAAATTTTGATTTAAACAATGAAATGTTAACAACAACAAAGTGCAGAAGTAGAAGAACGGAAGAAATATTCTAAATTTAATTTTGTTACGTTTTGTATTCCAAAACCAACTCAGGCAACGAAATGGCCTTGAAATGAGATATCCTCTTATTTTGATACACTCAATCAAACAAACATACACACGTACACACACAGATACACACACCTCGTAATTGGATACAAAACAAAAAGAAAATCTTGTACATCCAATAATCGTTCATATTTTAATTCTAAAATACGAATATATGATGTGATTGCTTAACATATATTGATATACATATATATATGTATATATGTATATATACAGTATGTATATATTGATTACTGATAATCAATGAATATGTTGTTCAATAATTTTTTTAGACCAATCGTTTGTTAAAGGAATTGCAAATGCAAAAGCTGTAGCACAATTTAAATAAAAATTAAAAATTTAATGCTATGCGAACATTTAAATATAATGATGTATAAACAAATTAGACTTTTGATAGTTTAATAATACAATATATAGTTTAGATGCGACGATCCATACACACACACACACACACACACACAAACACGAACACATGAGTGCATCGGATCTTTCGATATATATATATATTATATTATATATAGAACTATATGTAGCGTTGTATATGAATAATGATACATAATGTTAAATACGTAAAAAGTATTTGTATCATCAATCAATCATACTTTAAATTCCCTCCTCTTTCTCTCTAGACACACACCGCACAATCGACCGCGGTATGCGTTTTAAGCTAGCGCCAAGGAATTTGGTTCTCTTGAATTCCAGTTCTTAAACCTAATCTTTAATGTCCGTTAGGAGCAGTTAGCTTTCCACTTAACTGTGTGACTTGTGAAGTGAAAATTACATAAAAATAAGTACACTTTATACAACTAACGATACCTATGCCTAGTACTATATATATAATATATAATATATATGTATAATTAACGACTTATATGCCTAAACATTATTGTAGCCTACATCAATTTGGCATTGGCATCAACTCGAATGCCCAATCTCAAAATCTTAATAATAAAATGTAAAGCAATAAAAACTATTTCAATAATGATGTATTATACAAAAGCTTTAGCTTTGGCGCATTAAATACATTTCGAATTTATTGTAATCTAAATCTTTAATCATTCGCTTTAAATAGCTTTCTGTTTGGGAATTTTGTTTACGTTTTATCTCTTTTGAATTTTGCTTTGTATGCCATTCGTTAACGTTTTGCTTCGCGTCAAGTAAATCTCTAGTATTTTGTATGCCGTTTGCACTGGGCAAAAAAAAAAAGATGGTTAAGATTTAAGTCCAATTTCATAAATGATATAACTTTTTGATCGGAATGACGAGCTACATCTTGAAGAATAAAAGTTAATTTCGACTTTAAAGCAAAAAATAATTATTTTTCAAAAAAATGTTCACGAAAGTAGAAGAACCTTTCTCTTTGGATATGCACAGATGTTAAGTTCATCTTTAAATTATGCCCAATTAAGAATCGGTCAAAAACGCAATTTCAAAATTAATTTTTCAAAGGATTAAGCTAAAAGAAGATGCAAAGTCGTTACACGTATTTGTTTTTATTGGAATTTCAGCAACTGTAGGTGATTGCAATGCTGAGTACAGGGTATAACCTAGTCTGTCACATTTATTCACTCCTACTTGTTTCTTCAATACCTTGTCACCTGTCACGTAACTGCAGCTTGTGTTTTTTTCCACTTCCTCTTTGTGCGTCATTCTTAAACGTTTTACGGGCTGCATATGCTCCCATACTGATTTGTGTTTGTGTTCAGCCATCAGGTATGCATTGTTTTTGGTTAAAAACAATTCACCAAGTTAGTTTGATTTTTCTGTATAGATTTTAATCATAAATTCTAATTGAAGGTAGCATAAATTATCGTCAAGCAAAATGCAGAACTTCCAGCAGATGGTAAAGCAGCGCAGTTTTATTTGTACGTGTTTGTTAACAAGGAATCGATTGCAAAAGCCAAAGACGTTGCCAACCATACCCGAGGAGGAGGGTGAGAACGAAGCCGATGTCCTTGGCAAGGTCATCTACATGCAGGACTTCCAGGCGGGCTTGCAGGACATGCCTGCTCCGGCAGACGCGGCATTCCCAATGGCCTTCGCCAATCCTTGTCCCCAAGTGGCGGTCACTTCCAGCTCGCATCAGAAAACTAATTGCTTTTAATCTCTGATTACCATCATCGTTGTCGTTAGTCGTAAATTCAAAAGAATCTCAAAACGTCTTCGTTGCAAACAGTTCCAGTGCCTGAACCGATCTGGATTCCGGAAAATAGTTGATTGGAAAATAAAATGCCATCCAATGATGGTGGCGATTTAGAGTTTACCTCTTTTATTGCTACCCTTTTTCCTATAACTAGTATATATTTGTATTGACGAAGGGAAACATTATTTACAATATATTCCTCACATTAAAAAGAATTTTCCAACATTTTAAAACTCAATTCATTGTTTGTGGCGTCGTAATTTGTAGCTGTTCTCATTTTCTATTTTCAAAAATTGGCAAAAATTTTAAAACTCCAAATTTTATTGATAATATATTTATATTTTTCATTATTATAAGTATTTGTATACCCTGAACCCATTAAAAATGGGTATAATGTAAAAATCTATGTAACAGACAGACCCCATAAAGTATATATATTCTTGATCAGCATCAATAGCCGAGTCGTTCTAGCCATGTATGAACGCAAGGATCTCAGAAACTATAAGAGCTAAAGACTGAAATTAGTAACGTAGGTTTGTTTCCGATAATCGATAAGTTGCTTCGTTTCCAAGTAATCGATAAAAATCGATATCGAAATCCTGTTTTTTGAGCAAATCTCGTAAGTTGTAGCTTCTAGAATAGTATACGTTATATATATATATATATATATATATATATATATATATATATATATATATATATATATATATATATATATACCTATATATATATATATATCAAGTATCTTTGATTTTATGGCTATCGCCACCTCCCCGCTACCACCTTCAAATCTATATCAAATCGGACTATTATATCATGTGGTACCAATAGTAACAATCAGTCGTAATTAAAGTTTTTGTTTGAAAATGCTTCTAAGGGTATTTAATAGTCGGCTTGTCTTATATATGTAGCTGTTCCCTCTCATTAAGATTTGATTGCCAATTAAAGTTATTTGATCTAGTGCTAAGCTCGAAATTAGGAAAAAAGGAAATAATATAATTCAGAATTGTTGAAAACATAGAAAAGATAGAATAATATTATCGAGCTACAAAGCAGCTTTTTTCATTTTTCTCCCAGTGGGCGTGGCCATGTAATATTCATAGCCTATCTGTATAATTTATAAATAAATATAAAACCAATATACTCGCCTTGTCTAAGCGAAAGAGTATAAAAAAGCCACATCTTGAAATTCCAGCTTGAATAAAAATTGTAGATTTAAACGAAGCACTCGTAAATGTTATTTATCTGTTTTTTTTGATGGCCCTTTAGTGAGGATTACAATATCTGGACTGCACCTCTTCTGTACGATCAGAGCGTTGTTGTCTTTTGTCTGTGTCGGCCAAGTAGTTAAAGCCCATTTTTAATTGTTATTCATTTGGCCAACTGTCACTTTTCTTTGGCGTCGTAAAAGTTGTTTTTAAGTGTTTTCACTTGGGCGATAAAGCAGCGAAAAGGTTGACGTTGACGTTGACGCCGACGTCGCAGCCGGCCATTCGGTAGCTTTTCAATTGCACTGCAGGCCGCCCACACGCATACGCTCACGCACGCACACAAATGCAAAGCTGCCAAAAACATGCAGCACTTGTTGCTGGCAGGCTGCGCAGCGGCGTTCGCTGCCATTGAAGCGCAGCTTTTGCTTTTGACACATTTTCGTCTTCGTCGTCGTCGTCGTCGTTCGTCGCTCGTTGCTCGTCGGCTGCCGCTCCAACATTGGCTTCGGCGACGGCTCAACAACTTCGGCTGCCGCCGCTTGAAGCTACATCGATCAGTTGCTGTCTTTGGGCGGCTGCGTACGGTTCGCGCATTTCGTTCAGCTTAAGCAGAGCGCGCATGCGTATTGACGTTAACGTGATTTTCGGTCTTGATAGTTGTTGTTGTTTTTTTTTTCGGCATTTTTTAAAAGTGAAACTGACCAACTAAAAGCTGCCGCTTGGGCAAACGTAATGGCAAATAATTATTTATAATTGCGACTGGTTCTTGAAGCGCGTGTTGTTGTTCTTCTTAATGTGGCAAAGTGGCGGCCAGCACAGGTCCAAAAAGCGCTTGGCCAGGTCTAAGGCTGAGACACAGATGCAGATACATTGATTATGGCCAAAGTGCTGCAGCTCTTATGGGCCCACACGGCCTGCACTGGCCAAGTTTCACCCAAAACGCTTGTGAAACTGGCACAAACCAACACACACACACACACACACACACACGGACAGACATGTCAACAGCGAACAAAAAAAGGAGAGACAATCGTCTGGGAATGGCTATGGGAATGCCACAAGCTGCATTTGTCAACTGCATCGCATGTGGCAGCCGCTGCAGCAGCAACCCCATCATTATGTTTCATCATTGTTTATTGTTTATCACGAACTGTGCACAACCAGTTATCATCAGCATCAGCATCAACATCATTCTCAATTTCCCAATTCCCCAATTCCCCAATTCCCATGCACATGATTAGCGACTCTGTGCGAAGTGCGGCCAGGCAGGCCCATTAAGTACCCTACCTCAACAGCAGTACGGCAATTGTTCAAGATCTGTGCATATGAATCGAGTAGCTGTATAAATCGGGCCAAATAGTGCAATAAATAAGTTATTAAAATCTCAAAAGGGTTGCAACCGACTACGCAATACCCTGTTCATTGGGAAAAAAGGCAACTGAGTACGGCCAATGAACTTCAAACTGTCAATTTCAAACTGCAGCAGTTCTGGGAATCAGCAGTTTGATGCTATCGATTATGTTTGCAGGACAAAAGCATCTGAACGCAGTTAATATTTCGGCTAGTGACTGTCAAACTGTCATCCCGAGTGAAGTTTAAACTGTAGCTGTTTTTGAAATCGCAAATGTAATGCAACCGACTGTGTTTTGTGTAAAAAAGGTAGATAGAAACAGCTAGTGGCTCTCAAACTCTTTTCCCAAAGCAGCGCATTGCAAACTGTGACTCTCCAACTGTATAAGTTCTTGGAACCGCAATATTGTTGCAATCGTCGATGTCTTTAGTGAGAAAAGCATCTGAAGGCATCTACAAATTTGGGCTATTAACTCTCAAACTGTTATCCCGAAGCAACGCATTTCAAACTGTGTCTCTCCAACTGTTTAAGTTCTGCGAAACGCAGTCGACGAAGACTATAGTGTAAAAAGCATCTGAATGCATCTTAAATTCGGGCTAGTGTCTCTCAAACTGTTAACTCAAAGCGGCGCATTTCGAACTGTGACTCTTCAACTGTATAAGTTCTCGGAATCGCAGTATTGATGCAATCGACGATGTCTTTAGTAAAAAGCATGTGAGCGTTTCTAAAATTGGAGCCGGTAGCTTTAAAACTGTCATCCCAACGCAGCCCATTTCAAACTGTGATTTCAAAACTGTAGCCGATGTGAATTAAAGCCTGAAAAGACTTGAACACCTTGACTTATTTTGCAGGACTATAAGTATGTTGCGAACCTTTCATCGGAGCCAATATACTTTAATTGATACTGCGAACAGAGTAAAACTATAAACTTGTTGAATCTTAACCCCAGTCATTTAACTCGAACTCCGCTTAAGTTTTATGCGACTTACTCGAACGTGTAGCCTAATTGAAAAGTTTAGTGTAAAGGTTAAAAGTCTGCGTGAGTAGCGAGCTTTAAATTAATGACACTAGTTTTTATTTTAGCTAGCAGTTGGTTCGAATAAACTAGTAACATATTTGAAGGCCAAACAAGAAATGAGAGCTATTGTCCGGCTGTGGAAAATTAGATACCCTTTCCACACATAAAGCAATTATACGATTTCCCATGGGTTCTAGCCACAGGTTCTAGCCATAAGTTACGAGAGGTAACAATGAGTTCTTCAATTAACGCTTGGCCACTTGTGTTTTATTGTTTATTTTTATTAAATGAACTACTAAATTCCGAGCTATAAAGCACATAAAGCTGGACGAGTGAAAGCAACGAGTAAAAAAACTAACGTGTAATTACTCTTTTCGCAAAAGAACTTAAGCTTACGTTACTTTAAAGACAGTTGCCAGAGAAAAATAAGGGAAAGCTGAAGAGTTTGACAATTAAATAACGAGTGCCCATAACGAGTACTAGGTTGAACGAGTATGCGCATTTTTATGTCCCCCGAACTGCAATCAGAGTTTTAATGGTCACAGTTAATAGACAAATAGAACTAAAAATGTACAAAATTCAACAATTGATTGACGAGTGCCAACAACGAGTAACAAGCTTAACGAGTTTGTTGTATATTTGAAGTAAGAGGATTTGCCGCATGAGAGGTTGTTCACTTTTCTAGTTTACAAGCTAGTTTACAAGCGAAATCTAACGATTGGCTAAGCTTAACGATTAGGCACTCGTTAATTGTTTGGGTTGAAAAGAATTGCCGCATAAATCATATAATTTTGTAGTTATATTCGTCTACTGACTGAAGTATAGCTGTAAAACTGGAAAATGAAGCAATGCAATGACGAGTGCTAACAACGAGTACCAAGCTTAACGAGTAGGCACTCGTTACTTGGGATGGTTGGAACTGAGTAACTGCAATATATTTGCGCAAAGACTCGTCAACCAGTCCACCAATATGTAACGAGTAACGTGTGTCAAGTCCAGCGAGTAGACTCTCACTCGTTAGCCAGGGATGCTCATACAGAGACTAAGCCGAGATAGCAGCGTGTTCAAGTTTCGATTTCGATGACACCAAATGCTTTAAACGCGCTCTTGCTAAACATTTTCACACGCAGCGACAGCAACAACAACAATAACAATAACAACACCGAGTCAATTTGAACGAGTGGAGCGAATTTTATAGCCAATGCGCATTGGTAACTTCTGGAAATATGAACACGCCGCACAGCACGAACATCATCATGAACGGCGGCTCGATCGAGCATCGCTTTAAACGCCGGTTCGTGCCGACTCTGATGTGTGTGTGTGTGTGTGTGTGTTTTAGTTTTAGTTTTATTTTCATGTCTCTCTTTTTTTTCCTTCCACTAAATGAAAATCAAAACTGGAGCAAATTAACCGAGATTAAAGCCCACAATTAAGTGTGCGCCCAATGTGAAAGTCAAAACCGCGAACTTGCAAACCAGTTCAGAGTTGCGAATTGTTGTAGTTGTTGCTGTTGCCTGTTGGCGCATCTGCAGCTGCCACTTTTACTGCAGCAACAACAACAACAACAACGACGACAACAACAACTTGAAAGAGAGGCAACAACTTTAGCGGGTCAACAACGAAACGTCAACGAATTTCGCCCACGGCCGAGTTTTGCTTGGCTTTTGTTTAGCTCATGCTTCACTGACCTATGCCAAGATAACGTGTTTGCATTCAATGCTGTTGCTATTGTTGTTGTTGTTGTTGCTGTTGTTGTTGTTGTTGTTTTTTATTGATGGCTTGCGGCTTATGCAAAGCTTTGCACTTTTGAACCCAACATGCGCCACATAAGGCCCCCAAAAGAAAGAGAAATAAACTTAACCAAGTTCAAGTTGGCCAAGTTCCGTTTTTTTTTTCATCTTTCATTTAGTTATTTCTTTTGCTTTTATACCCTGTAAATTGGGCACAGGCTGTGAAGCTGACCGTGTACAGTCTTCGCTCGCTAATTAGAACGCGTAGTTAATCCAGCTGCTTCCAATTTCTTGAATCATAAAGTCCAGTTTTTGGCTTATTTAAATAAAAATATGTAAATATACATAAAATATTATATATTTTTATACCCTGAACCCATTAAAAATGGGTAAACAGGGTATAATGTATTTGTGCAAATGTATGTAACAGGCAGAAGGCGGCATATCCGATCCCATAAAGTTTATATATTCTTGATCAGCATCAACAGCCGTGTCGATCTAACCATGTCCGTCTGTCCGTCCGTCCGTCCGTCTGTCTGTCCGTCCGTCCGTCCGTATGTATTATCGCAAGGATCTAAGAACCTATAAGAGTTAAGGACTTGAAATTTTAGCTGTAGGTCCTCCTAATGCCCGCGCAGATCGAGATTCTTTCCGATATTCGATAACTTGCCCCGTTTCCAAGCAATCGATAAAAATCGATATCGAAATCCTGTTTTTTGAGCAATTTCGGCAAATAATATGAGCTAAAGTCACCAAACTCGACATGTAGCTTCTAGAATAGTATATATGTATATACATATATAAAGTATCTTTCATTTTATATCGCCTATCGCCTGTTGGAAGAAGAGGGTTTCCTTGTATCTCCCTCTTACTTGTTTGGTATATTTATATAATATTTAAATAAATATTTAAAATATATTTCTATATACATATACATTACTATAATATTTTTCATATAACATATATATTTACAATCAAGTCATGGTATAACATTGATCTACAACAAATTTTGGGCTTTCTGGCTGTCGTAAGTTCTGAGTTCTCTGAGGTCAGCCTGTCTGATCTATGTGTACTCGGAGACTGTAGGGGCTGGAGGCGCAAAAATAGTAGGTACGCATTTAAAGCTAGCGTTACGTAGAGCATATTTCTATTATCTCATTAATATGTACAGGTGAATGCAATTTTTGAGTATTAAGTTTTGGATACATTTTGATACTCTTACACCTGCTGCACACCTGCTAAGACACCTTCACATAAATTGCATACTAAACCACGGCACATACACATTGATGTTTGAGTACAGGATATCTGGCAGTCCATCACTTTGATTTGATTCTCACTCTTATTCCATTTCGTTTTCAGTTCACATTTCCGAAAGAAAAAAAACGATATTGCACTGTATTTCGCGATTTGCATGCGATTTTGGCAACGACTTTAAAATGGATTTCGGTTTTTTTTTTTTTTATTTTGGCTTTTGGGCTTGGTTCCATTGTGTCTCAGCCATTTCCTGATGTTGTTGTTGTTCCGAATAGACGGAAACGAGACTCACATAGATCGTATAGTTCTGAGCAGGAAACACAACAAAAAGCGCTCAACTATGAACTGTTATTGTTTTTTTTTAAATATTTATTTACTGCGGTTTTAGCCCCGGGTCAAAACGAGTTGTTTTTTTTTAATTATGGTGTCGAGATCATGACTAGCTGATCTTAAATTCGGTCAGTTTGATCGCATCAGTTGGAAAGTGCATCCGGTTAACGAATGAGATCAGAAAACTTAGTTAGCATTTAATTAGATTCGATTGGCCTGAGTAATAAAGCTTGTTTGGGGTTCGGCTTTAATCCGTAGAAAGGGAATGCGATCTTAACTCGGGGAAAACTTTTGCTTTCCATATATTCTCAGCTGTCAAAAATATTCAGATCTCAAGGGTCGCAAGATCATGCAGCTAAGGCTTCTGTGAGGAATCAAACAAATCGCACTCTTTATCGGTTCGGCGATCCTCCATCAAATTAGACAAAAACCTAACCTTACTTTTATTTCCGATTACGATTGGGAGTGTGGTAGACAGAGCTTATTCCCATTCTCAGACGTGCAAAATTCACTTTAAGCTTGAGCTGAAACAAAGTTAATAATAATACTACAAGTATTTTCTATGAACGCACATAACTATTACACACGTGTGTGTATCTGTTTCTGTGTGTGTGTGTGTGTGCGTGTGCGTGTGTCTGTGTGTGTGTGTGTGTGTGTGCGTGTGTGTGTGTGTGCATCCATGTTTGTTTTCTAATACCAAACGCAGGCCAAGCTTATTTGTCGAATAAAATGAATTTCTGCCAAGTGCCCCTCTCCTCGATTCTCAATAATTCAAATAGCTGTGTAGTGCTTTTTTTAAAGCCCTTTTAGCTTCAACCTCGACCTGCGCATTGGGTTTAAAACTCTTTTAGCCATATTTTCTGTAGCCCGTCAATTTTCAATTAGCCAGTGTTTTAGGTGTCAAGTGTTGGATAACTGGGCTTGACCAACACTTTAAGTGGCACCAATTTGCGTGCGTGGTAGAGAGAGAGAGAGGGAGAGGGGGGGGGGGAGGGGGTGGTCGATGCGTGAAACAAGTTTCCATTGCCAACAGCCAGATGAAGATTTGTCATCGCCGGATTTTGGCGCCGTTCCGTTGCATGTTGGTTCACAGTTTAAATTGAAATCGCGCAAAAATCACCCAAAAGTCAACAACAGCGACAACAACAACAATGGGCAGCACTTTCACTTTGGCAGACACCCCCCCCCCCCCTCTCCGGCCTTCCCTTCTCTCTCTCTCTCTCTCTCTCTCTATCTGTCTCCATCTAGCCCCATTGTCCGCTTGACCATTGTCCGCTTGCGTAAACTTTCGTGTTGCGGGCCTTGGCCAAAAGCGAGCAGAAAAAAAAATACAAATAGATGAAACACACGAAAAAAAATCATAAAAAATAAACAATGCAATATATTATGTGTAACATTTATTGTATATATCTATAACTCTATTTTCTTATATATGCATATATAGTTTTTTCTTCGTTCGCATAATAATCACATTTTTGATACCCTTGGAGAGGGTATTGTAATCCTCTCATGAGATGTGCAACGCATGGAAAAGGAACTCGGAAATCGTATATATATGCTTGATCAGCATTGAAAAGCCGAACCAATATCGCTTTGTTCGTCCGTTTCTAAGCAGAACTCAGTCTTAAAGACTTTTAATAGATTCGTATTTATGTTGAGATCAGCCGAATCGGACTGCTATATCCTTTAGTTCCCATAGCAAAAATCGTTGAAAAATCAAGTTCTTCCAGGGAAAACTTATTGTTTTTCCCGATATCTTATCTTTTCTCATGCCAGCCAGTTCTAATCAACATCAATTAGCCAAAAGTCCAGTGTTTCTATGGAAATCCTATTTGTTTCTTCAGATATCTTGACTTGACTTGACATTTACGAGTTTTAACATCGGATTTCTAGCTTTATTAGAAGAAGAATCGTTGGATAAATTCGGTTTTTGTATGGACAACATTTTTATTTCCCCAGATATATTGAAGAGCTTCACTTTTATTCCGACTAACCTGACAAAACGCATCCGAAACAATCGCACGGAAATAAATCCCTTGCCCTAAAACCCTTCTAAGCCACATTTCTGGAAGGGCATTAGATAGTCGGCGTGTCGTAGATTGTCTCTCTCTCTTTTTTTTGTTTGATTTTCGGGCGCAACGGCAAACACCCAAAAAAAAAAAATATACAAATAAAAAACTTTGTGATTAGCATGTTTCGTGCGTGTGGACAATTCCATATATTTTTTTTTTGGTCAGCTACTTCAGCTACTCTTCCTCCCCTGTCTCCGCCTCCTTGAGCTCGACACCAGCTGCCAAGTGTAAAAAGTTAATAACGGGAATTGAAAAGTGTTTCACATTTGAATAACTGAGGCAGACACAACAAGTAAGAGGTTCTAGTCGGTAGCTCCCGACTAGGGGATACCCTGAACCCTCTTCTTCCAACAGGCGATAGGCGATATAAAATGAAAGATACTTGATATATATATATACTATTCCAGAAGCTACATGTCGAGTTTTGGTGACTCTAGCTCCTATTATTTACCAAAATTGCTCAAAAAATAGGATTTCGATATCGATTATTATCGATTACTTGGAAACGGGGCAAGTTATCGAATATCGGAAACAAACTCGATCTGCGCGGGCATTAGGAGAACCTACAGCTTAAATTTCAAGTCTCTAGCTCTTATAGGTTCTGAGATCCTTGCGTTCATATAAAAGGGCTTGTATCTGCCGAATGCCGACAACTTAATACCCTTACAGGCATATAGCAAACATATTGCTCGAATTTGGGCCGAGTTTGAATGGGAGTTTTTTTTTTTTTTAGAAATAAAACATTTTTTAGCTTCTAAGCGATAGTTCCTCTAACAGCTATATACGATTTTTTGAAAATAACTTAAGAACTGAGCGATTTATTTGGAATATTATAATTGGAAAGAGAGAGAAAGAGAGAGCCTTAAAGTAAGGCGCAGATTGTGAATCAAATGTAAATATTGATCCCCCTCACCTTACCTCACCCATCAACAGTTTAAAGCAAGACAAAGTAATTGATTATCCAAATATTTTCGTCTAATACCAATATTCAGAGCACATCATGTACCATGTGCAGTCCCCAGGCTTCTTTATCAACTATCCAAAGTTTATCGTAGGAAGCGTAGATCTTTCCGGATAGCCCATTGTCAGGGTCAAAGACTAGAGGGCAACTCCTAGTCGCGCCATCTTAACTAGATCGTTAATAGCTCTTAATATAATTAAAGCATAAATCAAGCTCTTAAACAGCGCCATCAAATTCAGTCATTCGGTTCAGACTAC
Source organism: Drosophila borealis (assembly GCA_035045885.1). Classification (NCBI taxonomy): domain Eukaryota; kingdom Metazoa; phylum Arthropoda; class Insecta; order Diptera; family Drosophilidae; genus Drosophila; species Drosophila borealis. The sequence continues at coordinate 532,126 of JAWNOR010000173.1, read as the reverse complement.
GAAGTCAAGGTCAAGCTGAAATGTTCTCAAGTCAAATTTATTGTGCTCGATTCCCATTTGTCTAGCCAAGTGGAATACACTTTCATATTGAGCTTGAGCCCAGTCAGTATGGATATGATATGGACTTGATGCTATTTATACCCTGTACCCATTGAAAATGGGTAAAAAGGGTATTATGTATTTGTGCAAACGTATGTAACAGGCAGAAGGAAGCATCACCGATCCCATAGAGTATATGTATTCTTTATCAGCATCAACAGCCGTGTCGATATTACCATGTCCGTCCGTCCGTCCGTCCGTCTGTCTGTCCGTCCGTCCGTCCGTATGTATGAACACAAGGATCTCAGAACCTATAAGAGTTAAGGACTTGAAATTTTAGCTCTAAGTTTTCCTAGTGCCCGCGCAGATCGAGTTTGTTTCCGATATTCGATAACTTGCCCTGTTTCCAAGTAATCGATAATAATCGATATCGAAATCCTGTTCTCTGAGCAATTTCGGCAAATAATAAGAGCTGGAGTCACCAAACTCGACATGTAGCCTCTAGAATAGTATATATATATCAAGTATCTTTCATTTTATATCGCCTGTTGAACGAAGAGGGTTCAGGGTATCCCCTAGTCGGGAGCTCCCGAGTAGAACCTGTTACTTGTTTAATGTCGATTTGTTGGATCAAGGTTGTGTAACAGATGGTAAGTGCATATTCATTATAGTTAATTCAACTAGACGGCCTTTCGTTTATAATTTGTTCTCGATGAGTCTTACGAGGGCTGCTCGAATAATCGCAGATCTATCGAAAACAATCGAGCCCTCAACTTGTTTAATTATTTCTTATTAAACTAACCGACTAACTAACTAGTTGAATACTGTTTCTCGTGAGAACATGAGTCTTTGTCGGGTATTTGTATGCCTTCAATTTCTTGGAGATCTATCGAGTAAAATAGATCCCTTTGCTCTCATACTTAATTTTAATATGAAAATAACTGATAAAGTCGACTGGTTAAGATCTTGAATAGTTGGCCTTCGGCACAGTGTCAAACTTATTCAACCCTGAACTAACTATTCCAAAGCGTTTGCAATCCTTTAATTTCTTGAGTTCTATGGATTAATTTCTTTCTTAGTAGAAACCTTGTACAAATTTGTCCAGCCAAGATATCATGAAGTTTTGGCATTGAAGTGGGCTAACTTGATCCCAAAGTAATTTGGTCCCAAGAGAACTTGGTCAAGAAGCTCTGGGCTTGGCTTTTCCAAGGGAACATAGCCTCCAGCTGCCTTCACCTCGCCGTATCAAACTTATTCAATCTAACATATTATTATAGGAATTATAATTATTATTATAATTATCTTATAAAAGATACAATTCTAAGGGGAACAGCTGATCTGTGCCGCTTTATAATCCTTATGCCATATAACTTGAATCCTCTTCATTAGCATTCGAATTTTTCTATATTCATACACAAAGCTTTATAAATGGAATTCTGTTTCTGTTTTATTTCATATCAGAGAATGTAATGTAAATTTTCAGGTTCTTGCGTGAGCTTCTACTCTGTCATAATTTGATTTTTAGCTGGAAATAATTTGCAATTATCTGCAACGAATTAAATCGAATAATTGTATAAATGGAATGGAGCTCGACAATTAGTTCCTGGGGATTATGATAAATGTGCAATTCGCTCGAATAATTTGTTGCATATTGAATCACATTGCGTATACGTAATGTATTGCGAAATAGCTTGTGCGTGTGTGTGTGCGTGTGTGTGTTGACTTAAAAATGCAAGAACACGCTATCGAAATGACAACTGATTGCCCATGGACAGGACAATTAGTTGATGTGGCAAATACGAGTTAATGGCAGACGCTACGGGCGAGGGGTAACAGGAGGACTTGGGGGGGGGGGGGGAGGACAAAGAGTTCAGTCAACGCCACGTCGCGTTTTTTAGCGCACGTGAACCGAGCAAAGGATGTGTGTGTGTGTGTGTGTGTGGGGGGGGGGGAGGGGGGTGTCCATGTGTACCCAGAAATCGTTGCGATTGGTCTGTGAATGGGTTCAGCTGCTCGGGCCGTGCCTCCGGAAGTTCTCAGCAATAAATAAAATATATGTATGTGACCAAATGCTGGCCGCGAACTTGGCCGCCGTCTGTCAGTCAATAGACGCCGTGCACTGGGAAGAACAACAATGGCATATTAACGAAATGTTAGTGGAGTAGAGTAAAAGTTAGAGTATTGGCAGTTAGATTGGCAGACAGCCGGAAGACTTTTGCGTGGAATGCCGCTTGGCATAGCTGATCAGCCGACTGTAGTTCGTAGCCGCGTCAATAGCAATTGAATTTGAATATATAAGCAACTTTTTGGAAAGGAACTGAATCAAAATGCGACACAACTTCGAGCTGAAGTGGCGACTCCAGCTGTTCGCCTCGCTGCTCTTCTGCGGCCTGCTCGGCTATCTCAGCTCCTCGGTGGCGCTGGCCAAGCCCACGTTGTCGTTCAGCCTGCCGCACGGACTGCAAGGCTTTCCCTCGTTCCAGTCCTTCACCCAGCAGATCATCGAGCAGCGCAGCCTGCGTCAAATGAAAACCTACAGGTGAGTCCATGCCAATCGACCCAATATTAGTAAACAGCCGGCGTTTCGCCAATTGGACGGCCAGCTATTGACAGTTTCACCAGCGACATGGCCAGCGACTGCGACGGCGACGGCGACGTTGGCCATTGCCATGGACGTCACGTCGCATCCATAATGGTAATGCCTCTCGGCTGGCCATGTGCCCATATATGCGTGCACATAAAACGCATTACGCATCTAACTCAACAGCTCCCCATCTCTCTCTCTCTCCATCTCCCTCTCTCTCTCTCTCGCAGCGGCAAGCGCATTAGCAACGATTCGCTGATTATGATATACTATCACGATCAGACCATAGCAGTCACGGAGCTGGGTCCACAGAAGCTGCTGCTCGGCTGTGAGCTGATTGAAATTTAGTGAGTATTATCAAAGCGCACTGACGAGTAGCTACACTCGTTGCTCGTTACTCGTTATCATTACACTTCCTTATCTTAACTCCTTACACTTGTTACTCGATATTCAGCACACTCGTTACTTGATACGCTTGTTACTCATTCACTCGTTACTCGCTACACTTGCTACCCATTTCACACTATACACGTTACTCAATAGTCGGCACACTCTTTACTCATTACACTCATTACACTCGCTACTCATTAATCTATTTATTCGTTAAACTCATTATACTCGTTACTCATTAATCTCTTTACTCGTTACACTCATTACACTCGTTACTCATTAATCTCTTTATTTGTTACACTCATTACACTCGTTACTCATTAATCTCTTTACTCGCTACACTCGTTACTCACAAATCTCTATACTCGTTTCATTACTCGTTCATTAGACTCGTTACTCATTAATCTCTTTACTCTTCACACTCGTTACTTGCTACACTTGATATTTTATACACTGGTTCCTCGCTACACGGTTTACTAGTTACTCATTACACTCGTTACTAGCTACTCATTAGACGCTTTACACCCGTTATTTATTAAGCCTGTTACTCTGCACACTCGTTATTCATTACATTCTTACTCGCTGCCAATTTACAGCAACGACAAGGAAGGCAAAATGCTGCTCAATGGCCTCGCCAAATACAATCGACCTCTGCAAATCAAATTCGAGGAAATGCTCAAACTGATGGATCAATGCGAGCACGTCGATAAGCTCAGCTATGCGTCCAAGCTCAGATACAAGTCCAGCAACGCGGGCTCGGAACGCAGCAGCGGCAGAAGCGAGTCTGAGGCCAGCGGTGCGGGCAACGACAGTTTGGGCGGCTCAGCCAATCAGGATGGTGTTTCGCTCAAGCTGGCAGCGAATATCTTTCCGCGCAGTCCCTTCTCGCTGCTAAGCGGCATCATACCAGGTAAGGTTTTCTAGATGACCCTGTCTTTTTTTTTTTTTAACGAGTGCTAGCTTGCTGACGTGCCTGCTAGAAAACCAATGCTCTAGCAGAAAGCATGCTAAATATTTTCCAACTTATTAGAATTCAGTAGTTAATTTACTCGTTAAATTGTCAGCTCGCTAGCTCAGCCATTCAGTTTATCGACTCATCAACAGGTAACTCTCCAATTCACTATTTGGTCAACTTGTTAGCTTTTCAACTAGTTGGCTTTTCAACTCGTCAGTTTAGCGTCTCGCTAGCTCAGAAAGTCGTGGGCTTATCAACTCGCTAGTTAGCCAACTATTTGGCTTGATATTTCAATAATAGTTCGTACACTTTGGCAACTCGTCAGCCTAACAACTCGCTAGATCAGCAACTCGTTAGTTGGGCAGCTTGTTGGCTCGCTCATTCTCTCATTCATTTTCGCCCACTCGCTAGTGAGACTACTATTTCGCTCTCTGGCTAGTTTGCCTTCTCGTTAGTTTAGCAATTTGGCTTAGTTTGGCAACTTGTTAGTTTGTATCAACTTGCTTGTTCGGCAACTCGTCAGCTTATCCACTAAATTCTTAAGCTCGCTGGCTAAGCAACTCGTTATTTAGGCAGCACCTTACCTCGCTGTCTCTATAACATTTTGCACACGTTAGTAAGTCTATATACTATACGATTGGCTGACTCGCTAGTTTGTCCATTCGTTAGTTCGCCTACTCGCTAGTTTATCAACTCGTTGCTTTAAAACTTGTTAGTTAGGCAACTCGTTAGCTTGTCAATCGCAATTTCATCATCAGTCTGGCGTATCAAGCCTTCGCTTAGCCTGTTAACTTGCCAACTGCCCCACTCGCTAATTAAAATCTCTCGCTCTCTTTGGACACAGGCACCAAATGGTGCGGCACGGGAGATATTGCCGAAACGTACAGCGATCTGGGCAGCGAAATGGCCATGGATCGCTGCTGTCGCCAGCACGACCTGTGCCCCATCAAGATACGAGCCTATCAAAACAAATACGAGCTAATGAACGACTCGCTATACACCAAGTAAGTAATTAACGAGTGTGCCCAAAGAGGGATGCCCGACTAATTTGCAAACGCTTTCAACCAACTATAGATCGCACTGCATTTGCGATGATATGCTGTTCTCGTGCCTGAAGATGACCAACACGTCGGCCTCCCAGCTGATGGGCTCCATATACTTCAACCTGGTGCAGGTGCCCTGCCTGGATGGGCGAAGCAATCAATACAAGTTCCGTGCGGCCAAGGAGGGTTTCTGAGAGCGGCTTGGGGCGCTTTTACAGCTTATTTTCAGTGTGTCTTATATATTTTTCGTTTGTTGTTGTTGTTTAAGTTTTGTACGTTTGAGGGCTTGTACATAAAAGTTGGGCGCTACTTCAATTATTTATTGAACCACTTAGCTATACGAAGGCGTTCGCAAATGCAGCGAATGACAGACAGTAACAGTTCTAGATGGACAAATACATATCGAACGCCCAGTTTATTAAATACACACATATACATATATATATATGCATATGTATTTATATGTATCTACGTGCGTGTGTATATGTATTTGTTTGCATGATGTTAGGTTTACATAGTATAGTAGTAGTAGGCGTTATATTCTTATATATTATGCATAAGGCAGCAAATGCTGCGCGCTTGTTATAAATACATATCAGAGAGATATATTTATATATCGTTAATGGTTACAATTTGTCTTTATGGTTTATAGCTGAAATAATGGCTACATAAAAAAAATCTGTTTTCTAGCTTCACTGACTACACAATTTTTAGCTTTTCTCTTGATCTTAACGCTAGAATATAACAAAAAAAAAAAAAAATTTGCGTTCCTCTTCTTTTTCTTTTTTGTCGTTGCTTCCTCAAGTCTTGACGACGTTCAATTTGGATTCCACACGCGGAATTATTAAGCAGTTTCCATATGGACTACCGTTGGACATCTGTAGGTACCGGGAAGGGTGTGAGGGTATATGTTTAATTATTTGCCGTACACACGCTTAGAAAATGCTGGCCACATTGGGACCCGGCTGCGAATTGGTTGGTGTCGGCTGCGTGGGACGATCAATGTCCTGATAGCTGCGCTGCTGATTTGTAGGAAATACGGAGCCAGTCTGCAGACTGCCGCCGCGCGTATTGAACTCCCGATAGAGCAGGGCAACGCTCACCGGACGCACCACCAGGTTGATGATACAGAACGCAATGGCCCAGCCATCTGTAAGAGGGAATTACATTAAATACATTTATCAAACTAGCTGTTCAGTTCAGTAGTGAAATGAACTCTAGCCAAGCCATGCTGGGAATGTGTACTCACTCATGTAATCGAAATTAACGATAGTGCTGACTAGATCAAAGAATATGCTACAGACATTGATCACAAGCGCCTGTAAAATGCAAAAAAAAATACATATATACATGACAATGTTAGGCTAGGCAATGAATATAATGATTGGGTTGGGGAGGTTGATAAGGTCGGGACTGACTCGCAATAGGTCACGGGGCAGCCATATTTAAGTCGTTGCTTTTTCAGTCAAATCAATTGCATTCACCTTGAACGCTTGAACTTTAACTAGCCGAGCACGCACACACGCTGGACACACCTTTTGGCCCGTTCAAGGTGTGTGCTTTTTTATTAGCGTCCATTTTGCAGTTTTTCTCAAGAACCAAAGCTATTCCTGTTTGCACAAACGCTGTGAATAACGAGTCGTTTACGGTCGCTACTCGTTACATTTCTCTCGCTCTTTCTTACAGCAACAAAGAAGCTATTTAATAATTGAAGCAAAGATTTTGACAGATTTTATTTCGTATTGAACTTTCGAACTTCATTCGCTGTGCATAGCGAGCAGTTATACTCGTTACTCGTTACATTTCTCTCACTCTTTCTTTCAGTAACAAAATGGTTAGTTAATAATTGAAGCAAAGATTTTGACAGTCTGTTTCACTTTGCACTTTCGAACTATATTCGATATGCATAAAGATTTGTGAGCTTCGTTACTCGTTACAATTCTCTCGCCGCTTCTTACAGAAACAATATGAGAGACAAAAGGTTGCTTATTAATAGTTAATTACGATTATGCAAATAGTTAGGCAAGAGTTCTTCCAGTTTACAGTTTGGCTCATGATTCGCTTTAAGCAAAGAGTACTTATACTCGTTACTCGTTACATTTCTCTCACTCTTTTTTTCAGTAACAAAATGATTAGTTAATAATTGAAGCAAAGATTTTGACAGTCTGTTTCACTTTGTACTTTCGAACTATATTCGATATGCATAACGATTTGTGAGCTTCGTTACTCGTTACTTTTCTCTCGCCGCTTCTAACAGAAACAATATGAGAGACAAAAGGCTGCTTATTAATAGTTAATTACGATTATGCAAAAAGTTAGGCAGTTTACAGTTTGGCTCATGATTCGCTGTAAGCAACGAGTACTTATACTCGTTACTCGTTACATTTGTCTCGCTGTTCATAACCGTAACATTTCGAAAGGCCACAACTGCTCAATAATTGAAGCGAAAAGCTCAACAAAGGCTATTTTCAGTCTACACAAAGCTTAAATCTCTAATATTCATTAAACGTTTTCATAGCCTACTTTTGGGATTACAAGAAATAAAAATAAATGAATATAAAGGCTCGTTAGGCTTTGTTGAGACAAAATTGTATTTAGACAATTCTCAGAATAAACAATAATTTTAAATGCATTCGGTTCAAAAGAAAAGAAGAAAATTGGAAAATTCTTAGAAATTGTCATCAATTGCAATTTTGGGGATTAGCCGAATTTTTGGTATAGCACAATTAAAGGCCACTCGAATCGTAAATACGTAATGCCTCCAGTTGGCCTTTTCCATTTTTTGTTGTCGTCGTTGTGGGAGTGCTTCTGGGTCAACGTTTGGCCTCTGCATTGTTGAGTTGATTAAACGGCGTTGCTAATGGTTGGCCCAAGGAGTCGCAAACGACGGCACAAAAGGATTTGCTTCTGCTCCCTAGCCTAGGGGCTCTTTGGGGGTTGGAGTGTGTGGGCAGCTTTCGTTTTCATGTGACTGACCGCTGGCAGCCAAACAAATGGAATTGTATTTTATTTTCAATACCCTGTACCGATTGCTAACTGGGCCACAAACGGGGCATAACTGTTTTGCTGCAGAAGGAAGTGGCAGAGTCCGAGTATGTTTTTATTTTGCATAACTTCGGACAAGGAATAATATGGAGGCCTATTCGAGGTACGTAAGTTCTTGTCCTTGTCATCATACCAGAAGGAAGTTCGATTGTGTGCGTTTACAGGGTAACTGCTAGTCGGTGCCGCTTGGCTTGTTCTATATTAGCTAGATTCGGTTTTTCTTTCTTGGTAGACGTGCGTGGCATTGCGCATCGCGTGCGTTACGACGTGGGATTACGAGCCTCTTGCCGGGCACGTGGTGTGAAAGGGCAGGGGGGCAGGGGAAGGGGGGGGGTGGGTTGGTTCTCGTATTTTGGATAATGTCAAAGTTCAAATATATGGCTCAGACCGGGCACGCCAACTGCTGCTGAGCCGTTAACTCTTCCAGTCAAGCGATATGCATCTAATATACTGTATATTGTAGTATATATACGCCCACGTAAAGCTCGATGCATATGCCTTATAAGTGGCATTACGTTATGTTTTTGGCCTGACCAAATGGGTCTATAATTAGCGTGCCTTCACGTGGTTTTGGCCAACGCCAAGTTAGCTGCTGCCAAGCCACGAACACAAACTCTGTTGCCAATAATAATCTCACTTGGTTAAACCGAAGAAATTCCTAGCTTTTTAGCATTTGATTATTATATATCCTAAAATATTCAGGTTTTTTTTCTTTAACTGTGGCTTCCTGTGGGGCTTTTCTTGTTTAAATGCCTTATTCTCACCGAATTCTTGATCTTGAATCATTAGTTCCATTATTTTCGTAACTGAATCACAATTTGGAATCAGTTGTCAGAGATAAACCATTAACTAGTTCCAGAACAGGGTTGCCACACTTTTCGGTGCTACAAAACTACAGTGAACGCTCGATTGGGTGCTTAAGCACGTTCATCACATGAAGTAATTACAAAACAAAATATTATAAAGAAAAACTGTTTGAATTGCCCTTGTGAATTGTTTTTAATGGGTTAATTTATGTGTATTTTTAGAAAAAGTGCATTAAAATTTAATAAATTTCGTAGCTGGCAAATTGTTTCAGCAAAAGGAATGTTTGGTTAATTCGCAAATCGCTTGAACTCTTACAAAATACGATTCGACATTGCATTAGATCTCTCTTATTATAAATTGGAGTATGAAATCAGGCAATATGCAGAATGGGATCTATTCTTATTTTCATGTTGCATTTTTTTTAAGACTTGGGCGAAGGAAATAAGATACTTTAGTGCTCGCTCGCCAGTTTAAAGCCGGTTTTAAATCGGATTCAAAATTCCCAAAATTAAATAGGTTTTTAATGCATTGAAAATGATTCTAAATTTTCGAGCAATCATCAATTAATATTTGCAAATAATTTGTAAGATATTGGGCTAGTTGTTCTTCTTTCGAGTCAATGTGAATTATTAAGCGTGCTCGAAACGGAAACGTTATCCAGAACAAGACACAGATACTTTGTTTATTTATTTTTATAAGAAATTCGAGTTAAAACGAATAAATTGATGGGGATTCGAGCGTCGGACTAACAAGCGAAAGGTCGCCAGTTCAAATCCAGCAGCAGTTTTCAATGTTCTTGAATATTTTTATTCAAATTGTTTTTATTTACATAGAAAACAGGAAATGTAAACTAAAATGCATCGACGTCTCGTTTTGTACCCGAGCAACGCCGGGCTATATTTAATTTTAAGTAAAAGAATATTAGAATGTTATCTTATCATCATCATTCCCACTGGCGGAAATATAACCATGTCGGACCGAGAAGGTTGGGCAGCAGGCATCAGATGCCGCTGCTGCAACAGTGGGTCAAAAAAGTACGGCAACTGGTGACGACCCCCCGCTGCAGCTAGAGACCTGAGGCCTGAGGCCTGTGGCATGAGGGTTATGCACAACGTGTGAGTGAGCGCATTTGATATTTATAGTTTCGAGCGTGGAAATAAACATACAGAAACCAAGTCGAGTGCATATGTTAATTTAATTCTCTGATTTCGACAGAACCGGTTTTGGCATATAAGTAAAAAGTAAATAACAAAAAAAAAAAAAGAGGTCGTATCATCTATCCGCAAATAAAACGGCAAAGCAAATTTAAATTAATTGTTGGCTGATGGTACGTGAATTGCTCAAGGAGCGTTGACGAGACGCGGGGTGGTGCGAACTCTTATCAGTCGGCGGGCACGGTTTATGCAGGCGGCGTACTGATAAGGCGCACTGTATGCGTGCGGATGCGTCAGCGTCAGCGTCAATTGAATTATGAAGATTAAACCCAGAGTGGCAACACCACACTGGCGCACACAGTGTTAGAGAGCGGACGAGTGTGGGCGTGTGTGTGCCAGTGTGGGTGAATACGATATTTGATGAACTTACCGTTTGGACCGCCTCAATGGATTCCTTGCATTGTATCGTCCAGAACATGGCAATGATAAAGAGGAAGTTGTAGAACTCGTATGCGCCATGCCCCCATTTGCCCATCATTGCACACGTTAAGAAAAAGAAGTGCACAAAGGCAACGACCTGTGTGATAGATTAAGAGGAGGGTGGGCGTGGAGGAAGGGGGTTGGGGTTGGGAGGGGGGTATTGTTGAATATGGAAAGTTTCGTTAAGTTGCATTTGCTGTGTTTGTCTATTGAGTAAGCGGCTCAAATGAAGCCCCACAGCGACGCCGGCAGCGGCTGAAGTTGCAAATTGGCTGCCACAAATGTCGAAAACATATCGAATGGCTTTTGCGGTTGGCCGCCGTCGCCGCCGCCGCCGCCGTCGCTATAGCTGCCCGTGTCTCAGTTGCCGCCTGCTGCATTAGGTGCTAATGAGCGTTGCAGCATGGAGCAAGGCTGCCAGACTGGGCGCGGCTGAGCCGAACCTGAGCTGAGCTGAGCTGTTATCTAACACTAGACCAGCGGGCAGCCCAATAAGTGAGTCTCAGCGGGAGTTGTTGCTCTTGGCCGGCTTAGCAAACGCCCACGCTCGCGACCACGCCCCCGCCAGCACCTGCTCGTATTTACCTTGACGCGCACAAATTGCGAGCCCATGAGTTCATTTAAGTCGGTCATTTTGTAGCTCTTCTTGCCAATGCAGCTGCGCAGCCGCCCACACACCTGTTGCCTGTTGACAAAAGAAAAAACAACAACAACAACAACCAGAAGAAGGAGACGAACACAATCGAAGCTTCGCTGTCGCTGTCGCTATCACTGTCGCTGTCGCTGTCGCTGTCTCTGCTGACTTTGCTGCTTGCTTGCTTTTGCCAGCTGTTTTGGTTATGTTCGTGCAAATATTTTGAATTGTTCTACTTTAAAAAATTTGCTTTCTTTTTACGTGTGTGTTATTGTTGTTGTCAAATTCTATTTTGATTTACAGATTCGTTTTCAATTGGTTGAACGTACTCTGCCAAAGGCAAAACACGCACACTAATATATCTATATATAAATGCACACAAACACACGCACGCACGCACACACACAGAATCCGCAAAATGCAATTGTAGCGCGCACTTGTTGGTCTTCTATCTGACGGTATTTCCACTAGTTCTCTGGCAATTATTTATTTATTGCATTAGAACAAATGTCGCGAGCAGCAGATTTCCAGGGCGTAAACACCAATAATAGCAATAACAATACAATACAAAAGCAACAACAAGTGCAACACTTAATCAAATAACAACGAGAGTTTCAAAATGTATGAGACAAAAAAAATAGAACGGAGTCGGAGCGACGCGCACAGCTCTCGAGCCTTTACAGTTTGAATCTGAATGTGAACTGTGCATGGGGCAGCGGCAGGCAACCAGCATATGTATAAAAAAAAATAAAAGTCCAACACAAGCGGACCCCCAGCGACGTCAGCGTCGACGTCGACGTTGCGGTGGCGTAATCTATGCCAGGGCTGCACAGAATGTGCCAAAACCAGTGCTATCAATACAGTTAGTGATATATCGATATTTGAAGAGTCGCTGGCAAAACTATCGAATAATAAATATTGTTATTATTGTAAATATTGTTATTTATATTTGTACCAAGTTTAAAAAAAAAAACAAATAATTAATAAAAAGTTCCATACATGGTTGCGCTGAGTAACGCATGTTCATTTGAATTTAACAAAATTGTATTGCTGCCAAATGACACATTTCGACATATTGTGACATTATATTATACATGTTAAACGATAATTTAAAATATTGATTCAGAATTAAATTTTAAAATTGAAACACGGTTGGGCAACGCCGTCGCTTGTTCAGTTGCTGCTCAGATCCAGAGAGATAGAGAGAGAGAGAGAGAGCGCGAGAGCTCGAGAGAGAGATAACGAGAGCACTGATAACGTGATAATCGTTGTTCTCGCTGGATTTTCCATTGTGAACCATTTTGCAAAATTCATTCTACGCGATGTCCGACCATCCGACAGAGGTTCAGCCGAGAAACCCGGCCAATAATACCACAATGCCAACATCAGTGATCACCTACGGCATGGTGCACAAGCTGGAATGCGTCCAGGAGCGCAAAGTGACGGTGAGTGCGTGTGGGCAACGCGTTTAACCTTTGACACTGACATGCCGGCCACATGGGCCACATCTCTATCTCTGACAGCTGCCCACACCCGTAGACGATGGCGCCGCGGGCGAGCCGAAGCCGACCCAATCGAAGCTGGAGGATCAGCAGCCGCAGGTGCTGTACAAATCGAACTCGCCCTGCCTGATGATTGTGTTCGACGATGGTGATCTGAACAGCGCCAGGCACCATCTGGTGACCTCGCTGCACGATCCGTTCGCGGAGCACGCGGTGGCCACGCTGCTCATCCAGGAGAGCGTGCGCGATTCGTTTCTGGAGCGCGTGGCGGAGTGCTTGCAGCCGCTCGATCCGCAAATCTCCAATCATCCAAATTATGTGCGCTCTCTGAGCAAACTGCAGAAGCTGAATCCGGAGACAATTGTCGGCGATCCAAAGACGGTGCCACCAGATGCCACGCCCATGCTGGTCAGCGATATATTCCACAATTTTCTGGGCGATGGACCGACGGGCATCATCACCTTGCACACGTTCCGCACACCCAAAGACGCCACCCAGGTGAACCAGAAGGAGACGCTCGCCTATGGCTCGGTCAGCATCTGGAACGAGAAGCTGGCCAGCCCCTACGAGGTGTGCGCTCTGCTCAAAAACGAGATCTTCATGATCAACTGCTACAACATCAATCTGGCCCCGATCCGGCCATCCTTCGACGAGGGCAAGAACGATGTAAGGATCATCAATGGCTACCACTACGAGACCCTCACCACCAATCACAAGCGCAAGATTATTGTCTTTGCCGTCGGCACCATCTTCGCCAACTGATCGGATGACGGATGTGCCGGCTCCTCCACAAGGTGCCTAACAAGCTTTTAACTAACTGTTATCCCGATCACATATATACACACATACATACATACATATATAAGTCCGGTTTGTCTGCCATTTGTTGTTGTTTTTTTTTTTTTTTAAAGCTGACCCAGCTTGCGTGCAACAGGACATCTGTGACATGCGTCAAGTGTGCACGACTAACAGCTACCCTGTCGAATGCTCGTTATACTTGTATACCCTATCTTTTGCAATGGAATGTTAAGAACCTTTCGCTTTTATAGTTCGATTGTAATTACATTTTTGAGGAGTTGAGAATAGCATATTATACATTTGTTCATATATTTCCTCACACTTTTGCAATACATAGATGCAGAGTATAACAAATATTTCCCACTCTCTCTCTCCCTCTCTCTCGCTCTCTGCAACTTTTTGGGGGCGTGCGTATTTGTTTGCTCAACAAGTTCGTTGCCCTCACCCGAAAATAGATGGATACCCGTTTTATCAGGGCTCGGCTTGATTAACAATCTCTTTCTAATGAATTGGATGACTCAATTGATTCGTTCAAGTAATTTCTATAAGTTAGTATAACAATTATTTGCATGCAAATAGTTCATATAGAGCTAACTAAAATCCACAAGAGTTTCGTTTGCTTTTCTCCAACTGTTTTATAACTGTTGTTAGTTAACAGCTTTTTCGTCCCGCTACCCTATAAAAATTGTAGTGCAAGTTTGGCCGAATTTTGTTAGCAATTTTGCCAAATATTTTTAAATATCAAAAGTCAGCAACCGGTAATGGAGTGGTCCGAATTTTGCTTTAACTTTTTAATTCACAGATAAGACTTATTTATCTACATTCATATTTTTCGTATTGCTATAGAGAAAAATAATAATATGACGAAGGTTACACCATAAAAAGCTTATCTGTGGAGACTTTACCCCCACCGATTTACAAATTTCAAAAAATCTAGAATATAAACCCTAATGCACATATATATCTTTATAAATATGCATAAATCGACACCATTTTGAAAGCCATCTTGATAAAATATATTCCATATAAACGAGTTATAAATATAAATAGATTTGTACGATAATGACCTATAAAGTGCCTATGTAGAAAAGTATGCACAAAAACTCGTTGTAGCGAAAAATCCATTATTTAGCTTTTGGGTAGCTATATAATATATCTATATAGGAAATACTCTATGCACGTGTTGAATACTCTTTATTGAAATTCGTATGGTGGAAAAACTTTTGCATAATACCCTCTATTACTGCATTTTCTTTATTTTTATAAGGTTTATATATTTGATAAATTGTCCAAAATTAACTAAAGAAACAAAACATATATTAATTAATATTTATAAGTATGATTTCTAGCTAAGCTCATATAATATTTAAAAAACTCATTTAATTAGGGCATTCAAAGTTCGTTGGGCTTACAATTAAAATTTTGCCATGGCTGCCCCTTTTATGAATATGCATACATATGCATTTCTATTGCGCACTTACAGGCACAAAGTATGCGCACACACACACACAGACAGACACACATGGATAAGATATATATGTGTAATTGTACGTGGAGCGTGTGGGAATTAAAACTGAATGTAAACAATGGCTAAGTATTAGTTGTTGGTACTTAACAAAAATCCGCCAAAGCGCCTTCACTTCAAATTCAGCGCTCTTGATGACGCAAAGAGAGAGAAAGAGAGTGAGAGAGAGAGAGGGCGCGCGCGCCAAATGGCCATTCACTTGCTGTATTTACTGTTGTTGCTGCTCCACTTTCCCAAAGCAAAGCTGCTGAGTACCCGCGTCTGAGAGAGCGTACCAGCAAAAGCACATAGCTATTGAGAGAGTGAGAGAAAGAGGCAGAGTGGCAGCAGCAACAACAACAGTTATATAGCGTTTCGGTTGTGTTTAGATTTAGTTGTTATTGTTATTGTAGTTACATATTGTTGCTGCTCGCTGCCCGCTGCTGCTGTTGCTGCTGTTGCTGCTGTTGCTGCTGCTGCTGGCTGACGCTTCAGTCGCTGCCAGCTGCAGCTGTTGGTGAGTTGTCTTTGGCCGTTGTTGTCGCTGTCTTTGTTGTTGCTGGAAAAGTTAAAAGAGAAAATGTGCTGGCAATTGCACAAGAACTAGCAGCAAAAGGGAACATTTTATAAAAACAAAAAAACCAAAAGAAGAGGAAAATAGCATATTTGCAACAATTGAAATTCGGTTTCGAGATGCCGCCGCACAGATGGACAGACGAGACGCGCGACGCCTCCTGTTACTATGGCAACAATGTTGCAAGCGCTGCTGGTGGCGCCTCCAGCGATGCGGACGATGACGACACGGAGGCAGATGACGAGCGGCAGGCGTTCTGCAGCGGCGACAGGCCGCTCATCAGAGGTAGGCCAAATCCCAATTCGAAATTGCAAGAAAAAAACAAAATGTATTCAACCTAAATCCACGACGAATTCCCAGCTACTGAGGAGCTGGGCCAGGCGGACAGTTGCTGGCTGCAGACGCGTCACATCTTCGGCCTGATGGGCTTCCTCGGCTTTGCCGTCGTCTATGCAATGCGCGTGAATCTCTCCGTGGCCATTGTGGCCATGGTCAATCAGACGGCCATACCGCACAGCAACAGCTCCGTGTTGGCCAACGATACGTGTCCGATGCCCCCGTTGAATGGCACCTCGTTGGGCACATTTTGGCGCCGCCTGCCACCGTCGGAGGGTGAATTTGTGTGGGATGAGGCCACCCAGGGCCTGGTGCTGGGCAGCTTCTTCTATGGCTATGTGCTCACCCAGGTGCCCGGCGGCCGCATGGCCGAGCTGCTTGGCGGCAAACGCATCTACGGCTATGGCGTCCTTATCACGGCAATTTTCACGCTGCTAACGCCGCTGGCGGCGCACTGGGACCTGCCGCTGCTGGTGCTGGTGCGCATACTGGAGGGCATGGGCGAGGGTGTCACATATCCGGCGATGCACGCCATGCTGGCGCACTGGATACCGCCGCTGGAGCGCAACAAATTCGCGGCCATTGTCTATGCCGGCTCCAACATTGGCACCGTCATCTCCATGCCGCTGACGGGCTGGCTCTGCTCGCAGGACTTTCTCGGCGGCTGGCCATCGGCGTTCTACATCTTTGGGCTGCTGGGCCTGGTGTGGTTCGCTGGCTGGATGTATCTGGTGTACGACAGGCCCAGCGATCATCCGCGCATCTCGCGCAAGGAGCGCGCCTACATAGAGCGCTCGCTGCAGGTGCACCAGACCCAGCTGCTGGAGGAGGAGCAGCAGGAGCAGCAGCAGGACCAAGACGATGACGAACAGGAGCAGGAGCCAGATCTGATGCAACTCGATGATATACCCTGGCGTTCGCTGCTCGGCAGCGTGCCCCTCTGGGCCATTCTGCTGACGCAGTGCGGCCAGAGCTGGGCCTTCTACACGCAGCTGACGGAGCTGCCCACCTATATGAGCAACATCCTCCACTTTGACATCCAATCGAATGCGCTGCTCAATGCGGTGCCGTTCCTAACCTCCTGGTTCATGGGCATCGCGTGCTCCGCGCTGGCGGATTGGATGCTCGCCCGGCGCTACATAACGCTGCTCAACTCCTACAAGCTGTGGAACACGATTGCCTCGGTGGTGCCCTCGCTGGGCCTGATTGGCATCATCTACGTGGGCTGCGACTGGGTCTGGGTCACATTCATGCTCGCCGGCGTCGGATCCTTCGGCGGTGCCGTCTACGCCGGCAACCAGATGAATCACATTGCGCTCAGTCCACGCTATGCGGGCACCATGTACGGCATTACCAATTCGGCGGCGAATATATGCGGCTTCCTGGCGCCCTATGTCATTGGGCTGATCATCAATCATCGCGAGACCCTGACCCAGTGGCACATTGTCTTCTGGCTGGCGGCGGGCCTCAATATCGCTGGCAACTTTATCTATCTAATCTTTGCCAGCGCCGACGAGCAACGCTGGTCCCTGCAGCGTCCGGCGGCGGTCAGAGCCTCCGGTTCCGCGGCGGGTCGGCCGTTGCGGATCTAGCGGCTGCTCCAGGTACCTAGCACAAGCCCAGAGTTAAAACCTTAAATCCATTTAGAGCATAAGCATGTGTGATAATTCCGAGCGGAATGTTTTCTTTAGTTCCCAAAACGACGACGACTACGACGACGATGACGACAACGATGACTCAGTATTCCTTGTGAGTGAATCTAACCCTCGAACAAAACACACGCTATCCCGACTATAGTTCTGTAATCCTCCAGCGACTTCCAGTGGAACCAATGTAAAGCTTAAGAAACACTTCACATTAACCTGCCCATGACTTCCATTAACTTTCCAGTAGCTCTTAGTTGCGAAAGCTTCTTTATAATGACTTCCAGCATCAGTTTTTGCTCTTCCAACAGCTTCCAGTCACATTCCAGTAGCTGTTAGTTGCAAAAGCTTTTTTATGTTCACTTGCAGCAGCACTTCTTGCTCTTCCAACAGCTTCTATTCACTTTCCAGTAGCTCTTAGTTGCGAAAGCTTCTTTATAATTACTTCCATCAGCACTTCTAGTTCTTCCAACAGCTTCCAGTCACATTCAAAAACTGTCAGCACTGTGACATTCCAGCTGCACTTATTTCATTCCAACAGTTTCCAGTGTTTTTATTTAAGTTCACTAGGCCAGTGCTAGACTCAAGAAGGTGCTTCCAATGCTCTTCCAGCAGAATCTATTGACCTTTGTTGAGCGGCTTCCAGCGACTCTTCGAGTGTTGAGGCAAAACATTCAGTGGCTTTCCAGGCGCTTCCAGTGGCGATTAGAATCCCATAGATATATGTTAAGCGTAGACAGACTGCTTCCAGCGGCTTCCAATATTATTTTGCTGACTTTCCAATGGCTATTACTGTGGTTTCTTTCACTGTACCAATTGTTAGGCGGAACAGTAACCGTTATCGCTTTTTTACAACGGACTGTGTTTTGCTAGATGTTTTTATAACAGTATACTATATATGTATATAAATATATATTCGTTATACGACTTATGTAATCCCTATACGATATACATAAACATATATACAAACTAGGCACTACGATTGACCTATATAGCTTTAGTGGGACGCCAGTGCGGTGGCCCAACGAAATTTTACGAAATATATACCATATACAAGTTATAAATATATAGATATATATATATATATATATATATACATATATATATGTATATATAGCATCGAATGGCATCTGAATGCCACTTGGATATAAACTATGCAAAAAATAAAATCGCACAAACATATCGTAAATGTTGAAAATGTAACTGGAAATTGTTATTTTGGCTTGAAACAGATTGACTTAGCACTAGATAGGCCTTAAGAAGTCAATGATTAACGGGTTGCTAGCCTTTTTTGCTAGTTCATTTAACAATCTGGCAGCACCTGAGCATTAAGTTGGCTGCACCTAATCGTGTTCTGTTCAGGCGCAGCCAACTTAACAGGCACGTGGAAACGAATCCTGTTCATGTTATGAGATTTGGTTAGAGAACTCATTAATTTCGTGTCATGATATCATGAATTTCACGACATTAACATTGAGTTGACTAACAATTAGTCGTAGCTGTTCTTAGTCAAACGCATTAGTCATGTGCTTAGGCAATTTATTTTCGGTACCGATTGTTCCTATTGAAGTCGTGTAATAAGTTGCGGGCTTGCAGATATGTATGTATGTGAGTACAGCACGAAAGATATCTAAAAATACAAAAAATAGTTTATGTAAAAGCTAAGTTATTCTTTTACCAAGAGAACTACATATATGTTTAAGTAGACTGATGCTGATGACATTTTGCTCTGTCGAAAGGTGAGTTTGGATTAGATAATATTAAAAACAAAAGAACAATATAGGTGTCCGATCTGCCCGATTCGGCATATTTACTATGGGAAGTTTTATTGAAAAAGCTTCAAAATTAAATCAAGCATCTGATATTTATCACAAATATATATATACTCTATGGGATCGCAGATATATCAGACATCATTGTAGACAACAGAGACAGAGGAGACAAGACATGGATGACTAAGAAACTGTTCCCAAAATCCAATAATAGATATGTAACTTTTTAATGAGGCTAATTGCTCTGCAAACCTTGAAAGCAACTTTAAAACGAGAAAGTAAAAAGTTATTCGGCACGCCGAAGTTTCAATACCCTTTTGCACAAATATCAGAAAAGTAAAGTATCTTGGGGAAACGAATATTTTGTCACAAAAAAAACTCGTTCTTCGATCGGTTCTTCCTATAGAGCTATACAATATAGTATAACTTGATCTTGCTTAGATTTGACACATATATTTAAGCAGCATTGTTTAAATAGTAAATGCCGTATTTGATCAAGATATCTTTCTCCTATGTCAGCTATATAGATATAGACGGGCCTAGGCAGAGTTTTAAGTGGATGGTTTTGAAATTATGTATATCAACTCGGCCAAAGAATATATGTATGTATATACACTTTACGGGATCGGAGATGTCTGCTGCGTTACACATTTCATGACAAGACTATAATACCCTAGAAAAATGAACAATAATTCCACAGAGAATATAGAATAAAGCTGTGATATCTAAGCACTGGCAAATGTTTAGTCAGCATAATACTCTCTCTCTCTCTCACTATAAAACAACTCTAATAAATAATTTAGCTTTGTTTCATTTTCGTTTATTTTACTTTATTAAGAATAATTAATGCCGCTCGATTTGTTTTTTGTTGTTTGTTTTTTGTTTTTTTGTCGGATGTTACCGATAGCTGGTTACTGGGTAAGGGCTTTGTAGGGGGTACAGGAGACTCGGTTGACGTTTCAGTTTGTTGTTCTTTTCTCTTTTGATATGGCATTCAAATATATAGTATATATATATATATTACAATACAAATACAAATACAATTAGTTATATTGTACATACACATATAATATTATACTATGTCTGTACTATCGCGCTATAACAAAATACAAAAAAAAAAAAAAAAACAAATAATAATAATATTAATCACACAAGAAAAAACAACAACAATGGAGAAAAAAAAATTAGACGCCCTTCATTTGCTGATGCAGTATTATACGATATATAAATATAAATATATATATATATATATATATAAAAATAGACTTGTACAAAGCATATGATCATAAGCGTGATCGTGAGCATGATCAAGCGTGTGCTGTGGAGATGATGGCCAGGACCTTGAGCTTGATCGTGATCATGAAGCGAATACCATGATCCTGAGCAAGAGTCTGAACGTGTTCATGATCAGGGTCTCGGCACATGATCAAGATCTTGAGAAAAGTCGTGATCATCATCATCATCATCATCAAAAGACATTGAGCGTGATCATGACCCTGATTTGGATTATGATCAAAACCTTGTGTGATCGTGTGCATGACCAAGAACTCGATCGTGACCGCAACCTCTTTGCTGGCGATCACGACCAAGAGCCCGATCATGAGCATGACCCAGCGATCGCGATCGCGATCATGACTACCAGACGCTGCACTTGTTCGCCGGATTCATGGTGGTGCCCACGGCACAGCTGTAGGCATCCGCAAAGTCTCGCGAATTGGAGAGCGGCCCCAGAACGCGAACAAAGCCCGGCGAATGCACCGAGGATCGGATCTTGGTTAGCGCATCCTCCGGCCGCATGCTGCCGCACCAGATCTGCGCATAGTTGAGAAAAAATAGCTGATCGTGCGTCAAATTCAGCGCCGGCAGCAGCAGTTCGTGTCCGTGCAGCTTCTCCCACTTCTTGTAGGCCTGCAAAGAAATCGATTAAGGCCTCAGAGATCAGAGATCAGAGAGGGGCGAGATGCTCACCCGAAATGATTGCTTGAGGCCGCCGTTGTCGGCTATGTTCTCGCCCTGGGTCATGCGGCCGTCCATAAACATGTTCACCTCGTTGATCTTGTAGCGCGAATACTGATCGATGACGCATTGGGTGCGCTCCCGGAATGCCTTGATTGTGGCATTATTCCACCACTGCATCATGTTGCCCTCCTTGTCAAACTGCCGCCCCTTGTCGTCGAAGCCGTGGGTGATCTCGTGCCCGATCACCACGCCGATTCCGCCATAGTTGAGCGATTTGGGAAAATGTTGACTGTAGAACAAGGGCTGCAGAATGCCCGCGGGGAATACTGAAAGAGCGACAAATTTTAGCTTGGCACAGATCGATGGCGGGAGCAGTCAAATGGGAGATGACGCACCTATATCATTCTTGTTGGGATTGTAGAAGGCGTTGACCACCGCCGGCTCCGTGGTCCATTTCTCTTTGTCCACCGGCTGGCGCAACAGATTCAGCAGCTTCTCCGACTCCCATTGCAGAATGCTCAGCACATTGTCAATAAAATTATCCGGCACGATCGTAAGCTAATCAAAAGGCAACAAGATATGATCAGAAAGTTGGGGTAATTTTTTTTTTGTCGAGCAGGCACCTACATTCACATACTCCTGCTCCAGCTCGGTGACATTGGTGAGTATCTCCGGATAGCCGATGCGTTCGTTCATCGAGTCGGCCTTCTCTTTGGCGACGGCGCGCGTCTCGTCGTCCATCCAATGGTTCTCGGCGAGCAGCTCATTGAATGCCGCCCTTATGTTGTGTATCATCTCGAGGGCGACCTCTTTGCTATCCTGGTTGAAATTGTCCCGGATGAAGAGTGCGCCAACGGCGACGCCCAGCTTCTTATTGGTCCACTCGACGCACTGGGACCAGCGCGTGCGCTCCGACTGTATGCCCATCAGGATCTTACGGAACTCGACACGCTCCCGCTGATACTCGTCGATCATGTGCGTCATCAGCGACATGACCAGACGCCAGAGCATATAGTTGTGCACCACCCGTCGATCGGTTTGCTCCAGTATGCGACCCATTTCGGTGAGATAGGTCAGGCCGTAGGTGACCAGCGGCTCATCCGGCTGCAGCACAATGTCCGTGCCCAGGGCCGTCTGCAGATAGACGCTCCAATTGAGCTCCGGCACCAGCTGCTGCAGCTCCGGCAGCGACAGCTTGCGGTAGACGGCGCTCGTGTCGTGCCGATCCGCCTCCGGCAGCGATATATTCACCAGCTGCGTCTCGAACAGCACCACCTGCTGCAGCTCGGCGGCAGCTGTGGCCGGATTGGCGCCCAGCAGCAGCGAGATCTGGGTCATGTACTTGTGGTACGCCTGGCGATCGTTGACGCTGCTCGGCTTCAAATAATAGTCGCGCGAGGGCAGCGCGTACTGCATCTGATCCATCTGTATGATGTTCACCGAGCTGTTCTTGTCGTCCGCGCCCACGTACAGCTCGATCAGCACCGACTCGCTGTAGTTGAGGCGCAGCTGGCCCATCAGCTGCTCCACGGACAGCTCGGCGGGCGGCTGCCAGTTGGGCTCGATTACGGGCCAGCCGCCCAGCGAGCGGAGCACCTGCTTCAGGCGACCAGCGCCGATCTTGCGTATCTGGGCTGCAAGTAAGGCGTAAGGCAGGGCAGCATTAGTCAAAGGGTAAGCCGACTAACCAATACCCTGTAACTAGTACTTCAATTCGGGCTCTAAAACGAAGCCTAAGTCGAACCTCACCTCGAATCGAGGCATCAAACCCTTTGAAAATGATTAAAATTACCTTTGTTACAGGCAGACGGAAGGAATATATATTCTGGATCCATGAGTCTAGCTCGGAAACTTGAAAAGCCAGCGACTGGTAAGAATATAATTAATATACATATATTCTCCCATACAAAATATACAGAACAAGTTTGTACGGTATTCTTCTTCCGTTGGCTCGAGGACTACAATAGCTAGTTACCCGAAACTTGGTATGTGGGTTCTCGATTAGAATACACAGCCTAAAAATGTCTAACTTTTGGGATAGCTCTAACTCTTCTAGAACCGTAAGAAATCGAATTTTTTGTAGGTTAGAGCCTTGTGCTTTGGTATATACACACTCTTATATGCCAAGTTTAGGGCCTGAAATTTTCATAATGATCGGACTATAAGCACCGAAGTTCTTAAGGAATGCATAGAGAGACGGGCTGTGTTATAAGAGTCAAAACTTAAGGCGAATCGAGGGAATCGAAACAGCGAATATAAGCCCCATTCAGAGCGTTTCTCAGTTCTCAGGCCTCACATACGAAAACTCATTCTTTAATAACTTTCCTAAGAATTTTCTCAATGTGTGTATATACCCGATGTTAAGCTAGATAATGTTTAGGATTCTTCAATATTAGAGGCAATGTGGGAAAGAAAGGTATCAAAGGGTTAAAATATGTCTCTTCCGTTTATAAGTATTATACGAGCTGTTTCTAACTCTAAATCTTTGCGAGATATGCCTGGTCAGAAATTCTTTATTTATCGATTTATGGACAACTTTAAGGGTTATCGATAATTTGAATAATCGAAAGTTATCGTCAGCTTGGAATAATCGTGATCTTCTAGTCTAGTTACTGAGATCGAAGCCACGACACAGACGAATGGACAGACGGCTTCGCCTTTTGCTTTACAGGGTATAAGTCGATTACTCACGTATGTCCATGCAGCTCTTGTAGAAGGTCTTCGCCTTGACCGTAGCCGCATTGTCGCGTTCATCGATCGGTTCCTCGAGGACACCACGTAAAACCAACTGCTGCTGATCGGAGAGCACCTGTTGACGGTATTCCAAAACGGGCAATTAGCTAGAAGTCCACTCGAAGTCCTGGCCAAACTTACCTCAAAGGTGCTGATCGAGCTGCGATCCTCGGGTATTGGATGCAATTTATTCCATGTGCCGCACGCATATTGAAAGAAATCATCGCACGGATCCGCCGTCAAGTCCATGGCGGACAGCAATGAAGCAGCTGCAAGAGCATCCAAAACAAATCATAAATCAAGCGTAACAAAACCCATTCCTCAAAAAGCCCACAACAATGGGAACGAGCTCAGCTGCGCGGCTTTTATTGGAATTCCTCGCCATAATTCACATTCGTTTCGATCATAAAAGTCAAATAACTCATTGAGAGCGCAACTCTTTATCTAACTCCACCAGCCCATCCCTCCTATGCCCAGTGTACCTGTACATTGGGGATGGGCCTAAGGGGCATATTGATTGCGCTGAAATGTATGCAACAGGCGGTTGATGGATTATTAGCCCATAATCTTCGTTATCGTGTATTTATTCTTTTTGCATACATTTATTAATTGCAACTATTTAAATATAACTTCAGATAAGTCTCGGGCTACAGGGTATTACTCAGTTAGTCAAGCTCAACTTTCGCAATCGAATTTGTTGGCCTGGCAAAATTTACGCCTAAAGTTTGCTCTGCGCCTTGGTTTTTTTTTTTTCTGGTGGCGTAGAAATTAAATGCATAGTCGGGTTTGTCTTAGATAATTTAAGGATGAGCACTTGAGGATTTCTATAGGCTGGCTATTCAAAGCGATTGAAACAAAGCGGCAAGCCATAAATCAACTGAATAAGAATAGAGCAAGAATATTCTGGTCCGGACTAAGTTTATCTCTTATGATTTTGAAGTGGATCAAATGTAAAAGTGAAAGGTGCAAACATTTTCGTGTCTGTTGTACTCCCGTTTTACTCCCAAGTAAGCATCATCAGCATGCCAAGACTCGTTTTCATTAGGGTCTAATTTTGGCTATTTCAAATAAGTTTGAGGCCCATCGGACGAAAAGGAACGTCGTATGGACAAATCTGGGACTAGGCGCTACTGGATTTGGCAAAAAGTGTGAAACATTTTCACACTTTTCGAATCTAAATAAAAAACTGAACAACAATCGTTTCTCGAGAATTCCCATTGTAGTTGGGACGCTGCGCTGATGACCAATCAGTCAATCAGGCAGGCAGTGAGTTAGTCGGTCAATCGATCAGTCAGTCAAGCAGGCAGTCAGGCAATCAGTCAGTGAAACAGCCAGTCAGCTAGTCATTTGGACAGCTAATCAGTCAATGAGTCAGTCAGTCATTCAGTCAGTCAGTCATTCAGTCAGTCAGTCAGTGTATAAGCCAATGAGTCAGTCAGTCTAATAGTACTTATTGAGTCACACAGTTAGTCATACATTTAGTCAGTATATAAGCCAGTCAGTCAATCAATCAGCCAGTGAGCCGGTATATAAACCAATCAGTCAGGCAGTCATACTCAGTCATCCAGTCAGTTAGTATAAGTATAAGTATAAGCCAATCAATCTGATAGCCAGTATATGGGTAAAGCCGTCATTCAGTTAGTTAGGCAGACAGTTCGACTGGCTGTCAGTCAGTCTATCAATCAGTCAGGCGATCAATTCATCAATTAACCAGCCCATATTCACAATCAATCAATCAGTCAGTCAGTCAGTCAGTCAGTCAGTCACTCAATCAGTAAGTCAGGCAGTAAATAAATCAATCAGTAAGTCAATCCATCAGTCATTCGGTCAATCAATCACTTAGCCAAAATATGAGTCAATCAGTCAGTTGCTCAGTTGACAGTCAGTCAACCGGTCAGTCAGTCAATCAGTTAGATAGTCAGTTAGTCAGTCACCTAATCAGTAAGTCAGGCAGTAAATAAATCAATCAGTAAGTCAATCCATCAGTCAGTCGGTCAATCAATCAGTGAGTTAGTCAATCACTTAGCCAAAATATGAGTCAATCAGTCAGTTGCTCAGTTGACAGTCAGTCAACCGGTCAGTCAGTCAATCAGTTAGATAGTCAGTTAGTCAGTCACCTAATCAGTAAGTCAGGCAGTAAATAAATCAATCAGTAAGTCAATCCATGAGTCAGTCGGTCAATCAATCCGTGAGTTAGTCAATCACTTAGCCAAAATATGAGTCAATCAGTCAGTTGCTCAGTTGACAGTCAGTCAACCGGTCAGTCAGTCAATCAGTTAGATAGTCAGTTAGTCAGTCTGTCAATCAGTAAGTCAGGCAGTAAATAAATCAATCAGTAAGTCAATCCATCAGTCAGTCGGCCGATCAATCAGTGAGTTAGTCAATCACTTAGCCAAAATATGAGCCAATCAGTCAGTCAAACAGTTAGATAGTCAGTCAGTCAGTCAGTCTGTCAATCAGTAAGTCAGGCACTAAATAAATCAATCAGTAAGTCAATCCATCAGTCATTCGGTCAATCAATCAGTGAGTTAGTCAATCACTTAGCCAAAATATGAGCCGATCAGTCAGTCGCTCAGTTGACAGTCAGTCAATCAGTCAGTCAGTCAGTTAGATAGTCAGTCAGTCAGTCTGTCAATCAGTAAGTCAGGCAGTAAAACAATCAATCAGTAAGTCAGTGAGTTAGTCAGTCAATCAGTCAGTCAGTTTCACATACATAAGATTTAGCCCATGTATGTGCCTGAGCCTGTTGCTGTAGCTGCTTCTGGTCCCTCCCTCTCGCTCAACTCCGGCCCTGGCCACAGTGCGTGGGATTCCCATAAAAAGCTACGCATATAATTAATGTACATCTCCTGGGCTACACTGCGGCGGCGGCAAAGCCGAGGCACGAACGAAAAGATGGCCTGCTTTTAGGCGACTTACAGTGTGGGTGTGGCTATGGGGAGGGGGAGAGGAGTGGTAACTGGTGGCATTAACAATTCTAAGGCGACTATTATGCATTTGTTATGCATGCATGCGATGTGGCATGCGGCAAGTGGCAAGTGGCAAGTAGCAAGTGGCGCCACACAGAGCACCAAATGTCACATTCCCAGAAATGGCCCATAAAAAGGTCGTTAAACGTTGTCTTCGCCGGCAACTTCGTCAACATCGTCAACATCGTTCGAATCCCTTCACTCCGGCTGGCCGGAATGCGAATGCATTTGGACATAAAACCACGCTGGCCACAACTGGCCTCAAATTGACGGTAATCAACTGCCAAGCCACTTAGCCAAACAATAATATAAATTGTCAATTAATAATTGAAAAGCAGCCCGCCCGGCGGAGGGTTCCGTTCCAATCATCATCATCATCCAATCCATGGTGGAGCACTCACCTGTTCGCACGCATTCCTGTGTCAGGCAGACGTTGTCCTGGTTGCGTCCGGATCCCGCCAAGCTGTCCAAGCTGCCATCGCCTGTAATTAGAGGACTTCCGAGCTGAGTTTGCATTTTTGCTTGGGACACACACACACACACACACACGCACACACACACACACGCACACACACCTGAAGGTTATCGTTGGCTCGATTTAAAAACCACTCAGGTAAATTAAATTTGTATTTTGTTCGCATTAAAAAAGAATTTGCACAAGCAAATTGTGGCATTACGCCAAACGCACGACTAGCAAATACCCTGTTATCAATTTGGAATTCTCCTGGAATTCACATTCAAATATTCCATTAATATAGCTGCCTATATATGTCATGGTAGTCCGATTTAATAAGGCTTCCAGGCTGCCAGTTTGCCAAACCAAAAACTTATCCTGCAGCCGATTCTTCCCCATAGAACTATATCTCATTTCTAAGGATTATTATAGACGGAACGGAAGGGCATTTTTTGGACTAGCAGAGTTCGCATATTTAATTTTCCTCCTGCTGACCTAGTTGTTCTTCCTGATCGATGGAAATGCAAATAAATACTCGATTCGCTTGCAGCTGCCTCGCTTCGCCTTGGGCTTATTGCTAGCTCTGTCTTAACCCCCCCAGCCAACCCCACTTTGGAGGTGGGCACAAATATATTCCATCTAGTTTGTTTTTCTTTTAAAGTAAACACAACGTGGCGTGGCTGGGTCAGCCCGTGGTCGATAGCTCATCGATTGGCGCCCGGATACACGGCACACGGCACACGACACATGTTGCATGTGTCCTTTTAATAACTGGGCGAGTACCAAATACCCTCTTGCCCCCCCCCCCCCCGCGCTCTCTCTGTCTTCAGCGCAACTGCTCATTTATGAAGGGTCTAGCTACTGGATTATTCCTTCCTTCTGGCTTCCTGCCCGAGCCAACGGATTGGGACTTAAGTGTTGCACTCAGGCGAAGGCAACTTTTCATATACAAAAAAGTGTGTCTTAATTGAATGGGAAGCGAAACACCTTCTGCTCATCCGTCGGTGCCTCGTGGAAGCGCTAATGAAATATGATTTGTTCAAGTTAATTGAGAGCTTTTGTAGGAAAGGAATTATCGCAAAACAAGGCGAGAGCTAAGTAAAGGGCAGGCCTTGGGAATCGTTCGGATATACTATATAAACACTTTGCTGGATTATTATTTAATCACTTTGCAACAAACTAGTTATCATAAAAGAAAACAAAAAATCCCTTTGAAGAAGCTTCTAATTAAATGAAAAGCAAGGCTAAGTAAGTTGAGACAAGTTGCATTTATTATTTACTGAGCTTGAAAGGAATCCTAATGGAAATGTGCTTACGGACTCAGTCGGATAACTGGAACAAATCTCAACCAAGGGAAAGTCCTTGTGAATCAGAATCAAATATATATATATACATATATGGATATAAACACTAAAAGTAGAAATCAAAGCTAACCCCCGAAGAGGAAACTAATATTCCAAAGGAATGAAAGGGAATGAAATAAAATGAAAAGTATCAAGAGTAAAGATTGGAGAAGCCTCAGGTTATTTTCTTTGGAAGAAACGACTGGAAGAACTGGAAGTAAGAGTTATGGAAATACATCTTAGGATCAAGCCAATAATTAAAGAGCAGAGGCACGCTAAGGAATAAAAGCATCCATGATTTCAAATGCAACTCTTGGGAGTTCAGGCTTTCAGCTAACCCTTTGACCTTCAATATGCGTTTGCACTCTAAATGGCTTTGTTCGGAGAAAGATGACAGTTACGAGTGCGTTTGCAAACACAAAGACTTGCACTATTCCACTAACATAATAGTTCCTGGTTAGACTAAGGTCCAACCTGATGAGACCACAATGAAATGCCATGCCAATGAAAGGAGGCTGGAGAACAAAGGCTGAAATGCATTGAAAATGTAAGAAAACTGAATACAAGTTACTCGGATAATCATTTCGTAATACAAACAACTCTTGACAAATGGACAACCAGAGGGATCCCATTGAATACCATGGCATATCATGCAATAGGTTTTCCTATTCATATTATTCAATACGATTCCTTTGCACAATAAATATTGGGCAGCAGGGAGTGCGACTGTTTACGACTTGAAAACCCTTTCATTTATATATACATATCGATCTTAGCAGATGGACAACAAGAGGGATCCCATTGAATACCATGGCATATTATGCAATAGGTTGTCGTGCTCAAATTATTCAATACGATTCCTTTGCACAATAAATATTGGGCTTAAAGCCAGCAGAAAGTGCGACTGTTTACGACTTGAAAACCCTTTCATTTATATATATATATCGATCTTAACAAGTGGACAACAGGAGGGATCCCATTGAATTCCATGGCATATTATGCAATAGGTTGTCCTATTCAAACTATTCAATACGATTCCTTTGCACAATAAATATTGTGCAGCAGAGAGTGCGACTGTTTACGACTTGAAAACCCTTTCATTTATATATATATATATCGATCTTAACAGATGGACAACAGGAGGGATCCCATTGAATACCATGGCATATCATGCAATAGGTTGTCCTATTCAAATTATTTAATACGATGTCTTTGCACAATAAATATTGGGCTAAAAGCCAAAGGAAGTGCGACTGTTTACGACTTGAAAACCCTTTCATTTATATATATATATATATCGATCTTAACAGATGGACAACAAGAGGGATCCCATTGAATTCCATGGCATATCATGCAATAGGTTGTCCTATTCAAATTATTCAATACGATTCCTTTGCACAATAAATATTGGGTAGCAGAAAGTGCGACTGTTTACGACTTGAAAACCCTTTCATTTATATATATATATATATATATATATATATATATATATATATATATATATATATATCGATCTTAACAGATGGACAACAAGAGGGATCCCATTGAATACCATGGCATATTATGCAATAGGTTGTCCTTCTCAAATTATTCAATACGATGCCTTTGCACAGTAAATATTGGGCAGCAGGAAGTGCGACTGTTTACGACTTGAAAACCCTTTCATTTATATATATATATATATATATCGATCTTAGCAGATGGACAACAGGAGGGATCCCGTTGAATTCCATGGCATATCATGCAATAGGTTGTCCTAATCAAACTATTCAATACGATTCCTTTGTACAATAAATATTGCGCTTAAAGCCAGCAGAAAGTGCGACTGTTTACGACTTGAAAACCCTTTCATTAATATATATATATCGATCTTAACAAGTGGACAGGAGGGATCCCATTGAATTCCATGGCATATTATGCAATAGGTTGTCCTGCTCAAATTATTCAATACGATGCCTTTGCACAATAAATATTGGGCAGCAGGGAGTGCGACTGTTTACGACTTGAAAACCCTTTCATTTATATATACATATATATATATATATCGATCTTAGCAGATGGACAACAGGAGGGATCCCATTGAATACCATGGCATATCAAGCAATAGGTTGTCCTGCTCAAATTATTCAATACGATGCCTTTGCACAATAAATATTGGGCTAAAAGCCAAAGGAAGTGCGACTGTTTACGAGTTGAAAACCCTTTCATTTATATATATATATATCGATCTTAACAACAAGAGGGATCCCATTGAATTCCATGGCATATCATGCAATAGGTTGTCCTGCTCAAATTATTCAATACGATGCCTTTGCACAATAAATATTGGGCAGCAGAAAGTGCGACTGTTTACGACTTGAAAACCCTTTCATTTATATATATATATATATCGATCTTAACAAGTGGACAACAGGAGGGATCCCATTGAATTCCATGGCATATTATGCAATAGGTTGTCCTTCTCAAATTATTCAATACGATGCCTTTGCACAATAAATATTGGGCTTAAAGCCAGCAGAAAGTGCGACTGTTTACGAGTTGAAAACCCTTTCATATTTATATATGCATATAAATACATATATTGAAAATAAGCCCATAATAATCAATTACAGCGGCGAGCACGAAGAACATCCCGCAACCCATTTAAGAGGAAGCCCGATTGAAGGCCAGAGCTTGCCGCATGGCCTAACTCCATCAAGTATTTATAGATGTGTGGCTTATTTTTAAAAGTGTTGTAAAATAATACCAAAAAAAAAAAGGGGGAGCAGGTGTGCGTGTAGGCTTTGATGATAGCCGGGGCTGGCCTGGTAGCGGGGGGGGGGGAGGGTGGATGGCCACAAAAAAATCGAAAAAAGATGAATGAATTTTGTTGTTCCGTTCGGTTATTTTGGCGCTAAATATTAAATGCACGTTTTACAACACACACACACGCACTCATAAACATGTTATGATTTGTGCAGAGTTGCCTGTGTGTGTGTGTGTGTGCGGGTGGGCGTGCCATTCAATTAGGGCGCACAAGCAGGACACCCGCAGGATAGCCGCAAATCGATTACAGCAACAAATTCATAGGCGAATTGATTGGTTTTCCAAAATGGAAATACATTGGGCGAGTGTTGGTTAATGCTGCAGATAAGGAGAACAAAAAATGGTTAGAGTGGGCGTGGCGGGTGCCGTTGGGGTTAAGTGTGTGCGAATGAATGCAGCCGCAAGGCGAACGCGGGGCACTTGAGCGGTTTGTTGGGGTTTGGGTTTGCCGCACGGAGAGGGGCTGCTGCGTGGGAAAAGGGGTTTGGTTATTTTTAAGAGGAAAATGTGCGAGCCACAAAAGGCAGCCAGGAAGCAGTTGCTGTCATTGTTGTTGCCCGTTGTTTGACATATTTTGTAATTGAATTTTCAAACGCGCGCGGAAATGAAAGGCGCCTAAAGCACCAGGCCACAGCTGCGATAAGGACGGGCCGACTGCGGGGGGGGATGAGAGGGAGGTAGGGGAGGCAGCCGGCGGCAGCCACAGTTCCAATCCACAATCCAATGCTGCCATCAAGTGGCAGCCTGTTGCTCTGCCTGCCGCCTGTTGCTGCTGCCTGCCGCGTCCTGTTGAAAGGAAATTAGGTTTTTCATACCCTTACAATGGGCATATGCATTTTCCCCGACAAGTTCCACCCACAAGTGCGGAAAATTGGTGGAAATCGTTAACATATTTGCACGAATTCTTTAGCAAAATTAGTTTGTTGATCGTTTAAGCTTAAAGCTCTATTTGAAAGTTGTGTTCCATCGATTTTCAGATCGAATATGCTGCATTTCTTTTTCTATCGAACTCAAAACTCAGCTAAAATATTCAAACATTTTGGAACACGGAATTGAAACATTTCATATCATATAATTTTCTGATTTTTTTTTGTAGATTAAATAGCTTAAAGCTAAATATGTTTTGCCTTTAAAACGAATTTCCCTAACCGTTGCCTGCTTTTTAACATATATTGGAACGCGGAAATGAAACACCTAACATCACAGTTATACCCATAAACGTTTATTCGAATTCTTATGTATTTTACTACATTAAATAATCAATATATAGTAAATATGCTTTCTCATTTTACCGATTTTCCCTAAACTCAGCTTAAATATTTGCACATTTTGGAATGCGGAATTGAAACAATTAACATCACAGCAATAGCCAAAATCGTATGCTTTAATTGTTATGTATTTTTTTTAGATCGAATAGCTCAAAGCTAAATATGCTTGCCATTTATCGAATTCCATAACATTTTTGGAACGCGGAATTGGAACGCAGTACTACAGTATACTCGTAATGCTTCTATGATGTGCTATAAGAGCAATCCAACGTATATTGTGATATATAAAAACTCGGTTGAGTTTAAAGGTATTCAAATTCCTGATATTAGCGGTTATTCCCCGGCGTTGCCCGATTCAAACTAAAGATATCATTTGCCCGCACACGCTACTGTGAAATTTACCTTTACGCACACTAACTTGAGCCTTGAGATTTTACACAGATATTTCAAAAAGTGCCTAACATCAATCGAATGAAGCACCAAAAGTTGACATCAAAGCTTTCCACCCAATTCACGCACTTCAGCAAAATTTCTTGCTTGTTTAATGTCGAACTCCGAAAAATAAGCTAGAAGTGAAAAAAAAACGTTCGTTTTTGAAGCCCATTTACCAACGAACAGATGTGAATTTCGACAAATAAAAATTGCTCGACCTGTTTTGAACCCAAAACTTCGGCCATAAAGTCTTTAGACGCCCAGATTCGACAAACTAGGCGTGGATTTGCGGAAATGTGTGAAAATGAATTTGGGCAAAGATCTGTGCAAATAAGTATAGAGCCGAGCGGCTGGTTGTCAAAAACAAGTGCACAAAAGCATTACCGCGATTTTTCCACGCTTGCGTGTGGAATTAACCCAATGTCCGTAAACTTACATAGGTTAGATCTGTCTGGATAAAACTCTTGTATGTATATACACACAAGGGTATTTCATCTGCAGTTACGACACATTATCGCTGCCCGGCACAATTCACAATGCCCCCTCGGACCAATTGGGTGGATTTGCCGAAAAGCGTGAAATGGTCCGCAATCGCGGACCAATCGCAACGGATGTCAAGTGATTGCCAGCTGAGCCAATTGGACAACGTGCTAATTGTTTTTGACGCTTAGCTCACCTGCATCCTGTAGGTCGTTGCGCTGATGCCGCTGGCAGCGCTGATGCACGCTGGCAAAGTAAATGGCGAGGGCGCCGATTGCCGCGCCCAGCACGGTGAACGCAATGGCCAGCACCAGGAGACGGCGTCGCTGTTGCGCCTCCTTCAGCAGCAGCCAGTCGCTGGCAACGGACGATGACGGCGCCGGCGCCGCTGCCGGCCCGGGCACGTTACGCTGCAGAGCGCTGCCCACGGCTCCGCTGCCGTCCGGGCTAAGAAATACAACAGTTGGCAGCTTATGTTGCGGCTGCTGCTGCTGCTGCTGCTGCTGCTGCTGTTGCTGCTGGCCGAGCAGCGGGGAGACGGCGGTCGCGTTTAGCTCGTCCAGCGCATTGGCCTGCATGTAGCCATTGTTGAGGTTCGCCGATGTTGACATTGGCTGCGGCGCGGGCGCAGGTGTCGGCGACGTCGACGGCGACGGCAGCTTGTCGTTCGCTGGCTTGGCCAACATATCGCTGGCCAGGCGCTGGCCTTTATCTGAATCCCTAGCGCTGCGGTACCTTATCGACTGACAGCGGGCCTTTTGAACAATCTAGCGTGCTGCTCAGTTTGATGGGCGACTTCACGCACCTGTCCACGGCTGTCCGCGCTGCGGCTTTGCCCCTTCAAGTTCGCACGGTTCACAGTTGACGCTGCGTCGTCGTCGGCACTGGAAAAGAGAAGGCATGCGAATTGGTCACAAGAAACTCTCACATGGTGCCAAGGCACGAGGCACAGCGGAAAAACCATTGGCCATATATTTTAGTCACTGTTTCGGCTAATACAATAACATAGAGTTAACATTTTGATAAAGTTAAGATGTTAATATAGATAACATTCTAACATTTGAATGTACTTAACATATAGTCAACATTTTTTTATAGTTAACATATTAATATGGTTTACATTTTGATATTAACATTTAAATCTACTTAACATGTTAATATAGTTAACATTGCAATATAGTTAACATATAAATATGGTTAACAGTTATTATAGTTAACATTTAAACTTTGTTTTTTTCCTCGCGCCCGAGCAGGGACTTTCGATATTTTCTATTGTTCAATTGTGCTTGTCCTGACTTGGCTATAAGATAATAATTTATTTGCTTGACATTAGCTAAACCTTATAATTACACAAGGGTCTCAGCAAGTTACATATGGCTGTTAAATTTTTAATCATTTTTACGACAGCTGCGACTTCAACTTTTGCTTTCATTCGAAAATGTCATTTCCCAGCTGCGAATAATTAACTGAAAAAATAGTTCAAGGCAGCTTTCTGAAGTCTGCCTATCTAAGCAGAGTATCAATTAGTCGAGCATTTAATAATATTTATTTACATGGAAAACCATTTACTAACAATAACTTTGAAGATTATCTTTCAACTTGCAGGCACGAAACAAAACTAACTGGAATTTCCTTAAAGCTAAGAATATTTTCGTTTTTTTCCCTATTTGATTATTTACTGTACTTGCAAATGGAACGCGGAATCGAAACACTTTAAAGTACAGCAATATTCGGTACAGTCTGATGAATGCACAGTTCATTTAGCTTACTAAACGAACCAACTGGCGTTGTACAACACTGTCAATTTTAATGAATTGTGTAGATACATATATTATAATTGTGCACACGTGCTATCTGAAAATGTCTGTGCAAATAACTGCAATTGTCAATTAACAGAGTGCGCCAGACAAAACCAGATGGACAAAGCCTGAGGCTTGGCGCAACATCACCTAAGCCAACTGTGTTGTAATAAAAATCTATGATATTTTTGATATAAAATAAAACCAGTTGGGTAATACGAGACGAACGCAAAGTGTGATCACTTTAAATGAGTCATTTTATGCGCAACTGTACGTAAGTGCAGTGAAATATTTTGTATAACAATTAGCTATCAAATATAAACCGTTTTTTTTCTTTCTTTTCATTTTTTAATATTAAACTAAATATCTAATAACTGTATTGAGTAGTTCGTAGTTGTTGTGTTTAAGGTAGTTAAACACTTAAAATGAGCTCTCATATCATTTCCCCTGTTAGAACTTTCTACATAAACCCATCCAATCCAAATGCATGCTTGTCTCTGTTAACTCTTCCATTTTGTTACGATCTTAAGTCTATTTGTTTGTTCAACTTAAAAGTAAAGGATGGCAGCGAGCTAATGAAAATTAGATCCGATCATAGGGAACCAGAAAATTGTTCCCAAAATAAAAAAAAGTACTTCAAGCGTGGAAATGTGGAATGTTTACAGCCAGAAACAATTATTTACACAATGCAATTTGTGCACAATTTATGTAATAATTTTGGATGTTTTGGAACAATCTAAAAGATCCAGTCAAAGTAGTAGACTTTCAGGCGCGGAACAGAGCATGGCGCAGTCAGGAGAAGTTGACTAAATCGTTTTTAAATGTGCTTTGTTTCTAGTTCTTGCTGCTATTAATTGACATAGACAACGCCTCGTATGAGTAACATTAACTATATATGTATTATTATTAAAAAAAAAAAAAAAAAACTTTGCAGCCAGGCCGCGGCTCGCGAGCTTTACGAGCATCATATGTAAATGAAACTTGATACGACTAGACGGGAGGGATTAGATCATGACCAAAGATTAAAACAAAAAAAAAACGTAGGCAAAGATAAGTATCTTGATGAAGATTTGGGAATAGATATAGTGGGAAAAAAATTGCATTAATCTAAATAAATAGTTGAATTTAAATGGTCTATAATTTGATATTAGATTAGATCATGACTTAAGACCAACTTAAACAAGCAAGAGTTGAGCATAATTTGGGAGTGACCGACTACGAGGTACACTCACTTTTTTCGCTTCTTCTTTTCATGCTTCTCCCGCTCTTAGGCCCACTCTATAAGAAATGCGTTCTTGACGATCTTCGGAGCTTACAGTCCGATCCGGATGAAATGTGGCATACAAAAGTGTGTAAATACCAAAGTACAAGGGGCTCTAGCTGCAATAGTTCGTTTTTTACACCCATTTTGGGTGGAATGGCTAAAGTTATCCCGAAAGTTAAATATTTTCAAATCTATATAAACTATGCGAGAACCTATCTATTAAATTTGGTGTCTATAGCCTTGAATTATGCTTAATTTTTGATAGATATTATAAATATGGCTCACAATATAGGCAAAATAAGACAAAATTTAAAAGCTTCGCGTAGGTTATACGAGAATGTACATATGTATATCAAATTTGAAGAGGAAGCTCTTGTAGTTTCCGGAATCTATCCGTTCATACGGACAGTCAAGGCTACATGGACATAGTCCGTAGTGCTGATCTGAAATCTATATACAATAGAGCCTCGGAATTGCCTATTGCTGGCTGTTTTGCACCAAATTGGGGGTATTTTGGCTTTATATAAATAGGCTCTTCCTTGAACAGGAATCTTTCAGGGTTGCCAGATGGAGCCGAAAATGTCGCAAGATAATCTTTGATCGCTGCTGCGATCGCACGCTGTGCTCCTTGCTGTCAACACACACACACACACACACACGCACAAATATAAATAAATAAATGAATGTGTATATATTTTGATAGGCCCGGTAAACAGCTGTCTGTCCCGTCTGTCGGCCAATCGTGCGGCGATCAGGGCCAACATGTTTGGCGGGGGGTCAGCAAACGCAGCCGCCGCGTAGAGCGCAGAGAACGAGAGATGCAAAAAGCAGCTCAACTTTGATTAGCTATAGTATTCAATTTTAATTGAGATACAGCGGCTGATTTCGCAAAAAAAAAAAAAAAACGACAAAAAAAATCTGAAACTAGTTCTGCGAGAACGGTTCACAAAATAAGCGTGGGCCGCACCTGCGCAGCCCGGGCGATCGGAGGCTTCGGAGCTTGGGGATAGCTGGAGGCCGGCATCGCGCGCTCCGCTCATCTCGTGATAATCTTTATCTAAACGCTTAATAAACGCTCGGATTAAGACACACACACACGCACAGTTTTGGGGGGAAGCGCCAGTTGGCAACACAACAAAAAAATAAATAAAAAAAATTCGTTACAAAAAATATTTGAAAAAAAAAATATGATATACTAATTAATTTGCATTTCGCATTGTATAACAAGTTGGGCATATTTTTGTTGTTGTTGTACGTTAATTTAAATTTTATTGCTCTTGTTTGAAACTAACTAGCGGTTCTTTTTTTTTTTTGTTTTTTGTTTGCTGCTTCTTTAAACTATATAAACTATATTTGTAAATTAATGGCATTTGTTTTTGCATTACTTTTTGTTGTTGCCTGCCGCTTTGTTGTTGTTGTTTTCTGTTGCGTACGTTGCCAGACAGTTTTTATGGCTCGGTTTTGTTTTGAACAACAGTTACATTTAGTTGCGCGCTGTTGCTGTTGCTTTATTATTATTTCTGTTTGCCTTCTTTCTGTGTGTTGCTTTGTCGCGCCGCCAAACCGCGCGAGGCGACTACTCGTTACGTACTGAGCGCTGCGAGCTGTCCTTAGCTTTTAAGCAGGCGGCCAGCGGCAGCGACGCCAGCGCACACGCTTGGCCGCGCGCTAACGGCAAAACAAAAAAACACAACAGCAACAACAACAACAACAACAGAAGTAAAGACAAATAAGCCAACGTTTTGACAGCGCCGGCCGCATAAAAAGCTCTCTTTTGCTTTACACACTTCTGCCTTCTGCGTTGTAAGGAAGTGCAGACACGCACACACATGCACACATACATATACAGCTCGCTCGCTTTGACAGGTGTCAAAACTATTTCGGCACGTTTCACACACACACACACACAGAGAGAGAGAGACAATCGGCGCCTCTGGCAGCCTGCCTGACGCTACTCGCATGGAAGAAAAAAAACGGAATGCGCCATTTGCCGCGTTTTGCCATTCCATCATTCGTCATTGGCATTATCGCTGCGTGATCTTCGTCTGATTGTCATTTGTTAACAATTTTCGTGTTGTCCATTGGCCAAAACGAAAGAGAGAAAAAAAATTAATTACCGCCCGCTGGCGATAAACGGGCGCAACAACAATCAAAAATACACATGTATTTCGGCTCAGATTAATCATACTCGAAAATTAATATTAGTAAATACTTGAGACGTTGCGGTCATTGATTTGATATGTTCTTTTTTTCCATTTGATTGATTTGCTTTTTTGTTTCATATATTTAATTTGGCTATTGGATTTTGATCCCTACAAATTCATTTTGTGTATAATCTAAAAACGCCTTAGGAAATTCAAAATTAACGATATCGTTAAGAGCAAAAGGTAACTGATACACTTTGATTTTATTTTGTGCAGATTATCGATAACTGTAATCGATTTTTTTTGTAATGCATATTAAGCCTGGTGTGAAGTGTTGCCAGCTGTCGCTTCGAAAAAGTGGCTGACTCTTTTGATAGCACTAGCTTTAAATAGCTAATTTAGCAAATTGCCATTAAACTCATAGCTAGTACTAGCCAAATTTGGCTAGAAAATAACTGAACATCAGTTAATATGGTTAAATTTGAGCATTTAACAACACAGTTCGGGTCTTTTGTCTTGTCGTTAGGTTTTCAAAACCTTTATAAAATCTCTATAAGCCAAATGCATAACTATTTGAAGTAAAATTGTTTGAACGCATGTCCGGACACGTGAAGCAGGCTTTTAATTCCAGAATGTGTTTAACTATTTAAGTACGTCTTATTTTTATCTACGACAGCTGCGATAACGGGTTTCAATAACATTTCTGCTGCTAATTCCATAAATAAAACTGTCATTTATCGATCAGTTCGGTCATCGACGCATTTGCGCGCGCTTTAAGCTCCCAGCCGCATAACGGCATTCGAAAGCTGGCAGCCAACAACAGGTGGCGTGCCAAGGCGAAGTTAATTTGCCCAGCTCATGCGTGCGACAGGGCGACAAATTACAAAATATGAAAATTCCTTTAGTGTGCGTGCTGTGGGTGATGGGGAGGGTTCTGTTTTTATTTATTTTATTATTCTATTTGTTGTTCTTTTTTTTTTTGTGTAGCAGCAGTGAAACCGTTAGGCGGGCATTACCTTGTGATTAGTTTTTGGCGCAATCAACAGCTGGCACGTGCGGCGGCGCATTTTCCGGCGCCATATGCCAGGCAAACCCGAGCGCAAGGACAACGTTGAGCAGGAAAATGGTTAGGGGAAAACTATATGAATGCTTGAAAGCATGCAATTAAATCCATTAATGCACGTTGCTTAATACTATTTTTATTTTTTTTTTTTCTTATATCAAAATGTTTTTTTTTTTTTTATAAAATTAGTTTATTTTTGGTTTGTTTTGTTGCTTTTGCTGAGCGGGTCCGTCACTTTGGTAGGGCGATGCGCGACTAAAAACATATTTTCGTACATGCACCAAAAGCCAAGTTAATCAGACAAAATGCCAGGCGTTAAGCCAACGTCGCCAGCGACCAAACTGACCCCCCCCCCCCCCCCCACGCCCGCCTCCCTCCACGGTTTGTAGGGACGGCCGGCCGGCATGAGCTTTTCTGTTTCGCCCTCTCAACAAAAAGCTCACGGGCATTACAAACAAAAACACACACTTGTTGACATCGCGGCAAGCCGCGTATGCAGCACATAACTTACATTGGACGCGATAACAAAACAATCTATGCTTACACACAAAACAACGACAACAGGCATAACAAAAATAAAATAAAATAAAATAAAATAAAATAATAAAATAAAATAATGTTAAAAAATAAATAATATTTGTAGGGATTTTCAGTTTTCAGCAGCTCAAAAATTATAGAGATCCGGTGTCAAACACATCCGTTCCAGAAAAGCTGCAAGAGACAAAACAAACAAATTATTATAATTAAAACCGACGAGTAGCGAGTAACAAGTGCAGGAAGATGACTACGTTCAGTAGATGAATGAATATGAAAAACTCCCCAACTCCCTTTACTGCATCCCTTTACTCGTTTGAATATCGAACGCGGCGAGTAGCGAGTAACGAGTGCAGAAATTTGGCTAGGTACAGTCAACAAAATAATACGAGAAACTCTCCAACATTTGCTGCAGCCCATTTTTATTTTTGTGGTTAAAA
Source organism: Drosophila borealis (assembly GCA_035045885.1). Taxonomy (NCBI): domain Eukaryota; kingdom Metazoa; phylum Arthropoda; class Insecta; order Diptera; family Drosophilidae; genus Drosophila; species Drosophila borealis. The sequence goes on along the minus strand of JAWNOR010000173.1, from coordinate 491,179 downwards.
ACGAACAACTCGCTGGAATAAATGAGAGCGAATAGTAGCGAGTGCAGAAAATTGGCTAAATGCAGTAAAAATATGAATAGATAAAACTCAACAGTTGCGTCAGCCCACTGAAAATGAACTCGATGGGATAACTGACAGCGACAAGTAGCGAGTAACGAGTGCAGAATTTTGGCTAGGTACAGTAAACAAATTAATACGAGAAACTCTCAAACATTTGCTGCAACCCATTTTTATTTATGTGGTTAACAACGAACAACTCGCTGGAATAAATGAGAGCGAAGAGTAACGAGTGCATGAAATTGGCTATGTGAAGTAAACAAATGATTTCGAAAGTTCTTCTTCATTTACTGCAGCCTATTAAAAACGAAGAGCTCGGTGGATTAAGTGAAAGCAACAACTAATTAACTAACGAGTAGCGAGTGATGTAATGTACAGAAATGACTACAAAAAACTTCCCAATAATATATAGGAATCAATCAAAAATGATAAAATGAACATCATTCGCGAGGATCGAGTAAATTAACGAACAAATTAAAAAAAAAATTGCTTTTCATATACGAAAATCTTTCATTTCTAATTTAAATGTTTGGGCGAGGGATTTCATTCGTTTGTTTTTATGCAGTTCAAAATTTAAAGTGTTTCTCAGCTTGGGGAACTTACCTCGCCGTAGCGCCGCGTACAACACAAAAAGCAATAAAACGTTCCACCTGCGAGCAAATAAAATATAATTAAAATCATAATAAATAAAAATATATATGTAAGCAGAAATGTCGGATCTATGATAATTATTTATTTATCATCTCCGAACACAAAGTATTTTATCCTTGATCAGAACGAGCTAAGTCTATCTAGTTATGTTCCAATGTAGGAAGAACAGGGTTTTTCCCCGCGATAAAAGCGATAAATTATCGATTTTCAGCTGCGATTTTTATACATTTATCCAGAATTATAAAACCTAGACTTCTATATTGGAATGTAGGCTCAACGATATAAGACGCAGAATAAGTTTATCTCTTTTTCGGTTCAAATCGATAAATATCGATACTCAGCCGCGCTTTTAACCGAGCGACTACTAATATGAAATATAAGATAGAATAGGCGTATTTCTCTTGCGATAACCACTTTCCCAATATATAAATTGATCATGCCATATTTATTGGCGACTTTTATAAGTGTTTCCTGGTTATAATTATATAAGCCATATCCATCCCATTTGGAATGTGGATTCTCATGCAGAATAAGTTTTATCTTTGCTTTAGTAATCGTTTCCCCACAAGAGTTAGTTCTCGCAAAGCTTACACAGATCAAGAATATTATATCTATACCTGCCCCCATCTATCTATCAATCAGCTGTAAGAATCCCTGCGAAATGCCGCTCAGACTGGGACTCACCATCATGGCAAAGGCATTATAGTTGCTGGAGAAGCGCACTGTGCGCAAGACCTGCATGAAATATTTGTGTATCTCGCTGCCCAGGCCCTTGTTCCAGTTGGCGTGCGCCAGGCGATTGTGGTGCGTGTTTATGATCAATGCGAAACAGCGCACCAGCAGAAACATATCCGCCTCGCGGCGGGCAACGATCAGCTGCATCCAGTCCACGCGCTTCACCATGTCGAATGCTTGGCTAATCTGCAATGACAGGGGTTGAGAATGGGATTAGCTTGGGCAAGAAATTGTTTGCTTTAGGTACGCACAATATCAGTCTGGGGTTTGGGCATGTCCATGCCCGAGATCTTGGCGAACGTGGCCAGCAGGATGGTCATCGCAATGCCGCGATTGACATCGCGATCATTGATGAGCAGCACCAGAGCTCGGTGCATATCGATGACCCTTTGCATGCGCTCCCTGCCAGTGCCAAATACGAATCTATCGCACAGGCTAATGCCAATGTACTCAATATATTCCGCTGGCAGCTCCACCGACAGTTGGCCGACCGTCTGCAACAGCTCGCAGCGTTGACCCTGGCAATGCGTGTCCAGCGGTTGATAGCTCTGCATCAGGATGGCCAAATGGTACAGATCGAGCAGCTGATCCAGCTGCACGCCGGTCAGTTTGTTTATGGCGCGATTCAGTTGCTGAAAGAGCTGCAAATGAAACCATATTATCTGATTTCAGAATTAACTTAAGCACTAGCTGCACCTGCGCAGTGTCCTTCTCCTCGTCGTGATAGGCAAATGGGAATGTTTCCTTGAGTGTGGAGCTCGTGAGGAACTGCTCTAAGTCAGCGTGCGTGTAGCCCGTCGCCGATGGCTGCTGCGGCTGCTCCGCATGCTTATCCAGTGTGACGCACAGCGCCTTCAGCAGTTCGCATCTGCGCGCCAAATCTTGCTGGGAGTCCAGCTCTGGCTCTATGCCTATCCAGTTGTTGTTGTTATGGGAGACTCTTTCGGATGAGCACTGTTTTGATTGGACGGCCATGGCATTTATATTCTCCTTGTTCTTCTTCTTGGACTTGGCTGGATTACTGCCCACACTGGACACGCTCAATCGGATAGGTATCCTCTCCGAAGCAGTTGTAATTGTCTCCTTTATGTGGTGTTTCTTGGGCTTGGGTGAATCGTTGTCCGCGCTCGACACGTTTAGACGTGCTTGTCTCCTCTGCGAAGTAGTTACCGTTGCCGCCTTTTTGTTCTTCTTAGACTTGGGTGAATCGCTGCCCACATTGGACACGCTCAGTCGGGTAACTATCCTCTCCGAAGCAGTCGTTTTGATCTCCTTTTTGTTGTTCCTCTTGGGCTTGGGTGAATCGCTGCCCACGTTGGACACGTTCAGTCGTCTCAGTGACCTCGGCGAAGTAGTTGCAATTGTCTCCTTTTTGCGCTTGGGAGAGTCGCTGCCCACGCTGGACGCGCTCACTCGGGCTTGTATTCTCTTTGAAGCTGTTTTAACTGGACTTGGCAGTTGATCCTCGCAGTTTTCGCTGGAGTTCTTTGCGCGACGCATCCTGCGCTTTGTTGGCAAATTGTTTGCCTCCTCCTCCGCATCCTTTTGCTTGGATGTGGATTTTGTTGTTGTTGCATTGCGGGTCTGCGCGCGCGTTTTGGCGGGAACTATTTGCTTTTGAGCAATTGGCGCTAAGCAGTCGTTGAATTATTAGGCTACTCCTGATTATAATCATAAAATGTAATGCCTTCGCTTACCCATTTTGTAAAACTGTCGATCAATTCCTTTGGAAGTTCGCAAATGCAACTTAAATTCTTACAGCGCAATTGATTTTAAGCGGCGATGCATATGATCGTCTGGCATCGAATAATCGAATATAAGCGCAGTGTTACCAGACTGTTGCCATTTGAAACGCATGCACTGAACCGATTGGCAGCGCTCACTTGACTTTGTATGCGTGTGTGTGCGTGTGTCACACATATATACATATATATATATATATATATGTTTTTTTTTCGGTGTATCAGCATGTCATATGTAATTGCAGCTTCCCCTTTAACATCTTTATTTGTATTTGGCCTGCTCGGCATATTCGCGCTATTCTTCATACACATTCAGCGTGTGCGTGTGTGTAGTTATTTCCTTCAATGTTTTACGTTTATTAACTAGTTATTTCATTTGAACTCTTAATACCCGACAAGTTTTTCCCCCAAACGGAAAAATGCTTAGCAAATACATTTTGTTCATACCGCTTTTATTAATATTAACACCAAAACAATCGCAACTGGCAACAGCTGATGCAGCTGCCTGCAGCAATCTGGAGCGCTATGAAATCGAACGCCGCCTGTCCACCAAGACACCATATCGCGCCATCGCCAATTATAATGATTCGGCGCCGTTGTACGATGGTATGCTGCTTGTTATTGTTCAATATGGGTATTCGCTGTGCCGGGATAAAAGATAACCATATGCACAGCTGTTTTGGTTTTTTTTTCCTTTGCACATGCTTATTCGTTCTGTTTGTTTTCGTTTTCTTTTTGTTAAGGTTGCCACCCGACGCGAATTTGGGCCATTATACGCCATGGCACTCGCAATCCCAGCAAAGCGGTTATTTTGCATGCCAAAGAGCGCCTGGTCGAAATACAGGCGCGTCTCTTGGCCCAGTCGGAGCCCAATCTCTGTGCCGACGAATTGAAACAGCTGCGTCTCTGGAGCTGGGAGCACATCGATGCCGACGATGAGAAACTGCTGGTCGCCGAGGGCGAAGATGAACTGATTGAGCTGGCCGAACGCATGCAGTTGCGCTTTCCCAGCCTGTTACCCGATCTATACAATCCGAAATGGTTCTACATGAAGTACACGGCTACACAGCGCACGCTGAAAAGTGCGCAGAGCTTTGCAACCGGCTTATTTGGACGTCATCGCATACATGCCATCACCTATCCACAGCCATTGCATCGCGATCCAGTGCTACGGGTAAGACTATAAATATGTAAAAACAGTTATTATATACATGTGTATAACATAAAACAATCGTTAGACATTAGAAAGACTAGGGTAAATAATTATATTTTGGGCAAGGCCTAAAAAGATGTTTGCATCTTTCCTAAGAGTTAAGGATTTATGATTAAGAGAAAAGGAATTTTATGACTGAAACCTTAGAAAATTATCTGATTTCTGCCAAGCAGTAGCTTATATTAATAGTGCTTAGGTATACTTGAAAAAATAATACACGATTTTCGTCAAGTAGCTATACATATGCAATATAACTAATTATGAAAGAAGACATAAGGTTGAGTAAACGGACATCTTTCGGCGCATTAAATGCAAATATGTAATCGAATTTGTGCAATTTAAATGAAGCGCGTTTGTATGCGCGGTGTGGCATCACTGGGGTGCTTGCAGAAACGTATTAAAACACAGGCACGCGCACACATACAGGCAAACACGCTCGCACACACACAGAGAGAGTGAAAAACCGTATGCGTATACTACTTTGCATCGTACTTTGCTGTTCAGCGCTTCCCTTTTTTTTTGTAACAAATTAAAGATTTAAAGGTTTTGTTTACATTTTTGTTTTCGGTTGTGTGTTTGGTAATTTGTGAAAAAGGGCAAAGAGGCTCGAGCCCACGAGAGACAAGCGCAACCAGCCGTACATATGTACATATATATGAAACGTTAAAACTGACAAACGACGTTGTCGTTCGTGGGAAGTGCGACCTAAAAATTGTTTGGTTATGTGCAGCAGCCAACGTCGTCGTCGTTGGGCATGTGCTGTTGAAGTAGTCTAGCTAAGTGCTGCACCAACAACAACAACAATAACAGCAACAACAACAACAACATTAATAATAAAAAAATAAAAACAAAAATTGCAGCAACAGCAATTGGCAGGTGCAACAAGCGCAGCAACAAATTGTAATTATATATATATATATATATATCAATTTGTATATGTATATGCATATATTGTTATAGGTCTAAAGTGAAGCTTTTTCGTAGCGGAAAAAAGAGAAGAGGAACGCCACAAAGATGGCGCTGCAGCTGCCCATGTCGGCCGTTGCCAGAGAACGCAGCAACAGCGGCAGCGCAACAACAACAACAACAACAATCAGCAGAACAACTGGCAGCGCCGTCAACCTGATGAGCAGCGCACCAGCGTACTGTGGCAACGCTGCCACTCGCAAGCCCAGCACAGGCAATCAGCGTAATCTCAAGGAGCGCGAACGTGTGACGCCAGCCACGGAGCAGCCAAAGCAGCAGCAACAACAACACCAACAACAACAGCACCAGCAACAACAGCAGCAGCAACAACAGCAGCAACAACAGCACCAGCAAAAGCAACAACAACAGACACGCTTGTCGAACGCCTCGCATCTATTTGACCTTGATTTTGTGCTCGACGAACAATGTCCGCTGAGCTTTACGGCCATGCGGCACCAGGAGCCCATCAAGCAATGGCTATATAATCGTCACACCTGGCGCATACGGGAGCGCATGAAAACGGCCAGCGTGGCGCTCGTCCTGTGCCTCAACATAGGTGTCGATCCGCCGGATGTGGTCAAGATTCAGCCCTGTTCGCGGCTCGAGTGCTGGATAGATCCCAGTTCGGTGTCCGCGCCAAAGGCCATGGAGCTGATCGGCAGCAATTTGCAAATGCAATACGAACGCTGGCAACCGCGCGCACGCTACAAGAAGTGCCACGATCCCACCGTGGAGGACGTAAAGAAGCTGTGCACCTCGTTGCGACGCAATGCGAAAGGCGAACGCATCCTGTTCCACTATAATGGCCATGGCGTGCCCAAGCCGACGGCCAACGGCGAAATTTGGGTGTTCAACAAGACCTTCACGCAGTACATACCGCTCAGCATCTTTGAGCTGATCAACTGGATGGCGGCGCCCTCAATCTATGTCTACGACTGCTCCAATGCGGGCATCATCATCAACTCGTTCCAGCCCTTTGCCGAGCAGCACGAGAAAGAGCTCGAGAAGGCGCTGGCGGCACAGGCGGCGGGTGCCCAGCCGCCGGCACAGCTGGTCAGCTATAAGAACTGTATACATCTGGCGGCATGTGCGGCCAATGAGATCTTGCCCATGAATGCACAGCTGCCGGCTGATTTGTTTACCAGCTGCCTGACCACGCCCATTAATATTGCCCTCAAATGGTATGCGATGCAGGAGAAGCTGGGCATGGTGCCGCGCATCCAGAGCGAGCTGATTGACAAGATACCCGGCAAAGTGAACGATCGGAGGACAATGATGGGCGAACTGAACTGGATATTTACGGCAATTACCGATACGATTGCGTGGAACACGCTGCCGCGTGATCTCTTCCAGCGTCTGTTCAGGCAGGATCTGTTGGTGGCCAGTTTGTTTCGCAATTTCCTGCTGGCCGAGCGCATCTTGCGCAGTCATGATTGTACGCCCGTCTCGTTGCCGGCTCTGCCGCCGTGTCATCGGCACGCGATGTGGAAGGCCTGGGATTTGGTTGTGGATCTGGCGCTGCAACAGCTGCCGGACATATTGGAGCAGCAGGCGTCATATCGTCAGCTGCCCTTCTTCGAGCATCAGCTGACCGCATTCCAGGTGTGGCTGGACAGTGAATCGGAGTCGCGCACCCCGCCCGAGCAGCTGCCCATTGTGCTGCAGGTGCTGTTATCCCAGGTGCATCGATTGCGTGCTCTGGAGTTGCTCGCCAGGTTCCTGGACTTGGGTCCCTGGGCTGTCAATCTGGCGCTGGGCGTGGGCATCTTTCCGTATGTCCTCAAATTGCTGCAGAGCTCGACGCGCGAGCTGCGTCCCGTGCTGGTGTTCATCTGGGCCAAAATTCTGGCCGTCGATCCCAGCTGCCAGGTGGATCTGGTCAAGGAGTACAAGTATTTTCTGACCGTGCTGCAGGACAACATTGTCAGCAAACAGCATCGCACTTTGTCCGCCTTTGTTCTCGCTTCCATTGTCCACAACTTTCTGCTGGGCCAGACGAGCGCCCTGCAGGGACCGCTACTCTCCATATGCCTGGAGCAGCTGAACGACAGCAGCTGGCTGCTCCGCCAGTGGCTGGCCATCTGCCTGGGCATGCTCTGGCAGAACTTTGAGAAGGCCCGTTGGTCGGGTGCCCGCGATCTGGCGCACGAGAAGCTCTACGTCCTGTTGCGCGATCCCATACCGGAGGTTCGTGCCGCCGCCGTCTTTGCGCTGGGCACCTTCATCAGCTCTGTGACGGATCGCAGTGAGGAGCAGGCCAACAATATCGATCGCATCATAGCCATCACGCTGCTGGAGACGGTTGGCGAGGATATGTCGCCGCTGGTGCGCCTCGAGCTGGCCGCCGCGCTCCAATGGATGGTGCTGCTCTTCGAGTCGCAGTTTGTCACCGTCTACATGGCCGAGCACATGAACAGCCACAGCTCGGCGCTGGTCTCGTGCGGCGGGGAGCGCAGCGCGAGCATTACGCACGCCCTGCCCAGCTATGTGCTGTCCACGCACAGTCTGGAGCGGCACGGAATTACCAGCATACGACGCGGCGTCAGCTCCAGCTCCATATCGAACATGAGCAGCTCCAGCCTGGCGGGCAGCGGGGGCGCCGGCAGTGCTGCCGCCGGCGGAGGCAGCAGCGGCGGCACCAGCAACACGAGCAGCGCAACCAATGCCATACCCTTCCAGTACATCTTCACCAAGCTGTGGCAGGGCATCTACAATCTGGGCCAGGATCCGTTTCCGCTGGTGGCCCTAACCGCGCAGAAGATTATTGCCCATGTACGGGACGCGGCGCTCTGCATGATAACCGCCAAGGAGGCGACAAATGCCACAGCAGCGGCGACCACAACTGGCCGGGATCAGGAGAAGCTGAACAGCAGCATCTTGAGCGTCAGTCTGCCGCCCAGTCCGAATACACGCTGCAATTATCTTGGCGCCAGCGGCGAATCGCCGCCAGTTGGTGCAGCTGGAGCGGCACCAGCTGCGGGTACGGGTGCGGGTGCAGGTGGCGCCGTTGCCGGCGCCAGTCACTGGGCACAGAAGCTGCGTCTGTCGGGCAGCGGCGAGGCACAACAGCGCAAGCTGCGCACCAGCTCGATGAACGACGAAACCGATGGCGGTGCCGGCGGAGCAACTGCATCCAAAACGGTAACAGGCACAAGTGCCAATGTGATGGGCCTGATGGCCGGCGCCGGGCCAGCCGATGGCAACAATTCGGCCAGGAGCAGCGGCAGCGAAACCAATCATTATACGGACGCCAGCAATGCCAAGACGCAGGTGCTGCAGCCCATCGTGCAGACACAGTTCATCCCATGGGCCATCTCCTACTTTACGCGTCCCGGCAAGCAGCGCTACAGCAGCGCCGAGGGCAGCACCGAGGAGGAGCAGGGCCAACAGCGCTGGCCCATCGATCGCAACTCGGCAGAGCTGCGCACGCGCGAGTATCGCTATCAACGGAACGAGCTCATCCGTCGCCAGGCACGCCGCGAACAGCAGGAGAATCGCGTCCAGCGCCTGGACGCATTCAGCTTTGTGCGCAAAACCCAATTTACGCCGTCCCTGGTCAAGCTGTTGCCCTACGAGCAACAGATCGCGGTCGCCTACAAGGAGAAGGTGCTCATCTACGATTTTGTGCGCAATTCTGTGCACAGCTACGTGACCGAGGCCCTGCCGGACACAGCCAGCGGCCAGTCCCTCGGCAGCAGCGCTGGCAGCGGCGGCGGCGGCGGCAACAGCAGCGGTAACAACAGCGCCAGCCGGCGGCTCAATGCCAGCCGCTTGCCCGCCTCCAGATTTGCGCGCGTCTGCAGCTTTGAGCTGTTGAATGCCCAGGATGTGGGTCTCATGCTGGTCGCACACGACGATGGCGTCATACGCGTCTGGCAGTCGTCCGGCGGTCCGCAGGATGCGACCAGCAGCAGCAGCAGCAGCAGCGGCGGCGAACCGCAAGCGATCACAACTCGCCTGATCAGCGCCTGGGATGCACTGCCTCGCGCCGCCTACTACAGCACCGGAGCCGGCAGCGCCGGCGGCGGCGGCGGCAGCAGCAGCAGCAGCAGTAGCAGCGCCGGCTGCATCACTAGCAACAGTTCCTATCTGCAGCGTCTGCTCAAATCGGATCCGCTGCTGCTCAACACCTCCGGCGGCAGCGCCGTCAACAGCGGCACCACAGTCGCCGCAGCTGCTGCAGCTGCCGCGACCGCTGCAGCTGAACGTTTTGCTGCCGCTGCCCTGACCGGCGGCGGGAGCGGAGTTGGCGCCAGCTCCAATAGCCTGGGCAGCGGCAGCGGCATCCACTATCGGACGAGCACGGACATTGTGACAGCCTGGCAGCAGTATAGCCAGCATCTGGTCGTGGGCTGTGACTATTATCGCTATCTGCGCATCTGGGATGTAGAGCGGGAGCTGCGTCTCAGCGATCTGCAGCTGGGACGCCGCGAGACCAGCGTACGCGTCCTCTCACCGTTTGTGCCCAACAAGCGCTGTGATCTGATCGTTGCCGGCTGTGCAGATGGCAGCGTGCGGCTCTTTGACAAGCGCTGTGCACCGCAGGATGCCCGGATACGTGTCTATCGGGAGCACATGGCGCCCATACTTCATGCCTGCCTGCGCGCCAATGAGACGTCCCTGGTCACCGGTTGTACGGCGGGCAAGGTGTCCGTTCTGGATTTGCGCGCTTGCCGGGCGGGCGGTGCCACCGGCGTGCTGCATCACTGGGATGCGGGCGTCGATATCACAGCCATGGCCAGTCATCAGGTGGCGGATGCTGTTGCCTGCGGCAATGCATCGAAAATCTGCATCTATTCGCTCAATGGACGCACACAGAGCGTTCTGCGCTGCAACGAGGGCTTCATGGGCTCCAAAATTGGACATCCCACATGCCTGTCATTTCATCCGTACAAGGTGCAACTGGCGGTGGGCTTTGTGGACAACACAGTAGCTGTCTACAGCCCCACACCAGGTGAATAACGCGACAAGTGACCAGTAACGAGTAGTTGTAACGCGTAAATAGAAGCGAGTAAATGTATCGAGTGAATCCAACGTATATACATATACCGAGTAGCAAGATCGTGTAACCACAGCGAGTAGTAAGAACTTATAGCCACAACAAAGTGCTTAAATTGAAGCTACAACGAGTAGGCATAACGAATTGTTGCAACTAGTAGAAAGGGTAACTAGAACGTGAAACCACAGCAAGTTAGCCAAGCCGACCAACAAGCTTATATCTATAGTAGCTGCAGCGAGTAAGCATAACGAGTAGCTGCAACGAGTAGATATGTCGGGTAGCTGTACAGCTTATAGCAACAATAACGAGTTGCTGCAACGAGTTGCTGCAACGAGTTGATTTAAGGACTGGTTGCGGCGAGTAAATATGGCGAGTACGTGCAAGAAGTAAATGTGCTGTTACACTAAGTCACAAAGCATAGCCACAACGAGTAGTCACACCAAATCTATACCGAGTAGTATAACGAGTAGATGTAAGGAGTATATATCACAAGTAAATATAGCGAGTAGCTGTAACAGCTAGCCACAAAACGAAGCAAGAGCTAATGGCCACTTCTAGTAATTATAACGAGTAGATGTAGGGAAAGTTGCAACGAGTAAATATGACAAGTAGCTGTAACTATAAGTCACAAAGCATTGGCTTGGCGCAACCAGAAGGCAGAACGAGTAGATGTAAAGAGAATTGCAACGAGTAAATATGACGAGTAGGCAGAACGAGTAGTTGCAACGATTAGCCGCTCTATTTTCTATCACTCTCGTCACAATTTGTACTTACTTGTCGCATTTTATGTTTTCTCGTTAAAGTTTTATAAACTCTGCAGCCGCTGGAAAACGGACGTCGATAAGAATCCTGAAACAATGTTTAATGCACGTAGCTTCTATGCGGAGCCTGCGATGCAGTCAGCAGTGGCGCATGTGCGTTCCATCACAAAATTAATGGACTTAACCACCGAGGATGTCCAGCTAATGTACACCGTGTGCGCCTTCGAGACGGCCTGGCAACGTCGCCGGCCGCCATCCGTCTGGTGTCGCTTCTTCAATGTGGCCGCTTTGAGCGCCTTGGAGTTTGCCGAGGATCTCGAATACTATTGGAACGATGGCTACGGCTACGAACTGACGCATCGCATTGCCTGTCCGGCAATCGCAGACCTGTTTGCGGCCATCGAGTAAGTACTTAGATATATATACCTGAAGGTTATACACATATATATATTGAATAAAAACTTAATATAAATTTAATTTAATGTTGTCCCTTTACTGCCTTGCAGCACGCCAAGGCCGCGCGCCAATGCCACCTTCTATTTCACCCATTCGGGCACGCTCCTCAAGATGCTGGCCCATCTGGGCGTGGCAAGGGATGAGCGGCCGCTGACGCACAAGGATTTTGAGAGCGGCCGTCTCTGGCGCACAAGTGAAATCGATGCGTTCGCAACCAATTTGGCTTTTGTGCGCTATGAGTGAGTGCCTCTATACCCTGTCCAAAAAAAAAAAAACAGAGTGTTTCAATTAATTTGTATATACTTTTGCAGCTGCATTGAGAGGGAGCCGCGCGTGCTGGTGATGCATCAGGAGCGTGCGGTGCGCCTGCCCGGCTGTCCACAGGATGACGATCTTTGTCCGCTGTCAACGCTACGACGCAACTACGCGGACAGCGTTGAGCGCTGCGATTTTGAGGCGCTCTGCCAAGCAGCCAACTGAGAGAGAAAGAGAGCGAGAGCGAGAGAGAGAGACAGAACAAGAGAACAGAGAAAGCTGGTTGGCATGGAATGGGAATTGGATTTGTTGCTGCTACTGCTGCTGCTGCTGCCGCTACCGTAAAACTATGTGAAATTTAACATGAAAAAAGGGATTCATCGGAATTTGTAAACAAAATTTGAATTGATGTCGAGGATAAAACGAACAGAGAGCGCGAGAACGAAAGAGAGAGAGGCAAAGTGAGAGCTGTGCTAAAAGGAGATGAAAAATGGGATGATATCGATGCTGCATATGTATATATATATATATATATATATATATATATTATCTAAATATATGTATATATATAGGGATAGAGAATAGCCGTTAAGTGAGAGTGGAAGGCAAGCGAGAGAAATTTTGTATAAGCAAAAAAAAGAGAAAATTTAACTGGAAAGTCGTTATATATGTATTTTGTATGCCTTATAATCAATGTGGACCATCCAATCCAAATTTAAAAGAAACAAGAAATACTGTATACGCAATGGAATGTAGAAATGAGAAAGTGAAAAAGCACAAGCGAGCAAAGGAGCAGGAAAGAGAGAAAATGTGTGCGCGTGAGCAAGTAGAGAGAGAGAGAGAAAGAGAGAGCGATTTAGAGGGAAAGGGAGAGGGAAGGAGTTTCTAGCCATGCCGCCAAACCGAAAGTTGTCTATTATGCATATATCTATATATATATATTTACCTTATATAAACTGTACAATACGTACTACTTAACCGAATATGCATACACTATATTGCCGCTAAGCTGCTAACAACATTTCTATAAACTTTTTCCTTGATTTGTTTTTGTATATTTCATGCTATTTAATAAGTTTTTTTTTTGTTTTGATAATATTTTTTTTGTTCATTTTTGCTATAACCATATATAAATGTATACCCCAACTGCTTAGTTGAAACAAAAGGAAACAAAAAATAATAATTATAGTAATATTGCCCCCTTGTACATACCCATAATATAAATATATATATATATATAACACTATATATATAGTTATTAAGAATATCCCACTTATGTGTAACTTTATAGAAACCTATGCACTAAATGTACTCGTATATATATATACTATATGCCTGTATTCATTGCTACCACCCCCCCCCCCCCCCCCCCCCCTTCACACGTCTATACCCATATGTGGCGCCCAACAAGTTGTTTAAGAAGCAAAAATGAAATCGTTTATTGATTCAATTCGTTCTCCGTTTGCCTGTGTTTAGATCTTAAGCCTATATTTGTAAGTGATATTGTTTTTGTTTCAGTTTCTATTTTTCTTCTACTTGCTAAAACTCTCAAAAATGTTTTTTAAAAAAAAACAAAAAATTACCTAAAAAAGCAAAATATGTTTAAAATCGATATTCAAATGAGTTGAAACTAAAATTATTTATTACGCACGCAACAAATTGTAAGATATTCAAAGACGAAAAGACGCAAATGTCGACAAATAATGACAATTCGGAAAACACCGAATATGCATATACCCTTGCTGGCTACGATTAGTTGTTAAATCTTAAACAATTTGGTATACGATCTAAACACAATTTATTTAAATAGCAACAAAATAATTGAACCATGTTTTCGTTTTAAGCTTAAACATATGTATATTCACATTAAAGTCAAACGATTTTGTTTAAATTTAATCATTCGATATATTCCCTATAAAAAGCCGCAACAGTAAAATTCATAACAATATAAAACTAAGCTAAATTTGTTTAACAAAATTCACCTTTTACCGGACTGTTTTGTAGTTGTCCGATTTGGTCTGTGGTAAAATTGCTTTCAAATTTCCTTATTCAAGTATTTGCTCAGTTTGGATATGAAAGAAAAAAAAATGATCAAGTGTTGACTCGACATGTTTTTGTTAGCTTCATGATTTGTTTGTCCTTCACACGATACCAAATTGTTTCGCATAGAATATGGGCGAAAGGATGGATACAGCTAAATGTGCTAAGCTCACTGCTAAACAGGGAAACTAAACGAAAATTTAGCTGTCCAGCAAGAGTATTTAAGACAACAACAAAACAATGGAAAAACGCATTAACTACAAATAATGCTCAGTCAATCAGTTGAAAATGTTAAGAGTTTGCGAGTCTCCCTCCTTTTTGAAAGCAAACAGAATTGAACGAATAACACGTTTTGTACATAGTAGCACTTGCATATGCGTTTATAGCTTTATGGAATCACATACTTATATACACACACCTATATATATACACACATATATATTTGGTCGCTTTAATGTTATATTTGTCCTTATCGAAGCAACAACAATAGACTCAATCGAACAGGATTTGAGTTCTGAACCTTTCAATAAAACAAAAAACAAAAAAAAATATTGATAAAAACCGAAGAAAAAAACACAAGCATATAAATTGAAAAGTAAAAATGTAAATGCAACAACTATGAGTTTCCCCCCAACCACAATCGCTTGACCCTTTGTTCCCTTGCCCCCTTTGCCCCTTGCTGCGACTTGTTGGCAAACTTCCCGTGTGTACACAACGTGCAACCTGCTAATTGGTAATTTTCTTTATTCGGAACTATCAGCTTTGAGTGTGTACACACCGTATACAGGCGTGGCGAGTATCTACGATTTGTGCTCACACTTGTGACAGTTTTTTTTTTGGATAGAGTATACAGCAGTTCGCATTCGTTCGTGTTATCATCTTGGCACGTTTTGCCTAAATTAAACTGGTTTCGATACGGATTTGAATTTGTTCGAAAATGAACTCGTAAACAATCCGATTATAACCATTGAACAATTTTAAAAAGCGTATCATGTTTTTTGTGTTAGAAGAAAGCATAAAGCATATAGATTATTGATCCAGACGACGAAGCCGAGTCAATCGCGCCAAGTTTGTTTGTCAGTATGTTTCGAAAACAACAACTGCTGGACACTTAGGATTTCTAATATATGTTTTCCTTTACGCAGAACGAGTTTATTATATATGTACATATATACCCCATATATCGTGCCATTTTCATAATATCGATAAATATCGATTTTGGGAGCTGCTTTTTTGAGCCTAACTCGAGGATTATAAAAGCAAGATACACCAAAATTGTTGTGTAGGTTCCCGTATAATATATACAGCTTGGGAATATTTCACTTTTTCAATACCTCCCCCCGTTCCGCCCACAAGATTAGGAAAATATCATTTTGAATATCAATCAACCATCATTTAACAATAGAGCCTAGATCTTTGGGATGTACGCTCTCTAGCATGCCATATTGAAGCCCTGAAAATTGCATGAAGATCGGACCATAAACACCGAAGTTATTCAAGAACGCATTTCGCTGCTAAGAGCAGAAGCACCTGACATAAAGGTAAGGGTTTTAGGATATCTCCTAGTCGAAGAAATGCCTGTGCCGGGACAGCTAAAAGTGTTTTTTTCTAATAATACTCCAATATTGGAGGAAAGAAAAGGGTACAGCAACATTCTAAGTGTAAGCAAACTTTTGTCTTAAAAACTTGAGATTTACGAAGATAATTTTCATTTAATATTCTTCCATTTAACCCAAAGAAGAGGGGAAAAGTATTGAAAATATTGAACTAGGAGAAAATTAAAACATTTTAAAACGATTTTAGTATTTGTTTGTACTTTTAATAGGTTAGCTTAATGCTTAGATATGCAAGGGGTTTTTTCCGGGAATTATTTAGACATAATCAAGCGATATATCTAATCTGGTTCACGTTTTGAAACAAATGTAAAATATAAATGAACATATAAAGTTTAAAAAGGAATAGAACAAATTCTTGAATATGTACATATGATAACAGTTTTTTTTTTGGTTGGTTTGGAAAAAAATTGAGTCACATTAGAAAAATTAAAAAAAAATATATATATTTATAATAATTAATATAATATATGCATGTCAAACCTTTTGAAATTTTTTCTTGTACTTGTTTTTACGTAGAATCCTTGAAATATAGGGAAAAACTTGCTTTGAGTTTTATATATATGCATATATATAAACTGATCAGCTCTAGCTCTAGCTGCTCTTGGGTTTACTCAGACTGCATTTTGGTATTCTTTATGGTTGCTAAGTGAATTCCCCATTTTCGTGGAGCTTTAGTTCCGATTGGGTTGACTTCTCAAGACTTTCTTGTCGAAGTCGAATACCCAAAGTTTTGTTAAGCCTTTAAATAAAGGCACGTTTTCATGGAGGGCAACCACCTGGAATTTATAATTTTTGTGCAGTTTTTTTGAATTTTTAATATAAATATTTAATACGGAAATGTATGTTAAGTAGAATCTTCCAAACTTTGTGGGGCTTAAAAAATCGGGACATGTAATCGCTCATAACGCTTTTTTTTTATGATTATAATATCATAATAAATAATATATTATTAATAAGGTTTCTTCGATATGGATATAGAAATATATACCAATAAAAATAGTTTAGAGCTTGCTCTTTGAAAGCTTTTTACGTGCACTGAGCTTTTGCAAAATGTTAAAAAAGAAAAAGAGCTCGAACCCTTAAAGCTCCCAAGTAAGGCACGCTTTTGTCAGGATCATACACATTTCCGTATATGTCTATAACAAATATTTTAACCAGCAGCTTTTTGAGCTTTTATCCCTGTCAGAAAGCTTGCATATAGATAGCTGCAAGTAAAAGCTTCCGTAGAAAAGCTTTATTCGATTTGGCTATACATTTGAATCCTTGCAAGCTTCGAATAGCCAATGAAGCCGCCTAATACACTTCTTGGTAAGGGTATATACACACACAAGGAGTGTGCGAGTATGCAACTGGCCCAACGAACAATTTAGAACTTTGTATTTATTTGTGTTCGGTTTTTGTGTTTTTTATTTATTTATTATTTTTTTTGTTTGTTATTTTGGCGCAATGCAATATTTGCTTTGTCAACTTTATGAATAAAAAACAGGTAATATACCAAAGCTACGAACTCTCGGAAAGCGAACAACAACAAATAGAGCTAAGGAATTTTGTTATTGTTGTTAGTAGCTGATGCCATTAGCAGCGGAAGCTGCAGCTTGACAAAGAAAAAATCAAAACAAAAAACAGAAAACCGCAAAAAAAAAGCTCACAGGCTGCCGTCGCAGTCGCTGCCGCTGCCGCAGTCGCTGCCGCGACGCCGGCAACAGGTTCAACCCCTAAAAGCAAAAGCTTCGGCATTTGCGCGTGTGCTTTTTGGCGTGCTGCTCAGCTGAAAGCTGAGCTGTTTCGAGGATGCCAGCAAGAGTGGCGCCGCCGACGTCGCCGCCGACGTCGACGCTCATTCAGCGCGCAGACGTCGCTGCCTGGTCCGGCAGCATTTTGGCCAAAAAGTTTTTAGTGCGCTGTTGTCGCTGCGGTTGGCGCGTCGCTAAAAACAATTCTGTTGCACACTGTGCATCGTGTTCTCCCTGCTGCTGCTGCTGCCATTGTTATTGTTGTTATTTTTGTTGTTGTGCATTTTGGTAACTGTTCAAAACAAATTAGCTGGATCCTGCGCGCGTGTGTCTCTGTGTGTGTGTGTGTGTCTGTGTGTGCAATCAGCCTATGCGGCATCGCGGCAAACGTCAGCAACATGACCTAATTTTCAAAGGCGTCCGCCTCAGCCTTTAGCCAGGACAACAACCCACACAAGCAAATAAATCACAAGAAAAAAGAGTCCAAAATATATTGATATAAGTACATACATATGTATATAATATATACTATATAGGGTAGACAACATAGAACTGGCCACTTGGCGCTTGACTGGCTTCCACCCGTTTTTAATTAGCCGTTGCCCCTCCCCTCCCCGCGCCTCGCCACGCTTCGCCACGCGACGCAGCAGGAAGATGGAGCTGGTCTGCTATGTGGCGCTCGGCTGCCTGCTGGCGCTGGTCCTGCTGTACGGCCTGCTGGAGCTGCACTATTTCCTGCGCATGTGCCTCTGCGTGCTGCTGGCGCGCTTCGTCAAGCGACGCTGCCACATCCTGGAGACGACCACCGTGAACGGTAGGTTGCCGTGCTTCCGATTTAGTCCTCCTCTCTCTATCCTCCACTCTATTCCGGCCAGGGCTCTGTCTGAGCAACGACGTGGACACCCTGCTCTACCATATGAACAATGCGCGCTATTTCCGGGAGCTGGACTTTGCCCGCGTCGACTTCTATGAGCGCACCAAGCTGTATCACACCATAACCAGGCTGGGCGGATCGGTGTTTCAGGGCGCGGCCACCATACGGTATCGTCGCTTCATACGACCCTTTCATCGCTTCAAGATCATCTCCAGGGTGCGTAGAGCAGGTGGCGGTGGCACTGGGACTGCAACTGGAAGCAATAACTACATAATTGTCGCTCTTTTGCAGATCATCTACTGGGACGAGCAGTCGCTGTTCATGGAGCATCGCTTTGTGCGCCCCTCGGATCAGTTTATCCACTGCATTGTCATCTGCCGGCAGCGGGTCATCGACGTCTCCATGGACAGCGTGATGGCCGAGCTGCTGCCCAAGACGGCGGCGACGCCGCTGCAGGCGTCGCGGCACACGCTCAGCTCCACGGCCAGCCTGCAGCCGGTGGGCATGGCCCAGGCGTTGCAGGTGCCGCAGACCACGCTCGAGGCAGCGCAGGCCGAGAACGGACATGTCGCAACCACAGTCGCAGCGTCGACGACGACGACGACGTCAACGGCGGCAGCGACGGCGGCGGCGGCGGCATACAGTGTCAAGCTGAAGCCGCCGCTGCCGCCGGAGCTGTGCAAGTGGATCGAGTACAACGACATGTCCAGCAAGAATCTGCGTAGCGGCTGCTGACCGAGTGCATCCCATCCCGCAAATCAACTCAACTCAACTCATTTGCCATGGACTCTGCGTTACTCGCGCACGGCATTCCGTTTCCGCTTGAACATTTCTTAACTTCTTCGACTTTTTTTAAATTTTTTTTTAATAGTTTTTCTATGTGCGTGCAAATGTTGACGAGCGTGCTTAACCTTAGCCTTAAGTCGGTCTGAATCTGAATCTGAATCTGAATCTGAGTCGGTCTGGCCTAGCCCTAAGTGCACCGTAGCCGAATCAATGTAATCTCAGCATCTAACTACGACTAGAATCCACAGCTAATCACCCACAATTACTTAATGTCTCTCTCTCTCTCTCTGTGTGTGTATGTGCGTGTGTGTGTGTGCGTGTGTGTGTGTGCGCTAGTCTAGTAAATATGTGCTTAGATCTACCAACTTTGAGCGTTTCTCTCGGCTTCAATTTGGGCTTTCAACACATTTCACATGCGCCCGAGCAGGGACTTGACTTGAATGCTGCGCTGAGCAGTGTTGGTAAACGCAAGATTAGCAGGGACTTGCAAGCGCAGTGTTGGCAAACGTTCGCACGCTTCTCTGCTTTAATTTGGCTTTAACAGCAGCAGCAGGAACTCGGAGTCCTGGTGGTTACCGATTCAAAATCCAGTGCTGCAAAGTGCTTGCATTAGATTAAAAGGCTAATTCATATTTGTTGTACTCAGGCAGGTAACTAACTAACTAACAGATTAAGGCTACCTTATTGGGAAAGGAAATGCAGTGTTGGAAAGTGTGCTTCAAGAACAATTATAGCTGTGATTGCGCTTGTGAAACGTGACTAGGATCATCTGGTTTGAGAGCTTAAAGTGCATTTAATTGTCTAGTGACAACAATGCACGCAATTATAAAACAAAGAAAAACGACGTTACGCCCATTTACAAATTAAACGCATAGTCATACTTATTAGTTAAGCGATAAGGAAGTGAACAGCTTGCCAAATACGAGACTTTTCGGTTCAACCTAAAATTCCCATAGATCAGCTAGCCTTATTTGCTTATTTCGCTGACCTTAGACCAATTGCAACTAAGTATTATTAAACACATATGTACATACATATACTGTGTAGATGTTCGGGTGGAAACCAGTCGAAAGAGCGCAGTGTGAGAAAGTGCGAAGTAAACAAGTTGTTTCCACCAGACGCTGGGACGCAAGGCCGAGCTTGGCAACGGTCAACAATGTAAACAAACTGTAAATGGTCAAGCTAACAGTTCACGATGACGCTGGCAATTCCAGAACAAATGAAATGAATTTGTCGCTTAGTTCTCTTAAGTGTTAAATGTCAATCGTTGGCAATTTGCATGCGCGTCATGAGACTCAAGTGCTAGCAAACAGTGGAAACGGCTTAGAACAGCGGTAAATCGATTAAATTCAAGTTCAAGTGCAAGTGCTCGCAAATGCAGGCATGCCAAGAGAGCACGAAGAGAGCAAGCGAAGAGCGAGCAAAATTCAAGGTGCTCTTCTGATACTCTTCCCACTCGATTATTATTTATTTATTACAAATATCAAGCTTGGTATCTTAGACTTATAAAAAAAAAAAATGGTCATTCACTTATTTTCTTCGTATGAATATTTATTATCTTATCATTTGATTTGCTAATCGAATTTTGTTTCTTTTATTTCTAAATACAAGTTAAGTGTATTTTCAGCAGGTAGCAGGCAAATTTGGATTTAGTCCCTATCTATATTATGTATTAAGTGGTTGGCAATATTACAGAGAAATCTTCATTTCAGATAGCCTTTCGCAATATTAAAAATTATTACATATTATTATTGGCCCGTTCAAACATGTATTTAAATAATTGATGAACATAACTTTACATATATGTACATACATATATTTCTCTTGTGTTTGCTTACTTTTTACAATAATTTTCACTCAACATTTCTTCTTTTTTATGTACTAGTATAAAAAACTATGCTGCATTAAATTAAGCATTTATGAGCGCACGTAATGCGCGTAATATATGCAAGCTGATGTACATTGTGTGGGACTCACAAGAACTTGACCGTTTATAATTAGACGTTGAACTTGAGACGCCTGCGTTAAGCATGGCCAGGCCTGCCTGAACTTTAAGCCAAGCTCGCACTCGCTCTCTCTCTCTCTCTCTCTCTTTTACTTGCTGGCTTCAGCTCTGCTGCTGTTGCGCTCTCCCGCTGCGATTGGTCAACTTTCGTTTGGCTTGCAGCTGATTTTGCCAGTGCTGACAACTGTCGCTTTGGAAAAGTAGCTGAATTAGCCGAATTCGCATTCTGAGCACAAGTTGACTGTATAAATCATATAATTAAAAATCAAAAAAAAAAACAGTGTCTAAGTTTTGATAATTACTAGCAACAACAAAAATGCCAGATATAGCGGCAACTGCTAACTTCTACAGTGCAAGGTAAATTGATCGCTGAAAAAACAGCCAAGTGCAGCCGGAAAACAGCTGCACGGCCAACACTGCCGTCGCGTCGGCCTGCCGCTTGGCACTTGAGTCAGCTTTTGCTTGGTATCTTTCCTATCAGTTAGTTGCCTTCGGTCGCTTGTCGCTGGCAGTTGATCGTCTGCATTGCCCGCCGTTGCCCAATCGCTGATAAATATTTCTGACGTCGCAGCGTTATCGCATTTGGGTGTCTACTGTAAGTACTAGAATCTGGGAGGATATCGATATACATATGTAGATATATTTTGTATATTTGCGCAAGTTCGATGCATCTAATTGACATCCCGCATACGAAATAACGGTTCAAAGTCTCGCGCATTAGTTGGAACAAACTTTCGCCACTAACGGGGTTTTCTTTTTGGTAATTATGTATGTATTTTCTCTGGCAACCTTTTGCAGAAAAAAAAACACCTTGTCGTCGCCATGTCGCTGCTGGTGGTGCTATTGATACTGTACATCATCTGGGATGTTAACTATTTTATACGCTGCGTTTGCACGGTGCTCGCCGGCCGGCTGTTCCAGGGCAAGCGCAAGGTGACAGATACGACAACCATTTATGGCCTGTGCACCACGCAGGATGTGGACATCTTTTTGCGGCACATGAACAATGCGCGCTATTTGCGCGAACTGGACTTTGCCCGCTTCCATTTCTATGCGCTAACCAATCTCTATGAGCTGGTGCGTCAGCGCGGCGGCGGCGCCGTCCAGGGTGCCAGCAGCGTGCGGTATCGCCGCACCATACCCATATTCCATCCGTACAAGATCCAGACGAGGCTCGTCTGGTGGGATGACAAGGCCATCTATTTGGAGCAACAGTTTGTAACACTGGCCGATGGCTTTGTGCGCGCCGTTGCCCTCTCCAAGCAGTGCATCACCAATTGCAATGTCAGCGATCTGCTCAAGACGTATCCGGAGGCTGCCAAGCGGCCGGAGATGCCGGACGATTTGAAGCTCTGGCTGGATGCCATCGAGGTATCCAGCCAAAAGTTGCGCAAAGAGAAATGAGCCCCAGAAAATGGCTCGTTAGCGTCTCTGCTCAAGCGCAACTCGCTCTCACTGTCTCCCTCTCTCTCTCTTTCTCTCTCTCTCTCTCTCTCTCCATCTATCGCTTCTTTCATCGTAGCGCTCTTTACTTTAGTTTCTTTGCTTTCATTTTTCATTGACTGTTTTTTTTTTTCATTTGCATAAATAAAGAAATTATTTGTATGAGGCTAAAAAATGTGAATTTTTAGTGCAACAATAGCGTAACGTCATCTCACGTTACGTTAACGTGAGCGAATTACGTCACGTAAGCGAATTACGCTCAGCAGCTGTGTTGTTCCTTGTTTGCTACGTTCTAAATGCATTACTCAACACACAAGGTTTTTAGTAGTTACGTTACGTGATAATGATACGTAATCAGTTTTGCGTAACGTTACCGTAATTTGTGCGTACCGTTACCGTAAGCTCACGCACATGTGCACAGCTGTTTGGTAAGCTTTGAAGCTCCAGCGCTTTTTCGCACAAATACAACTTAATGCGCCCAATAAATAAATAAATTTGGCTAAAAATAAAAAACTTAATCGCTTTTGCGTTATTTTTTCTCTCGAAACTGAGTCGTTTGTTAGGTTATGTAGCAGCTAATAAGCGCAGCTTTCACTTACATCATTAAATCAACGTTTAAAATGTTTCCAAAAATAAACATTAATTATTATGCCATAGGTTTGATACCCTGTGCATTGGGAAATGCTTAAAAGAGGCTGCCTAACTTAACTTCTCTTCTCATGACTCTTCCAGTTGGAGATAGTCTGACATTGACAGTATTATTTAAGGAATCATTTTGTATTGTATAAGAACTTTTCGAAGAAAAAAAAAGTAAAGTACCTATACACGATATATGCTGTTATTTTTTAATACAGGGTATGTTCAAGACGTCAATTTTTGCCCTTAACGAGTTTGATTTATGGCAAAGCTAATTTGTTTTTTTTTTAAAATTGGTTTGCTTAATAAATCTATTGAAAGCATTGCACAAATCACATTATATAAGAGCTTAAAGCTTTAGCAAAACAAAGCATTAAGCTGTTGCATTTAGTTAAAGCTTTAAGCTTCTAAAACAGAAGTTACGCCACAATTTTGAATAGTCAAAGCAACGTATAAAACTTTGCAAAACTTTAAGACAATATAAAATAAATTGACTGAGAATGAGAATGCGCCTTATTTTGTTTAATTTTCTTTAAAATTTTATAATTTTTATTATTATATAATATATATAAAATAAATTCTATTTATACTCTATGTTGTTTAATAAGTTAATTTAAGGCTTTTGTTATGTTAACATAGAGCATAGTTATGTCATGTTTACATACAGGAGCTCTCTACAGGGTATCTTCTAGGCGCATATTTGCTGCTTTTCAATGCTCCTGTTTATAAGAAATCTCTTAAATGATTTGCTTCAGTTTTGCTTCACATTTTGCTTATGTTTTTAAGTCCTGCACCCTTGAAAATGGTTAAGAAGGGTATAATGACTTTATGTAAGTGTATGTAACAGGCAGGGGAAAGCAGCAGCGAATCCCTAAAGCTTACATATATTGGTGTATACCAACTTTGGCATGCCATACTTAAGTCCCAAAAATTTCATAAAGATCGGATTATAAAGACCGAAGTTATTTCAGAATGCATTTCTCATAGCAGAGGAGAGAAGAAGCAGAGTTGTGAGTGTGTGCGAATGTGCTTGTATGTGCAGTTAGGGTATCTTCCAGTCGTACCCTCCCGATCGTTGTACTCTTGTTTTTTGCTAATTTATGCCCGTTGTTCACAGAGCGTATGCGCGATTTTTTCTTTTATAGCTTCTTAATTTGTGCAGCGCCTGAAATGGGCCATAAAAAGAGCGAGTATTTTGTAGATTTCTGTTTTTTAGGCCTTTGCTTATTTGTTGGTCTTTTTGTTCTTTTTTCTCTGCTCTTTGTTTTTTTTTTGTTGTTGTTGTTGTATTTTGAAATGTGGATCAAAACGTGACATTGAAATCTAAACATAAATCTCATTCATAAGTATGCAGGCCGTGCCTTCGCATGAAGAGACGGCCTAAGAGCGAGAGCGAAAGAGAGAGAGAGAGCGAGAGAGGGAGAGAGTGTAGAATGTGATTGCAGCAGCGCGCCCCGCCAAAGGCCCCCTTTGCCCAACAGCATGCTGCGGCAGCAGCTGCATGCAGACAACAACAACAACAACAACAGCAACAACAACAACAGCAACAACAACAGCAATTTCGCTGCTCGTTGTTGTCGCTCGTGTGCGCCAGCCTCGGCTCGGGATTTGCGACTATTTTTAACGGCAACTGCGGAGAATTTTCAGTTTTCAGTTTATTTTGAACAGCCGCTGCGAGCGCATAGAACAGCAACCGCAACAGCAGCAGAACGCGGACGAGCTGCAGCAACCAGCAGTAAAAAATAGCCAAGAAAACATTTTCAAAATAAAACAACGCAACGAACTGAAAAAATACAATTTTAAATAAATATATCAACAAAAAAAAAAATTGAACGAAAATCGGTTTATTTTTTTTTTTTTTTTTTTTTGGTTTTCTGTGCTGTAAAAAGCAACAAGCGACTCAGTGTTGTAAATTGTCGAAAGAAACAAATATTTAAAATTTTCAAAATTTAGAAATATTCAAAAATTGTTGTTTTTGTGCGCGCGTGTGTTGAGTGTTTTTTTTTTAGGGCCAAAGCCAAAAGTGTTTCCATTATCGGGCGACGGAGCATTATAATAAAGTACGTGTTGCAAGTTTATATATATATATATATATATATACTATATATATCTGAAGAAAGACAACGATTATAAAGCATGTGCCTGTACATATAAAGTATTTACCTACGCCCAGTTTCAAGCTGTTTTTTTTTATTATTATTATTATTTTTGATGAGCTCAAAGTTATTCGATCCATAGACGCTCGCCAGACTATATGCATGGGCCTGGGACGAGGGGAGGGCGGGCGCAGGGCGTCTATTATGCACAACAATAACAAAATCGCAGCTAGCGCAGTTTATTGACAGCAGCAACAACAACAACAACAACAACAGCAGCAGCAGCAACAACAGTTGCCGCCGCACAAAACCAGATTCGAACAACTCGAAGTAATTTGCAACTGAAAAGAAATGCCGCAAAAGGGGTTGGGTAGAGGGGGCGGGGGGGGGGGTCTGGTTGGTACGGGACGGTCTGACTGAAAACAAACTCAAAGCCGGATAGATGCATAGATTGGCCCCTTTAACTGAGTGCCCCGCTTGAAGTTCCCGCAACCCTCCCCCTGCTAAAGACACTCGGCGCAAAAAGAGAAAACTTTTCGTAAACGCGACACTTTGTACAGCAACAACAGCAACAACAACGACAGCAACAACAACGACAGCAACAACTTTGGCGTCTGGTCAAGCGCCAGTGAAAATGCTGCAAAATGTTGTCTTTGGGCCAACAGTTGTCTGGCCATGAAAATGTACAGCAGTGGCATTTGCAACAGCAACATCGACTACCTTTCTCCCCTGTTCCCAACAGCAGCAGCAGCTGTTGGTGTTACATCGGCAATCCAAGCAGCAACAGCAACCATATTTACAATGGTTGCCACAGCAACTGTCTCGGTTAAGAACTGCCTGCTGCCCCTTTCACAGCAGCAACATAAGCAGTAAAAGGTGCAAGCACTGCAGCAATATCTGCAATAGATGCTCATCCATTCACAGCAGCAACAAGAGCAGCAACATGTCTAATGAAAGGCACAATCACAGCAGCAATATTTGCAATAGACACAACAGCAATAGTTGCTTTAACAGCAATTGCCTAAGTCCCGCGCTTCTATGAAGTGCCTGCTTCCCCTTTCACAGCAGCAACATAAGCAGTAAAAGCAACAATCACAGCAGCAATATCGGCAAAAGATGCAGCATCAATAGCAACAGCAACAGCATCACCAGCAGCAATTGTCTTAATTTCGCGCGGTCTGTAGTCCTCCCTTCACAGCAGCAACATATCCAATAAAAAACACAAGCACAGCAGCAATATTTACAATAGTTGCTTTAACAGCAACATCAACAGTCTGCTTTCGCAGCGGCAATAACAACGGCATAAACAGCAGCAACATAAGCAATAAAGGGAGCGAACACAGCAGCAATATTTGCAATGGTTGCAGCAGCAATTGCTTTAGTCTTACTTTCGGATCTTCCAACAAATGCTGCTACTTCTTCCTGCAACATTAGCAATTGTCTCACACTCCGGCTTAACACTCCAAAAAATATTCTATTCCCATTTTGCAAGAGTACCAACAGCAGGAATAGCAGCCCCTGCAGCAACAGCAACATTTGCAATTGAAGCAACAGCAGCAACTATTCTTCCTATCCCCTTCCTACCATACAGTCCCTTTTCATCTCCTTTGCCTCTGTACAACAGCAACGGCTCCAGCAGCAACAGCAACATTAAATTGAAGCAACAGCAGCAACTGTTCTTCTTACTAGCCCCCTAACTCAGAGACCCTTTCCAACTCTTTTGCTTAATTACAACAGCAACATCAGCAGCAACATTGACAACATCAGCAACACTCTTCTTACCACGCCCCTGCTGCATACTCGCTTTTCTCGCTCTTTGCCTATTTACAACGGCAACATTACCAACAGCAGCAACAGCAGCCGCAACAAGCACAACAGCAGCAACATTGGCTAACACCAGACTCCACGCTCTACCCACTAGCTCCTCTGTTATGAATGTTTGAAACAACAGCAACAACAGCATTGCCCAAGAGCAACACCTGCAACAGCAGCAACATGAGCAATATCAGCAGCCGCAACAGCAACAGCAAGATCAGATCGTCCCAGGCTGGCAGCTGGCACAGCTCACATCTGTCATATATCAGCTCCTCTCCCCCCCTCCCACCATCCCCTTTTCCCATTCCCCTGTCTCGGGCAGATGTCTAGCTAACCCTTTGCTAGCTGTGGCTGCTTAGACCTATGAACTGGGCAGAGGCATTTGGGCAAATGGGCAATTTCCCAATGTGCACATAAATCACTCTCGCACATCCGCACACACACGCAAACACACACACACACACACACTAACAGCCAGCTAGTGTTATTTGAAGTGGGCAGCGGCTGTGGGCGTGGCACAGCGCACAAGTAAATCGCAAATTTCCAGCGCCAAATGGCATTAAGTCCGTCGCGTTATTGAGTTAAATTGGAAAATAAGCAAGCGACAGTTACAGTTGTTGTTGTTGTTGCTGCTGCTGTTGTTGTTGTTGTTGCTGTTGTTGTGTTTGCGGACGGCAATTGTTCGCACTTGGGCTCTATCCACAGCAGCTCTAGGCCCCGGACAGGCCGCGCATTATTCGCAACTATTTCATTATTATTTTAGTTGCGCTTGCGGCAGCAACAACAGCAAAGACAACAACAGCAACATCAGCAGCAGCAACGACAGCAACAACATCATCATCATCATCATCATCATCATCATCATCATTATTATTATGATCATTATCAGCATCAGGGTTAGGCTTTATCATCGCAGCTTCCACTTGTTGCTGTTGCTCTTGTTGCATGCAACACTTTTGCCGCAACACTTGTTGCAACTTCTTGCAGTCTGCAATTGTTGGCGCGTGCTCACTGATTTGCTGATTTGCCACGCCCTTTTATTTAAAGCTGCGCCCTTGTCCGACCTCCTCTGTATCTATATCTATATCTCTCTCTTTCTCTCTCTCTCTCTATATACATATATCTTTCTTGACTATTCTATACTTAGCTGAACTTTGGATATTCTATCAACCGCTTGGAAATCCATGAAAATGAGTGCCAGTAAATATGTCAAGAGGTTCTTTAAGTGAACGTATCCATTTGTAGACATCAGACTTAACAATAGATTTTCGTATTTATCTCAAAATACATTTTTTGTCTCGTGCATGCACATAAATCGTACAAGAAATTACAACGACAACCTGTTGAATGCCGCCGTCGTGTTCACAGCATATTTACAATTAACATACTTATTTCCAGCTTGTCTTTCACATGCAAAAGCCGCTTCGGTCGTGGCATACATGTGTTGCATGCGAGTTTGACAGACGTGGAAATCAAATTAAAATGCCCTGTAGTCGAGCTGGGAAGGTAGTTTACCCAATAGAAAATCGCAACAATTTTACACACAAATTAAAAGGCGTCACGAAATATGTAACGCATAAAAGGAGACATCTCCAACCACTAAAAGTATATGAAAATCTATATTTTGACCTAAATCCACCAAATATCAAGGGGTTACATCACGTTTTTTGTCAAAATCGGGGTCTGTACGAAAATCAAAACTTTTTTGATGATTTTTTTTAATATTTCGGCCAAAAAGTGCCAGATTTTATAGATTAATACCTTTTTGAATCCGTACAGATCCCTTCTATCAATTGTCATTCAAACATTTTAAAAATCGAAGGGCTAAAAAAACTTGTTGACCAAAAACCGATTCGTTAGTAAAGTCAACCTTTTTTGATGATTTTTTGGAATATCTCGGCCAAATAATGTCCGATTTGGGAATTTTATACCATTTTGGGCTCGTAAGGATCAGTATTATCGATTGGCATCAAAAAAGGAAAATCTAAATTTTGACCAGAATCGGCAAAATGGCAAGGGGTTACATCACGTTTTTTCTAAAAATCGGGGTCGGTTCGAAAATAAAAACTTTTTTGATGATTTTTTTAGAATATCTCGGGTAAATAATGTCAGATATGGAAGTTTTATACCTTATTGAATTCGTAGGGATGCCTACTATCAATTGGCATTCAAACATTTGAAAAATCGATTGGTTAAAAAAAGTGGTTGACCAAAAACCGATTCGTTTGTAAAGTCAACCTTTTTAGATGATTTTTTGGTATATCTAGGCCAAATAATGTCCGATTTGGGAATTTTATACTATTTTGGACTCGTAAGGATCAGTACTATCGATTGGCATCAAAAAAAGGAAAATCTAAATTTTGACCAGAATCGGCAAAATGGCAAGGGGTTACATCACGTTTTTTCTAAAAATCGGGGTCGGTTCGAAAATAAAAACTTTTTTGATGATTTTTTTAGAATATCTCGGGTAAATAATGTCAGATTTGGAAGTTTTATACCTTTTTGAATTCGTAGGGATGTATACTATCAATTGGCATTCAAACATTTGAAAAATCGATTGGTTAAAAAAAGTGGTTGACCAAAAACCGTTTCGTTTGTAAAGTCAACCTTTTTTGATGATTTTTTGGTATATCTAGGCCAAATTATGTCCGATTTGGGAATTTTATACCATTTTGGACTCGTAAGGATCAGTACTATCGATTGGCATCAAAAAAAGAAAAATCTAAATTTTGACCAGAATCGGCAAAATGGCAAGGGGTTACATCACGTTTTTTCTAAAAATCGGGGTCGGTTCGAAAATAAAAACTTTTTTGATGATTTTTTTAGAATATCTCGGGTAAATAATGTCAGATTTGGAAGTTTTATACCTTTTTGAATTCGTAGGGATGTATACTATCAATTGGCATTCAAACATTTGAAAAATCGATTGGTTAAAAAAAGTGGTTGACCAAAAACCGATTCGTTTGTAAAGTCAACCTTTTTAGATGATTTTTTGGTATATCTAGGCCAAATAATGTCCGATTTGGGAATTTTATACAATTTTGGACTCGTAAGGATCAGTACTATCGATTGGCATCAAAAAAAGGAAAATCAAAATTTTGACCAGAATCGGCAAAATGGCAAGGGGTTACATCACGTTTTTTCTAAAAATCGGGGTCGGTTCGAAAATAAAAACTTTTTTGATGATTTTTTTAGAATATCTCGGGTAAATAATGTCAGATTTGGAAGTTTTATACCTTTTTGAATTCGTAGGGATGCCTACTATCAATTGGCATTCAAACATTTGAAAAATCGATTGGTTAAAAAAAGTGGTTGACCAAAAACCGATTCGTTTGTAAAGTCAACCTTTTTAGATGATTTTTTGGTATATCTAGGCCAAATAATGTCCGATTTGGGAATTTTATACCATTTTGGACTCGTAAGGATCAGTACTATCGATTGGCATCAAAAAAAGGAAAATCAAAATTTTGACCAGAATCGGCAAAATGGCAAGGGGTTACATCACGTTTTTTCTAAAAATCGGGGTCGGTTCGAAAATAAAAACTTTTTTGATGATTTTTTTAGAATATCTCGGGTAAATAATGTCAGATATGGAAGTTTTATACCTTTTTGAATTCGTAGGGATGCCTACTATCAATTGGCATTCAAACATTTGAAAAATCGATTGGTTAAAAAAAGTGGTTGACAAAAAACCGATTCGTTTGTAAAGTCAACCTTTTTAGATGATTTTTTGGTATATCTAGGCCAAATAATGTCCGATTTGGGAATTTTATACCATTTTGGACTCGTAAGGATCAGTACTATCGATTGGCATCAAAAAAAGGAAAATCTAAATTTTGACCAGAATCGGCAAAATGGCAAGGGGTTACATCACGTTTTTTCTAAAAATCGGGGTCGGTTCGAAAATAAAAACTTTTTTGATGATTTTTTTAGAATATCTCGGGTAAATAATGTCAGATTTGGAAGTTTTATACCTTTTTGAATTCGTAGGGATGCCTACTATCAATTGGCATTCAAACATTTGAAAAATCGATTGGTTAAAAAAAGTGGTTGACCAAAAACCGATTCGTTTGTAAAGTCAATCTTTTTAGATGATTTTTTGGTATATCTAGGCCAAATAATGTCCGATTTGGGAATTTTATACCATTTTGGACTCGTAAGGATCAGTACTATCGATTGGCATCAAAAAAAAGGAAAATCTAAATTTTGACCAGAATCGGCAAAATGGCAAGGGGTTACATCACGTTTTTTCCAAAAATCGGGGTCGGTTCGAAAATAAAAACTTTTTTGATGAGTTTTTTAGAATATCTCGGGTAAATAATGTCAGATTTGGAAGTTTTATACCTTTTTGAATTCGTAGGGATGCCTACTATCAATTGGCATTCAAACATTTGAAAAATCGATTGGTTAAAAAAAGTGGTTGACCAAAAACCGATTCGTTTGTAAAGTCAACCTTTTTAGATGATTTTTTGGTATATCTAGGCCAAATTATGTCCGATTTGGGAATTTTATACCATTTTGGACTCGTAAGGATCAGTACTATCGATTGGCATCAAAAAAAGGAAAATCTAAATTTTGACCAGAATCGGCAAAATGGCAAGGGGTTACATCACGTTTTTTCTAAAAATCGGGGTCGGTTCGAAAATAAAAACTTTTTTGATGATTTTTTTAGAATATCTCGGGTAAATAATGTCAGATTTGGAAGTTTTATACCTTTTTGAATTCGTAGGGATGCCTACTATCAATTGGCATTCAAACATTTGAAAAATCGATTGGTTAAAAAAAGTGGTTGACCAAAAACCGATTCGTTTGTAAAGTCAACCTTTTTAGATGATTTTTTGGTATATCTAGGCCAAATAATGTCCGATTTGGGAATTTTATACCATTTTGGACTCGTAAGGATCAGTACTATCGATTGGCATCAAAAAAAGGAAAATCAAAATTTTGACTAGAATCGGCAAAATGGCAAGGGGTTACATCACGTTTTTTCTAAAAATCGGGGTCGGTTCGAAAATAAAAACTTTTTTGATGATTTTTTTAGAATATCTCGGGTAAATAATGTCAGATTTGGAAGTTTTATACCTTTTTGAATTCGTAGGGATGCCTACTATCAATTGGCATTCAAACATTTGAAAAATCGATTGGTTAAAAAAAGTGGTTGACCAAAAACCGATTCGTTTGTAAAGTCAACCTTTTTAGATGATTTTTTGGTATATCTAGGCCAAATAATGTCCGATTTGGGAATTTTATACCATTTTGGACTCGTAAGGATCAGTACTATCGATTGGCATCAAAAAAAGGAAAATCTAAATTTTGACCAGAATCGGAAAAATGGCAAGGGGTTACATCACGTTTTTTCTAAAAATCGGGGTCGGTTCGAAAATAAAAACTTTTTTGATGATTTTTTTAGAATATCTCGGGTAAATAATGTCAGATTTGGAAGTTTTATACCTTTTTGAATTCGTAGGGATGCCTACTATCAATTGGCATTCAAACATTTGAAAAATCGATTGGTTAAAAAAAATAGTTGACCAAAAACCGATTCGTTTGTAAAGTCAACCTTTTTAGATGATTTTTTGGTATATCTAGGCCAAATTATGTCCGATTTGGGAATTTTATACCATTTTGGACTCGTAAGGATCAGTACTATCGATTGGCATCAAAAAAAGGAAAATCAAAATTTTGACCAGAATCGGCAAAATGGCAAGGGGTTACATCACGTTTTTTCTAAAAATCGGGGTCGGTTCGAAAATAAAAACTTTTTTGATGATTTTTTTAGAATATCTCGGGTAAATAATGTCAGATATGGAAGTTTTATACCTTTTTGAATTCGTAGGAATGCCTACTATCAATTGGCATTCAAACATTTGAAAAATCGATTGGTTAAAAAAAGTGGTTGACCAAAAACCGATTCGTTTGTAAAGTCAACCTTTTTAGATGATTTTTTGGTATATCTAGGCCAAATAATGTCCGATTTGGGAATTTTATACCATTTTGGACTCGTAAGGATCAGTACTATCGATTGGCATCAAAAAAAGGAAAATCAAAATTTTGACCAGAATCGGCAAAATGGCAAGGGGTTACATCACGTTTTTTCTAAAAATCGGGGTCGGTTCGAACATAAAAACTTTTTTGATGATTTTTTTAGAATATCTCGGGTAAATAATGTCAGATTTGGAAGTTTTATACCTTTTTGAATTCGTAGGGATGCCTACTATCAATTGGCATTCAAACATTTGAAAAATCGATTGGTTAAAAAAAGTGGTTGACCAAAAACCGATTCGTTTGTAAAGTCAACCTTTTTAGATGATTTTTTGGTATATCTAGGCCAAATAATGTCCGATTTGGGAATTTTATACCATTTTGGACTCGTAAGGATCAGTACTATCGATTGGCATCAAAAAAAGGAAAATCTAAATTTTGACCAGAATCGGCAAAATGGCAAGGGGTTACATCACGTTTTTTCTAAAAATCGGGGTCGGTTCGAAAATAAAAACTTTTTTGATGATTTTTTTAGAATATCTCGGGTAAATAATGTCAGATATGGAAGTTTTATACCTTATTGAATTCGTAGGGATGCCTACTATCAATTGGCATTCAAACATTTGAAAAATCGATTGGTTAAAAAAAGTGGTTGACCAAAAACCGATTCGTTTGTAAAGTCAACCTTTTTTGATGATTTTTTGGTATATCTAGGCCAAATTATGTCCGATTTGGGAATTTTATACCATTTTGGACTCGTAAGGATCAGTACTATCGATTGGCATCAAAAAAAGGAAAATCAAAATTTTGACCAGAATCGGCAAAATGGCAAGGGGTTACATCACGTTTTTTCTAAAAATCGGGGTCGGTTCGAAAATAAAAACTTTTTTGATGATTTTTTTAGAATATCTCGGGTAAATAATGTCAGATTTGGAAGTTTTATACCTTTTTTGAATTCGTAGGGATGCCTACTATCAATTGGCATTCAAACATTTGAAAAATCGATTGGTTAAAAAAAGTGGTTGACCAAAAACCGATTCGTTTGTAAAGTCAACCTTTTTAGATGATTTTTTGGTATATCTAGGCCAAATAATGTCCGATTTGGGAATTTTATACCATTTTGGACTCGTAAGGATCAGTACTATCGATTGGCATTAAAAAAAGGAAAATCTAAATTTTGACCAGAATCGGCAAAATGGCAAGGGGTTACATCACGTTTTTTCTAAAAATCGGGGTCGGTTCGAAAATAAAAACTTTTTTGATGATTTTTTTAGAATATCTCGGGTAAATAATGTCAGATATGGAAGTTTTATACCTTATTGAATTCGTAGGGATGCCTACTATCAATTGGCATTCAAACATTTGAAAAATCGATTGGTTAAAAAAAGTGGTTGACCAAAAACCGATTCGTTTGTAAAGTCAACCTTTTTTGATGATTTTTTGGTATATCTAGGCCAAATTATGTCCGATTTGGGAATTTTATACCA
Organism: Drosophila borealis; assembly: GCA_035045885.1. Lineage (NCBI taxonomy): Eukaryota > Metazoa > Arthropoda > Insecta > Diptera > Drosophilidae > Drosophila > Drosophila borealis. The sequence continues at coordinate 456,831 of JAWNOR010000173.1, read as the reverse complement.
TTTTGGACTCGTAAGGATCAGTACTATCGATTGGCATCAAAAAAAGGAAAATCAAAATTTTGACCAGAATCGGCAAAATGGCAAGGGGTTACATCACGTTTTTTCTAAAAATCGGGGTCGGTTCGAAAATAAAAACTTTTTTGATGATTTTTTTAGAATATCTCGGGTAAATAATGTCAGATATGGAAGTTTTATACCTTATTGAATTCGTAGGGATGCCTACTATCAATTGGCATTCAAACATTTGAAAAATCGATTGGTTAAAAGAAGTGGTTGACCAAAAACCGATTCGTTTGTAAAGTCAACCTTTTTAGATGATTTTTTGGTATATCTAGGCCAAATAATGTCCGATTTGGGAATTTTATACCATTTTGGACTCGTAAGGATCAGTACTATCGATTGGCATCAAAAAAAGGAAAATCAAAATTTTGACCAGAATCGGCAAAATGGCAAGGGGTTACATCACGTTTTTTCTAAAAATCGGGGTCGGTTCGAAAATAAAAACTTTTTTGATGATTTTTTTAGAATATCTCGGGTAAATAATGTCAGATTTGGAAGTTTTATACCTTTTTGAATTCGTAGGGATGCCTACTATCAATTGGCATTCAAACATTTGAAAAATCGATTGGTTAAAAAAAGTGGTTGACCAAAAACCGATTCGTTTGTAAAGTCAACCTTTTTAGATGATTTTTTGGTATATCTAGGCCAAATAATGTCCGATTTGGGAATTTTATACCATTTTGGACTCGTAAGGATCAGTACTATCGATTGGCATCAAAAAAAGGAAAATCAAAATTTTGACCAGAATCGGCAAAATGGCAAGGGGTTACATCACGTTTTTTCTAAAAATCGGGGTCGGTTCGAAAATAAAAACTTTTTTGATGATTTTTTTAGAATATCTCGGGTAAATAATGTCAGATTTGGAAGTTTTATACCTTTTTGAATTCGTAGGGATGCCTACTATCAATTGGCATTCAAACATTTGAAAAATCGATTGGTTAAAAAAAATAGTTGACCAAAAACCGATTCGTTTGTAAAGTCAACATTTTTAGATGATTTTTTGGTATATCTAGGCCAAATTATGTCCGATTTGGGAATTTTATACCATTTTGGACTCGTAAGGATCAGTACTATCGATTGGCATTAAAAAAAGGAAAATCTAAATTTTGACCAGAATCGGCAAAATGGCAAGGGGTTACATCACGTTTTTTCTAAAAATCGGGGTCGGTTCGAAAATAAAAACTTTTTTGATGATTTTTTTAGAATATCTCGGGTAAATAATGTCAGATTTGGAAGTTTTATACCTTTTTGAATTCGTAGGGATGCCTACTATCAATTGGCATTCAAACATTTGAAAAATCGATTGGTTAAAAAAAGTGGTTGACCAAAAACCGATTCGTTTGTAAAGTCAACCTTTTTAGATGATTTTTTGGTATATCTAGGCCAAATTATGTCCGATTTGGGAATTTTATACCATTTTGGACTCGTAAGGATCAGTACTATCGATTGGCATCAAAAAAAGGAAAATCAAAATTTTGACCAGAATCGGCAAAATGGCAAGGGGTTACATCACGTTTTTTCTAAAAATCGGGGTCGGTTCGAAAATAAAAACTTTTTTGATGATTTTTTTAGAATATCTCGGGTAAATAATGTCAGATATGGAAGTTTTATACCTTATTGAATTCGTAGGGATGCCTACTATCAATTGGCATTCAAACATTTGAAAAATCGATTGGTTAAAAAAAGTGGTTGACCAAAAACCGATTCGTTTGTAAAGTCAACCTTTTTTGATGATTTTTTGGTATATCTAGGCCAAATTATGTCCGATTTGGGAATTTTATACCATTTTGGACTCGTAAGGATCAGTACTATCGATTGGCATCAAAAAAAGGAAAATCAAAATTTTGACCAGAATCGGCAAAATGGCAAGGGGTTACATCACGTTTTTTCTAAAAATCGGGGTCGGTTCGAAAATAAAAACTTTTTTTGATGATTTTTTTAGAATATCTCGGGTAAATAATGTCAGATTTGGAAGTTTTATACCTTTTTGAATTCGTAGGGATGCCTACTATCAATTGGCATTCAAACATTTGAAAAATCGATTGGTTAAAAGAAGTGGTTGACCAAAAACCGATTCGTTTGTAAAGTCAACCTTTTTAGATGATTTTTTGGTATATCTAGGCCAAATAATGTCCGATTTGGGAATTTTATACCATTTTGGACTCGTAAGGATCAGTACTATCGATTGGCATCAAAAAAAGGAAAATCAAAATTTTGACCAGAATCGGCAAAATGGCAAGGGGTTACATCACGTTTTTTCTAAAAATCGGGGTCGGTTCGAAAATAAAAACTTTTTTGATGATTTTTTTAAGAATATCTCGGGTAAATAATGTCAGATTTGGAAGTTTTATACCTTTTTGAATTCGTAGGGATGCCTACTATCAATTGGCATTCAAACATTTGAAAAATCGATTGGTTAAAAAAAGTGGTTGACCAAAACCGATTCGTTTGTAAAGTCAACCTTTTTAGATCATCACGTTTTTTCTAAAAATCGGGGTCGGTTCGAAAATAAAAACTTTTTTTGATGATTTTTTTAGAATATCTCGGGTAAACATTTGAAAAATCGATTGGTTAAAAAAAGTGGTTGACCAAAAACCGATTCGTTTGTAAAGTCAACCTTTTTAGATGATTTTTTGGTATATCTAGGCCAAATAATGTCCGATTTGGGAATTTTATACCATTTTGGACTCGTAAGGATCAGTACTATCGATTGGCATCAAAAAAAGGAAAATCTAAATTTTGACCAGAATCGGCAAAATGGCAAGGGGTTACATCACGTTTTTTCTAAAAATCGGGGTCGGTTCGAAAATAAAAACTTTTTTGATGATTTTTTTAGAATATCTCGGGTAAATAATGTCAGATTTGGAAGTTTTATACCTTTTTGAATTCGTAGGGATGCCTACTATCAATTGGCATTCAAACATTTGAAAAATCGATTGGTTAAAAAAAATAGTTGACCAAAAACCGATTCGTTTGTAAAGTCAACCTTTTTAGATGATTTTTTGGTATATCTAGGCCAAATTATGTCCGATTTGGGAATTTTATACCATTTTGGACTCGTAAGGATCAGTACTATCGATTTGCATCAAAAAAAGGAAAATCTAAATTTTGACCAGAATCGGCAAAATGGCAAGGGGTTACATCACGTTTTTTCTAAAAATCGGGGTCGGTTCGAAAATAAAAACTTTTTTGATGATTTTTTTAGAATATCTCGGGTAAATAATGTCAGATATGGAAGTTTTATACCTTTTTGAATTCGTAGGGATGCCTACTATCAATTGGCATTCAAACATTTGAAAAATCGATTGGTTAAAAAAAGTGGTTGACCAAAAACCGATTCGTTTGTAAAGTCAACCTTTTTTGATGATTTTTTGGTATATCTAGGCCAAATTATGTCCGATTTGGGAATTTTATACCATTTTGGACTCGTAAGGATCAGTACTATCGATTGGCATCAAAAAAAGGAAAATCAAAATTTTGACCAGAATCGGCAAAATGGCAAGGGGTTACATCACGTTTTTTCTAAAAATCGGGGTCGGTTCGAAAATAAAAACTTTTTTGATGATTTTTTTAGAATATCTCGGGTAAACATTTGAAAAATCGATTGGTTAAAAAAAGTGGTTGACCAAAAACCGATTCGTTTGTAAAGTCAACCTTTTTAGATGATTTTTTGGTATATCTAGGCCAAATAATGTCCGATTTGGGAATTTTATACCATTTTGGACTTGTAAGGATCAGTACTATCGATTGGCATCAAAAAAAGGAAAATCAAAATTTTGACCAGAATCGGCAAAATGGCAAGGGGTTACATCACGTTTTTTCTAAAAATCGGGGTCGGTTCGAAAATAAAAACTTTTTTGATGATTTTTTTAGAATATCTCGGGTAAATAATGTCAGATTTGGAAGTTTTATACCTTTTTGAATTCGTAGGGATGCCTACTATCAATTGGCATTCAAACATTTGAAAAATCGATTGGTTAAAAAAAGTGGTTGACCAAAAACCGATTCGTTTGTAAAGTCAACCTTTTTAGATGATTTTTTGGTATATCTAGGCCAAATAATGTCCGATTTGGGAATTTTATACCATTTTGGACTCGTAAGGATCAGTACTATCGATTGGCATCAAAAAAAGGAAAATCTAAATTTTGACCAGAATCGGCAAAATGGCAAGGGGTTACATCACGTTTTTTCTAAAAATCGGGGTCGGTTCGAAAATAAAAACTTTTTTGATGATTTTTTTAGAATATCTCGGGTAAATAATGTCAGATTTGGAAGTTTTATACCTTTTTGAATTCGTAGGGATGCCTACTATCAATTGGCATTCAAACATTTGAAAAATCGATTGGTTAAAAAAAATAGTTGACCAAAAACCGATTCGTTTGTAAAGTCAACATTTTTAGATGATTTTTTGGTATATCTAGGCCAAATTATGTCCGATTTGGGAATTTTATACCATTTTGGACTCGTAAGGATCAGTACTATCGATTGGCATCAAAAAAAGGAAAATCAAAATTTTGACCAGAATCGGCAAAATGGCAAGGGGTTACATCACGTTTTTTCTAAAAATCGGGGTCGGTTCGAAAATAAAAACTTTTTTGATGATTTTTTTAGAATATCTCGGGTAAATAATGTCAGATATGGAAGTTTTATACCTTTTTGAATTCGTAGGGATGCCTACTATCAATTGGCATTCAAACATTTGAAAAATCGATTGGTTAAAAAAAGTGGTTGACCAAAAACCGATTCGTTTGTAAAGTCAACCTTTTTTGATGATTTTTTGGTATATCTAGGCCAAATTATGTCCGATTTGGGAATTTTATACCATTTTGGACTCGTAAGGATCAGTACTATCGATTGGCATCAAAAAAAGGAAAACCAAAATTTTGACCAGAATCGGCAAAATGGCAAGGGGTTACATCACGTTTTTTCTAAAAATCGGGGTCGGTTCGAAAATAAAAACTTTTTTGATGATTTTTTTAGAATATCTCGGGTAAATAATGTCAGATTTGGAAGTTTTATACCTTTTTGAATTCGTAGGGATGCCTACTATCAATTGGCATTCAAACATTTGAAAAATCGATTGGTTAAAAAAAATAGTTGACCAAAAACCGATTCGTTTGTAAAGTCAACCTTTTTAGATGATTTTTTGGTATATCTAGGCCAAATTATGTCCGATTTGGGAATTTTATACCATTTTGGACTCGTAAGGATCAGTACTATCGATTTGCATCAAAAAAAGGAAAATCTAAATTTTGACCAGAATCGGCAAAATGGCAAGGGGTTACATCACGTTTTTTCTAAAAATCGGGGTCGGTTCGAAAATAAAAACTTTTTTGATGATTTTTTTAGAATATCTCGGGTAAATAATGTCAGATATGGAAGTTTTATACCTTTTTGAATTCGTAGGGATGCCTACTATCAATTGGCATTCAAACATTTGAAAAATCGATTGGTTAAAAAAAGTGGTTGACCAAAAACCGATTCGTTTGTAAAGTCAACCTTTTTAGATGATTTTTTGGTATATCTAGGCCAAATTATGTCCGATTTGGGAATTTTATACCATTTTGGACTCGTAAGGATCAGTACTATTGATTTGCATCAAAAAAAGGAAAATCTAAATTTTGACCAGAATCGGCAAAATGGCAAGGGGTTACATCACGTTTTTTCTAAAAATCGGGGTCGGTTCGAAAATAAAAACTTTTTTGATGATTTTTTTAGAATATCTCGGGTAAACATTTGAAAAATCGATTGGTTAAAAAAAGTGGTTGACCAAAAACCGATTCGTTTGTAAAGTCAACCTTTTTAGATGATTTTTTGGTATATCTAGGCCAAATAATGTCCGATTTGGGAATTTTATACCATTTTGGACTTGTAAGGATCAGTACTATCGATTGGCATCAAAAAAAGGAAAATCAAAATTTTGACCAGAATCGGCAAAATGGCAAGGGGTTACATCACGTTTTTTCTAAAAATCGGGGTCGGTTCGAAAATAAAAACTTTTTTGATGATTTTTTTAGAATATCTCGGGTAAATAATGTCAGATTTGGAAGTTTTATACCTTTTTGAATTCGTAGGGATGCCTACTATCAATTGGCATTCAAACATTTGAAAAATCGATTGGTTAAAAAAAGTGGTTGACCAAAAACCGATTCGTTTGTAAAGTCAACCTTTTTAGATGATTTTTTGGTATATCTAGGCCAAATAATGTCCGATTTGGGAATTTTATACCATTTTGGACTCGTAAGGATCAGTACTATCGATTGGCATCAAAAAAAGGAAAATCTAAATTTTGACCAGAATCGGCAAAATGGCAAGGGGTTACATCACGTTTTTTCTAAAAATCGGGGTCGGTTCGAAAATAAAAACTTTTTTGATGATTTTTTTAGAATATCTCGGGTAAATAATGTCAGATTTGGAAGTTTTATACCTTTTTGAATTCGTAGGGATGCCTACTATCAATTGGCATTCAAACATTTGAAAAATCGATTGGTTAAAAAAAATAGTTGACCAAAAACCGATTCGTTTGTAAAGTCAACATTTTTAGATGATTTTTTGGTATATCTAGGCCAAATTATGTCCGATTTGGGAATTTTATACCATTTTGGACTCGTAAGGATCAGTACTATCGATTGGCATCAAAAAAAGGAAAATCAAAATTTTGACCAGAATCGGCAAAATGGCAAGGGGTTACATCACGTTTTTTCTAAAAATCGGGGTCGGTTCGAAAATAAAAACTTTTTTGATGATTTTTTTAGAATATCTCGGGTAAATAATGTCAGATATGGAAGTTTTATACCTTTTTGAATTCGTAGGGATGCCTACTATCAATTGGCATTCAAACATTTGAAAAATCGATTGGTTAAAAAAAGTGGTTGACCAAAAACCGATTCGTTTGTAAAGTCAACCTTTTTGATGATTTTTTGGTATATCTAGGCCAAATTATGTCCGATTTGGGAATTTTATACCATTTTGGACTCGTAAGGATCAGTACTATCGATTGGCATCAAAAAAAGGAAAATCAAAATTTTGACCAGAATCGGCAAAATGGCAAGGGGTTACATCACGTTTTTTCTAAAAATCGGGGTCGGTTCGAAAATAAAAACTTTTTTGATGATTTTTTTAGAATATCTCGGGTAAATAATGTCAGATTTGGAAGTTTTATACCTTTTTGAATTCGTAGGGATGCCTACTATCAATTGGCATTCAAACATTTGAAAAATCGATTGGTTAAAAAAAGTGGTTGACCAAAAACCGATTCGTTTGTAAAGTCAACCTTTTTAGATGATTTTTTGGTATATCTAGGCCAAATAATGTCCGATTTGGGAATTTTATACCATTTTGGACTCGTAAGGATCAGTACTATCGATTGGCATCAAAAAAAGGAAAATCAGAATTTTGACCAGAATCGGCAAAATGGCAAGGGGTTACATCACGTTTTTTCTAAAAATCGGGGTCGGTTCGAAAATAAAAACTTTTTTGATGAGTATTTTAGAATATCTCGGGTAAATAATGTCAGATTTGGAAGTTTTATACCTTTTTGAATTCGTAGGGATGCCTACTATCAATTGGCATTCAAACATTTGAAAAATCGATTGGTTAAAAAAAAGTGGTTGACCAAAAACCGATTCGTTTGTAAAGTCAACCTTTTTAGATGATTTTTTGGTATATCTAGGCCAAATAATGTCCGATTTGGGAATTTTATACCATTTTGGACTCGTAAGGATCAGTACTATCGATTGGCATCAAAAAAAAGGAAAATCTAAATTTTGACCAGAATCGGCAAAATGGCAAGGGGTTACATCACGTTTTGTCTAAAAATCGGGGTCGGTTCGAAAATAAAAACTTTTTTGATGATTTTTTTAGAATATCTCGGGTAAATAATGTCAGATTTGGAAGTTTTATACCTTTTTGAATTCGTATGGATGCCTACTATCAATTGGCATTCAAACATTTGAAAAATCGATTGGTTAAAAAAAGTGGTTGACCAAAAACCGATTCGTTTGTAAAGTCAACCTTTTTAGATGATTTTTTGGTATATCTAGGCCAAATTATGTCCGATTTGGGAATTTTATACCATTTTGGACTCGTAAGGATCAGTACTATCGATTGGCATCAAAAAAAGGAAATTCTAAATTTTGACCAGAATCGGCAAAATGGCAAGGGGTTACATCACGTTTTTTCCAAAAATCGGGGTCGGTTCGAAAATAAAAACTTTTTCGATGAGTATTTTAGAATATCTCGGGTAAATAATGTCAGATTTGGAAGTTTTATACCTTTTTGAATTCGTAGGGATGCCTACTATCAATTGGCATTCAAACATTTGAAAAATCGATTGGTTAAAAAAAGTGGTTGACCAAAAACCGATTCGTTTGTAAAGTCAACCTTTTTAGATGATTTTTTGGTATATCTAGGCCAAATTATGTCCGATTTGGGAATTTTATACCATTTTGGACTCGTAAGGATCAGTACTATCGATTTGCATCAAAAAAAGGAAAATCTAAATTTTGACCAGAATCGGCAAAATGGCAAGGGGTTACATCACGTTTTTTCTAAAAATCGGGGTCGGTTCGAAAATAAAAACTTTTTTGATGATTTTTTTAGAATATCTCGGGTAAACATTTGAAAAATCGATTGGTTAAAAAAAGTGGTTGACCAAAAACCGATTCGTTTGTAAAGTCAACCTTTTTAGATGATTTTTTGGTATATCTAGGCCAAATAATGTCCGATTTGGGAATTTTATACCATTTTGGACTTGTAAGGATCAGTACTATCGATTGGCATCAAAAAAAGGAAAATCAAAATTTTGACCAGAATCGGCAAAATGGCAAGGGGTTACATCACGTTTTTTCTAAAAATCGGGGTCGGTTCGAAAATAAAAACTTTTTTGATGATTTTTTTAGAATATCTCGGGTAAATAATGTCAGATTTGGAAGTTTTATACCTTTTTGAATTCGTAGGGATGCCTACTATCAATTGGCATTCAAACATTTGAAAAATCGATTGGTTAAAAAAAGTGGTTGACCAAAAACCGATTCGTTTGTAAAGTCAACCTTTTTAGATGATTTTTTGGTATATCTAGGCCAAATAATGTCCGATTTGGGAATTTTATACCATTTTGGACTCGTAAGGATCAGTACTATCGATTGGCATCAAAAAAAGGAAAATCTAAATTTTGACCAGAATCGGCAAAATGGCAAGGGGTTACATCACGTTTTTTCTAAAAATCGGGGTCGGTTCGAAAATAAAAACTTTTTTGATGATTTTTTTAGAATATCTCGGGTAAATAATGTCAGATTTGGAAGTTTTATACCTTTTTGAATTCGTAGGGATGCCTACTATCAATTGGCATTCAAACATTTGAAAAATCGATTGGTTAAAAAAAATAGTTGACCAAAAACCGATTCGTTTGTAAAGTCAACATTTTTAGATGATTTTTTGGTATATCTAGGCCAAATTATGTCCGATTTGGGAATTTTATACCATTTTGGACTCGTAAGGATCAGTACTATCGATTGGCATCAAAAAAAGGAAAATCAAAATTTTGACCAGAATCGGCAAAATGGCAAGGGGTTACATCACGTTTTTTCTAAAAATCGGGGTCGGTTCGAAAATAAAAACTTTTTTGATGATTTTTTTAGAATATCTCGGGTAAATAATGTCAGATATGGAAGTTTTATACCTTTTTGAATTCGTAGGGATGCCTACTATCAATTGGCATTCAAACATTTGAAAAATCGATTGGTTAAAAAAAGTGGTTGACCAAAAACCGATTCGTTTGTAAAGTCAACCTTTTTTGATGATTTTTTGGTATATCTAGGCCAAATTATGTCCGATTTGGGAATTTTATACCATTTTGGACTCGTAAGGATCAGTACTATCGATTGGCATCAAAAAAAGGAAAATCAAAATTTTGACCAGAATCGGCAAAATGGCAAGGGGTTACATCACGTTTTTTCTAAAAATCGGGGTCGGTTCGAAAATAAAAACTTTTTTGATGATTTTTTTAGAATATCTCGGGTAAATAATGTCAGATTTGGAAGTTTTATACCTTTTTGAATTCGTAGGGATGCCTACTATCAATTGGCATTCAAACATTTGAAAAATCGATTGGTTAAAAAAAGTGGTTGACCAAAAACCGATTCGTTTGTAAAGTCAACCTTTTTAGATGATTTTTTGGTATATCTAGGCCAAATAATGTCCGATTTGGGAATTTTATACCATTTTGGACTCGTAAGGATCAGTACTATCGATTGGCATCAAAAAAAGGAAAATCAGAATTTTGACCAGAATCGGCAAAATGGCAAGGGGTTACATCACGTTTTTTCTAAAAATCGGGGTCGGTTCGAAAATAAAAACTTTTTTGATGAGTATTTTAGAATATCTCGGGTAAATAATGTCAGATTTGGAAGTTTTATACCTTTTTGAATTCGTAGGGATGCCTACTATCAATTGGCATTCAAACATTTGAAAAATCGATTGGTTAAAAAAAAGTGGTTGACCAAAAACCGATTCGTTTGTAAAGTCAACCTTTTTAGATGATTTTTTGGTATATCTAGGCCAAATAATGTCCGATTTGGGAATTTTATACCATTTTGGACTCGTAAGGATCAGTACTATCGATTGGCATCAAAAAAAAAGGAAAATCTAAATTTTGACCAGAATCGGCAAAATGGCAAGGGGTTACATCACGTTTTGTCTAAAAAATCGGGGTCGGTTCGAAAATAAAAACTTTTTTGATGATTTTTTTAGAATATCTCGGGTAAATAATGTCAGATTTGGAAGTTTTATACCTTTTTGAATTCGTAGGGATGCCTACTATCAATTGGCATTCAAACATTTGAAAAATCGATTGGTTAAAAAAAATAGTTGACCAAAAACCGATTCGTTTGTAAAGTCAACCTTTTTAGATGATTTTTTGGTATATCTAGGCCAAATTATGTCCGATTTGGGAATTTTATACCATTTTGGACTCGTAAGGATCAGTACTATCGATTGGCATCAAAAAAAAGGAAAATCTAAATTTTGACCAGAATCGGCAAAATGGCAAGGGGTTACATCACGTTTTTTCTAAAAATCGGGGTCGGTTCGAAAATAAAAACTTTTTTGATGATTTTTTTAGAATATCTCGGGTAAATAATGTCAGATATGGAAGTTTTATACCTTTTTGAATTCGTAGGGATGCCTACTATCAATTGGCATTCAAACATTTGAAAAATCGATTGGTTAAAAAAAGTGGTTGACCAAAAACCGATTCGTTTGTAAAGTCAACCTTTTTTTGATGATTTTTTGGTATATCTAGGCCAAATTATGTCCGATTTGGGAATTTTATACCATTTTGGACTCGTAAGGATCAGTACTATCGATTGGCATCAAAAAAAGGAAAATCAAAATTTTGACCAGAATCGGCAAAATGGCAAGGGGTTACATCACGTTTTTTCTAAAAATCGGGGTCGGTTCGAAAATAAAAACTTTTTTGATGATTTTTTTAGAATATCTCGGGTAAATAATGTCAGATTTGGAAGTTTTATACCTTTTTGAATTCGTAGGGATGCCTACTATCAATTGGCATTCAAACATTTGAAAAATCGATTGGTTAAAAAAAAGTGGTTGACCAAAAACCGATTCGTTTGTAAAGTCAACCTTTTTAGATGATTTTTTGGTATATCTAGGCCAAATAATGTCCGATTTGGGAATTTTATACCATTTTGGACTCGTAAGGATCAGTACTATCGATTGGCATCAAAAAAAGGAAAATCAGAATTTTGACCAGAATCGGCAAAATGGCAAGGGGTTACATCACGTTTTTTCTAAAAATCGGGGTCGGTTCGAAAATAAAAACTTTTTTGATGAGTATTTTAGAATATCTCGGGTAAATAATGTCAGATTTGGAAGTTTTATACCTTTTTGAATTCGTAGGGATGCCTACTATCAATTGGCATTCAAACATTTGAAAAATCGATTGGTTAAAAAAAGTGGTTGACCAAAAACCGATTCGTTTGTAAAGTCAACCTTTTTAGATGATTTTTTGGTATATCTAGGCCAAATAATGTCCGATTTGGGAATTTTATACCATTTTGGACTCGTAAGGATCAGTACTATCGATTGGCATCAAAAAAAAGGAAAATCTAAATTTTGACCAGAATCGGCAAAATGGCAAGGGGTTACATCACGTTTTGTCTAAAAATCGGGGTCGGTTCGAAAATAAAAACTTTTTTGATGATTTTTTTAGAATATCTCGGGTAAATAATGTCAGATTTGGAAGTTTTATACCTTTTTGAATTCGTAGGGATGCCTACTATCAATTGGCATTCAAACATTTGAAAAATCGATTGGTTAAAAAAAATAGTTGACCAAAAACCGATTCGTTTGTAAAGTCAACCTTTTTAGATGATTTTTTGGTATATCTAGGCCAAATTATGTCCGATTTGGGAATTTTATACCATTTTGGACTCGTAAGGATCAGTACTATCGATTGGCATCAAAAAAAAGGAAAATCTAAATTTTGACCAGAATCGGCAAAATGGCAAGGGGTTACATCACGTTTTTTCTAAAAATCGGGGTCGGTTCGAAAATAAAAACTTTTTTGATGATTTTTTTAGAATATCTCGGGTAAATAATGTCAGATTTGGAAGTTTTATACCTTTTTGAATTCGTAGGGATGCCTACTATCAATTGGCATTCAAACATTTGAAAAATCGATTGGTTAAAAAAAATAGTTGACCAAAAACCGATTCGTTTGTAAAGTCAACCTTTTTAGATGATTTTTTGGTATATCTAGGCCAAATTATGTCCGATTTGGGAATTTTATACCATTTTGGACTCGTAAGGATCAGTACTATCGATTGGCATCAAAAAAAGGAAAATCTAAATTTTGACCAGAATCGGCAAAATGGCAAGGGGTTACATCACGTTTTGTCTAAAAATCGGGGTCGGTTCGAAAATAAAAACTTTTTTGATGATTTTTTTAGAATATCTCGGGTAAATAATGTCAGATTTGGAAGTTTTATACCTTTTTGAATTCGTATGGATGCCTACTATCAATTGGCATTCAAACATTTGAAAAATCGATTGGTTAAAAAAAGTGGTTGACCAAAAACCGATTCGTTTGTAAAGTCAACCTTTTTAGATGATTTTTTGGTATATCTAGGCCAAATTATGTCCGATTTGGGAATTTTATACCATTTTGGACTCGTAAGGATCAGTACTATCGATTGGCATCAAAAAAAAGGAAAATCTAAATTTTGACCAGAATCGGCAAAATGGCAAGGGGTTACATCACGTTTTTTCTAAAAATCGGGGTCGGTTCGAAAATAAAAACTCTTTTGATGATTTTTTTAGAATATCTCGGGTAAATAATGTCAGATTTGGAAGTTTTATACCTTTTTGAATTCGTAGGGATGCCTACTATCAATTGGCATTCAAACATTTGAAAAATCGATTGGTTAAAAAAAATAGTTGACCAAAAACCGATTCGTTTGTAAAGTCAACCTTTTTAGATGATTTTTTGGTATATCTAGGCCAAATTATGTCCGATTTGGGAATTTTATACCATTTTGGACTCGTAAGGATCAGTACTATCGATTGGCATCAAAAAAAGGAAAATCTAAATTTTGACCAGAATCGGCAAAATGGCAAGGGGTTACATCACGTTTTTTCTCAAAAATCGGGGTCGGTTCGAAAATAAAAACTTTTTCGATGAGTATTTTAGAATATCTCGGGTAAATAATGTCAGATTTGGAAGTTTTATACCTTTTTGAATTCGTAGGGATGCCTACTATCAATTGGCATTCAAACATTTGAAAAATCGATTGGTTAAAAAAAGTGGTTGACCAAAAACCGATTCGTTTGTAAAGTCAACCTTTTTAGATGATTTTTTGGTATATCTAGGCCAAATTATGTCCGATTTGGGAATTTTATACCATTTTGGACTCGTAAGGATCAGTACTATCGATTGGCATCAAAAAAGGAAAATCTAAATTTTGACCAGAATCGGCAAAATGGCAAGGGGTTACATCACGTTTTTTCTAAAAATCGGGGTCGGTTCGAAAATAAAAACTTTTTTGATGATTTTTTTAGAATATCTCGGGTAAATAATGTCAGATTTGGAAGTTTTATACCTTTTTGAATTCGTATGGATGCCTACTATCAATTGGCATTCAAACATTTGAAAAAATCGATTGGTTAAAAAAAGTGGTTGACCAAAAACCGATTCGTTTGTAAAGTCAACCTTTTTAGATGATTTTTTGGTATATCTAGGCCAAATAATGTCCGATTTGGGAATTTTATACCATTTTGGACTCGTAAGGATCAGTACTATCGATTGGCATCAAAAAAAGGAAAATCTAAATTTTGACCAGAATCGGCAAAATGGCAAGGGGTTACATCACGTTTTTTCCAAAAATCGGGGTCGGTTCGAAAATAAAAACTTTTTCGATGAGTATTTTAGAATATCTCGGGTAAATAATGTCAGATTTGGAAGTTTTATACCTTTTTGAATTCGTAGGGATGCCTACTATCAATTGGCATTCAAACATTTGAAAAATCGATTGGTTAAAAAAAATAGTTGACCAAAAACCGATTCGTTTGTAAAGTCAACCTTTTTAGATGATTTTTTGGTATATCTAGGCCAAATTATGTCCGATTTGGGAATTTTATACCATTTTGGACTCGTAAGGATCAGTACTATCGATTGGCATCAAAAAAAGGAAAATCAAAATTTTGACCAGAATCGGCAAAATGGCAAGGGGTTACATCACGTTTTTTCTAAAAATCGGGGTCGGTTCGAAAATAAAAACTTTTTTGATGATTTTTTTAGAATATCTCGGGTAAATAATGTCAGATTTGGAAGTTTTATACCTTTTTGAATTCGTATGGATGCCTACTATCAATTGGCATTCAAACATTTGAAAAATCGATTGGTTAAAAAAAGTGGTTGACCAAAAACCGATTCGTTTGTAAAGTCAACCTTTTTAGATGATTTTTTGGTATATCTAGGCCAAATAATGTCCGATTTGGGAATTTTATACCATTTTGGACTCGTAAGGATCAGTACTATCGATTGGCATCAAAAAAGGAAAATCTAAATTTTGACCAGAATCGGCAAATGGCAAGGGGTTACATCACGTTTTTTCTAAAAATCGGGGTCGGTTCGAAAATAAAAACTTTTTTGATGATTTTTTTAGAATATCTCGGGTAAATAATGTCAGATTTGGAAGTTTTATACCTTTTTGAATTCGTAGGGATGCCTACTATCAATTGGCATTCAAACATTTGAAAAATCGATTGGTTAAAAAAAATAGTTGACCAAAAACCGATTCGTTTGTAAAGTCAACCTTTTTAGATGATTTTTTGGTATATCTAGGCCAAATTATGTCCGATTTGGGAATTTTATACCATTTTGGACTCGTAAGGATCAGTACTATCGATTGGCATCAAAAAAAGGGAAAATCTAAATTTTGACCAGAATCGGCAAAATGGCAAGGGGTTACATCACGTTTTTTCTAAAAATCGGGGTCGGTTCGAAAATAAAAACTTTTTTGATGAGTATTTTAGAATATCTCGGGTAAATAATGTCAGATTTGGAAGTTTTATACCTTTTTGAATTCGTAGGGATGCCTACTATCAATTGGCATTCAAACATTTGAAAAATCGATTGGTTAAAAAAAGTGGTTGACCAAAAACCGATTCGTTTGTAAAGTCAACCTTTTTAGATGATTTTTTGGTATATCTAGGCCAAATAATGTCCGATTTGGGAATTTTATACCATTTTGGACTCGTAAGGATCAGTACTATCGATTGGCATCAAAAAAAGGAAAATCTAAATTTTGACCAGAATCGGCAAAATGGCAAGGGGTTACATCACGTTTTTTCTAAAAATCGGGGTCGGTTCGAAAATAAAAACTTTTTTGATGATTTTTTTAGAATATCTCGGGTAAATAATGTCAGATTTGGAAGTTTTATACCTTTTTGAATTCGTAGGGATGCCTACTATCAATTGGCATTCAAACATTTGAAAAATCGATTGGTTAAAAAAAGTGGTTGACCAAAAACCGATTCGTTTGTAAAGTCAACCTTTTTAGATGATTTTTGGTATATCTAGGCCAAATTATGTCCGATTTGGGAATTTTATACCATTTTGGACTAGTAAGGATCAGTACTATCGATTGGCATCAAAA
Organism: Drosophila borealis; assembly: GCA_035045885.1. NCBI lineage: Eukaryota > Metazoa > Arthropoda > Insecta > Diptera > Drosophilidae > Drosophila > Drosophila borealis. Next base: position 440,596 of record JAWNOR010000173.1, on the reverse strand, counting down.
AAAGGAAAATCTAAATTTTGACCAGAATCGGCAAAATGGCAAGGGGTTACATCACGTTTTTTCTCAAAAATCGGGGTCGGTTCGAAAATAAAAACTTTTTTGATGAGTATTTTAGAATATCTCGGGTAAATAATGTCAGATTTGGAAGTTTTATACCTTTTTGAATTCGTAGGGATGCCTACTATCAATTGCCATTCAAACATTTGAAAAATCGATTGGTTAAAAAAGTGGTTGACCAAAAACCGATTCGTTTGTAAAGTCAACCTTTTTAGATGATTTTTTGGTATATCTAGGCCAAATAATGTCCGATTTGGGAATTTTATACCATTTTGGACTCGTAAGGATCAGTACTATCGATTGGCATCAAAAAAGGAAAATCAAAATTTTGACCAGAATCGGCAAAAATGGCAAGGGGTTACATCACGTTTTTTCTAAAAAATCGGGGTCGGTTCGAAAATAAAAACTTTTTTGATGATTTTTTTAGAATATCTCGGGTAAATAATGTCAGATTTGGAAGTTTTATACCTTTTTGAATTCGTATGGATGCCTACTATCAATTGGCATTCAAACATTTGAAAAATCGATTGGTTAAAAAAAGTGGTTGACCAAAAACCGATTCGTTTGTAAAGTCAACCTTTTTAGATGATTTTTTGGTATATCTAGGCCAAATAATGTCCGATTTGGGAATTTTATACCATTTTGGACTCGTAAGGATCAGTACTATCGATTGGCATCAAAAAAAGGAAAATCTAAATTTTGACCAGAATCGGCAAAATGGCAAGGGGTTACATCACGTTTTTTCTAAAAATCGGGGTCGGTTCGAAAATAAAAACTTTTTTTGATGATTTTTTTAGAATATCTCAGGTAAATAATATCAGATTTGGAAGTTTTATACCTTTTTGAATTCGTAGGGATGCCTACTATCAATTGGCATTCAAACATTTGAAAAATCGATTGGTTAAAAAAAGTGGTTGACCAAAAACCGATTCGTTTGTAAAGTCAACCTTTTTAGATGATTTTTTGGTATATCTAGGCCAAATTATGTCCGATTTGGGAATTTTATACCATTTTGGACTCGTAAGGATCAGTACTATCGATTGGCATCAAAAAAGGAAAATCTAAATTTTGACCAAGAATCGGCAAAATGGCAAGGGGTTACATCACGTTTTTTCTAAAAATCGGGGTCGGTTCGAAAAATAAAAAACTTTTTTGATGATTTTTTTAGAATATCTCGGGTAAATAATGTCAGATTTGGAAGTTTTATACCTTTTTTGAATTCGTAGGGATGCCTACTATCAATTGGCATTCAAACATTTGAAAAATCGATTGGTTAAAAAAAAGTGGTTGACCAAAAACCGATTCGTTTGTAAAGTCAACCTTTTTAGATGATTTTTTGGTATATCTAGGCCAAATAATGTCCGATTTGGGAATTTTATACCATTTTGGACTCGTAAGGATCACTACTATCGATTGGCATCAAAAAGGGAAAATCAAAATTTTGACCAGAATCGGCAAAATGGCAAGGGGTTACATCACGTTTTTTCTAAAAATCGGGGTCGGTTCGAAAATAAAAACTTTTTTGATGATTTTTTTAGAATATCTCGGGTAAATAATGTCAGATTTGGAAGTTTTATACCTTTTTGAATTCGTAGGGATGCCTACTATCAATTGGCATTCAAACATTTGAAAAATCGATTGGTTAAAAAAAGTGGTTGACCAAAAACCGATTCGTTTGTAAAGTCAACCTTTTTAGATGATTTTTTGGTATATCTAGGCCAAATAATGTCCGATTTGGGAATTTTATACCATTTTGGACCCGTAAGGATCAGTACTATCGATTGGCATCAAAAAAAGGAAAATCTAAATTTTGACCAGAATCGGCAAAATGGCAAGGGGTTACATCACGTTTTTTCCAAAAAAAATCGGGGTCGGTTCGAAAATAAAACTTTTTTGATGAGTTTTTTAGAATATCTCGGGTAAATAATGTCAGATTTGGAAGTTTTATACTTTTTTGAATTCGTAGGGATGCCTACTATCAATTGCCATTCAAACATTTGAAAAATCGATTGGTTAAAAAAGTGGTTGACCAAAAACCGATTCGTTTGTAAAGTCAACCTTTTTAGATGATTTTTGGTATATCTAGGCCAAATAATGTCCGATTTGGGAATTTTATACCATTTTTGGACTCGTAAGGATCAGTACTATCGATTGGCATCAAAAAAGGAAAATCAAAATTTTGACCAGAATCGGCAAAATGGCAAGGGGTTACATCACGTTTTTTCTAAAATCGGGGTCGGTTCGAAAATAAAAACTTTTTGATGATTTTTTTAGAATATCTCGGGTAAATAATGTCAGATTTGGAAGTTTTATACCTTTTTTGAATTCGTATGGATGCCTACTATCAATTGGCATTCAAACATTTGAAAAATCGATTGGTTAAAAAAAAAGTGGTTGACCAAAAACCGATTCGTTTGTAAAGTCAACCTTTTTAGATGATTTTTTGGTATATCTAGGCCAAATAATGTCCGATTTGGGAATTTTATACCATTTTGGACTCGTAAGGATCAGTACTATCGAGTGGCATCAAAAAAAAGGAAAATCTAAATTTTGACCAGAATCGGCAAAATGGCAAGGGGTTACATCACGTTTTTTCTAAAAATCGGGGTCGGTTCGAAAATAAAAACTTTTTTGATGATTTTTATAGAATATCTCAGGTAAATAATATCAGATTTGGAAGTTTTATACCTTTTTGAACTCGTAGGGATGCCTACTATCAATTGGCATTCAAACATTTGAAAAATCGATTGGTTAAAAAAAGTGGTTGACCAAAAACCGATTCGTTGGTAAAGTCAACCTTTTTAGATGATTTTTTGGTATATCTAGGCCAAATTATGTCCGATTTGGGAATTTTATACCATTTTGGACTCGTAAGGATCAGTACTATCGATTGGCATCAAAAAAGGGAAAATCTAAATTTTGACCAGAATCGGCAAAATGGCAAGGGGTTACATCCACGTTTTTTCTAAAAATCGGGGTCGGTTCGAAAATAAAAACTTTTTTTGATGATTTTTAAGAATATCTCGGGTAAATAATGTCAGATTTGGAGAGTTTTATACCTTTTTGAATTCGTAGGGATGCCTACTATCAATTGGCATTCCGACATTTGAAAAATCGATTGGTTAAAAAAAGTGGTTGACCAAAAACCGATTCGTTTGTAAAGTCAACCTTTTTAGATGATTTTTTGGTATATCTAGGCCAAATAATGTCCGATTTGGGAATTTTATACCATTTTGGACTCGTAAGGATCACTACTATCGATTGGCATCAAAAAAAGGAAAATCAAAATTTTGACCAGAATCGGCAAAATGGCAAGGGGTTACATCACGTTTTTTCTAAAAATCGGGGTCGGTTCGAAAATAAAAACTTTTTTGATGATTTTTTTAGAATATCTCGGGTAAATAATGTCAGATTTGGAAGTTTTATACCTTTTTGAATTCGTAGGGATGCCTACTATCAATTGGCATTCAAACATTTGAAAAAATCGATTGGTTAAAAAAAGTGGTTGACCAAAAACCGATTCGTTTGTAAAGTCAACCTTTTTAGATGATTTTTTGGTATATCTAGGCCAAATTATGTCCGATTTGGGAATTTTATACCATTTTGGACTAGTAAGGATCAGTACTATCGATTGGCATCAAAAAAAGGGAAAATCTAAATTTTGACCAGAATCGGCAAAATGGCAAGGGGTTACATCACGTTTTTCCAAAAATCGGGGTCGGTTCGAAAATAAAAACTTTTTTGATGAGTATTTAGAATATCTCGGGTAAATAATGTCAGATTTGGAAGTTTTATACCTTTTTGAATTCGTAGGGATGCCTACTATCAATTGCCATTCAAACATTTGAAAAATCGATTGGTTAAAAAAAGTGGTTGACCAAAAACCGATTCGTTTGTAAAGTCAACCTTTTTAGATGATTTTTTGGTATATCTAGGCCAAATAATGTCCGATTTGGGAATTTTATACCATTTTGGACTCGTAAGGATCAGTACTATCGATTGGCATCAAAAAAGGAAAATCAAAATTTTGACCAGAATCGGCAAAATGGCAAGGGGTTACATCACGTTTTTTCTAAAAATCGGGGTCGGTTCGAAAATAAAAACTTTTTTGATGATTTTTTTAGAATATCTCGGGTAAATAATGTCAGATTTGGAAGTTTTATACCTTTTTGAATTCGTATGGATGCCTACTATCAATTGGCATTCAAAACATTTGAAAAATCGATTGGTTAAAAAAAAAGTGGGTTGACCAAAAACCGATTCGTTTGTAAAGTCAACCTTTTTAGATGATTTTTTGGTATATCTAGGCCAAATAATGTCCGATTTGGGAATTTTATACCATTTTGGACTCGTAAGGATCAGTACTATCGATTGGCATCAAAAAAAGGAAAATCTAAATTTTGACCAGAATCGGCAAAATGACAAGGGGTTACATCACGTTTTTTTTTCAAAAATCGGGGTCGGTTCGAAAATAAAAACTTTTTTGATGATTTTTTTAGAATATCTCAGGTAAATAATATCAGATTTGGAAGTTTTATACCTTTTTGAATTCGTAGGGATGCCTACTATCAATTGGCATTCAAACATTTGAAAAATCGATTGGTTAAAAAAAAAAGTGGTTGACCAAAAACCGATTCGTTTGTAAAGTCAACCTTTTTAGATGATTTTTTGGTATATCTCAGGCCAAATTATGTCCGATTTGGGAATTTTATACCATTTTGGACTCGTAAGGATCAGTACTATCGATTGGCATCAAAAAAAGGAAAATCTAAATTTTGACCAGAATCGGCAAAATGGCAAGGGGTTACATCACGTTTTTTCTAAAAATCGGGGTCGGTTCGAAAATAAAAACTTTTTTGATGATTTTTTTTTAGAATATCTCGGGTAAATAATATCAGATTTGGAAGTTTTATACCTTTTTGAATTCGTAGGGATGCCTACTATCAATTGGCATTCAAACATTTGAAAAATCGATTGGTTAAAAAAAGTGGTTGACCAAAAACCGATTCGTTTGTAAAGTCAACCTTTTTAGATGATTTTTTGGTATATCTAGGCCAAATAATGTCCGATTTGGGAATTTTATACCATTTTTTGGACTCGTAAGGATCACTACTATCGATTGGCATCAAAAAAAGGAAAATCAAAATTTTGACCAGAATCGGCAAAATGGCAAGGGGTTACATCACGTTTTTTCTAAAAATCGGGGTCGGTTCGAAAATAAAAACTTTTTTGATGATTTTTATAGAATATCTCGGGTAAATATTGTCAGATTTGGAAGTTTTATACCTTTTTGAATTCGTAGGGATGCCTACTATCAATTGGCATTCAAACATTTGAAAAATCGATTGGTTAAAAAAAAAGTGGTTGACCAAAAACCGATTCGTTTGTAAAGTCAACCTTTTTAGATGATTTTTGGTATATCTAGGCCAAATAATGTCCGATTTGGGAATTTTGGCGTACCATTTTGGACCCGTAAGGATCAGTACTATCGATTGGCATCAAAAAAAGGAAAATTTCAAATTTTGACCAGAATCGGCAAAATGGCAAGGGGTTACATCACGTTTTTCCAAAAATCAGGGTCGGTTCGAAAATAAAAACTTTTTTTGATGAGTTTTTTTAGAATATCTCGGGTAAATAATGTCAGATTTGGAAGTTTTTATACCTTTTTGAATTCGTAGGGATGCCTACTATCAATTGGCATTCAAACATTTGAAAAAAATCGATTGGTTCAAAAAAAGTGGTTGACCAAAAACCGATTCGTTTGTAAAAGTCAACCTTTTTTAGATGATTTTTTGGTATATCTAGGCCAAATAATGTCCGATTTGGGAATTTTATACCATTTTGGACTCGTAAGGATCAGTACTATCGATTGGCATCAAAAAAAGGAAAATCTAAATTTTGACCAGAATCGGCAAAATGGCAAGGGGTTACATCACGTTTTTTCCAAAAATCGGGGTCGGTTCGAAAATAAAAACTTTTTTGATGAGTTTTTTAGGAATATCTCGGGTAAATAATGTCAGATTTGGAAGTTTTATACCTTTTTGAATTCGTAGGGATGCCTACTATCAATTGGCATTCAAACATTTGAAAAATCGATTGGTTAAAAAAGTGGTTGACCAAAAACCGATTCGTTTGTAAAGTCAACCTTTTTTGATGATTTTTTGGTATATCTAGGCCAAGCCAATGTCCGATTTGGGAATTTCTCCACCATTTTGGACTCGTAAGGATCAGGTACTATCGATTGGCATCAAAAAAGGGAAAATCTAAATTTTGACCAGAATCGGCAAAATGGCACGGGGTTACATCACGTTTTTTCTAAAAATCGGGGTCGGTTCGAAAATAAAAACTTTTTTGATGATTTTTTTAGAATATCTCGGGTAAATAATGTCAGATTTGGAAGTTTTATACCTTTTTGAATTCGTAGGGATGCCTACTATCAATTGGCATTCAAACATTTGAAAAATCGATTGGTTAAAAAAGTGGTTGACCAAAAACCGATTCGTTTGGTAAAGTCAACCTTTTTTGATGATTTTTTGGTATATCTAGGCCAAATAATGTCCGATTTGGGAATTTTATACCATTTTGGACTCGTAAGGATCACTACTATCGATTGGCATCAAAAAAAGGAAAATCTAAAAATTTTGACCAGAATCGGCAAAATGGCAAGGGGTTACATCACGTTTTTTCTAAAATATCGGGGTCGGTTCGAAAATAAAAACTTTTTTGATGATTTTTATAGAATATCTCGGGTAAATAATGTCAGATTTGAAAGTTTTATACCTTTTTGAATTCGTAGGATGCCTACTTATCAATTGGCATTCAAACATTTGAAAAATCGATTGGTTAAAAAAAGTGGTTGACCAAAAACCGATTCGTTTGTAAAGTCAACCTTTTTAGATGATTTTTTTGGTATATCTAGGCCAAATAATGTCCGATTTGGGAATTTTATACCATTTTGGACTCGTAAGGATCAGTACCTTCGATTGGCATCAAAAAAAGGAAAATCTAAAATTTTGACCAGAATCCGGCAAAATGGCAAGGGGTTACATCACGTTTTTTCTAAAAATCGGGGTCGGTTCGAAAATAAAAACTTTTTTGATGATTTTTTTTTTAGAATATCTCCGGGTAAATACATCGTCAGATTTGGAAGTTTTATACCTTTTTGAATTCGTATGGATCCCTACTATCAATCTGGCATTCAAACATTTGAAAAATCGATTGGTTAAAAAAAGTGGTTGACCAAAAACCGATTCGTTTGTAAAGTCAACCTTTTTTGATGATTTTTAGGATATCTAGGCCAAATAGTGTCCGATTTGGGGGTACATACCATTTTGGACTCGTAAGGATCAATTACTATCGATTGGCATCAAAAAAATAAAAATCTAAATTTTGGCCAAAATCAACAAAATGGCAAGGGGTTACATCACGTTTTTTCTCAAATTCGGGGTCGGTTCGAAAATCAAAACTTTTTTGATGATTTTATTAGAATATCTCCGGGTAAATACTGTCAGATGACTTTGAAGTGTTATACCTTTTTGAATTCGTAGGGATCCCTGCTAATCAATCTGCATTCAAACATTTAAAAAATCGATGGGTTAAAAAAGTTGTTGACCAAAAACCGATTCGTTTGTAAAGTCAACCTTTTTTGATGATTTTTGGAATATCTCGACCAAATAATGTCCGATTTGGGAATTTTATACCATTTTGGACTCGTAAGGATCAGTACTATCGATTGGCATCAAAAAAAAAAAGGAAAATCTAAATTTTGACCAGAATCGCGCAAAATGGCGAGGGTTGCATCGGCCGCCGTTTTTTCCAAAAATCGGGGTCGGTTCAGAAATAAAAAAACTTTTTTTGATGAGTATTTTAGAATATCTCGGAGTAAATAATGTCAGATTTGGAAGTTTTATACCTTTTTTGAATTCGTAGGGATGCCTACTATCAATTGGCATTCAAACATTTGAAAAATCGATTGGTTAAAAAAAAGTGGTTGACCAAAAACCGATTCGTTTGTAAAGTCAACCTTTTTAGATGATTTTTTGGTATATCTAGGCCAAATAATGTCCGATTGGGAATTTTATACCATTTTGGACTCGTAAGGATCAGTACTATCGATTGGCATCAAAAAAAGGAAAATCAAAATTTTGACCAGAATCGGCAAAATGGCAAGGGGTTACATCACGTTTTTTCTAAAAATCGGGGTCGGTTCGAAAATAAAAACTTTTTTGATGATTTTTTTAGAATATCTCGGGTAAATAATGTCAGATTTGGAAGTTTTATGCCTTTTTGAATTCGGCAGGGATGCCTACTATCAATTGGCATTCAAACATTTGAAAAATCGATTGGTTAAAAAAAGTGGTTGACCAAAAACCGATTCGTTTGTAAAGTCAACCTTTTTAGATGATTTTTTGGTATATCTAGGCCAAATAATGTCCGATTTGGGAATTTTATACCATTTTGGACTCGTAAGGATCACTACTATCGATTGGCATCAAAAAAAGGAAAATCAAAATTTTGACCAGAATCGGCAAAATGGCAGGGGTTACATCACGTTTTTTCTAAAATCGGGTCGGTTCGAAAATAAAAAACTTTTTTGATGATTTTTTTAGAATATCTCGCGTAAATAATGTCAGATTTGGAAGTTTTATACCTTTTTGAATTCGTAGGGATGCCTACTATCAATTGGCATTCAAACATTTGAAAAATCGATTGGTTAAAAAAAGTGGTTGACCAAAAACCGATTCGTTTGTAAAGTCAACCTTTTTAGATGATTTTTTGGTATATCTAGGCCAAATAATGTCCGATTTGGGAATTTTATACCATTTTGGACTCGTAAGGATCAGTACTATCGATTGGCATCAAAAAAAGGAAAATCAAAATTTTGACCAGAATCGGCAAAAATGGCAAGGGGTTACATCACGTTTTTTCTAAAAATCGGGGTCGGTTCGAAAATAAAAAACTTTTTGATGATTTTTTTAGAATATCTCGGGTAAATAATGTCAGATTTGGAAGTTTTATACCTTTTTTTGAATTCGTAGGGATGCCTACTATCAATTGGCATTCAAACATTTGAAAAATCGATTGGTTAAAAAAAGTGGTTGACCCAAAAACCGATTCGTTTGTAAAGTCAACCTTTTTAGACGATTTTTGGTATATCTAGGCCAAATTATGTCCGATTTGGGAATTTTATACCATTTTGACTCGTAAGGATCAGTACTATCGATTGGCATCAAAAAAGGAAAATCTAAATTTTGACCAGAATCGGCAAATGGCAAGGGGTTACATCACGTTTTTTCCAAAAATCGGGGTCGGTTCGAAAATAAAAACTTTTTTGATGAGTATTTTAGAATATCTCGGGTAAATAATGTCAGATTTGGAAGTTTTATACCTTTTTGAATTCGTAGGGATGCCTACTATCAATTGCCATTCAAACATTTGAAAAATCGATTGGTTTAAAAAAGTGGTTGACCAAAAACCGATTCGTTTGTAAAGTCAACCTTTTAGATGATTTTTGAGTATATCTAGGCCAAATAATGTCCGATTTGGGAATTTTATACCATTTTGGATTCGTAAGGATCAGTACTATCGATTGGCATCAAAAAGGAAAATCAAAATTTTGACCAGAATCGGCAAAATGGCAAGGGGTTACATCACGTTTTTTCTAAAAATCGGGGTCGGTTCGAAAATAAAAACTTTTTTTGATGATTTTTTTAGAATATCTCGGGTAAATAATGTCAGATTTGGAAGTTTTATACCTTTTTTGAATTCGTAGGGATGCCTACTATCAATTGGCATTCAAACATTTGAAAAATCGATTGGTTAAAAAAAGTGGTTGACCAAAAACCGATTCGTTTGTAAAGTCAACCTTTTTAGATGATTTTTTGGCATATCTAGGCCAAATAATGTCCGATTTGGGAATTTTATACCATTTTGGACTCGTAAGATCAGTACTATCGATTGGCATCAAAAAAAGGAAAATCTAAATTTTGACCAGAATCGGCAAAATGGCAAGGGGTTACATCACGTTTTTTCTAAAAATCGGGGTCGGTTCGAAAATAAAAACTTTTTTGATGATTTTTTTAGAATATCTCGGGTAAATAATGTCAGATTTGGAAGTTTTATACCTTTTTGAATTCGTAGGGATGCCTACTATCAATTGGCATTCAAACATTTGAAAAATCGATTGGTTAAAAAAAGTGGTTGACCAAAAACCGATTCGTTTGTAAAGTCAACCTTTTTTGATGATTTTTTGGTATATCTAGGCCAAATTATGTCCGATTTGGGAATTTTATACCATTTTGGACTCGTAAGGATCAGTACTATCGATTGGCATCAAAAAAAAGGAAAATCTAAATTTTGACCAGAATCGGCAAAATGGCAAGGGGTTACATCACGTTTTTTCCAAAAAATCGGGGTCGGTTCGAAAATAAAAACTTTTTTGATGAGTATTTTAGAATATCTCGGGTAAATAATGTCAGATTTGGAAGTTTTATACCTTTTTGAATTCGTAGGGATGCCTACTATCAATTGGCATTCAAACATTTGAAAAATCGATTGGTTAAAAAAAGTGGTTGACCAAAAACCGATTCGTTTGTAAAGTCAACCTTTTTAAGATGATTTTTTGGTATATCTAGGCCAAATAATGTCCGATTTGGGAATTTTATACCATTTTGGACTCGTAAGGATCAGTACTATCGATTGGCATCAAAAAAGGAAAATCAAAATTTTGACCAGAATCGGCAAAATGGCAAGGGGTTACATCACGTTTTTTCTAAAAATCGGGGTCGGTTCGAAAATAAAAACTTTTTTGATGATTTTTTTAGAATATCTCGGGTAAATAATGTCAGATTTGGAAGTTTTATACCTTTTTGAATTCGTAGGGATGCCCTACTATCAATTGGCATTCAAACATTTGAAAAATCGATTGGTTAAAAAAAGTGGTTGACCAAAAACCGATTCGTTTGTAAAGTCAACCTTTTTAGATGATTTTTTGGTATATCTAGGCCAAATTATGTCCGATTTGGGAATTTTATACCATTTTGGACTCGTAAGGATCAGTACTATCGATTGGCATCAAAAAAAGGAAAATCTAAATTTTGACCAGAATCGGCAAAATGGCAAGGGGTTACATCACGTTTTTTCCAAAAATCGGGGTCGGTTCGAAAATAAAAACTTTTTTGATGAGTATTTTAGAATATCTCGGGTAAATAATGTCAGATTTGGAAGTTTTATACCTTTTTGAATTCGTAGGGATGCCTACTATCAATTGCCATTCAAACATTTGAAAAATCGATTGGTTAAAAAAGTGGTTGACCAAAAACCGATTCGTTTGTAAAGTCAACCTTTTTAGATGATTTTTTGGTATATCTAGGCCAAATAATGTCCGATTTGGGAATTTTATACCATTTTGGACTCGTAAGGATCAGTACTATCGATTGGCATCAAAAAAAGGAAAATCTAAAATTTTGACCAGAATCGGCAAAATGGCAAGGGGTTACATCACGTTTTTTTCTAAAAATCGGGGTCGGTTCGAAAATAAAAACTTTTTTGATGATTTTTTTAGAATATCTCGGGTAAATAATGTCAGATTTGGAAGTTTTATACCTTTTTGAATTCGTAGGGATGCCTACTATCAATTGGCATTCAAACATTTGAAAAATCGATTGGTTAAAAAAAGTGGTTGACCAAAAACCGATTCGTTTGTAAAGTCAACCTTTTTAGATGATTTTTTGGTATATCTAGGCCAAATAATGTCCGATTTGGGAATTTTATACCATTTGGACTCGTAAGGATCAGTACTATCGATTGGCATCAAAAAAAGGAAAATCTAAATTTTGACCAGAATCGGCAAAATGGCAAGGGGTTACATCACGTTTTTTCCAAAAATCGGGGTCGGTTCGAAAATAAAAACTTTTTTGATGAGTATTTTAGAATATCTCGGGTAAATAATGTCAGATTTGGAAGTTTTATACTCTTTTGAATTCGTAGGGATGCCTACTATCAATTGGCATTCAAACATTTGAAAAATCGATTGGTTGGCAAAGTGGTTGACCAAAAACCGATTCGTTTGTAAAGTCAACCTTTTTAGATGATTTTTGGGTATATCCAGGCCAAATAATGTCCGATTTGGGAATTTTATACCATTTTGGACTCGTAAGGATCAGTACTATCGATTGGCATCAAAAAAAGGGAAAATTTAAATTTTAACCAGAATCGGCAAAATGGCAAGGGGTTACATCACGTTTTTTCTAAAAATCGGGGTCGGTTCGAAAATAAAAACTTTTTTGATGATTTTTTTAGAATATCTCGGGTAAATAATGTCAAATTTGGAAGTTTTATACCTTTTTGAATTTCGTAGGGATGCCTACTATCAATCGGCATTCAAACATTTGAAAAATCGATTGGTTAAAAAAGTGGTTGACCAAAAACCGATTCGTTTGTAAAATTCAACCTTTTTGATGATTTTTTAGATATTAGGCCAAATATATGTCCGATTTGGGAATTTTATACCATTTTGGACTCGTAAGGATCAGTACTATCGATTGGCATCAAAAAAAGGAAAATCTAAATTTTGACCAGAATCGGCAAAATGGCAAGGGTTACATCACGTTTTTTCTAAAAATCGAGGTCGGTTCGAAAATAAAAACTTTTTTTGATGATTTTTAGAATATCTCGGGTAAATAATGTCAGATTTGGAAGTTTTATACCTTTTTGAATTCGTAGGGATGCCTACTATCAATTGGCATTCAAACATTTGAAAAATCGATTGGTTAAAAAAAGTGGTTGACCAAAAACCGATTCGTTTGTAAAGTCAACCTTTTTTGATGATTTTTTGGTATATCTAGGCCAAATAATGTCGATTTGGGAATTTTATACCATTTTGGACTCGAAAGGATCAGTACTATCGATTGGCATCAAAAAAAGGAAAATCAAAATTTTGACCAGAATCGGCAAAATGGCAAGGGGTTACATCACGTTTTTTCTAAAAATCGGGGTCGGTTCGAAAATAAAAACTTTTTTGATGATTTTTTTAGAATATCTCGGGTAAATAATGTCAGATTTGGAAGTTTTATACCTTTTTTGAATTCGTAGGGATGCCTACTATCAATTGGCATTCAAACATTTGAAAAATCGATTGGTTAAAAAGTATGGTTGACCAAAAACCGATTCGTTTGTAAAGTCAACCTTTTTTGATGATTTTTTGGTATATCTAGGCCAAATAATGTCCGATTTGGGAATTTTATACCATTTTGACTCGTAAGGATCAGTACTATCGATTGGCATCAAAAAAAGGAAAATCTAAATTTTGACCAGAATCGGCAAAATGGCAAGGGGTTACATCACGTTTTTTCTAAAAATCGGGGTCGGTTCGAAAATAAAACTTTTTTGATGATTTTTTTAGAATATCTCGGGTAAATAATGTCAGATTTGGAAGTTTTATACCTTTTTGAATTCGTAGGGATGCCTACTATCAATTGGCATTCAAACATTTGAAAAATCGATTGGTTAAAAAAAGTGGTTGACCAAAAACCGATTCGTTTGTAAAGTCAACCTTTTTTGATGATTTTTTGGTATATCTAGGCCAAATAATGTCCGATTTGGGAATTTTATACCATTTTGGACTCGTAAGGATCAGTACTATCTATTGGCATCAAAAAAAGGAAAATCAAAATTTTGACCAGAATCGGCAAAATGGCAAGGGGTTACATCACGTTTTTTCTAAAAATCGGGGTCGGTTCGAAAATAAAAACTTTTTTTGATGATTTTTTTTTAGAATATCTCGGGTAAATAATGTCAGATTTGGAAGTTTTATACCCTTTTGAATTCGTAGGATGCCTACTATCAATTGGCATTCAAACATTTGAAAAATCGATTGGTTAAAAAAAAGTGGTTGACCAAAAACCGATTCGTTTGTAAAGTCAACCTTTTTAGATGATTTTTTGGTATATCTAGGCCAAATAATGTCCGATTTGGGAATTTTATACCATTTTGGACTCGTAAGGATCAGTACTATCGATTGGCATCAAAAAAAGGAAAATCTAAATTTTGACCAGAATCGGCAAAATGGCAGGGGTTACATCACGTTTTTTCTAAAAATCGGGGTCGGTTCGAAAATAAAAACTTTTTTGATGATTTTTTTAGAATATCTCGGGTAAATAATGTCAGATTTGGAAGTTTTATACCTTTTTGAATTCGTAGGGATGCCTACTATCAATTGGCATTCAAACATTTGAAAAATCGATTGGTTAAAAAAAGTGGTTGACCAAAAACCGATTCGTTTGTAAAGTCAACCTTTTTTGGTGATTTTTTGGTATATCTAGGCCAAATAATGTCCGATTTGGGAATTTTATACCATTTTGGACTCGTAAGGATCAGTACTATCGATTGGCATCAAAAAAAGGAAAATCAAAATTTTGACCAGAATCGGCAAAATGGCAAGGGGTTACATCACGTTTTCTCTAAAAATCGGGGTCGGTTCGAAAATAAAAACTTTTTTGATGATTTTTTTAGAATATCTCGGGTAAATAATGTCAGATTTGGAAGTTTTATACCCTTTTGAATTCGTAGGGATGCCTACTATCAATTGGCATTCAAACATTTGAAAAATCGATTGGTTAAAAAAAGTGGTTGACCAAAAACCGATTCGTTTGTAAAGTCAACCTTTTTAGATGATTTTTTGGTATATCTAGGCCAAATAATGTCCGATTTGGGAATTTTATACCATTTTGGACTCGTAAGGATCAGTACTATCGATTGGCATCAAAAAAAGGAAAATTTAAATTTTGACCAGAATCGGCAAAATGGCAAGGGGTTACATCACGTTTTTTCTAAAAATCGGGGTCGGTTCGAAAATAAAAACTTTTTTGATGATTTTTTAGAATATCTCGGGTAAATAATGTCAGATTTGGAAGTTTTATACCTTTTTGAATTCATAGGGATGCCTACTATCAATTGGCATTCAAACATTTGAAAAATTGGTTAAAAAAAGTGGTTGACCAAAAACCGATTCGTTTGTAAAGTCAACCTTTTTTGATGATTTTTTGGTATATCTAGGCCAAATAATGTCCGATTTGGGAATTTTATACCATTTTGGACTCGTAAGGATCAGTACTATCGATTGGCATCAAAAAAGGAAAATCAAAATTTTGACCAGAATCGGCAAAATGGCAAGGGGTTACATCACGTTTTTTCTAAAAATCGGGGTCGGTTCGAAAATAAAAACTTTTTTGATGATTTTTTTAGAATATCTCGGGTAAATAATGTCAGATTTGGAAGTTTTATACCTTTTTGAATTCGTAGGGATGCCTACTATCAATTGGCATTCAAACATTTGAAAAATCGATTGGTTAGAAAAAGTGGTTGACCAAAAACCGATTCGTTTGTAAAGTCAACCTTTTTTGATGATTTTTTGGTATATCTAGGCCAAATAATGTCCGATTTGGGAATTTTATACCATTTTGGACTCGTAAGGATCAGTACTATCGATTGGCATCAAAAAAAGGAAAATCTAAATTTTGACCAGAATCGGCAAAATGGCAAGGGGTTACATCACGTTTTTTCTAAAAATCGGGGTCGGTTCGAAAATAAAACTTTTTTGATGATTTTTTTAGAATATCTCGGGTAAATAATGTCAGATTTGGAAGTTTTATACCTTTTTGAATTCGTAGGGATGCCTACTATCAATTGGCATTCAAACATTTGAAAAATCGATTGGTTAAAAAAGTGGTTGACCAAAAACCGATTCGTTTGTAAAGTCAACCTTTTTTGATGATTTTTTGGTATATCTAGGCCAAATAATGTCCGATTTGGGAATTTTATACCATTTTGGACTCGTAAGGATCAGTACTATCTATTGGCATCAAAAAAAGGAAAATCAAAATTTTGACCAGAATCGGCAAAATGGCAAGGGGTTACATCACGTTTTTTCTAAAAATCGGGGTCGGTTCGAAAATAAAAACTTTTTTGATGATTTTTTTTAGAATATCTCGGGTAAATAATGTCAGATTTGGAAGTTTTATACCCTTTTGAATTCGTAGGGATGCCTACTATCAATTGGCATTCAAACATTTGAAAAATCGATTGGTTAAAAAAAGTGGTTGACCAAAAACCGATTCGTTTGTAAAGTCAACCTTTTTAGATGATTTTTTGGTATATCTAGGCCAAATAATGTCCGATTTGGGAATTTTATACCATTTTGGACTCGTAAGGATCAGTACTATCGATTGGCATCAAAAAAAGGAAAATCTAAATTTTGACCAGAATCGGCAAAATGGCAAGGGGTTACATCACGTTTTTTCTAAAAATCGGGGTCGGTTCGAAAATAAAAACTTTTTTGATGATTTTTTTAGAATATCTCGGGTAAATAATGTCAGATTTGGAAGTTTTATACCTTTTTGAATTCGTAGGGATGCCTACTATCAATTGGCATTCAAACATTTGAAAAATCGATTGGTTAAAAAAAGTGGTTGACCAAAAACCGATTCGTTTGTAAAGTCAACCTTTTTTGGTGATTTTTTGGTATATCTAGGCCAAATAATGTCCGATTTGGGAATTTTATACCATTTTGGACTCGTAAGGATCGAGTACTATCGATTGGCATCAAAAAAAGGAAAATCAAAATTTTGACCAGAATCGGCAAAATGGCAAGGGGTTACATCACGTTTTCTCTAAAAATCGGGGTCGGTTCGAAAATAAAAACTTTTTTGATGATTTTTTTAGAATATCTCGAGGTAAATAATGTCAGATTTGGAAGTTTTATACCCTTTTGAATTCGTAGGGATGCCTACTATCAATTGGCATTCAAACATTTGAAAAATCGATTGGTTAAAAAAAGTGGTTGACCAAAAACCGATTCGTTTGTAAAGTCAACCTTTTTAGATGATTTTTTGGTATATCTAGGCCAAATAATGTCCGATTTGGGAATTTTATACCATTTTGGACTCGTAAGGATCAGTACTATCGATTGGCATCAAAAAAAGGAAAATCTAAATTTTGACCAGAATCGGCAAAATGGCAAGGGGTTACATCACGTTTTTTCTAAAAATCGGGGTCGGTTCGAAAATAAAAACTTTTTTGATGATTTTTTTAGAATATCTCGGGTAAATAATGTCAGATTTGAAAGTTTTATACCTTTTTGAATTCGTAGGGATGCCTACTATCAATTGGCATTCAAACATTTAAAAAATCGATTGGTTAAAAAAAGTGGTTGACCAAAAACCGATTCGTTTGTAAAGTCAACCTTTTTAGATGATTTTTTGGGTATATCTAGGCCAAATAATGTCCGATTTGGGAATTTTATACCATTTTGGACTCGTAAGGATCAGTACTATCGATTGGCATCAAAAAAGGAAAATCTAAATTTTGACCAGAATCGGCAAAATGGCAAGGGGTTACATCACGTTTTTTCTAAAAATCGGGGTCGGTTCGAAAATAAAAACTTTTTTTGATGATTTTTTTTAGAATATCTCGGGTAAATAATGTCAGATTTGGAAGTTTTATACCTTTTTGAATTCGTAGGGATGTATACTATCAATTGGCATTCAAACATTTAAAAAATCGATTGGTTAAAAAAAGTGGTTGACCAAAAACCGATTCGTTTGTAAAGTCAACCTTTTTAGATGATTTTTTGGTATATCTAGGCCAAATAATGTCCGATTTGGGAATTTTATACCATTTTGGACTCGTAAGGATCAGTACTATCGATTGGCATCAAAAAAAGGAAAATCAAAATTTTGACCAGAATCGGCAAAATGGCAAGGGGTTACATCACGTTTTTTTCTAAAAATCGGGGTCGGTTCGAAAATAAAAACTTTTTGATGATTTTTTTAGAATATCTCGGGTAAATAATGTCAGATTTGGAAGTTTTATACCATTTTGAATACGTAGGGATGCCTACTATCAATTGGCATTCAAACATTTGAAAAATCGATTGGTTAAAAAAAGGGGTTGACCAAAAACCGATTCGTTTGTAAAGTCAACCTTTTTAAATGATTTTTTGGTATACCTAGGCCAAATAATGTCCGATTTGGGAATTTTATACGTTTTTGGACTCGTAAGGATCACTACTATCGATTGGCATCAAAAAAAGGAAAATCTAAATTTTGACCAGAATCGGCAATATGGCAAGGGGTTACATCACGTTTTTTCTAAAAATCGGGGTCGGTTCGAAAATAAAAACTTTTTCGATGATTTTTTTAGAATATCTCGGGTAAATAATATCAGATTTGGAAGTTTTATACCTTTTTGAATTCGTAGGGATACCTACTATCAATTGGCATTCAAACATTTGAAAAATCGATTGGTTAAAAAAAGTGGTTGACCAAAAACCGATTCGTTTGTAAAGTCAACCTTTTTAGATGATTTTTTGGTATATCTAGGCCAAATAATGTCCGATTTGGGAATTTTATACCATTTTGGACTCGTAAGGATCAGTACTATCGATTGGCATCAAAAAAGGAAAATCAAAATTTTGACCAGAATCGGCAAAATGGCAAGGGGTTACATCACGTTTTTTCTAAAAATCGGGGTCGGTTCGAAAATAAAAACTTTTTTGATGATTTTTTTAGAATATCTCGGGTAAATAATGTCAGATTTGGAAGTTTTATACCCTTTTGAATTCGTAGGGATGCCTACTATCAATTGGCATTCAAACATTTGAAAAATCGATTGGTTAAAAAAAGTGGTTGACCAAAAACCGATTCGTTTGTAAAGTCAACCTTTTTAGATGATTTTTTGGTATATCTAGGCCAAATAATGTCCGATTTGGGAATTTTATACCATTTTGGACTCGTAAGGATCAGTACTATCGATTGGCATCAAAAAAGGAAAATCTAAATTTTGACCAGAATCGGCAAAATGGCAAGGGGTTACATCACGTTTTTTCTAAAAATCGGGGTCGGTTCGAAAATAAAAACTTTTTTGATGATTTTTTTAGAATATCTCGGGTAAATAATGTCAGATTTGGAAGTTTTATACCTTTTTGAATTCGTAGGGATGCCTACTATCAATTGGCATTCAAACATTTGAAAAATCGATTGGTTAAAAAAAGTGGTTGACCAAAAACCGATTCGTTTGTAAAGTCAACCTTTTTAGATGATTTTTGGGTATATCTAGGCCAAATAATGTCCGATTTGGGAATTTTATACCATTTTGGACTCGTAAGGATCAGTACTATCGATTGGCATCAAAAAAAGGAAAATCTAAATTTTGACCAGAATCGGCAAAATGGCAAGGGGTTACATCACGTTTTTTCTAAAAATCGGGGTCGGTTCGAAAATAAAAACTTTTTTGATGATTTTTTTAGAATATCTCGGGTAAATAATGTCAGATTTGGAAGTTTTATACCTTTTTGAATTCGTAGGGATGCCTACTATCAATTGGCATTCAAACATTTGAAAAATCGATTGGTTAAAAAAAGTGGTTGACCAAAAACCGATTCGTTTGTAAAGTCAACCTTTTTAGATGATTTTTGGGTATATCTAGGCCAAATAATGTCCGATTTGGGAATTTTATACCATTTTGGACTCGTAAGGATCAGTACTATCGATTGGCATCAAAAAAAGGAAAATCTAAATTTTGACCAGAATCGGCAAAATGGCAAGGGGTTACATCACGTTTTTTCTAAAAATCGGGGTCGGTTCGAAAATAAAAACTTTTTTGATGATTTTTTAGAATATCTCGGGTAAATAATGTCAGATTTGGAAGTTTTATACCTTTTTGAATTCGTAGGGATGTATACTATCAATTGGCATTCAAACATTTGAAAAATCGATTGGTTAAAAAAAGTGGTTGACCAAAAACCGATTCGTTTGTAAAGTCAACCTTTTTTGATGATTTTTGGGTATGTCTAGGCCAAATAATGTCAGATTTGGGAATTTTATACCATTTTGGACTCGTAAGGATCAGTACTATCGATTGGCATCAAAAAACTGAAAATCTAAATTTTGACCGAAATCGGCCAAAATGGCAAGGGGTTACATCACGTTTTTTCTAAAAATCGGGGTCGGTTCGAAAATAAAAACTTTTTTGATGATTTTTTTAGAATATCTCGGGTAAATAATGTCAGATTTGGAAGTTTTATACCATTTTGAATACGTAGGGATGCCTACTATCAATTGGCATTCAAACATTTGAAAAATCGATTGGTTAAAAAAGGGGTTGACCAAAAACCGATTCGTTTGTAAAGTCAACCTTTTTAAATGATTTTTTGGTATACCTAGGCCAAATAATGTCCGATTTGGGAATTTTATACCATTTTGGACTCGTAAGGATCACTACTATCGATTGGCATCAAAAAAAGGAAAATCTAAATTTTGACCAGAATCGGCAAAATGGCAAGGGGTTACATCACGTTTTTTCTAAAAATCGGGGTCGGTTCGAAAATAAAAACTTTTTCGATGATTTTTTTAGAATATCTCGGGTAAATAATATCAGATTTGGAAGTTTTATACCTTTTTGAATTCGTAGGGATACCTACTATCAATTGCCATTCAAACATTTGAAAAATCGATTGGTTAAAAAAAGTGGTTGACCAAAAACCGATTCGTTTGTAAAGTCAACCTTTTTAGATGATTTTTTGGTATATCTAGGCCAAATAATGTCCGATTTGGGAATTTTATACCATTTTGGACTCGTAAGGATCAGTACTATCGATTGGCATCAAAAAAAGGAAAATCTAAATTTTGACCAGAATCGGCAATATGGCAAGGGGTTACATCACGTTTTTTCTAAAAATCGGGGTCGGTTCGAAAATAAAAGCTTTTTTGATGATTTTTTTTAGAATATCTCGGGTAAATAATGTCAGATTTGGAAGTTGTATACCTTTTTTGAATTCGTAGGGATGCCTACTATCAATTGGCATTCAAACATTTGAAAAATCGATTGGTTAAAAAAAGTGGTTGACCAAAAACCGATTCGTTTGTAAAGTCAACCTTTTTTGATGATTTTTTGGTATATTTAGGCCAAATAATGTCCGATTTGGGAATTTTATACCATTTTGGACTCGTAAGGATCAGTACTATCGATTGGCATCAAAAAAAGGAAAATCTAAATTTTGACCAGAATCGGCAAAATGGCAAGGGGTTACATCACGTTTTTTCCAAAAATCGGGGTCGGTTCGAAAATAAAAACTTTTTTGATGAGTATTTTAGAATATCTCGGGTAAATAATGTCAGATTTGGAAGTTTTATACCTTTTTGAATTCGTAGGGATGCCTACTATCAATTGCCATTCAAACATTTGAAAAATCGATTGGTTAAAAAAAGTGGTTGACCAAAACCCGATTCGTTTGTAAAATCAACCTTTTTAGATGATTTTTTGGTATATCTAGGCCAAATAATGTCCGATTTGGGAATTTTATACCATTTTGGACTCGTAAGGATCAGTACTATCGATTGGCATAAAAAAATTGAAAATCTAAATTTTGACCAAAATCTGCAAAATGGCAAGGGGTTACATCACGTTTTTTCTAAAAATCGGGGTCGGTTCGAAAATAAAAACTTTTTTGATGATTTTTTTAGAATATCTCGGGTAAATAATGTCAGATTTGGAAGTTTTATACCTTTTTGAATTCGTAGGGATGCCTACTATCAATTGGCATTCAAACATTTGAAAAATCGATTGGTTAAAAAAAGTGGTTGACCAAAACCCGATTCGTTTGTAAAGTCAACCTGTTTAGATGATTTTTTGGTATATCTAGGCCAAATAATGTCCGATTTGGGAATTTTATACCATTTTGGACTCGTAAGGATCAGTACTATCGATTGGCATCAAAAAAAGGAAAATCTAAATTTTGACCAGAATCGGCAAAATGGCAAGGGGTTACATCACGATTTTTCTAAAAATCGGGGTCGGTTTGAAAATAAAAACTTTTTTGATGATATTTTTAGAATATCTCGGGTAAATAATGTCAGATTTGGAAGTTTTATACCTTTTTGAATTCGTAGGGATGCCTACCATCAATTGCCATTCAAACATTTGAAAAATCGATTGGTTAAAAAAAGTGGTTGACCAAAAACCGATTCGTTTGTAAAGTCAACCTTTTTAGATGATTTTTTGGTATATCTAGGCCAAATAATGTCCGATTTGGGAATTTTATACCATTTTGGACTCGTAAGGATCAGTACTATCGATTGGCATCAAAAAAAGGAAAATCTAAATTTTGACCAGAATCGGCAAAATGGCAAGGGGTTACATCACTTTTTTTCTAAAAATCGGGGTCGGTTCGAAAATAAAAGCTTTTTTGATGATTTTTTTAGAATATCTCGGGTAAATAATGTCAGATTTGGAAGTTTTATACCTTTTTGAATTCGTAGGGATGCCTACTATCAATTGGCATTCAAACATTTGAAAAATCGATTGGTTAAAAAAAGTGGTTGACCAAAAACCGATTCGTTTGTAAAGTCAACCTTTTTAGATGATTTTTTGGTATATCTAGGCCAAATAATGTCCGATTTGGGAATTTTATACCATTTTGGACTCGTAAGGATCAGTACTATCGATTGGCATCAAAAAAAGGAAAATCTAAATTTTGACCAGAATCGGCAATATGGCAAGGGGTTACATCACGTTTTTTCTAAAAATCGGGGTCGGTTCGAAAATAAAAGCTTTTTTGATGATTTTTTTAGAATATCTCGGGTAAATAATGTCAGATTTGGAAGTTTTATACCTTTTTGAATTCGTAGGGATGCCTACTATCAATTGCCATTCAAACATTTGAAAAATCGATTGGTTAAAAAAAGTGGTTGACCAAAACCCGATTCGTTTGTAAAATCAACCTTTTTAGATGATTTTTTGGTATATCTAGGCCAAATAATGTCCGATTTGGGAATTTTATACCATTTTGGACTCGTAAGGATCAGTACTATCGATTGGCATAAAAAAATTGAAAATCTAAATTTTGACCAAAATCTGCAAAATGGCAAGGGGTTACATCACGTTTTTTCTAAAAATCGGGGTCGGTTCGAAAATAAAAACTTTTTTGATGATTTTTTTAGAATATCTCGGGTAAATAATGTCAGATTTGGAAGTTTTATACCTTTTTGAATTCGTAGGGATGCCTACTATCAATTGGCATTCAAACATTTGAAAAATCGATTGGTTAAAAAAAGTGGTTGACCAAAACCCGATTCGTTTGTAAAGTCAACCTGTTTAGATGATTTTTTGGTATATCTAGGCCAAATAATGTCCGATTTGGGAATTTTATACCATTTTGGACTCGTAAGGATCAGTACTATCGATTGGCATCAAAAAAAGGAAAATCTAAATTTTGACCAGAATCGGCAAAATGGCAAGGGGTTACATCACGTTTTTTCCAAAAATCGGGGTCGGTTCGAAAATAAAAACTTTTTTGATGAGTATTTTAGAATATCTCGGGTAAATAATGTCAGATTTGGAAGTTTTATACCTTTTTGAATTCGTAGGGATGCCTACTATCAATTGGCATTCAAACATTTGAAAAATCGATTGGTTAAAAAAAGTGGTTGACCAAAAACCGATTCGTTTGTAAAGTCAACCTTTTTAGATGATTTTTTGGTATATCTAGGCCAAATAATGTCCGATTTGGGAATTTTATACCATTTTGGACTCGTAAGGATCAGTACTATCGATTGGCATAAAAAAATTGAAAATCTAAATTTTGACCAAAATCTGCAAAATGGCAAGGGGTTACATCACGTTTTTTCTAAAAATCGGGGTCGGTTCGAAAATAAAAACTTTTTTGATGATTTTTTTAGAATATCTCGGGTAAATAATATCAGATTTGGAAGTTTTATACCTTTTTGAATTCGTAGGGATGCCTACCATCAATTGCCATTCAAACATTTGAAAAATCGATTGGTTAAAAAAAGTGGTTGACCAAAAACCGATTCGTTTGTAAAGTCAACCTTTTTAGATGATTTTTTGGTATATCTAGGCCAAATAATGTCCGATTTGGGAATTTTATACCATTTTGGACTCGTAAGGATCAGTACTATCGATTGGCATCAAAAAAGGAAAATCTAAATTTTGACCAGAATCGGCAATATGGCAAGGGGTTACATCACGTTTTTTCTAAAAATCGGGGTCGGTTCGAAAATAAAAGCTTTTTTGATGATTTTTTTAGAATATCTCGGGTAAATAATGTCAGATTTGGAAGTTTTATACCTTTTTGAATTCGTAGGGATGCCTACTATCAATTGCCATTCAAACATTTGAAAAATCGATTGGTTAAAAAAAGTGGTTGACCAAAACCCGATTCGTTTGTAAAATCAACCTTTTTAGATGATTTTTTGGTATATCTAGGCCAAATAATGTCCGATTTGGGAATTTTATACCATTTTGGACTCGTAAGGATCAGTACTATCGATTGGCATAAAAAAATTGAAAATCTAAATTTTGACCAAAATCTGCAAAATGGCAAGGGGTTACATCACGTTTTTTCTAAAAATCGGGGTCGGTTCGAAAATAAAAACTTTTTTGATGATTTTTTTAGAATATCTCGGGTAAATAATGTCAGATTTGGAAGTTTTATACCTTTTTGAATTCGTAGGGATGCCTACTATCAATTGGCATTCAAACATTTGAAAAATCGATTGGTTAAAAAAAGTGGTTGACCAAAACCCGATTCGTTTGTAAAGTCAACCTGTTTAGATGATTTTTTGGTATATCTAGGCCAAATAATGTCCGATTTGGGAATTTTATACCATTTTGGACTCGTAAGGATCAGTACTATCGATTGGCATCAAAAAAAGGAAAATCTAAATTTTGACCAGAATCGGCAAAATGGCAAGGGGTTACATCACGTTTTTTCCAAAAATCGGGGTCGGTTCGAAAATAAAAACTTTTTTGATGAGTATTTTAGAATATCTCGGGTAAATAATGTCAGATTTGGAAGTTTTATACCTTTTTGAATTCGTAGGGATGCCTACTATCAATTGGCATTCAAACATTTGAAAAATCGATTGGTTAAAAAAAGTGGTTGACCAAAACCCGATTCGTTTGTAAAGTCAACCTTTTTAGATGATTTTTTGGTATATCTAGGCCAAATAATGTCCGATTTGGGAATTTTATACCATTTTGGACTCGTAAGGATCAGTACTATCGATTGGCATAAAAAAATTGAAAATCTAAATTTTGACCAAAATCTGCAAAATGGCAAGGGGTTACATCACGTTTTTTCTAAAAATCGGGGTCGGTTCGAAAATAAAAACTTTTTTGATGATTTTTTTAGAATATCTCGGGTAAATAATATCAGATTTGGAAGTTTTATACCTTTTTGAATTCGTAGGGATGCCTACCATCAATTGCCATTCAAACATTTGAAAAATCGATTGGTTAAAAAAAGTGGTTGACCAAAACCCGATTCGTTTGTAAAGTCAACCTTTTTAGATGATTTTTTGGTATATCTAGGCCAAATAATGTCCGATTTGGGAATTTTATACCATTTTGGACTCGTAAGGATCAGTACTATCGATTGGCATCAAAAAAAGGAAAATCTAAATTTTGACCAGAATCGGCAAAATGGCAAGGGGTTACATCACTTTTTTTCTAAAAATCGGGGTCGGTTCGAAAATAAAAGCTTTTTTGATGATTTTTTTAGAATATCTCGGGTAAATAATGTCAGATTTGGAAGTTTTATACCTTTTTGAATTCGTAGGGATGCCTACTATCAATTGGCATTCAAACATTTGAAAAATCGATTGGTTAAAAAAAGTGGTTGACCAAAAACCGATTCGTTTGTAAAGTCAACCTGTTTAGATGATTTTTTGGTATATCTAGGCCAAATAATGTCCGATTTGGGAATTTTATACCATTTTGGACTCGTAAGGATCAGTACTATCGACTGGCATCAAAAAAAGGAAAATCAAAATTTTGACCAGAATCGGCAAAATGGCAAGGGGTTACATCACGTTTTTTCTAAAAATCGGGGTCGGTTCGAAAATAAAAACTTTTCTGATGATTTTTTTAGAATATCTCGGGTAAATAATGTCAGATTTGGAAGTTTTATACCTTTTTGAATTCGTAGGGATGCCTACTATCAATTGCCATTCAAACATTTGAAAAATCGATTGGTTAAAAAAAAGTGGTTGACCAAAACCCGATTCGTTTGTAAAATCAACCTTTTTAGATGATTTTTTGGTATATCTAGGCCAAATAATGTCCGATTTGGGAATTTTATACCATTTTGGACTCGTAAGGATCAGTACTATCGATTGGCATAAAAAAATTGAAAATCTAAATTTTGACCAAAATCTGCAAAATGGCAAGGGGTTACATCACGTTTTTTCTAAAAAATCGGGGTCGGTTTGAAAATAAAAACTTTTTTGATGATTTTTTTAGAATATCTCGGCTAAATAATATCAGATTTGGAATTTTTATGCATTTTTGAATTCGTAGGGATGCCTACTATCAATTGCCATTCAAACATTTGAAAAATCGATTGGTTAAAAAAAGTGGTTGACCAAAAACCGATTCGTTTGTAAAGTCAACCTTTTTAGATGATTTTTTGGTATATCTAGGCCAAATAATGTCCGATTTGGGAATTTTATACCATTTTGGACTCGTAAGGATCAGTACTATCGATTGGCATCAAAAAACTGAAAATCTAAATTTTGACCGAAATCGGCCAAAATGGCAAGGGGTTACATCACGTTTTTTCTAAAAATCGGGGTCGGTTCGAAAATAAAAACTTTTTTGATGATTTTTTTAGAATATCTCGGGTAAATAATGTCAGATTTGGAAGTTTTATACCATTTTGAATACGTAGGGATGCCTACTATCAATTGGCATTCAAACATTTGAAAAATCGATTGGTTAAAAAAAGTGGTTGACCAAAAACCGATTCGTTTGTAAAGTCAACCTTTTTTGATGATTTTTGGTATGTCTAGGCCAAATAATGTCAGATTTGGGAATTTTATACCATTTTGGACTCGTAAGGATCAGTACTATCGATTGGCATCAAAAAACTGAAAATCTAAATTTTGACCGAAATCGGCCAAAATGGCAAGGGGTTACATCACGTTTTTTCTAAAAATCGGGGTCGGTTCGAAAATAAAAACTTTTTTGATGATTTTTTTAGAATATCTCGGGTAAATAATGTCAGATTTGGAAGTTTTATACCATTTTGAATACGTAGGGATGCCTACTATCAATTGGCATTCAAACATTTGAAAAATCGATTGGTTAAAAAAAGGGGTTGACCAAAAACCGATTCGTTTGTAAAGTCAACCTTTTTAAATGATTTTTTGGTATACCTAGGCCAAATAATGTCCGATTTGGGAATTTTATACCATTTTGGACTCGTAAGGATCACTACTATCGATTGGCATCAAAAAAGGAAAATCTAAATTTTGACCAGAATCGGCAAAATGGCAAGGGGTTACATCACGTTTTTTCTAAAAATCGGGGTCGGTTCGAAAATAAAAACTTTTTCGATGATTTTTTTAGAATATCTCGGGTAAATAATATCAGATTTGGAAGTTTTATACCTTTTTGAATTCGTAGGGATACCTACTATCAATTGCCATTCAAACATTTGAAAAATCGATTGGTTAAAAAAAGTGGTTGACCAAAAACCGATTCGTTTGTAAAGTCAACCTTTTTAGATGATTTTTGGTATATCTAGGCCAAATAATGTCCGATTTGGGAATTTTATACCATTTTGGACTCGTAAGGATCAGTACTATCGATTGGCATCAAAAAAAGGAAAATCTAAATTTTGACCAGAATCGGCAATATGGCAAGGGGTTACATCACGTTTTTTTCTAAAAATCGGGGTCGGTTCGAAAATAAAAGCTTTTTTGATGATTTTTTTAGAATATCTCGGGTAAATAATGTCAGATTTGGAAGTTGTATACCTTTTTGAATTCGTAGGGATGCCTACTATCAATTGGCATTCAAACATTTGAAAAATCGATTGGTTAAAAAAAGTGGTTGACCAAAAACCGATTCGTTTGTAAAGTCAACCTTTTTTGATGATTTTTTGGTATATTTAGGCCAAATAATGTCCGATTTGGGAATTTTATACCATTTTGGACTCGTAAGGATCAGTACTATCGATTGGCATCAAAAAAAGGAAAATCTAAATTTTGACCAGAATCGGCAAAATGGCAAGGGGTTACATCACGTTTTTTCCAAAAATCGGGGTCGGTTCGAAAATAAAAACTTTTTTGATGAGTATTTTAGAATATCTCGGGTAAATAATGTCAGATTTGGAAGTTTTATACCTTTTTGAATTCGTAGGGATGCCTACTATCAATTGCCATTCAAACATTTGAAAAATCGATTGGTTAAAAAAAGTGGTTGACCAAAACCCGATTCGTTTGTAAAATCAACCTTTTTAGATGATTTTTTGGTATATCTAGGCCAAATAATGTCCGATTTGGGAATTTTATACCATTTTGGACTCGTAAGGATCAGTACTATCGATTGGCATAAAAAAATTGAAAATCTAAATTTTGACCAAAATCTGCAAAATGGCAAGGGGTTACATCACGTTTTTTCTAAAAATCGGGGTCGGTTCGAAAATAAAAACTTTTTTGATGATTTTTTTAGAATATCTCGGGTAAATAATGTCAGATTTGGAAGTTTTATACCTTTTTGAATTCGTAGGGATGCCTACTATCAATTGGCATTCAAACATTTGAAAAATCGATTGGTTAAAAAAAGTGGTTGACCAAAACCCGATTCGTTTGTAAAGTCAACCTGTTTAGATGATTTTTTGGTATATCTAGGCCAAATAATGTCCGATTTGGGAATTTTATACCATTTTGGACTCGTAAGGATCAGTACTATCGATTGGCATCAAAAAAAGGAAAATCTAAATTTTGACCAGAATCGGCAAAATGGCAAGGGGTTACATCACGATTTTTCTAAAAATCGGGGTCGGTTTGAAAATAAAAACTTTTTTGATGATATTTTTAGAATATCTCGGGTAAATAATGTCAGATTTGGAAGTTTTATACCTTTTTGAATTCGTAGGGATGCCTACCATCAATTGCCATTCAAACATTTGAAAAATCGATTGGTTAAAAAAAGTGGTTGACCAAAAACCGATTCGTTTGTAAAGTCAACCTTTTTAGATGATTTTTTGGTATATCTAGGCCAAATAATGTCCGATTTGGGAATTTTATACCATTTTGGACTCGTAAGGATCAGTACTATCGATTGGCATCAAAAAAAGGAAAATCTAAATTTTGACCAGAATCGGCAAAATGGCAAGGGGTTACATCACTTTTTTTTTCTAAAAATCGGGGTCGGTTCGAAAATAAAAGCTTTTTTGATGATTTTTTTTAGAATATCTCGGGTAAATAATGTCAGATTTGGAAGTTTTATACCTTTTTGAATTCGTAGGGATGCCTACTATCAATTGGCATTCAAACATTTGAAAAATCGATTGGTTAAAAAAAGTGGTTGACCAAAAACCGATTCGTTTGTAAAGTCAACCTTTTTAGATGATTTTTTGGTATATCTAGGCCAAATAATGTCCGATTTGGGAATTTTATACCATTTTGGACTCGTAAGGATCAGTACTATCGATTGGCATCAAAAAAGGAAAATCTAAATTTTGACCAGAATCGGCAATATGGCAAGGGGTTACATCACGTTTTTTCTAAAAATCGGGGTCGGTTCGAAAATAAAAGCTTTTTTGATGATTTTTTTAGAATATCTCGGGTAAATAATGTCAGATTTGGAAGTTTTATACCTTTTTGAATTCGTAGGGATGCCTACTATCAATTGCCATTCAAACATTTGAAAAATCGATTGGTTAAAAAAAGTGGTTGACCAAAACCCGATTCGTTTGTAAAATCAACCTTTTTAGATGATTTTTTGGTATATCTAGGCCAAATAATGTCCGATTTGGGAATTTTATACCATTTTGGACTCGTAAGGATCAGTACTATCGATTGGCATAAAAAAATTGAAAATCTAAATTTTGACCAAAATCTGCAAAATGGCAAGGGGTTACATCACGTTTTTTCTAAAAATCGGGGTCGGTTCGAAAATAAAAACTTTTTTGATGATTTTTTTAGAATATCTCGGGTAAATAATGTCAGATTTGGAAGTTTTATACCTTTTTGAATTCGTAGGGATGCCTACTATCAATTGGCATTCAAACATTTGAAAAATCGATTGGTTAAAAAAAGTGGTTGACCAAAACCCGATTCGTTTGTAAAGTCAACCTGTTTAGATGATTTTTTGGTATATCTAGGCCAAATAATGTCCGATTTGGGAATTTTATACCATTTTGGACTCGTAAGGATCAGTACTATCGATTGGCATCAAAAAAAGGAAAATCTAAATTTTGACCAGAATCGGCAAAATGGCAAGGGGTTACATCACGTTTTTTCCAAAAATCGGGGTCGGTTCGAAAATAAAAACTTTTTTGATGAGTATTTTAGAATATCTCGGGTAAATAATGTCAGATTTGGAAGTTTTATACCTTTTTGAATTCGTAGGGATGCCTACTATCAATTGGCATTCAAACATTTGAAAAATCGATTGGTTAAAAAAAGTGGTTGACCAAAAACCGATTCGTTTGTAAAGTCAACCTTTTTAGATGATTTTTTGGTATATCTAGGCCAAATAATGTCCGATTTGGGAATTTTATACCATTTTGGACTCGTAAGGATCAGTACTATCGATTGGCATAAAAAAATTGAAAATCTAAATTTTGACCAAAATCTGCAAAATGGCAAGGGGTTACATCACGTTTTTTCTAAAAATCGGGGTCGGTTCGAAAATAAAAACTTTTTTGATGATTTTTTTAGAATATCTCGGGTAAATAATATCAGATTTGGAAGTTTTATACCTTTTTGAATTCGTAGGGATGCCTACCATCAATTGCCATTCAAACATTTGAAAAATCGATTGGTTAAAAAAAGTGGTTGACCAAAACCCGATTCGTTTGTAAAGTCAACCTTTTTTAGATGATTTTTTGGTATATCTAGGCCAAATAATGTCCGATTTGGGAATTTTATACCATTTTGGACTCGTAAGGATCAGTACTATCGATTGGCATCAAAAAAAGGAAAATCTAAATTTTGACCAGAATCGGCAAAATGGCAAGGGGTTACATCACTTTTTTTCTAAAAATCGGGGTCGGTTCGAAAATAAAAGCTTTTTTGATGATTTTTTTAGAATATCTCGGGTAAATAATGTCAGATTTGGAAGTTTTATACCTTTTTGAATTCGTAGGGATGCCTACTATCAATTGGCATTCAAACATTTGAAAAATCGATTGGTTAAAAAAAGTGGTTGACCAAAAACCGATTCGTTTGTAAAGTCAACCTGTTTAGATGATTTTTTGGTATATCTAGGCCAAATAATGTCCGATTTGGGAATTTTATACCATTTTGGACTCGTAAGGATCAGTACTATCGACTGGCATCAAAAAAAGGAAAATCAAAATTTTGACCAGAATCGGCAAAATGGCAAGGGGTTACATCACGTTTTTTCTAAAAATCGGGGTCGGTTCGAAAATAAAAACTTTTCTGATGATTTTTTTAGAATATCTCGGGTAAATAATGTCAGATTTGGAAGTTTTATACCTTTTTGAATTCGTAGGGATGCCTACTATCAATTGCCATTCAAACATTTGAAAAATCGATTGGTTAAAAAAAGTGGTTGACCAAAACCCGATTCGTTTGTAAAATCAACCTTTTTAGATGATTTTTTGGTATATCTAGGCCAAATAATGTCCGATTTGGGAATTTTATACCATTTTGGACTCGTAAGGATCAGTACTATCGATTGGCATAAAAAAATTGAAAATCTAAATTTTGACCAAAATCTGCAAAATGGCAAGGGGTTACATCACGTTTTTTCTAAAAATCGGGGTCGGTTTGAAAATAAAAACTTTTTTGATGATTTTTTTAGAATATCTCGGCTAAATAATATCAGATTTGGAATTTTTATGCATTTTTGAATTCGTAGGGATGCCTACTATCAATTGCCATTCAAACATTTGAAAAATCGATTGGTTAAAAAAAGTGGTTGACCAAAAACCGATTCGTTTGTAAAGTCAACCTTTTTAGATGATTTTTTGGTATATCTAGGCCAAATAATGTCCGATTTGGGAATTTTATACCATTTTGGACTCGTAAGATTCAGTACTATCGACTGGCATCAAAAAAATGAAAATCTAAATTTTGACCAAAATCTGCAAAATGGCAAGGGGTTACATCACGTTTTTTCTAAAAATCGGGGTCGGTTCGAAAATAAAAACTTTTTCGATGATTTTTTTAGAATATCTCGGGTAAATAATATCAGATTTGGAAGTTTTATACCTTTTTGAATTCGTAGGGATGCCTACTATCAATTGCCATTCAAACATTTGAAAAATCGATTGGTTAAAAAAAGTGGTTGACCAAAAACCGATTCGTTTGTAAAGTCAACCTTTTTAGATGATTTTTTGGTATATCTAGGCCAAATAATGTCCGATTTGGGAATTTTATACCATTTTGGACTCGTAAGATTCAGTACTATCGACTGGCATCAAAAAAATTGAAAATCTAAATTTTGACCAAAATCTGCAAAATGGCAAGGGGTTACATCACGTTTTTTCTAAAAATCGGGGTCGGTTCGAAAATAAAAACTTTTTCGATGATTTTTTTAGAATATCTCGGGTAAATAATATCAGATTTGGAAGTTTTATACCTTTTTGAATTCGTAGGGATACCTACTATCAATTGCCATTCAAACATTTGAAAAATCGATTGGTTAAAAAAAGTGGTTGACCAAAACCCGATTCGTTTGTAAAGTCAACCTTTTTAGACGATTTTTTGGTATATCTAGGCCAAATAATGTCCGATTTGGGAATTTTATACCATTTTGGACTCGTAAGGATCAGTACTATCGATTGGCATCAAAAAAAGGAAAATCTAAATTTTGACCAGAATCGGCAATATGGCAAGGGGTTACATCACGTTTTTTCTAAAAATCGGGGTCGGTTTGAAAATAAAAACTTTTTTGATGATTTTTTTAGAATATCTCGGCTAAATAATATCAGATTTGGAATTTTTATGCATTTTTGAATTCGTAGGGATGCCTACTATCAATTGCCATTCAAACATTTGAAAAATCGATTGGTTAAAAAAAGTGGTTGACCAAAAACCGATTCGTTTGTAAAGTCAACCTTTTTAGATGATTTTTTGGTATATCTAGGCCAAATAATGTCCGATTTGGGAATTTTATACCATTTTGGACTCGTAAGGATCAGTACTATCGACTGGCATCAAAAAAAGGAAAATCTAAATTTTGACCAGAATCGGCAAAATGGCAAGGGGTTACATCACGTTTTTTCTAAAAATCGGGGTCGGTTCGAAAATAAAAACTTTTCTGATGATTTTTTTAGAATATCTCGGGTAAATAATGTCAGATTTGGAAGTTTTATACCTTTTTGAATTCGTAGGGATGCCTACTATCAATTGGCATTCAAACATTTGAAAAATCGATTGGTTAAAAAAAGTGGTTGACCAAAACCCGATTCGTTTGTAAAGTCAACCTTTTTAGACGATTTTTTGGTATATCTAGGCCAAATAATGTCCGATTTGGGAATTTTATACCATTTTGGACTCGTAAGGATCAGTACTATCGATTGGCATCAAAAAAAGGAAAATCTAAATTTTGACCAGAATCGGCAATATGGCAAGGGGTTACATCACGTTTTTTCTAAAAATCGGGGTCGGTTCGAAAATAAAAACTTTTTTGATGATTTTTTTAGAATATCTCGGGTAAAAAGTGTCAGATTTTATCCCTTTTTGAATCCGTACGGATCCCTTCTATCAATTGGCATTCAACTATTTTTTAAAAATCGATGAGTTAGAAAAAGTTGTTGACCAAAAACGGCTTCGTTAGTAAAGTTAACCTTTTTTTTATGATTTTTTGGAATATCTCTGCCAAATAATGTTCGATTTTGGAATTCAATAGCATTTTGACTCGTAAAGATCAGTACAACAGCAGCAACGTGAGCAATATCAGCAGCAGCAGCAGCATTCCCTTTTCCCATTCCCTTGTCTCGGGCAGATGTCTAGCTAACCCTTTGCTAGCTGTGGCTGCTTAGACCTATGAACTGGGCAGAGGCATTTGGGCAAATGGGCAATTTCCCAATGTGCACATAAATCACTCTCGCACATCCGCACACACACGCAAACACACACTAACAGTGTTATTTAAAGTGGGCAGCGGCTGTGGGCGTGGCACAGCGCACAAGTAAATCGCAAATTTCCAGCGCCAAATGGCATTAAGTCCGTCGCGTTATTGAGTTAAATTGGAAAATAAGTAAGCGACAGTTACAGTTGATGTTGCTGTTGTTGTTGTTGTGTTTGCTCTGTCCACAGCAGCTCTAGGGAGCAGGGACACGAATTTTCTATATTTGCATACCCATGTAGAGGGTTTTACAATTTTTTCACGAAATATGTAACGCATAATCAGCATCCGACTTGATATGTCCATGTCCCTCTGTCCGTCCGACTGTTGGTCTGTCTCTTTGTCCCTCTCTCTGTTGCTAAGCTATCATCTTCAAATCTTACATAGGTCCTTGCCGGTAGAACATATGTTAGAAACAGCCGGATCAGATCATAATATCATATAGTTACCATAGGAACCGTCGTTCCAAGATTATAGGAATTCTATTTTGGGTATCTTGGGTACCTTGAGCTTAGAGTGCTTCTTATCGCGCTGGCAGACATTTTTTCTGCCAATGCACGACATTTAACAGGCGCCCGAGTAGGGACATTGAGAATATTTCTTGTCAGATGTAATAGATATGTGTGGCTATATAGATGTGTATTATTACATTTTTTATCTTCAAATTCAATTGCTTGCACTTTAACACTTTGCTGTGGCTTCCCACAACCATTAGATCGCATGTGCGAGATTTACCAGGCGCCCGAGCAGGGACATTGCACAAATTTCCAGTAAATGCAATAAATTAATATTTATTTATATTGATAGAGCAAATATGTGCTTATCGCGTATATCCAATGCCAGCTGCAGGGTGTGCCAAAGTCCGGCAATTTAGTGCTTAACTTTTTTCCTTAGAATTTTACGACTTTAACTTAGCCTCACGGTAAATCTAATGAAAGCTAAGCAAGTAAATTGTTGTTGGGGTCAACTGTAATTCGACTGACCTACGTCACATTTAAGGGTAAACTAGGCCGGCGGCCAGAGAAAACAAGTACGTAAATAGCTTTTCCAGATATAAGCAAGTACCCGCGTACCCTCAAACCGACCCCCCCCCCCCCCGCACGATCGTCATGCGGCGGCCTGCTTGTAATTTGAGCTGCTGGAGAATTTCATAATAATTGTGTCTGTGTGGTGTTGTTGTTGTTGCTATTCGCTAGTCGTACATTTATTAAACTAAAAAACAACAGCAAAACAAAATAAAAAATACTGCTGTTATGTATATGCAAGAGCTGCAGTTTTTTGCGGCTGGCCAATTGCTTAACATGACTGCAGATACAATGTGCCCCGCTGACAGATACACTTATCCAGTTACATGAGGCCAAAGGAAATACAATAGAAAAAACTAAAACAAAAATAATTTGTTGAAATTTATGAATTTGAATTTATTTATACACAGAACACACACTCGTTATGAGGTCGCTTTGTGTGTTTGTGTGTGTGTGTGATTTCCGAAAAAGCGCGCATTTAATAGATACAAATGTATCTAATGAATGCAGCGCAACGCGTCGTTTGCCTGTCTTTATTCTAAATCCCCATTAGGCCGTGATTTATGTATTTCTATGTCAATCTCCCCCTCTCCCCCCCTCTCTCTCTCTCTGTCTGTCATTCTCTCACTCACTCTGTTTCTCTCTTTGCAGCTAGCAGCTCCCAGCAGAAGATGGGCAACGCCGGCTACTCATGCATCCGCCGCACCTTTTGCTGGCTCAACATCATTCTGTGGGTGAGTTTTTCCAGCTGGCACCGAGAGCTCGGCCCTGGGCGGATATGTTGCTGCTGCCAGCAACAACAACAACAACAACAACAACAACAATGGACGCCGGCAACAAAGTTCTCAGCCTCGTCTGCAGCGGAAACGCCAAAGTTGCCGCATTGTCTCGCTGCGCGTCTGTCTCAGGCTTTTGTTGTGCAACCTGGCAACCCGGCAACCTGGCAGGCGCATTCAATTGCAATCGTTTATCGATAATTGCCAGATGATTTCGATAGCACTCGATTGCGGCTAATCGCAGTGCACTTAACGTTTTGTCGCCGAAGCAACTTAATTGCTGGGACACAGCTCGGACTTGCAAGCTTCAAGCTAATTATCAATAATTATCACCTGTGCGGAATAAAGCTAGAATACTTTTCACTCTTCAAAAAAAGTATGAGGCTAGACTAAGCAGCTAGTAAAATATATAAACTGCTAGAGATCGCCTTAGAGGCGTCCGTACCAAGCGTAACGGCTTTAAAGTCTAAAAGCTAGTAGAATATATATAATGATAGATATTGGACTTGGAGGCTTTAGTATTAACAGCACACATTATTCTCTACTTTATCATAATTACTCTCCAATTATTAAAGCTCTCATATGTACTCTTTGCCTGGCTAAAGCGATGAGTATTTGGCTATAGCTTTTATTACCAATCCACTTAGTAAGGAGCTCTCGAAAAATTGTAGCTACAAATTAATGCAACTTGTTTGCCAGTCAGATAATTGGCCAAAAGCAGCTATCGCAAAAAAGTAGATCTACTAACAAATAACTACAATTTGCGGCAAAACAGTTGGTCCGCGCAATGCCGGGTAATAACAATTAAATTTGTTGCAAGCTTCCCTCGCTTGTTGCATTAAATAATATTAGAGATAAATGCTCACAAATTGCTCTTTGGTAAATTAGAGTAATAATAATTATCAATAGTTGTTGGTGTTAATCTCAAAGCCAAACGATTTGCCCGATTGAAAGTCGATAAGAAAAAATAACCGTTAAACGATAAGCGAGCGAACAATCGAGTTTGCGTTAACCAACACTAGCAGCAGGCAGCTTTTGTCTGCTTCTCTCACGCTCTCTGACACTGGCTCTCTTGCACAGTGCTTCGCTCAACTCTAACGATAATTGTTATCGATAAATTGTATTTGACTCTTTGAAGCTGTGCCTCCCTCTCCCTCTCTCTCTCTCTCTTACACTTGCTGTTGTGTACTTTCTGTGCTTTGCTCAACTCTAACAATTATTGTTATCGATAAGTTGTGTATGACTTTTTGCAACTGCGCCTCTCTTGCTGCCTTCCTTTCTTTCTCTTTCTCTCTCTCTCTTTCTCTCGCTATGTCTCTCTCTAACATTTGCTTTCTTGAACTCTCAGTGCTTCGCTTAACTCAAACGATATTTGTTATCGATAAATTATATTTGACTTTTTGCAGCTGTGCAGCTGCGCCTTCCTTGGAGCCGGCCTGTGGCTGCGCCTCAGCTACGAGGGCTATGCAACGCTGCTGCCACAGCATGCGGGTCTGAGCGCGGACACGATCTTCATGGGCATCGGCGGCATCGGATTTGTGGTCAGCTTCTTTGGCTGCTGCGGCGCTTGGGTACAGTCCCGCTGTCTGCTGGTGCTGGTAAGTGCATTTATCCACTTGGATAAATTTGCAGCAGCTTATTAATCTTGGTTTTTCCTACTGCTCAGTACTTTATGCTGATTGTGATGCTGTTCATGAGCGAGTTCCTGGTCGGCTCCATTGCGTTCCTCTTTCGCGGCGGACTCGGACGCACGCTGGCCAACGAGCTGCGCTTCGGCATCGAGCGCCATTACAATGCCAGCGATCGGGGCTCGCTGGTGGCGCCATCTGTGGCCGCCATTTGGGACAGTGTGCAGCAGTCGGTAAGTGTAAATCGGGCATATTGGTTGTGTGTGTACTGTCTACGTGTGTATTACTGAGGGCTACCTCGAGTCAACTTTGTAATATTCTCGTCAGTTATTTCATGTTAGATGCAACCTGCTTACAACTTGTACATTCTTATAGCTAGACTCAAGAAATTTGTCAGACGGATTATCAGATTAGCTCAAACACACTTTGTACAAAAGTAAGCTCTTTTTTTTAGTCAAAATCCGAATAAGGCATATATCTAAATAACTAACATATCGAAGTCTTAAAAGTATTTTCTTGCTTTAAGAACTTTTTTTCTATCCAGAATTTCTTAATGAAATTTCGCATAAATTATTGGGAATACTCTTTGAAGTACGTTAAATCTTTCAGCGCATATAGTGCGCTTATTTCAATCTTTTTTTTCTCTTTATCTTGAATTATTGTTAAGTATAAAACTTTTAAGGTTATGCAAGATTTATAAAAAAGATTAAGCTCAAGATTAATTCAATGAAGAATAATATTTACAGAAAGCATTGAGCTCAAACTTGATTCATACTGAAATTAAGAATAGGGTTATAAGCAAATATTAAGCTGAGGATTAATTCATGCTTAAATTAAGATAAGAATTTAAAAAAGATTGAGCTTTAGATTAATTCATATTTAAATTAAGAATAAGTTGTATATAAATAATTAATCTCAGGATTGATTCAAGCTTAAATAAAGAGTAGAATTCATAGAAGAAATTGAGCTGAAGATTGATTCATGCTTAAAAAGCCTTTGAATTTGCGGTTTTGCTGGGATTTAATATTCCGTCTTTCTCCGCGATTATATACGATGGATAAGGATATGTCAGATAAATCCCAGGCAAGCCACACATAAGATATATATTTTTGTTTTCGAAACTTTTTCATACTGTGCACAGAGTATGGCGCAGTCGGTTACAGCTGACTGCAAGGTTCTTGCTTGACTCAATTTTGTTCTTTGTTCTACTTTCTTCTTTTTGTTGCGACAGTTTGAATGCTGCGGCGTGTCGTCGTACGAGGATTGGTATGACATACAGTCGTGGAGCGGCAAGCGTTGGGTGCCGGACTCCTGCTGCCGCCAGCTGTACGATCAGCGCCAGCTGATCACCGAGGGCTCCGGGGATGGGGTGATGCGCGTGGATTGCGGCAGATCCGAGAATCCCACATTGTGGTGGGACAAGGGATGCGCCCATTCGCTGCAGAGCTGGTTCAATGGCCAGCTAAATGTGATCGGCGCCATCGGACTGGGCATTGCGTTTGTCCAGCTCTTCGGGCTGATCACCTCGATGCTGTTGTTCTGCACGGTGAAGCACAAGAAGGTCTCCGACACGTACAAGTCGTACTCGCCATCGATTGATCCGCAGACGCGCACCAGCAGCTGGGAGGATTGAACTCATCTCTAGATTGATCCGATCCTCCGCAACGTGGAGAATTTCTAAAGCAAGGCGCCGAGACACAGGCTATTGCAAATATTATTACCCCCACCCACCCCCTCTCTCATTTTTTTTTTTAGTATTATTTTTGTTTCCCTTCTGCGAAATGTGCCAAAAATTAATTTGTATTATTAGACAAGTGCTAAGGCGAATAATGCTCGTAACATATCTGTAGGGAGGCGAAAAAGTAATCTAAGCCCAAAGCTGAGTTCACACAAGTTTAGTATTTTTTTTTTGTTGCTTGCTTGCTTGTTTTCCTGCAGTATTTAGTGGTATTTTTGTGAAGTCAGCTTTGCGGGCTTCTAATCTATTAGTTAGCGGTATATCCATATTGTGATGTGCTCATCTAGTTTATACATAGATCAACATACATATATATTTCTTGATGAATATCTACACAAATGTCAGCTAAAATTTTGACCAAAAAATACCAAATGTTTGGTATTTTTCGACATTTCTAGATAGACATCGAAAGCTATATATATGTATATATACATACCATATCTAACCTGTATGTTATTGCACGGCAATTAAGACAAACGACAACAACTGCCCGCAATGCAATCAAAAATGAAATTAGCTAAACTAAAAAAAAAACAATTTATATAGCATATACATATATATATATAAAGTTATACGTTTATCAAGCACATTCCTAAACAAACATAACAATTACAAAAATTGTGTATAGGTTACAAAATAAATTAAACTATTTATTTAAATAAAAGTTATACAAAAAAAAATAAAAAAAAAGAATATGAACAAAATGTTGTTTGTTGTGATTTTTGAAGCTTTTGGAATAGTTTGTACTTATTTTGTTGTTTCTTCAGAGGCCCACGAGCTTGCCTCCAATAATGTCCAGCTGTGCGGTGATGCCCTTTGAGACGCTGCGCGCCAGCTCCTTGGGTTTCTGTGGGAAACGTGTACAAAAAGAAGAGCATATTTGGATGGTTTATATACTAATATATATGAATATCTTGTCTTAAGGTAATTACGAAAAATTAGAACCAATTCTGGCCTGTTGCGTGTTCGAGTCCTAACGAGGCAACCTTTGTTTTTTCAATTTATTTTTCTTACTGCTAAAGCAAACGAGCGTGTAGATCGCGATCTGCATTTGTTGTAGGCCGACCAAAGCCTCTTGCTTGTCTTTCAGAAAATATAAACATAAATAATTATATAAACATTGATAATAAAATCGATGGATATTACATGAATATATGTCTTCTATCTCAGGCTCGGGCTTAAGTTTGGTTGTTCTCTTAACACCACACTCGATTAACAATAAACAAAAAAAAGAAGTTGCTGGTTCAAACCCGTTTGGTTCGGAAAAAGCTTGCAGCCTTATTGTGGAAGCCATCGAAGAAGCTGCTCTATGCTTAATTTAATATAAAAAATTGCCTTTAGCTACATTTGCAGTTTCAAACCCGTTTGGTTCAAAGAAAACTTGCTTCCTTGCTGAGAATATCATAAAAAAAGGGCCATTTAATGCTCGTTTATTAAAAAAAAAAAAGAGGTCATTTCGTAGAGTGTTGCCTAAAATGAACAAAAATAGAATTGTTATATTCCAAATTGGATGAAAACTGATACCAAGCCAGAGAGGCAAGCAAACGCGCTCTTGAAAAGCTGCCCTCACAGAAAACTCAGCACTCAGTTCTTGGGATCGCTACAGCCTTGAAAATTATGGATGTCGAAATTCTGGAGCTCGGAGCTCAACACAAACAATTTGATTCACTTGTGTTTCGAGTCTCAACAACTGAGCGTCTCATAAAGTAAAACCAAAAAAAATCAAAAAGTTACTAAAAAAGAAAGAAACTTTCCTCAAAAGAGTTGAAACAAAGAAAACTTTCGCAAGGTAAAAAGTTCGAATATAAGTGACAACTTTCGTAAAATAAAGGTTGAAGAAAAGGGGATATTTCGGAATAAAAATGGATTTTCTCGATTCAATTCTAAACGCAATGGACGCGCCCCCCAACACAGGTGAGAGGCAAATGTAGTCCGTGATTCAATTCTCAGCTCCTACCCAACGAAAAAAAAAAAAACGCAGGTGAGCAGCAAAAGCAGCGCGAGTACATGGAGCGCATGAAGAACAAGCAGCGCGAGGAGCTTGCACGTTTCCGCAGCTATGTGCAGGAGCGCATGGGACGCTTTGCC
Organism: Drosophila borealis; assembly: GCA_035045885.1. Lineage (NCBI taxonomy): Eukaryota > Metazoa > Arthropoda > Insecta > Diptera > Drosophilidae > Drosophila > Drosophila borealis. The sequence continues at coordinate 399,159 of JAWNOR010000173.1, read as the reverse complement.
AAGGACGGACGAACCAGCATGGAGTTCCAGCCCTTTGACCGAATTCATCGAACCATCATACAGGAAGCGGCTGAATATGGTGGTTTTATGGCGATGAGCTTTGGTCGGGGCGAGGATATAAGACAGTCTGTCGTCTACAAGAAGGAACATCCGCCTGACGCTGACGAGCTGTTTGCCCGTCGCAAAGGTGAAGGCTGGAACAAGGAGATCGCCAGGCAGTATGCGGAGCGACGCAAGGATCGATCCAAGCAGGAGCAGGAGAAGAGCGAGAAGCAAGCCACAGCTGCTGCAACTGCTGCTTTTCCAGCTGATGCACTTATCCCAGCAACTGCTCCAGCTCCAGCAACAGCTGCCCCAGCTGAATCCTCCACCATCAACAGAATGCAAGCGTCTGGTTCGACGCCCAGCGCCAGGGATCACACCGAAAATCCAAATGCCGCAAACAAACCAGTTGTCAGCTATCGGGCCAAGTATGCTCATCTCATTGCCGAACCATCTACTTTGCAATCGGTGCGCGAGACGTCCACCAATCATAGTTACGGTTTTGTGCCCAGCCGGTTCAAGAGGGACAACCGTTCCATTGAGCAGACTTTGGCTGACATACAGGCCAGGAAGCGGCTGCGAATGCAACAGGATCAGGAACAGCAATTGGGGAGGCAGCAGCTCGTGCAGGGGCGGCAGCGGAAGATGCAGGAGCTGTCGAAGAAGCAGCAGGACACAAAGCTGGGACTCGTTAAGGAGCTGGCGCTAGGGAAGGACCCGTCGCGGGAGTCGGAGGACCTGAAGCTCGAACAGCCCGTGCTAGAGGGGCAACAAAACCTGGTGAAGAAGCGAAAGGTTGAAGTGCCACGGATACAGGAGCTCCTCGCATTGAGCGACGACTCGTCGGAGGAGCAGCTCGAGCAGCGAAAGCTAGTTAACCGGAAGGTTGACGACAAACTTCCAGTAGTAAAAGAGTATGGGTCGAATGAAGATTATTCGGAGAAAAGGCCGGAGATAATTTATCCGGATTGGAAACAAGCAAAGGAGTACGGGATGAGCGAAGACTCGTCGGAGGAGGAACAGTTCGAGCAGCAACATCCAGTGAAGAAAAGGCAGGAGATAATAGGTCAAGAGATAAAGGAGCTCGGTTTAAGTGAAGACTCATCGGAGAAACAAATGGTTGAGGAATTACCCAAAGAATTCGCATTCGGTAAGGATTCGTCGGAGAAACAGCTGAAGCTGGTGATGCAGAAGGTTGAGAAAGTGCCAAGGACAAGAGACTCGGGTAATTCTTTGGAGAAACAGCAAAAGCGGAAGAAGAAAAAGCTTGACAAAGTGCCACGAGTAAAGAAGCACGCGTTGGGTAAGGACACGACCGAAGAGAAGCAAGAGAAGGTGAAACGGAAGGTTGAGAATGCTTCTGGGGTGAGAAATTCGTCGGATAAGCATTATCCAGATTCGGAAGAGACAAGAAGACTTGCGCTGAGTGAGGACTCATCGACGGAGGAGCAGATCGCGGAGCAAAATCTAGTGACGAGTCGGAAGATCAATTATCTGGGTCTGAACCGGGTAACAGAGCTTGCGCTGAGCGAGGACTCGTCAGAGGAGGAGCCAGTAAAGCTGACAGAAGAGAAGCAGCTCGCGTTGAGTAAAGGTCCTTCGGAACTTCACAAAAAACGTAAGCAGAAAGTTAACAATTCGTCGGAAAAGCAGCAAAAAGGTGTCGGAGAAATGCCACCGGTAAAGAAACTCGTTCCGAGTGAAGACTCGTCCGAGGAGGAACTGCTCGAGACACAGAAATTGGAAGAAGAGCTGGACCAGGTAACGGAGCTCGCGTTGAGCGAGGACTCGGCGGAAGAGCAAAAGCTGGCGGAACGGATGGTTCAGAGAGTGGCAAGGATAAAAGAGCTAGAGTTATGTAAGGAATCCTCGGAGAAGCAGCTCAAGCACCAAAAGCTGCTGAAACAGGCAGCGAAATTGTCACGGACAAATGAGCTCACGCTGAGTGGAATTTCGGAGGAGGAGCATCTCGAGGAGAACAGGGAGCTTGTGCTAAGTGAAGAGTCGTCAGAGGAGGAGCAACAAAATCTAGTAGAGAAAAGGCGGGACATAAACTATCTAGATCTGAAAAAGGGAAAGGATCTCGCGTTGACTAAAGACTCGTCTGAGGATTCGTCAGACTCGTCGCAGGACTCGTTAGAAGAGGAGCAGCTCGAGCAGCAAAAGCTATTGCCACGAGATGAGGAGCTTGTGCGGAGCGAGTACTCGTCGGAGCGGCGGGAGATAAAATATCCGGTCCTCAAACAGGTAGAAGAGCTTGCGCTGAGCGAGGACTCCTCGGAAGGGCATCTCGAGTCTCCAAAGTTAGTGCATATGCGGGAGGTAAATTATCCGGATCTGAAACGGGAAAAGGTTGCGCTGAGTGAAGACTCGTCGCTGGAGTCGGAAGAGGAGAGTCTGCAGGTTCAAAACCAGCAGAAGTGGATGGTAGGGCCTGCCGGAGGAAGCGAGCTCGAGTTGAGCGAGGAATCGTCGCTGGAGTCGGAGTAGGAGCATAAGGAGCTGTTGAAGTACGTGGAGAAAGTGAGGGAGTGCATCCCAAATACTCTCTGAGAGCAACAGGAAGCAGGAGCTTGGGGTAGTCGGAAAGTCGAGGGACCATCAATTTGTCATCAAACACTAATAATAATAAAACAAATCGTGAATTTGAATTTGGTAATAGAAGCTAAGTGTGGGGGGTATTTGACTGAGGTTATAATCCGAATTGGAAAGGATCGCTATACCAAGGTCTGGGGCTAAGACTGCAATATATTTGTCTTGGAATAATTGTGATTCTATATTTTCTTTTCGAATTTTTAATTCCTAACATAAACCACAATCGTAACAGGAATCGGTTGCAAACAATACAGATAGTTTTCGCATCAGCCGCTGCAGGAACGAGAGTTCCCGTGGCTTAGTGCACAGATAACAGGCCAGAAGCAAGCCTACCACAAATAATAGACTCAGAACGGACAACAGCTCTTGCATAATATCGCTCAGATACTTCAAGGTGGGTGACCTTCTACCGGTATATATCGGATCGTGTCGCGATGTTATCAGCCGAGCCAAGAGCCCGAGTCTATCCGCGCAATGGCACTCGCCGGTGGGTTCCTCCATGGGTGCCGCCAGCTGCAGGCTGCCATTGTTCACAGTTAGTCGATTGTCTAATAGATATTCCGCAATTTGTCGAGTGTTAGCTGGCCCATGTAGTTCAAGTTCGGCGGACTGTGTGGCCAGTACCCTTGGCGTGACCTTGACCAGTCCAACCTTGGGTAGTTTAGTGCTCAGTTTCATGGACTGTAGATGTTAAAGGTTGCTTTTTTTAGAGGAGCTATTGATGACAGGAAACTAGAACAGACTTGACCTTCTTCTTGTCTTTCTTCACAACTTTCTCATTGACCTCAATCTTGTGCGACTTTTTTGCATTGTTCACTATCTTGGGGCTTTTGATTTTGCCAAGGGCCGTATGATTGGATTTCTCGTTGTTCGTCTCGCCTACATAGAACATGTCTATTGGGGGCACAACAATTTTACAGTCCCTCGGCCTCATATAGGATGAGTTCCTCCAGTCCAGTCCAATAATATCCTCCCGACTTGTCGCATGATTTGCCATACCATACGGATACATTCTAACGTACTATGTCTTAGTCGCCTGGGTATACCATGGAATAGTTTCTAATACAGTTTCTCTATTTTGGAAAGAATTTGTTTGTTGTGTTCGACTATGAAGAAAAATATGAATGACACCCTATGCCCAAATCAAACACAACCTAGTCTTGTCCATATTAACAAGGGCAGCTAGATCAACAAAACTGGTGTGCGTGATGAGACTGGGATCCATTAGGAACTATGCGGTTCGGCATTAGCTACAATATTCAAGCAAGAGCTAGTGTGCCTAAGTCGAGAATACCTGACTAGCAGATGCCCTGCACACAACAAATAAACACACACGCTCGCCGCCAACTGCGTTGCTTCCTCCCTTAGCACCGAACTAAGTATGTGAATAGCCAGCCTTGAAAGAACTCGGTCCCGATCGAACCCGATCCTTATGAACTATTCAGGGCTTTAAAATGGCATACAAAAGCGCCAAGCTCTACTTCTTTTTTTTGTGCAAGTGTATGTGGCAGACAGAAGGAATCATCTCCGACCCCATAAAGTATATATATATTTACTCGGTCAGCTTCAAAAGCCGAGTCGATCTCGTCATGTCCGTCCATCCGTCCGCCTGTCCGTATTTGTATGAACTCGTCGATCTCAAAACCTACAAGGGCTAGAGACTTGCGAGACTTGAGTGCGATTTTTTTGTTTCCGATAGTCGATAACTTGCCGCGTTGCCAAACAATCGATAAGAAATCGATATGGAAAATCTCTTAGGTTTTAAGAGTCCTAGCTTCTGGATTATCATATACAGATCAAGTATCTTTCTGAATAATGAATTAATCAATTTGAACTATCCATCAATTAAGCTAAAATTTATTGCTGTTTTCTTCGTGCGAATATACGAATAGTCTATAGCATAATAGGATCTACTATGGTAGTAGATCAGGAAATGTCGACTAGAGCCGACTTTGCTTTGTTTTTGGGATAATGGGGAATGTTTTCAAAAAGCCAAATACTCTTTATCCGTATACACTGTATAAGAAGCTATATAAAACATTTGGTGCATTTTGTTCTTATAATTTTCGAGCTGTGCTTTAAAACGCCTAATTAAAATCGCCTAAAATATTAAAAAATATCTTGAAATTAATATTCATGGATGTCAATCGTTTAAAAAGTATTCAAAATAAGCCAAATAATATTTATTTAGCCCAGAAACAAATGCTGTTTAATTATGTGCAACCAAATACGTATTTGAAAAAGTAATTAAATATTTTTTGGACTATTTGCTTAAGGTTCGACCTTCGGTCGGATGTTACATAAGGCGCTTTAATTGTGCAGAGCGTTGGGGCGGAGCGGCGCGACGCGAACGTCTCTTGTGCAATGCAACGTGTGAACAAGCAGCGCAAGCGAACACAGCACGCACACAAGAGGGGGGAGTGGGGAGACTCACCTGTATAAAGCTGTTTAGCAGATTGGAAAACGCCTCGTAACCGTTGACAATTGAGCGCGAGATGCCGTCGAACTTGTCGCCATTGTTGCCATATTTCTCATGCTCGCTGATGCCATCCAAGATGGGCACAGGCTGCAAGAGAACAGAGATGATCAGTGATCAGTAATCAGTTATCAGTCATCCGTCATCAGTCATCAGTGATGACGCATCAGTAATCAGTAATGAGTTATTAGTTATCAATAATCAGTAATCAGTCATCAGTGAGCAGTAATCAGTAATCAGTCATCAGTGAGCAGTGATCAGTGATCAGTGATCAGAGTTCAGTAATCATTAATCAGTCATCAGTCATTAGTCATTATTCATTAGTCATTAGTCATCAGTCATCAGAGTTCAGTAATCATTAATCCGTCATTAGTCATTAGTCATCGGTCATCAGTTATCAGTTATCAGTGATCAGAGATCAGAGATCATTAATCAGTAATCAGTAATCAGTCATTAGTCATTAGTCATCGGTCATCAGTTATCAGTGATCAGTGATCAGTGATCAGCACTCACGTGCGTTATGTCCGCCAGCTTCTGGTGCGTCTTGTCGTAGGCGGTGAGAACCTTCGAGGGCAGCGCCTCATGCTCCAGATTCACGGACTCCGCCGTCTTGGCCGGCATGGGCAGCAGCGCGATCTGTTTGAAAACGGAATCATATGGTATGTTAGCTGGTGTTCACTGTACTCGCGTGTTGCGCACCTTAAAGCCGGCCTCGCTGGCTGCCGTCGCTGAGCTCTCGGCCGCATCTTCGGCAAAGGCGTCGAGTGCACCGAAATCCGCTGCGGAGACTTCTGCATCGATGGGCGTGGCGCCATCCAGTGTGGTGGGCGCTATGGGCGTGCCCAGCGTCAGCTGCAGCAGCGGCAGCAGCAGCAGCAGCAACAAATTCAGCTTCAACATGATCAACAGCAACAACAACAAGAAGAAGAAGAGCTTGCGAAATGCCGCTTACGAAACGAAAGCAAAAGCGTAATTCGGCTGAAAACGAAATCCGGAACGGGCGGAATCTGGCCTCTGGACGGAGCTGCGTTCGGACTTGGTCTGCGCGCGGCGAGCTCCAAAAATCGACTGAGGCAATGCGTCTGCGCAACGTTTAGTTTTGTTTCTTTTTATTTTTATTTATTTTTTAACGTTTTCTTTTTCGCTTACATTTTTTATGATTTGCTTTAACCTGAACCTAACACACACATGCAGTGTGTGTGTGTGTAGGCACATTCAGCTATGGACAATAAATTTGCAGTTGGTTAGCTTCGACAGCTGCTTGGAGGAGGCGCAGTGCACTCACGGGCGAAAGGTGACACCTCATTAAGACATAAAGACTATGACAGGCAGACGGAGAGAGAGAGAGACAGACAGACAGACAGACAGACAGACAGACAGGTAGGAAAGGCAGACAGATATACACAAACGGACAGACAGACGGAGAGTCAGGCAGACGGACACACTGACAGACAGTAAAGCAAACAGACAGAGAGGCAGGCAGACAGTCAGACAGAGAGTCAGACAAGCGGGCAGACAGTCAGCGGAGAGGTTCATTAAAGGTTCAGCGCGGCAAACAGACTGAGACTAAACTTAATTTAAATAATAAAACTTGCTGACAGCTGTTAAAATGTAAATCTAATTACAATAATAAAAGCAACACGATTCATAATCATAATCATAATCATAATCATAATAATAATAATAACAGATGACTATTAATATCATCATATAACAACAGCAAATGATAAAAGTAAACAATACACAAAAGACACACAGCTTAGGCTGCGACTGCGCTGTGCTGCCGTTCGTTAATTTCGGTCTTTATAGTCCGATCTATTTGAAAATTTCAAAACTTAAATATGGCATGAAAAAGTGTGTATATACCAAAGCGCAAGACTGCGAATACTAAAATAAGTTAAATGTCAGGGATTTGGAATTTCCAGGCGAGTGAGAATATACATATATCAAAAAATTCAAATATTATAAGTAGATAGATGCATAATATCGAAATCATTATTTTTGTCAATATTATGGAAATAAAAGAAGCTATCGCTAAGAAATTTGAAAAGAGAAAATCTTTTTGACATATTTTAAATGGGTTCAGGAAATAATATTAGCTACTCCCAAATGAAACGGTTTGAATCCTGAATTCCAAAGTCCAAAGTGTTTAAAAAACGGAATATACAAAACTTTCTCAAAGATCCAAAATTTTCACATTTAACAAGATCCATTTTTAATTAAGTTTCTAGACTTTTGGGATTAGATCTATAAAAAATGTTTGAATAAAACATCTATATTATCGTAAATTTAAATTATTCTCAATTTTGCTTTTGATATTATCCAATTTCCAATTGAAAACTCTGAACATACAAAGGAGTTGCCAGACTTTTAAGATAGGATTTTTGAAAACTTTTGATTTCAGTTTTTCTTAAATAGAAAAAATCATTTACTTTATTGTACATTTTAGGTATAAATATTGCTTGCTATCACATTAAAAGTCAATCATATTACTTGTATAATTTGTATCACATAATCATTATAAATTGTGTTCGAGTCTTAATGTTGACCAACTGCCGCAGCTGAGACGCAAGCTGCAAGCTCTGGCAAAGGCAGCATTGCGTCGAGTTGGTCAATTGGTCAGATCGATTGGCTGGAAGGCTGGAACGAGATTTGCCAGTTGGTCCCAGTTTGCCATGTGTCCGCCGGTTGTTGTCTGGCCTGTTGTGCAACACGATGTTGCATGCAACGGGCGAACACACATTTTGATCAATTGGTTGTTCAACAAACATCTTGTATGTGCCATAATTGAATTTCTAGTTATTATTTTATTTTAATTGTGTTGTCTTGTGCTTTGTTGCACCATTTTTTTCAGTGACTTCAAATATTTGATATTTTTCAATATTTTTTATTTTGAGTAGTGTATCAAAATATTCGCATTTTATCACATGCTTCTCCATTTTAGAGTTTGCTTGTGTGTAGTGTATTTTAATATTCGTGTTATTTACATTTTATATTTTTTTGGCATTCTTCAAAAAGTCTCTCATTTTTATTCACATATTATATTTTTTGTTTTTTTTTTGTTTAGTGTATAAAAATATTCGAGTTCATCAAAAAGTCCCTCATTTTTTGCTCGTCTGTAGTGTATTTAAATATTCGTTTCAATCATAATCTTTTTTTTTTGTTCAGTGTGTTAAGATATTCGTTATATTTCGAAATTTTCTCATTTTCAGCTTGAGTTTAGCGCATTAAAAATTCGTTACGTTTCACATCAGTCGCATTTTGTATTTGCGTGGTATTTGTAGTGTATTTGTAGTATTCGTTATTTCGCATTTTCTTGATATTCTGTTATAATTTTTTGTAGTGTATTCTTTTGCTGCAGTGTATCACGTTATTCGGCTTTCGTTGAGTGCCGTATTTCTTTAGTTTGCTCTTGTTTTTTGGTTATTTGGTAAGTGTATCAAATTATTCGTTGCTTTCATCAAGTTTCTCATCTGATTCATTTTTGGCATCTGATGGTTTGCAGGGTATTCAATCATTCGCTTAACGAAAAGTTGGTGGGTATATAGAGCATATCGCTGTTGATGTCGTCCTCCAGTTCGATTTCCTCCTTCATCTGATCCTCAATCTCGGCAATGACCTCCTCGGTGGAGATGCCGTTCGTCACGTACTCCTCCTTCAGATCGAATTTAACCTTCTTCTTGATGGTGACTCCGGCTCTGTCAAGGAGCCGATCGCTGCTGAGATTGACGGACTCCTGGACGGAGGACAAGCGCATCTTCTTCTCACTCGTCGGCTCTTCCTTCTTGACCTGAACGCCGGCGTACTCCAGCTTGGGCGGTATATACCAGCTGGGCAGCTCCGACACCACAAAACGGGGCGGCATCAGCAGGCCCTGGGCGGGTTTGGCCTCCTCCTTGGGCTGGGTCCGCGTGGCCGCTGTGGACATATCGGACGCCAGTTTCAACAGCATTTTGTAGTTGTTGACGCCCATGGCCTGGCGGCGCTGCTCCTGCTTGTGGAGCAGCTGCTGGATGCGCTGCTGTTGCTGCTGGGTTTGCAGCTGCTTCTGCTCGCGCCGATGCTGCTGCAGGGTGCGCAATTGTAGGATATGATGCTGATCCAGGCGCCGCTGGCGATCGGTGCGCTCCTCGTCATCGATGCGCTGCTGGAGGGCCATGCGCTGCTGGCGATGGCGCTGCTGAAGCAGGCGCATCTCCTCGACGCCCTGCTGCCGCTGCTGGCGCAGTCGCTGCTGCAGCAGGCGCATCTCCTCAAGGCTCTGCTGCTGCAGACACTGCTGCTCCTGGCGCAGCTGGCTGATGCAATCCTGGCTGATGCACAGCGTCTCCAGCGTCTCCTTCATGCGCTTCTGCTGCTGCCCCTGCAGCTGCTCCGCCGCATTCAGCTGTTCCTGCTGCTGCTGCAAGCGCAGCTGCTGCTCCCGCTGCAGCTTCAAGCGTTCCTGCTGTTGCGCAAGCAGTTGCTCCTCTCGCTGCTGCTGCAACCGCTGCTGTTGCTGCTGCTGTTGCTGCTGCTGCTGCTGCTGGCGCTGATAGGCCGGCGCAAAGTAATGGGAGTGCTCGTACCGGCGCCGCTGTTGGGCCTGACTTGGATACGGGCCCCGTCTGCCGTAGATCTTGTCCTTGTGATCGGTGTGCACATAGAGATGAATGTACTCATCTGTGGCGTTGGGGTAGGGGCAGGACTATAATCTATAGAGAGATTTTCGAGTATGGTACAGCTTACCCAGGCTTAGCTTGAGGACATCTGCGCGCGAGGGACGGTCTGACATGTTTTCTTTGTCTTTTAGGTTAATATTCCAAGGAGCTGCACTGATACGTGGTGGGCTTACTCTGAATATTACTTGAAATCGAATGAGAAGGCCTGGCTCCTGGTGCTTTTCTACTTCTGGTTTTCAATATTGCGGTAAATTGATTTTTGCTAGTTTAGGTCTGCTTGAATGCTCCTTCACGTTTGAATGCCAGATTGCAAGTGAAACAGCTTCAAATATCACGGCCAACTTTGTTAACTTGGATTTCAAAACGATTTGTGGGCGTCCCCAGTGTTGGCAAAGGACTCGCAAAGTGGGTAACTCTTTGCGATGCTTACTCAAATAGCTGGCAACGCTGGTCCCTTTAGGCAACTTGTCATGCTCCAGGCAAATGCGACGCATAGCTGCCATCTCGCTTGCGCCTATTGAATGAGCGCATGCTCCGACAAATTACAGGCAGACACCTGAAATCAGATATGTAAATACTAGAACGAAGCATGGCATCTCTCTCTATCACACGTTGTTGCTGCTTAAGTGTTCTTTGGCGTTCGCAGGGTCCTCACACATTTGGCAGTTGTATTTGGTTCCGTTACTTTAGCCGGCTGCGCTGCGCGCACTCAACAGATTACGCTAGTGCGCTGGAGTGCGCATGACGTCACACGCACAATAATTTATTTGTTATGTATTAAATACATTTTGATATTGATTTACAGCTAGCTGTCATATGTGTATAGATTTATAATACACATTTAATTTAACAATGTAGTAAATAATTTCAGATAATCATTGTTAATGTTTTGACAAAATTCAGTGAGCTAAATATTTTTTAAACTGTGCGCAAAAAAAAAAAGAACTAACAAATATTGCGTATACGTCATACCGAAAACGCACACATGCACAGCTAAATAAGAAGTGCGTGAAGGATAAGCGACATGCACGTTTCGCAACGATCAAAAACATGACGTCACGCCATGTAAGAGGTTTCGCGAATATTTGCAGATTACGTTATTTGCCCAAATCCTAAAAGTATGCAATGTACGCAGCAATCTTTTGCCTGCACGTACGCTGTTAGCTTTTGGGGACTGCATGCAAATCGATGCGAAATCGAAAGTTTCGTTAAACTCGTGCTGATGGCACCAATTGAACGCAATCGACTGCCTATCGAACGTTATAAATTAATGTGCCCGGATAAAATACATAGATAAAAACATTGGCAGTTGTTCGCAATTTCTGGCTAAATTAAAGAATGTGACAATTTTTTGGGCTTGTCAGGCTGTGTCTAATGATTGCGCTCAGCGTCACGACGCTCTTTGGTAGCTGACGCAAGCGGCTAAATATTTTCACAGCTTATCAAAGAATTGTTTTTTGTTGATTCTTTTTTTTTTTTTTTTGTTGTCTGTTTGCTTTCGGCTTTTATTACAAATCGTTATTTATATATGTATATTGTATCTATACGTAGGTGTGGGCGTATAGTTTAAGTAAAGTAATTACGTACATTAAATAATAGCAGCTAAGCATTCAATTGTTAAATAATATTAACAAATATTCAACAAATATATGTATATAATATTGTATATATGTATATATAAAAAAAAAATTATCTTTAGTGTAGTTTAAAAAAAAAATAGATATATATTAATGTAAAATCAACCGCTCCGCCTGATGTGTCTTTGTACTTAGCATGTGGGCAGGTGGCGGCCACGCCTACCATAAACATATTGCACAAATGTTTTACAGCTAATTTGCCGCCCACAGTCAGTTGCCAAATTTAATGGACTTCTCCGGCTGCTGCATCTGCTGGCGGCCATTGTTGTTGCTGCCGCTGCCGCTGCCGTTGTTGTTGTTGCTGCTGCTGCTGCCGAAGCTGTTGCTGCTGCGGCTGCCATTCTTGAGTATGCCATTCGTCTGGACGCCGGCGCTGTTGCCATTTGCATTTGCATTTGCAATCGCATTCGCATTCGATGGCATCTTGCGCAGCGTCTCCCGCTTGCCCCGCTGCTCCCCGTACTCGCCAATGGTCACCGCTCCATGCCGCAGCGTGAGTCGCTGCTGCTGCTGCTGCAGCTGCTGACTGCCATTTGTTGTTGTTGCTGCCGCTGCTGCTGGATGTGCATTGCTGCGCAGCTGCACGCTGGCTGCCTCGTAGTCCGGCTGGGGCGTGGCTGGCGCTCGAATGCCGCCCACATTGATGCTGGGACTGCGCACGGGCGACAAGGGAGACGTCAGCTGCTTGCTCCTCGCGGCCAACTGCTGACCATTGCCATTGGCAATGTTCAGCTTGAGCTGCTGCAGCTGCTGTTGCTGTTGCGCCTGCTGTTGTTGGGGATTGGCAAACTGCGGCGGCTGAGAGAGGGAGGGGAAGAATGAGCGAGAATGACATAAAAAAAAGATAAGTAAATATATAAATAGAGCTGGCAAAGTGTGAGCTAGATATCATGTATACGCAGAGTTGCCAGCGTGGCCAAAATCCGTCTATTCCATTTGAGTGTGATCTAGTCGACTACAAAATACCCTGCAGTCGAATACTAAAATAAATAACAACAACGGCTAGCGGAAAACGGCTGTAAATGAGTGTGGCCAGCCATAAAAAAAATGTAAATGCAATTTGATTTTGTCGTTGGCAGCAATTGGAGATACTTCCGATTTGGAAGGAGACCTATGCGCGCCCAAAGTCAGGGACATTATAAACATACAGGCTGCGAACTACATATACTATTACGCGGCTTGGAAATCTTCCAAATCGTCTGGCTATCGTCGAATTGGAGGAGTCCGAATGCGGAGAAGATTGCGGAGGTCTCATCGAATCATAGAATAAGTTGTATTGTAATTATTCAGTTAACTTTAATTAAAGTTGTTTCCATAAAAACAGTAATATTTTAAAATAAAGCAAACAAAAATATAAAAGCAAATTGAGATAAGTTGTAACTCGTGAGTTGAAAAGCTCTTAATAGAGTTTTCAGAGCTTTCGGCAGAGATATAACCGGCAAAGGGTTCACTCGAAAATTAGAACTGGCAGAATTTAGAACATTCCAGAAATTCCAGAAAATATTGCCAGCATGTAAAAACAAAAACGTTCTAGTTAAAAAAAAAAAACCAGATAAAAATTTGTGCTTATCAATTGTACAAATTATAAATATGTATGTATATAAATATATAATTTGATAAATTAAGGATTTACAGATAGAAATCCTCAAATGATCAAGAAATAAAGATAAATTTAATTTATGAAGTCTAAGATTGTGTACCTAGCCATACATATGTGTACATATACAGATGTCAGAAGAATATATGAACAGCATGCGAATGGTACAGTAAAATCTCTACGAACGAACAGCTGCCTGGAGCGGACATCTCTTTGAAAATGGCTATTTCTAAAACTTACTGCAAAAATTGCAAGCAGCATATTTTTTCATGTATGAAATTCGCATCTCTCACCACATTCTGGCAGATGTTTAGATCAAGTGCAAACTTTGTAGGCCTTGTAGCTGATTTGCGCTCAACAGTTGACATCTCTGAACCGAACCACTTTTTTGTTTGCCGGTTCCTCTTTTTTGGTTCACAATAAACAAACGCAAATGAACTGGAGCCGGCTCGCAGCCTTTGCCTGTGCGCGTTTAATTGCATTCGCTGAAAGCCTCACACTCTCTCGCTCTCTCGCTCTCTCTCTCTCCGTCTCGCTTTAACTAAGTAGCTGCGATCTGCGCAGCTGGCAGCAAATTTGTATTGCAATTTATGGCCCTAGGCGCAATTACTTACCGGCGGCGGCAATTCCGGCGTGCCATTCACGTTGTTGTTGTTGTTGCTGCTGCTGCTGTTGTTGTTGTTGTAGTTGTTGTTGCCGTTAAGCAGCGACATGCGATTGCTTCCGTTGTTGGCAATATTGTTACCATTATTATTGTGGCTCTTGTTGCTGTTGCTGTTGCTGTTGTTGCTGTTGCGATAGCAGCTATCATCGGGCATAATCGAGGTGCGCTTCAGCGTCTCGCCGCGCTCCTGCAAATAGACAAAAGCCAAATGAAAATTAAAAACAATGAACAAAAACAAAAAAAAAACACTTTGAGCATTTAATTGCAGCAGTGATTGATTGATTGGTTGATTGATTGATGGATGGTTGGCTGGATGATTGACTGGCTGTTGTCGTTGGGCTACCTCGTATGTGGACATGGTCACCAGCGGGCGGCCCATGGTGACTGGCCGCATGGTGGGCATATCGCTGGCACGCCCATCATTGCTATTGCCGCCCACATTTTTGGGACGTAGCAAACTCATTGCTCGGTTGCCAATGGAATCTGTGCCTTAATTGAGTTACTCGCACTAGTTCTTCTTCTTCTTCTTCGATGTCTTCGTCTTCTTGTTCTTGCTGTTATCACTGCTCTGACACTGGCTGCAGCTGTTGTCGCTCGCAAATCGCTCGCTAGACTGGACGCCCGGGCATGCGAGCTGCTCGAGCAGCGCCAGCTTTGACGGCGGCGGCGGCGTCGGCTCACCTGTCGCAGCTGATAAGATAACAAGCGGCCCATTGAGCAGCGCACACACACACACACACACACTCAATTTGCTTGTGTGGTGAGTCATTGTGTTGGTGGTGCGGGTGGCGCGGCGGCTGCTGCTGCTGCTGCTGACAGCCGCCAGCAATTGTTGCAATGAGACAAAACGCTGTCCAAAAAAGGGAAAGCCAACTAATTGCCAAACGCAAACTTAGTTTGAAAAACCAAAAAAAAAAAAAAAACCCAATGACAAGGTCACTAAACAAACATCAATGTGTGTGTGTGCGCGGGTGTGTGTGTGTATGTGTGTGTGTGAATACATTTAAAATTTAGCCAGAATTCGTTCACAGTTCGTTGATGGGAATACTGCCAAAAAACCTAACTAGCTAAATTTATTAGCGCATTAAAATATTAATTTATTTTTTTATTATTAACATAAAATTGAACACTTTTTGTTTTTCAATTAATAAAAAACTGTTTGAAAATTGTTCTATGGTGACATATTAAACTAAAAAAATATTTAATAGATGCTCGATTTTTAGACTTTTATTGTGAGTTGAGCCTTCATTTTTGATCATTACTCGAGAATTTTATTACCGATTTTAATTCGATTTGCGATCACTGAAAGCTTACAGATATATGTAGCTATATAAAGCTATGTACTATAGTACATATCGAGTTTTCTCCAAATTTTTCAAGTCAAATATTTCAAAGTGAAGAATAATACACTACTTTTTTTTCGAGTTATCCCCGAAGTGTAAAGTCAACAAAATCGTAAAAGCTACGGCATCAAAAATCGTAAATTTCTTATCTATATATATACATATATAGATAGATATGTATATATATAATATATATATATATATATATATTAATGATAGCTTTGCGGAATAATATACGATATTCGGAATATTAGGTTTTAGTAGCGCAACTCCGAATTAACTTTTCGGTGCGAATGATTCAATCATCGATTGAAATATCGTTTACTAAAATAAAAGTAAAAACGAGTTGATACGAT
Source organism: Drosophila borealis (assembly GCA_035045885.1). Classification (NCBI taxonomy): domain Eukaryota; kingdom Metazoa; phylum Arthropoda; class Insecta; order Diptera; family Drosophilidae; genus Drosophila; species Drosophila borealis. The sequence continues at coordinate 383,788 of JAWNOR010000173.1, read as the reverse complement.
GTTATATTCACAGCAATTACGACATTTCTTGGTTTTATGGATCCTTTCGAATATAAGTATTTGCATACTTGGTCACATTTTCGATCGTCCGATCGTGCCTATATGATATAGTAGCTCGAAATTGAACAGATTTTATGCTCGCATTAATAAAGGTTACTTGAGAAACATATAAACTGAACTTTCGACCGATCGTTTATATCGTATAGAAGCTTCATGCTATTTTTAAGTCTTCGACTTATTAAATATCTAAGGTATATATTTGTCAGATGTTGATAGGAGTTTGCTAACTAGTAAATGTCAAGTTTGGTCAACAAATTCTTGAAAAAAAAACGTACTTTTTCAAATATATACTTTCCATGCCAGCTATATGATATAGTAATCCGATTGGGCCAACTTTCCGCTTTAGCAATAATTCCTGCTTAGTTTATATATATTTATTTGAAACTAATATTTGGATGCTGCTGCTATCAGATTGCAGCCGGCAAGCATATAACTATATATATATGCATATATACTATATGCTGTATCTAAATACATCAAGAAATAATCTGATCTGTATGTGTACATAACATGTCATGCATGCATATGCCCTGTGTGCACTTGCGGCAGGGTATCGCTTAGCCAAACACTCAACATTAGTGCAGACATTTATTATCATTTTTCACTAGAAATCAAATAACTTTCATTTCGCTTTGCTCGTTGAACTAGGCAATAAAGGACATCATAACATTGTGCAATATATATACATATATAGATATATATATATATATACATATATATATATTTAAATATTTATCAATCATTAGCAATAGCAGACTTGAGTGCGTGATATTTACGCGGTGACTCACAACAATCTGCGAGACTTAGGAATTATTCTGATTTAATAAAAGCATATTGACCGATTAAAATGAAGTACTCTCTTGTATTTTCAGACAGTGTGCAAAGTAAATAATCAAAAAGAAAACATTTAAGAGGTCTCTAGTCGGGAGTGCCCGACTAGGGGATACCCTGAATCTTCGTCTACCAAATAGAAGTAGGGGGAGGATGGATAGCTATAAAATGAATGATTCTTGATCCGTATATACTATTCTAGAAGCCACATTTTAAGTTCGCTGACTCTAGCTTTTAACACTAAAGAGATTTGCTCATAAAACAGGACTTCGTTATCGATAGTTATCGATTGGAAACGGGGCAACTTATCGGTTACCTACGTTCGAAATTTCAATTCTCTAGCTCTTATAGGTTCTGAGATCGACGCGTTCGCTTCGACTATTGATGCTGATCAAGAATATATATACTTTATGGATTCGGAGTTGTTTCCTCGCACTGTTATATACATTTGCACAAAAATCAGTATAGAAGGGGAAACAATATTAAAGTGAAAGCTCAGCTAATTTGGGCGGACACCTTCGACTTGTTTGGGCTCAAATATTTTTGCTAACGTTGCGCATAAAGTGGCCTATTTATGACGGACTAACTCTTAACTCTTTTTTACAACCTGAACCCATAGAAAATGGTTAAAAATGTTTTATTAATATTAACTGGCGCTGGGAAATAGTATCTCTGAACACATCAAGTATATATTTACATATGTATATACATAAAAAAAAGCCTAAACTTTGGCATTAATATTATTGCATAATATATATAATATGAATAATAAGAAATAAGTTGAACGAATTTGTTCCATTGATAAATATCGATTTTGGAACCAGGTTTCTCTTAAGCATTATTCGAAAATTTGCCAACACTTATTTTCATTTTTTATTAACAGTGTTTAAAGTTACCAATTGGAAGTAGTAAGCCTTTGTAGATCTATAGAAAAAAAAAGGTTTGCATAGCGTTAATTATCGATTTTCACTTATTGAAAGTTGGCAATAACTATCGAATGTCGCTTATCGAGAATTGGGAATGCATTTTATCTGGTGAGACGGACAAATGGGGATCAGCTAAAAGCCTCTATCTTGGATCTATATGGGGTATGGACTACTAGAGGATTACAGGGTATATCAACAAGCAGAGCATAAGCATAACTCCATAATTACTTGTAAAGTCCACAATTTTCGTTCATTTTTTTTCAAAATATTTTTAAATATGTGAACTTGGAAGAACCGTAGAAGGCGTAAAAGGAGAGCCGTATTGGTTCGCTTCAAAGAGCTTTCACTGTATATCAATTAATTAATTTCTTTTTTTTTGTAGTGCTTGGCAATTAGGTTTATCAATGGGGCTCGAGGAAAGACCCAATTTGCAGTTGCGGCGACTGTTTCGCTTCTCTCTCTCTCTCTCTCTCTCTCTCTCTCACCCCCGCTCTATCTGTTTCGCTGTTAGTCACTTGTTGTGCCCTCATTCACTTGACTTGAGTCAAGTGGCTAACAAATACTTCACATGGCTAACAATCAGCTGCAGCAACAACAATAAGAAGAACAACAACAACAAGTGCAGTCCGCAGCTCTCTTGACCTTTGCAAGTAGCCATTGTTGTTGCTGCTGCTGCTGCTGCTGTTGCTGCTGGTTGCTTTTGTGTGTTGCAACAATGCACCAGCAGCAACAACAACAACAACTGCATGCTGTGTGTGTGTGTGTGTGTGCCGGCTCACCTTGTGCTCGCTCTCATGGAACCCGTTCCTGAACATGCGCTGATGCGCGCGCTTAAATTCATCCATCAGCGCCGTGTGCTGATCGCCAACGCCAGCCGCAGTCGATGTTGACGTCGCGGTCGCTGTCGCCGTCGCCGTCGCAGTCGCTGCACCGCCAGCGCTTGTGTTGCGTTCGCGCTTGTGCGACACTTGTGCAACGCCGCCGCGGCTGCCGCCGCCATTGTGCGGCCGATCTTCAGTACGCTGATCGCGATCTCTGGCCCGATCGCGATCGCGACTCAAGTGGCTGCCACTGCTGCTCCGCTGCCCCACCAGATGATGCTGCTGCTGATGCTGCTGCTGCTTCTGCAAAAAAGACACACAATTAGCTGCATTCGGCTGCACGCAAGTCGAGCGTGCCCGACTAGTGTTTGCCCTGTAATCGTTTTTAATTGGGGTTCGGGCGAAGTTAAAGCATAAATAAAAGTTTTCTCAAACAGACCAGCCAAATTTGAAGTTGCCTGCTTTCCAAAATGAACGCTTGTCGAAATCGATATTTATCGATTATGAAGAAAATGATCGATTATCAATCAAAATCCAACTAAGCGTAAATATATATAGATTTTAGAGAAACAACAAATATTACTATGGTCTTAAGCTTGTATAGCTCTTAAAAAACCTAAGACTAAGACCCATCGATATTTATCGATTTTGGCTAAATTAAAAACTAATCGAATTGAATTGAATTTTTGCGCATTCGTTACACCAGAGTTAAAAATTATAAATCGGAAGACTTTAGCTTTTGTAGACCAATAGAAAAAACGGTTTGTAAATCGATATTTATCGATTGGCGCTTATTGAAAATTGGGAATGCATTTTATTCGCGTATGCCATGCTCATAGAGGATTACAGGGTATAGCGAAAACAAGCACGGCCAGCACTTCTCACCTCCTTGCGCTTCTTGAGCTCCTCGTTTATGGCACTGGAGAGGCTGCTGCTGTTGCTGGCGCCAGTTCCTACTGCTGCTGCTGCTCCTGCTGCTGCTCCTGCTCCTCCTCCAGCTGCGGCTGCGTTGCCGCTGCTCAGCGCTGCTGCCGCTGGCGGCGGTGGAGCAGGCGCTGAAACCGAGCAGCTGCGTCGCATGGTGGTGCTGCGGCTAACCGATAGCTCCTGCTGCTGCTGCTGCTGACTGGCATTGGCTATGTAGGTGCTGTTGATGGAGGTGCCGTTCTCGGTCAGCTTGATGATCGTCTTGTTGAGCTGCTTGTGCACCTGGACGGCGCCAGAGGCTTGGCTGGGCTCCTCGCGCACCGCTGTTAGCCGCTTGGACTTGGCGTCCGCCCAGCAGGGACTCTGATCGCCGGTCACGGAGCTGGCGGAGCTGTTGTAGCCGCTGGACTCGCCGGGAAACAGATCACAGCCGGCGGCGGTGCGCACCACCATGTCCAGCTTGCTGGAGCCCTTCATCACGGCGACGGCCTCGCTGAAGAGCACATCGGAGAAGTCGATGCTGTTCACGCTCAGGATTTGATCGCCCGGCCGCAGACCCGCCTCGCGCGCCACACTCCGCTCCTTGGTGAACTGCACAAAGATGCCCGGCTTCCACTCGGGCCCCTTGCAGATGCCCAGGCCCAGTTTGGTCCGTGGCGCCACATGCAGCACCACATTGATGTCCCGGCTGGCCGTGCGCCGTTCCGTCGACGCCTTGAACGAGCTCTCCGAGGGCGTGCCGCTCACGCTGGGCAGCTTCACCACGCTCCACGACAGCCGCTCATCGGGCTGACTGCAAAAATTGACATTCGTTAGAGTCTATCTTGGTGCAAATTATGATACTACGATGCCTTAACGAGATATGCCCCACAATAGCTTTAATCAAAGACTTTCTTCAAGGTTCCTTAATCATTCAACTTAACCTGAACCCAGAAAAAGCGCAGGAAATGAGTATATGCGTTATGTGCAAATATATTCAGGTAGAAGAAACTCTGGATTCAATTAAGCCGTGATTCCTTGTCTATCCATCTGCTGTAACCCTTTGATCTTGGCAACTGTCAAAGCTAGAGACTTGAAAATTGTAATAAATATTCTTCTATTCATATTTTCCTGCCGATATTTTCTTCTATTGCCATTATATCGATAAATATCGATTTCGAGACTTTGTTTTTCACTCGAGAATTATTGAGGCTATTTGCACCAAATTTGTTATTTAGTTTCTCGTGTATATACAGATGATAAATGCTTTACATTTTAAAAATAGCTCTCCTAGTAATCCCTGGAATTGACAAAAATCATCAATCCTCCTTTAGGTTAGAATCTTGCGCTTTGGTATGCCCACACTTTATGTATGACAACGCGAATTTCATTAAGATCGGACAATTAATCTCGAAGTTGATTAATAAAACAATTCCAGCAGCTTGGCGTTGGGTTCAGGGTACCTGCTAGTCGAGCATGCCCGACTAGAGCATTCTGTTTGTTCAATTAGTTGAATCAGGACTTACTCCTTGACTGGCAGCATGCCCACGCCGCGCACCTTGAGCGTGACACGATCCTGGCTGGCCACCAGCTGTATGAACTCCTTGTGCACCGCGTCCTCCAGTCGATAGCCGTTGATGCGCAAGATCTGGTCGCCGATCTGTGGGAAGAAGTGATGGCAAAGCAGCAAAGTGAGCGCAGTTCGTTCAACTGGGCGGCGGCAGTCACGTAGTCGGACGTGACCGACCCGCTGATCCACTGATCCACTGATCCACTTACGCGCAATCCCTTTAGCTGCGCCTCGCCGCCGTTATCGACGTGCGAGACAAAGAAGCCGATGCCGTGCTCCTTGCCGCCGCGCACCGCGAACCCGAACGTGGCGCTGCGCTCCGGCACCACCAGCAGCCGGCGCTGATGCGGACGCACCAGGCGCACCACGCGCAGCCGCGTGCTCGCCGGCATCGCGCACCACGAGGAGGCCGCCGTGGTGGTCAGCGTCATGACATCGCTCGAGGCGCTGCTCGTGGTCGAGCCCTGCATGCTGCTGCTGCTGCAGTCTGTCGATGCCGGCGTCAACGCCGACGCCGACGACATCATCATCATCATAATCTCCGGCCAATTGAGAGCTGCTGCTGCTGCTGCTGCTGTTGTTGCTGCCTCAGGCGCAACTGCAAAAAGAAAGAGCGAAAGGTGAGCTGCGGGCGTTTCGGGATGGACGTGCGTTGCGTGCCAATTGGCAGGTGAAAGAATGTGCTTAAAGCAGAAAGACAACAAACTGGATCTAAGTCGACGCTTTAGATGCCCTACAAAAGGCAAAAAACAAATGGATTCGATTGAAAAGCTTCGAATATCACGCAGAAGAAGAACAACAACAACAACTATTGCCAAATAAAACGAGTAAGTAAAGATATCTTAGGCACGCCGAAGTGTTAATACCCTTGCGGACATTTGTCTTACCATTTTGCAGATATGTGAAGCTCGTAAATGCTGCGTGTGGGGAAAATATCTTGGAGAACTGAATATTTTGCATTACAAAAAATCATTCTTCCTTTAGAGTTAAGACTCAACTTAGTCCAACCAATGAAGATATCTTGTTAAACAAAAAAGTTGTCCATACATAAAGCTACTCGACCGATCTTTCCTATGGCAGCTATATAATATATATAGGGGTTCGATCCGACGACAGGTTCCGACATATGTACTGCCTGCAACAGAAAGACGGAACTATGCACGGTTTCAAGATGATAGCTTGAGGGCTGAGAGACTAGTTCGCTAAGAAACAGATAGATGGACATGGTATTAATTTGCTGCTGATCGAGAATATATATAGTTTATGGGGTCGGAGAGGTTTCCCCCTATGCGTTACACATTTCTTTGCATTGACAAAATTATAATAGTAATAATAAACAAATATTCGGATGCTAACAATCAAGCTTATACAGTGAAACGTTTACGAATGCAGCGCAAAGCAGAATGCAAAATTCAAACTCGCTCCGAGGCGAGTAAATGTGCAATGTTGCCTAAGTAGAAGCTGGGCTCATTATTCCCAGCTATTCCGATCTACATATATATAAGACATTACCATTTGAGAATAGCTAGGCAGGTTAAAACCAATAAGGCGCAACAAATTATTTTCGATATTCACCCAGAAGCGTGGAAAATAGATGGAAGCAAAAAAATGTAAATGTGAAGAATTCTGAGGCCCAACCAAATCAAATTGCCATGACAACAACGTGCAATGCTTTAAAGGGTATTACAGATATATAGAAAACTTGAACTTGCAATTGAATTTCAAAATTTGGGTCGCACGCATCGAATGAGGCGATGCTCAAAACGTTTTAGCTGCTTTCACGCACCACAAACACAAACAGGCAGCAGCAACAACAACAACTATGACAACAACAACAACTGTGACAGCAACTTGTTGCTGCTTTTCGTATTCGCTGCATAATTTCACTTTTCTTTCACGTAATTCTACGCTTCACTTGCAGCAACCGACAACAACAACAACAACAACAACCGTCGTCAATCGACAAACGAGAAACAAGTTGAAAATTATAGAAATTTATTATTGAAATTATGCACAACACAATTTTAGGTATTACTTTTCCAGATGAATTTCGTTTTCGTTTTCCTTTTGCTTTTTATTTTTCTTTGAGGCCTGCCATTTCCATTTGCATTTGCATTTGCATTCGCATTCCCACTTCCATTCCAATTCGATCCATCATGTTGTTTACTGTGATTTACAGCGTATTTATTAACTGTTTATGTGGCTCTATAAATCATTTTTGTGCTCGCAGATCTTTCATAATGCCCAAATGGTAGCCCGGGCGAAAAGTTCAAGACACTTGCGATCCGAGCCGAGCCGAGGCGAAAAGCTCAAGCCAAACGAAAGACTTAGGCAACAAACTTGTTGCAGCGGAAGGGCCGCTGTTTGGCGGGCATTCCGCGGAGGCGCCACTAAATGATGATAAATACGTGGCGGCAAATTGTTTTGCGTTGTACATTACTTACATATATATATATATATATATATATATATATATATATATATATATATATATATATATATATATATATATATATATATATATATATATATATATATATATATAATACATAATATGTACATATATCGGTTTATGACATCCAATCATTGTCTATGCGAATTTCATGTTATTCATATTTACGATTGAGGTTAGGTATTTCGACAGCGGGCATTAGGTAAGAGCCGAAGCTGGAGCTGAGGGCCATGTGCCCAGATGCTGCTGCTGTTGATAAGATAACAGTGAGCGCACTTTTGATAACATTTTTAAACTATGTTAGACAATTTTATTAACAGTTCTACAACATGTTAGGCTGTTGTCTCAGCAAACTTTAATTCGGAAACAACTCTAATTAACATATCCAAGATAGGTGAAATTAACATTGCTGCTGTTAACATTTCCATGATTTGTTTAGCAGCTGCTCATAACAAAAACATGTTAAATAACTGTTAATTGAGCGCGTTCCCTGGGTAACATTTCTATGACCTGTTAAACAACTGTTAATAATAAATAAAGAGCTCTAATTAACGTATATATGACATGTTAAATAACTGTTAATGCAACACCTTCTCTGGCTAACATTTCTATGACCTGTTAAGCAACTGTAAATAATACAAACAGCTCTAATTAACATTCTTATGACATGTTAAATAACTGTTAGTTATTTCCCAGGTAACATTTCTATGAGGTTTTAAGCAACTCTAAATAATAATAAAATTGCTCTTATTAACATTCGTATGATATGTTAAAAACCAGCTAAGACAGCGCGTCCCCTTTGCTAACATATCTTTGACCTGTTAACCAACTGTTAACAATGTAAGGTGTTTTTTTAAGGCAATATTTATGTTACTTTTGACAGCTGTTAGTAAATCTTTGTTAAATGTATTTGGGAGCTATGTTAGGGCATTGTTAGCCTGTCAAAAGTATTAATTATTACACTTAGCATTCAGAAAATAAATATTAGCCGACTTTTTGCCTGCGTAGCTTTATTGCTTAAGTTTAACATTTGTTTTTCTACAGAAGAAAAGCCGTTTTCCGACCACATACCATACACATCATTTTTCATACAACCTTTTTGCATGCATCCATTGAATGTAAACTCACATCACAAAAAGAAGCTGCTGCTTAAAAAAAACTGACCCCTTTTTCTTGCAGCTTGATAAACGATCTGTCCATCAATCAAACAGCTTTATTAAAACAGCACTTGTTATTAATTGATTTATCAAAAAATACTTGTGAAGTTTAAGACTTGTTATTGCATGCAAATATATAGAAAAATATATAAAATTAACGTGTTGCCAAACGTGAATTTAGTTTATATATATATATATATATATATATATATATATATATATATAGTTTAAAGTTCTGACTGAGTAACATCAACAATCGATAACTTATCGATAGGTCAAGCATGATAGAGCTCATAAAAGAGATGTGATCTGGCAGGGCATGTCAAGCTTTAACATGTGCTTGCAGCATAGCCAACATTCAGAAGGCGCAGCTAGGCAATTGTCAACTGGCCGACAAATTTGACTGTTGGTTGACGAGAGTTGTAGATAACATGAAAAGCAATATAACTGCTTGTCAGCTAATAGAAATTCTGTTAGAGACATATGAGAAAGTGTGTCTGGACTGAGTGATATGGACAATCGTTAACTTATCGATAGGTTAAGCATTAATATCATGATGCATTCTTAAAACAATAAAATCGAATTAGTTTCTGGCAGGCACATCTGGCTTTAACATATATTTACAGCTGCGCAGCAAAGCAGTTGTCAACTGGCCGACAATTTTGACACATGGTTGACAGGAGCTCCAAAAGATGATCAGTGACAATTGAGAAAGTGTGCCTGGACTGAATGACACGAACAATCGATAAATTATCGATAAATAGTCAAAGAGTTAATTTTCGATCTGGCAAGCATTTACATATGCTCGCAGCGTTGCCAGCTTGCAAGGCTTAGAACGCGCAGCTAGACCATTGTCAACTGGCAACTGACAATTTTGACATTTGATTGACAGGAGGCTGGCCAAATGGAATGCAATTCAACAGCTCTTCACATTTTTGAGTGGCAGTTGCCCGGTCTTGCCCGTGCAACACAATTCGCCGGCTAATCGATAGCTCAATAATGGACTACCCCCAATATCAAAGTCATCGAATTGATTGCCGCTGTCAACGGCATAAAAAGGCATTCCAATGCGAGAGTGCGAGCGTCATTCGGCTTTCATCAACAGCATCCGTCCGCGCGTTCAAGTATGTCTCTGCGTCATTCGTCATTCGTGAACCGTCATTCACATCCGCCGATGTTGTTGTTGTTGTCGTTGTTGTTGTCGGCATCTCTGTTAGATGCAAGCGTCTGCTGTCCGAGCTGCCAGCTCCGAGCTGAGCGTTGCGATGCTGGCTAATCACAAAATAGCCGCAATATCGCAACCGCATTGAGCATAATTACAATGATAATCGCCAAGCCGAGCTGCAGCAAATTATTTGGCAGCTACAATAACAGACAACGAGACTTCCTATCAGGCCGCCGCCCCCCCCCCCCTCCCCCTTCCCCTCTCACTCTAGCTAGGAGCGCGGCGGGGCCAGGGAAAGCGTAGCGACTCTTGACTGGCCTTTCACCTGCCTTTGAACCCGAGCGGCGACTTGTTTACCTGGCAATTAGTTCTAATCACACGCCACTTCCGGCCACGCCCACTCGCGTTGACAATTGAAAAAGAAGACCAACAACAACAACAACAACGACAACAACAACTGCTTCTGGCTGTCGTCTGTGCCTTGACCGCCGCTGTCATGGCTCATGATTTTAATTTATATACAAAATTAAAGCTCAAATTTCCATAGAAGTCGTTAAAGCACTTCTTTTTTTCTTTTTTCCTCTCAACTTTCAAGAAATTGTTGCTTGGAGAAAAACCAAAATGAAAAAAAAAAATTAAAATTAAATAAACAAATTTTATTACAAGCAATTTTTAAGCGTGTTGCGTGTTCTTCGGCTGCTGCTGCTTCTTGTTTTACAGCTTGTTCGCTTGTTGCTCTTAAAAAAAAAATAATAATAATAAAAAATATATAAAAAAAAAGGTAGTTGTAATTATTTTTGCCGCTTGTTTTTTGATTTTTTTCCTCTGTAAATCGTGACTTTCTCTGCGCACGGCCATCAAAATAATATATGTTTTTTTTTTTTTTGGTCTTAGTTGTTGCTGCCGCCGCAGATGCTGTTTTATGCAGCTCTCGTGCGTCCAGCCTCCGATAAAGCTGGGCTGCCCAAGCGCGAGCCCAGCCCCAGCTCGAGATATTTCACTACACTTTAATTATTTCCAGTTATCACGTAGCACTCAACTGGTTCTCATTGTTTTTGCTGCTGTGCGTGACATGCGCTTCAGCTGCTCGGATTTTAGTGTCGCATTCAAATATTTCAGACTCACACAATTGATAAATCGAGTAGAAACTAGAGATGCAGACAACATTATTTCTAGCTACAACATAAGCTTAACATAACGGCGCTCTATTTCGTAACAGCCGCTTAACAGCACTAACAAAAGCCTTACATAGCCTGTTAACATTCTGATAATTGCAATGTTTATACCACAAATTTCCATTCACAATACTTCTCGAGCACTAAGATAGCTAATGATTTACAATATATATAATTTAACATTTCATTTTTTCTCCGATATTATCTTACATTTTTAATCGATATATATCGATTTTGAGATATGTTTTTAAAGCATAACTCGAGAATTATAAGAGTTACATACGCCAAATTTGGTATGTAGTTTCCTGTGTAGTGTGCACAGATCCAGGACATTTCACTTTTTGGCCATTCCATCATTCCTCATTCCATCCCAAAATGGGCAAACACATATTTTTACAAAATAGAGCCTTGCGCTTTGGTATGCACGCACTTTTCAATAGCATATTCGAGGCCTGAAAATTGCATCAAGTTTGAACTAAAAACAACTGAGTTAAGCAAGAATATATTTACCCAAGATGTTGGGTTTTTTTAGGAAGAAGGCGGAATGTTTGCAAAAACTTTTGACTTGAGCACGCTTTCTCGTTTATTTTGTTTGCGCCATAGTATAAACTCGTATGGTAAAAACAGCTTAACTCTTTGAATATATTTTGAATAAAACCATTTCTCGAGAAGTCTGTTTAATCTTTGGCGTGTCAGCAAACGCATTTTTTCAGTCATTTAAAACAACTTCAAATGCCAAGTTCTGCTTTAATCCTAACATGAATCAACATCGGATATATAAAGCTCTATATAAATAATCGAACAGAATATAATGCAACTACGGAGATACATGGCACATGGGCTGTATGAAAGGGTATTTAGTTTCTGCTTGTTTTCAATGTTTGTCTAACTGCAACGCCCATTAAAAGAATTTAAGTCGAGGTGCATAAAAACCTGTTGCCACAATTAGAGGCACGCGTGCCTGCCCCATGCCGCATGCCGCATGCCGCAATCGAAAGAAAGAATTTGCAGAAGAGGCGGCTTTGGGCGAATGACAAAAATTGACAAGTGTAATCGCAGCGCATTCAGTGGCCAAAGCCACTGTCAAGTGTTCTGCTTCGAGTCGAGTCGAGTCGAGTCAAGTTTGTTGCCTAAGTCTTTCGATTTGGTAGCCCAGCTGACGTCGCACACTGACAAAGGCAGCGACTGCCTTAATTAGTCGCTAGATTCAAACAAAAGCCGGCGAGCAAAGCTTTTAATTGCCACCGCAAACAAGTCAAATGCTAAAATATTTACATGCAATTTTTATATTTTCTTCAGCTTTACTTTAGCTAGTTTTTTTTTTTATTATTATTTGTTTGAATGCGCATCATTTAAATATTTGATTTTGTGTCGTGAGAGACAAAAGAAATTGCCATAAATAAAAGAGAAATTTGCGCGGTGTGCAATTCGACAATTGCACACACACACACACACACACGTGTCTTGTATGTGTGTGTGTGTGTGCGCGCTTAACTGGGATGCGCACCTGCAGGCTTTTACTTCCGCTGCTGCTGCGGCCAATCAGGCAAACAAATAAACGCACGACTGGCCAACAACGTGACAAATTGTCGAATTTAAGCCCACACCCCTAGCCCCCCCCCCCCCTTGCGTCCCGCACCCCAGCCAGACCCCTGGCCGCTGGCTGTGGCACAGCATGTAGCATTTTTCTGGTGAAACTTGGCTGCTTTTTTGCTTCTCCTTTTTTTTTCGGCGACTTATCGCCAAATGTGCAGCCAATGTCAACGTGGGTTATGCCACAAGAGAAAGAGACAGACAGGGAGACAGGGAGACGGGCGGTTGGAGAGACGGACAGCCGTTGAGCGAGGAGGATGCTTATAATCGTGCTGGCTGCAGATGCTGCATTTGGTTGCCAGGAAGCGGCTGGTGGCAGCCTCGGGTGGCAGCGTCTGCGCCGGCAGCAGCCAATGCTGACAGGCTGCTCCTTTGGAGAAAGCTGTCTGCGACTTTTACTTGATATCGCGCGAATGTCTGCGGCATCGTCTCCGGCAGCATGTTGCATGTTGCCTCATTTTAATTGCAGAACATCGCTGCCAGAGCGAGAGAGAGAGACGCTGGGCGTTGCGTCCAGCCATGAAAGGATTGTCGCGTTTGTCGCGCGCGCTTTCACCCAGCGGCAATTAGCTCCTTATGCAACGCGGCCCAAATGGGCAACCGTTGCTCCGGCGACAGCAAATTGGACGCTTGCGCCAGCCCGCCGATTAAATGCGGCTCATATGTGGCAATGGGACAGCAGCAGCAGCAGCCGAGGCAGCCGCGACTCAAGTGAAACGACAGCAGCAACAATTTTTTCGCGCTTCAAATCATACGACAATAAGCTAAAGGGGCAGCCAGAAATGGAGGGGGTATTGCCTGAAATTGCCTGGCATTTTTCATTTCTTCTTCTTCTTCTTCTGCTACAATGGATTTGCGTGCAGATGCGAGACAAACGTCTTAATCGCAGCGTCGCGCTGTCTGCGAGATGCGATATCTTTGATTTGCCATTGCAAGTTGCGTCAGTTGCGCATTCAAAAGCCGCCGCATGGAAAGATTGTCGAGTGTGGCAACAGGGGGGAGGGGCGAGATGGTGGGTAATGGTTAGCCACCCACTCGATGTGGCGCTTAGTTGTGCAGCTAACGCATACACTGAACAAAATGCAAGTGCCAAAGATGCAAATCATTTGATTTGAAGCTGGCCCTGAAATTTGTAACTAGCAACAAGAGGCAAACGAATATTAAATACCCTTGCAAATGTATATAGACGACTTGAAATTTGTAATATCTAAAACGAGACCGCCGAATATAAAATATCCTTACAAATTATGTGCACACACGACTTGAAACTAGCTACAAAAAAAAAAAAACGCCGAATACGAAATATTCTTACAATTTATGCACGACATGAAATTCGTAACTGGTAACAAGAGAGCAGCGAATAATAGATACCCTTTCAAATTTATAACTGGCAAGAAAGGGGACGCCGAATATTTAATACCCTTACAAATTACTTGAAACTTATAACAAGCTACAAAAGAGCGCCGAATACGAAATATTCTTAACAATTTATGCACGACTTAAAATTCGTAAATGGTAACAAGAGAGCACCGAATAATAGATGCCCTTTAAAATTTATAACTAGCTACAAGAGGACGCCGAATATAAAATACCCTTACAAATTATGTGCACACACGACTTGAAACTAGCTACAAAAAAAAAAAAAGCCGAATACGAAATATTCTTACAATTTATGCACGACATGAAGTTCGTAACTGGTAACAAGAGAGCAGCGAATAAAGGATACCCTTTCAAATTTATAACTGCCAAGAAAGGGGACGCCGAATATTTAATACCCTTACAAATTACTTGAAACTTATAACAAGCTACAAAAAAGCGACGAATACGAAATATTCTTAACAATTTATGCACGACTTAAAATTCGTAACTGGTAACAAGAGAGCACCGAATAATATATACCCTTTCAAATTTATAACTAGCTACAAGAGGACGCCGAATATGAAATACTCTTACAAATTATGTGCACGTCTTGAAATTCGTAACTGGTAACACGAGAGCACCGACTATGAAATACTCTTACAAATGAATATAGAGACATCTTTCTATAAGAAGACATCTTCGTCTCCATAAAGTATATACATACATATATTCTAGATCAGCATCAAGTGCCATGGGAATAATCGGGCGAAAAGCTGGTTCTTGTATGTTAAACTTTTGATATCTTGACCAACTCCGGCATTAACTATTCAAACTATGCTGCTTATATATGAGTCGAGTCTTATCAAGATCGCATTACTATATTATATAGGAAAAATTGATCGCAAAATGATTTTTTGTATGCCAAACTATTCTGTTTTCCAAGATATCTTCGTCAAAGTCGAGTTTCCCTTTTCTCACACATCTGACAAAAGCCGTAAATCTCTGGAAGGGTATCAAAACTTCGGCTAGCCGAATTTCTCGCACTTTCTCGTTGAGATAAACAATTGTTTTGCTCAGTGCAAGCAGAAGGTAGTTGCAGCAGTTGCAGCAGTTGCAGCTGCTGCTGATGCGATGCTATTGAACTTTTGCTATTTGCCAAGATTCCCACACACCTGCAACAGCAGCAGCAACAACAACAACAACAACAGCAACAACAGAAAGAGCCTCCCACTTGCAGCAGGCAGCGTGTGAAACGTTCGACGCGCCGATGTTTTTGAGGCGTGACACGAAACTTTGTTTCAAGTACGTTGCTGTTGTTGTTGTTGTCGTTGTTGTTGTTGTCGTTGCGCCCTAATGCGATTGTCAGGGTAAATGACCGACGAATGGCGGCAAAAATTGAATTGTTTTGCATAAATTGATGTTGTTGTTGTTTTAATTGAAGTGCGGCCGCTGCGGCAAGTTTGTTGCCCAAGTCTTTCGTTTGCCCACGCGCACAGCTGCCGCAAAGGATGACGCGCGGCAACAGCTGGCGGCGCGCAGCTGCCAGGCAGCAAAACAAAACATAGAAAAGTATCAAAAAAAAAAACAGAAACAAATCGCAACGGGCAACTGTCTGCCCCACAGAAACTGGCTTAACTGGGCGTGGCTGGCGTCTGATAAGTCAGCTGCAGGCAAAAGATCCTCTCTGCTGCCCCGCCAGCGAAAGTTTAAGTTGCCCGCAATCAGACAGCCGACTCCCCGCTCCCTTCCCCCTCCAGGCACTCTTACACGCGCCTCTGTTCTATTGCATTGCCCAATTGCGTTGGCAAATTCCCGCATTTAAAATCAAAAGTAAAACAGGTTAGAACACGATACGATTTGCTGCTACACTTTAAAGCGAACTAAGCGTCTACACTGAGCGAAATCAATGTGTTACTCGCAATCTATATGGGCATTAACGAAGAATTACAGTGAGAAGAACTTGAGCAGGAGAGCAAAATGGTTTTCAAAGAGGCTCAGACTTTATCTGGTAAGAGTTGGATTATGCCCAAGGACTATGAGCAGGAAGAAAGATAAGTTCGAGAGAGTAATTCGCATTGAGTTGAAAGCAATAAGCTGCTGTCTGAATGCATTCGCTTGATAAATTGATATTGATATATTTTTAGGTGCTTTTAATTTGCATTTTAAAGGATAAGTTAAGCTTGAAAGAGATAAGTTAAGTTTCAGCTGTAAGGCGACAAATTTTAACTGAAAGCTTTTAATTTAAAAGAAGCAAATTATGTTAGAAAAGAATTGAATTTGATAGAGATAAGTTAAGTTTTAACAGAGAAAGTTAAGGTTAAAAGTGTTAACTTGAGGCTTAAAAGGATAAGTTAGGTTAAGTTTCAGCTTTGAAGCGACAAATTAAGATTACAAGATTTCAATTTAAATGGGATAAGTTGAGTAAAAGATCGAATTTAAAGAGAAAAGTTACATATTACAAGGATAAGTTATGTTCTAAAAGGATAAGTTGGGCTACAAGGCGATAAGTTGAATTTCAAAGGGATAAGTTAAGCTAAAGTTTTAAAGCTAACAATTAAATTTAAAAGGTTAAGAAGGTTAAGTATGAAGGATTAAAATTTGATGGAGATACATAAATGTTTTAAAAGGGTAAGTTATGTTTTAACAGGATAAGTTGAGTTTAAAGGTGCTTCCTTTAAGTTAAAAGGATAAGTTAAGTTAAGTTAAAGTTTTACATCGACAAATTAACATCGAAAGGTTTCAATTAAGATAATAAGATAAGTTAAATCAAATATATCCTATACATTTTAATAGAGATAGGTTATGTCAAAAGGATAAGTTGGTTGTAATTTAAAAGGGATAAAAGGGAAAGGTTTGGCTTTAAGGCGATAAGTTCAGTTTCAAAAGAGTAAATTAAGTTTAAGTTTGATAACGACCAATTAAATTTGAAAGGTGTTAATACTAAAGGGATAAGATAAGTTCAAAGGCTTTAATTGCATAGAGATAAATAATGTTGCATAAGCGATAAGCTACATTTAAAGGGGTTAAGTGAAGTTGAAAGCTGGCAACGTCTAGAGGAATGCGTTAAGCTTTAATGGATAGCTTAAATTTCAACAAAAATATGCATAAATAAATAATGACTGTTAAACAAAGTGCAGCAATAACAGCTGTTAAAACACGAATTCTAGCTGCTGTTAGGTAAGCAGAATGTTAATAAGAGCAGCTGTAAAAAGCGAAAAACTGCTGCCACAGCTGCATTTTTCAACGCAAATTTGATTTAGATTCCATGAAGCAGCCGTGGCCAAAGAAATGGAATGAAAAATTGTAGAATTCTCAAGTATTTCCTGGAGATCAACGCTTAATTATGAGCTCTGTCTTCCGTCTAATGGTGGAATGGTGTCCCACAAGGTTCCCTTTGGCATGTGTTATACATGCAGCCAGAGATACCCTTGCGCCAAGGTATTCACAACAACAACAGCAGCAATTGAAATCTGTTTGATGTCGGCAGCTTTTGTTGTTGTAGTAGTGTAAAAACTGGCTCGCTTGTGCGACCGGCTGTGTCTGCGACGGCTGCTGCTTATCCTACAAATGCCAATCCGCAGCGCCAACCAGTCCGCAAGTCCGTCCGCCTGTCCGTCCGCAAAACAGACTGTTAGACTACAACAAAAATACACAAATAAATATGCCGTCCGAGGCGGCCAACTGGCTGGGCAACTGCGGCTGCGGCTGCGACTGGGTATTGGGTATTGGGATTGGGATTGGGACTGGGCCGTTGGGCGTCCAACTGGTTGCTGCTTGCCGGCAGTTTTGAATTACAAAAGGAGCCTTTTTATGGGGCCGCCTGCAACAACAGCAGCAGCAGCAGCAGCAGCAGCAACATTTTTATAATTTCAATTTTGTGTATCTATGAGATACGCTTCAACGTGAATTGGCATTTTGTATTATGCATTTTATACCCCGCATAGCGGCAGCTGCTTACATAGGGTATCTTATTGTTTTCATCTATAGAAATAACTCTCATGTCGCCAAACGTGCAGTCAAAACTCTCAGACGAATCACTTTTTGACATTTTCTCTAACTGTCAGGCAAATCACTTTTCCACATCTGATTCAGTTGACATGCATTCTTATAAGCCAGACTAAACTGATTTATATCGTTTCGATAAATTGATGTCCTAACTCCCAGTCGAATCGCTTTCCTATCTTCCAGACGAATCGCTTTCCTATCTTCCTGTCAAACTGCATTTTAGTCATTTTCCCATCGAAGGAGCGTAACGCTTTCTTGACTCTCGAAACACATTTTCTCCTATTTCCAGCCTCGCTTTGTCTTATTATCCATACAAAATGTTTAGGGCTGCCCCAATCGTAATGCAACCAGACGTTTCTTATTTTAGGTGGACGACAAGTACGCGATAACAATCAACAATATTATCAACATTTAGCAATTCGTACTACTCAAGTGCATACAGTGAAAGCTCTACTAACGGTTGGCTACCCTAGCTTCCAAACTATTTCCATACTTTCCAAAGAGAGTGCCCGACATTGGGCGTACGTTCTCTTGTTCGGAGGCGTTAACCATTTTTTTGTATAGTAGCAAATCTAGCTTTGAAGGCAATAAACAACATCTTTTAGCACCAACAAAAAAATCGTACAACAAACAACAAATGCAGCCAAAAAAGAAACATTCACTTAGAACTTAGAATATATTAATTCTTCCACTTAATTGAACAAACTTCTCTGGCAGGCTTAAGAAGCTGAAAGCTTGAATATTCGCTCGAGAGAAGTGCCTTGGCACAACTACAGGGTATGTGTTAGAGTGCAGCACACTAGAGTCGAGCATTTTGAGTGTTTGTTTTTATGCATTTTGCAATACTGCAAATACCGCAATTTGCATGTGTTTGCAGTGTGACCAGCGTCAACGGCAACTCCAACGCCTGGTAATTAAAATACAATTAACGCCAGCGATTGATGATGATCATAATAGATGCTGACGATGACGATAATGTTGATGATGATGATGACGATGACGAGTGTCCAGGAAATGCAATTAACCGATTGGCCCACAAGTCGCCAAACGCCATTCGAAAGTCTTTTGCCCCGCGCTGCAGACATACGGCTCAAGCCTTTGGCTAACACTGATTGAGAGCGACTGCAACTGTGTGTGTGTGTGTGTAACTTCAATGCGGCCAAATCGCTGGGCATTGCATAAGCCCAAGCAGCCGCAAGCCAAACGATCAATCTATCAATCAGGCGCAATCATAATCAATTGTCGGGCGTGAAAGTGGGCGTGAGGCGTGTCGCATGCTGCTCTCAGAACTTTCTAGTTGCTTGATCTTCATATGGAGCAGTATTTGGAGCAAATCGTTATATACGATGACAGCGACAAATTTGGTTTTAATAAACTCTTCATAATTGAAGGCCGCACGCAATTAACGCATTTGCCGTCTTCACATGGCCCAAAAATGGTGTCGGATTGCCGTTAGACGGCTTAAACAACGGGCGAGCTGCCTGGGCAACGGCTACGACAACAACAACAACAACAACAAAAGTCTGGCAACCTTACGGCTTAGCCATAACAAAAAGTAAACAAACAAAAGCATCAAATTACAAGTGTTGTAAAATTGCGAAGGGAGTTGAAGTTGAATTTAAGCAGAATCTAGCAGTGTGTGTTTGTGTGTGGGGGTGTGGGTGTGTGGGTGTTGTTATTTACCTCATTTGTGTGGGTCGCTTAGCAGAAGAAGACAAACACACCCAACAGCCGCAATGACGACAACAACAACAACAACAACAATAAGAGCCAAGCGCTTCTGCAATTGGAGCGCAGCGAGCGACGCGCGAAATTCTCGAGTTGCGAATTGCGTTGTTATTATTATTGTTGTTGTTGTCGTTGCTGCTGTTACTTTCTGCTTTGTTTTGTTTCGTATTTGTTTTTTTTTTCAGCTTAATTCTTCTTTTTCAACAGCTTTGCTGGCGAGTGCACTTTACACTTTTGTGGCTTGGCTTTTCAGGCTTCACTGACTGCGCAGACACAGGTGCACATTGCATGCTGCATGCCAACAAATTTCAATTAAAGCACATTTTCAGCACTTTCACACACATTCACACATACGCGCAAAATGTGAACTTTGCGTTTCAGAAAACAGTATAAATGTATTTTTAGTTAATTTTGACGTATGTATGTTATTTGAACAGCCGGCGCGCGACACACCAAAAAAAAAAAGTAAAATAAAAAATTGAGACGACGCACAACCAAAGCGCACGAAGATCAGCAACAAATTGAACTGCTAACGGGTCAGTGTGACCATCGTACAGCTACTGCAAAATACCAGCTCGCTTCAGTTCAGCTGTAAAATAAAACCAGGAAAATGTACAGCTCAGCTTACTATCGATTAAAAATACTCGTTTGAAATCTGTCAAAGCAGGCCACAGTTTTTTGTCAATTATTTGAAAGCTTTAGCTTTCCATTTGTAAAATTGTAAAACACAATCAAATTTATACATCTTTAAGATGGAAGGATATATGGTATATGCTATTATCACAGTCGTCGTGTTGGGCTTGTACTTGCCAATGTATTGCGATCGGCACCGATTTCCGGCTCAGAATCCCGAGGACCAGCCGAACAATATCAGGCTTTATCAATTTGCTTGCTTTCTATTTGCATTCCTTGTGGTTGCCAATATCCATGTGCTAATGTACAATTGGTATTTGACTCACATTATCCAATACTATACAAATTTGATTCGCATCATGGTAAGCATAATATAATCAAACACTTTTATGTTTATCAAATTCTAAATAAATTTTAACATTCTGTAGTCTGCATAAGACAAGTCAAATTCAATTCGACACACTTTATGCTTAAGTTGATTAGACGTTTTTGAATTTATGCTAATTGCCGCGTATCCTTATGTTTATAAATACCATAACTATATATATATATATCGATAACTCGCGCACATGTATCGAATGACCGTGAGTGGGACAGGGACAACTATAGCTGCACGAGTAGCCAACAGCTGTTAGCGCCGTCGCCGCTGTCCAAATTCTTTTATTTCATAATAATTTTGATAGAACATTCACTGAGCTAAATTAGCTTTAAGCTGTATTAAACAACAATGCAAAACACACGCAAACTCTGCAACCTGGCCAGGCTCCTACTCAGACGCACGTCCGCAACTGCGGCCAATCAAACAACAGCCTCCGGCGGCACAGAACAGACAACGCATTTCGGCTACCAGACGGTTAAGGAAAGCGAAAAGGAGCTGAAAGGTGAGCAAAAGAAGCATTAAACAAATAAACAAGAGATAACAGCTGTTCTCGAAACGCCGAACATTAAATACCCTTGCAGACAAATATCCTGAGAGAGCTGCATGCTTTAGTGGTCCGATCTTTTTATGGCGCTTGCTTAAGAAGCGTGATTTAACCCGTTAATGCCAAGTTGGGTCAAGAATAAGTTAGCTTTTCGTACACTTCCAGCTTTTTAGCCGATTCATGGCTATGTCAGCTATATAATGTAGAGCTCCGATCCGGCCCGACGCCGAAATGTCCATGAAATTAATTCTGTAGAACTGGGAAGTTAGCTTGAAGTCGTGCACTCTGCAAGGGTAGAAAAAAAAACCAATTAATTTATAACTATATTCCATGCAGTGCACGAGGTGTTTGAGCAGGTCGCCCAGTCGTATGATCTGATGAACGATGCCATGTCCATGGGCATACATCGCGTGTGGAAGGACATATTCATTGAGCGCTTGGGCCCCGAGCATGGCATGCGGCTGCTGGACATGGCCGGCGGCACGGGCGATATAAGTTTTCGGTATCTGAAGTACTTGGCCAAGCAGCCAAATCCGAAACAGCGTGACAGTCATGTAACCGTTTCGGACATCAATCAGCATATGCTGAACGTGGGCAAGGAGCGTGCCCGCCAGCTGGGCCTGACCGCTGATCGGCTGCCCAATGCCAGCATTGACTGGCAGTGTGCCGATGCCGAGAAGCTGCCATTCAAGAGCGAGAGCTTCACTGCCTACACCATTGCCTTTGGCATACGCAACTGCACGCACGTGGACAAGGTGAGGGCTGTGCGGGAATTATAATCCAGACTGCGGAGCTAATGTGTCTTGTTTTAGGTGCTTAGCGAGGCGTATCGCGTGCTGCAGCCCGGCGGTCGTTTCATGTGCCTGGAGTTCAGCCATTTGAGCAACGAGACGCTGCAGTGGCTATACGATCAATACTCCTTCCAGGTGATACCGCCAATGGGTCAGCTGCTGGCTGGCCAGTGGCATGCCTATCAGTATTTGGTTGAGAGCATACGACGCTTTCCGCGTCAGGAGCAGTTCAAGAGCATGATCGAGCGGGCCGGCTTCGCGCATGTGGCCTACGAGAATCTAACCTTTGGCGTTGTCAGCATACACTCCGGCTTCAAGCTGTAGTCTTCCACGTCTTCCCATATTCCTGTACACAAAACACACCTTAGCGAAATTTCGAAGTCCTGTTGCGTTGCCCGCGCGCCCAGCTGGCACAGTTTGCCTTTTCTTTGACTTGTTGTTATTATGATTTTGCCTTTTTCTTTAAACATGCTTAACACGTTCTTCCACCAATTTTTGGTTTTATGCTTTTCGTTTTACATAGCGCTCGTTCAAATTAAAGTTTTATACAAAACAGTGTTAACATATTACATGTGCCAAAATTGATCGACGGCTTATTGTAAGCTTGGGAAAGACCTTGACGTTGCGGGGGCCACCTTTTATGGATCGCGTTATATGTAAAACACATCAAAATTCCAAATCAGTTTCCAGCTCGATTTTCCAAAAAGAAACAAAACAAAAGTGAAAATTTCGGCTAATTGGGAATTCAATTGGGCTTATGCGCCAGCCGCCGAAATGTGTGTGATATAATGTCCAATTGACCCCCCCTCCTCCCCCCTCACTCCCCACTGACCCGTTGGGCCACTCCCACCTGAGATATGAGCTGGCCCCGCCCTGCCCCTTTGCCCACAGGCACATCAAATTTAGTGCAAGTGAAATTTATGCGTGTGAATGTTGAATTTTAACTAAAGCTAAGCACAAAACAAATTAAATCAAAATCGAATCGAATCGCGTACAAATCAATTGCGATCCACACAAACTAATTGATAGTTTAGCGAGGTATTCAAAAAGTGATTTTTTGATTTTTGCTTTCGCTGCTTTGCTGCAGCAAATTGGCAGCACTTTGCACAGTTTTGATTGGCCCAGTTTTTCGTTGGCGCGCTAAACAAATTTTGATGGGCTGCACTTCGTGATGTAACCGGGTCATAAAAGGCTTCGATCGCATCAAATGGCCCAAAATATGACATTCAACAGGGCGAGTTACCTTTTTAGGCACCTGTTGGCCAGCGCCTGAAAGTGAAATGTGCCAGCAGCAGCAGCAGCAACAAAATGAAAACAAAAGTTTGTTCGTACGTGCAGAAACGTGCCACCTGTACAGGTGGCCCCCCCACCCCCGCAAGGGCACAGTGGTCAACAGCACAAAGACTGACAAGAAAAACTAAAGCGATACATGAAAGAGACAGACAGAGAGAGAGAGAAACAGAGGCCTCTGCTCGCTTCGCTACTACAGTGGTGGCACGAATATTAGCACTGCCTGAAATAAGATTCCTCCAGAAATTAGAAATTCATTTATAATCCATTTAAAATTCTGAAATTTTGAAATGTGGCTAAAAAAGATTTATTGAACATTTAATTCAGCTGATGTTCCATAATTAATTCTCCAACCCGTACAAAAATGGCTTCTAGAAATAAGAGTTATTCTTAGCTTACGGCTGATGTTTCTCAATATTATAAGTATTTTGATATATTTAAATAGCTTCTAGCACTTTCCGTCACAATTCCAAAGCATTTAAGGGAACAAACGAAAATGAAACATGCCATTTAAGAATTTGCAATCATAAAATAGCCAGAGATATGTGAAAATGTAACAAAAATCGAACACCAACTAAATTACTTAACAATTTTATGCAGATATTCAATTAATTTTGATTTTAAAAACAACGGGAATGAAATGGAAATGGAACACTGTAACTGTTTAAGGCTTTGCTCTTACATATTCCATAACCAATTGGCAATGTCAGTGTAAAAAGAACTGGTGGAACAAATGGAAATGGAACTTAAATCGGTTTTTACTCAATGGAACAAGTGGAAATGAAAGATGACATTTTACATTATGTTATTGAAGAAGCAAAAATATATGTTTTTGTAAAAAAATATTAAGGAATCGGGTTCAATTTTAATAAAATGTCCAATAACGTTAAGCAGCAAGCGGAACAATTGAAAGTGGAACAAATAAAATATAGATTTGTTTAAATACATTCCGCTTGTTTCGCTTCACAGCAACTGAAATCAATGGAACAAGTGGAAATGAAAGATGACATTTTACATTATGTTATTGAAGAAGCAAAAATATATGTTTTTGTACAAAAATATTAAGGAATCGGGTTCAATTTTAATAAAATGTCCATTAACGTTAAGCAGCAAGCGGAACAATTGAAAGTGGAACATAATCGAACCTAAAACAGGGTTTGTCAAATAAAAATCGAATTATTGTTGGAATGCAAATGGAATATTAATAGAATTAAGCACGTGTTCCAACTTTCCCATCGTTTCGAATGAATTGGAACAAATGGGAATGGAACACGTTACAGCACACATTTGTCTCAATTCGATTACTCACACTTATTCAACACTGGCTCTCAATTTGTGCGACCATCGAATTGGTGCACTTAACACCTGCTTCGGCCCACTGTGCAGAGCAGCTTGTGGGCCAGAGATGGGGCTGCTTGGCGTTAGCATAATGAGCCGCTGTCCAGCGCTCGGTTCAGGTGAAATGGACGCGTAAAAGTCATAAACATAAACCGCCACCATATGAGGGCTGTTTGGTATGCAGCCGCGGTGCACGTCGATATCCGCTTTATAAATACAACAAACACCAAGGAAGTTCATTTCATTTTGTTGGCAACAATCGACGCGTTGACATAATCCAATAACCATTCGCCGAAACGGAATCGAATCGAAAGTCGCAAACGCAAACGGATTACCAAGCAACCAACAACATGATCAGCCGCAGTTCAGGTCGTGCCAGTGCCAGTGCCAGGAGCAGATGCTGCCCGTTGCTGCTGTTGCTGCTGCTGGGCGTTGTTTTGGCCAGCGGCAGGGCTGTGCACGGCTCGCTGCGTCTGCGCCAAGGCAGCCGCTTGGCTGCCAGCACCACGGTGCCCACCACGGTGGCGACCACACCTGCCGCGGAGCAGCAGCCGGAGACGGCGCCGGAGGAGCCGCAGCAGGAGCAGCCGCTGGCCACCGGCAAGCACAAGCGTGGCATACTGCATGGCGCCGCCGGGCACTGGCCCGCCCGCACCTATGCCTCCCAGTTTGGCTATAGCTTGCAGCTGCCCGCGGCGTCCGCTTTTCTGGCCGCTGCGCCCGCCCACCGCCATCATGGCTTCATCAAGTATCCCTCTGCCCTGGGCGGCTATCACATCAAACAGTTTGCGCCCGCGTCTGCATTCCTGCCTGCTGCCACAACTGTTCCCGCTCTGCCCGCTGTTCCCGCTGTTCCCGCTCTGCCCGCTGCTGGTGGCATCGCCTCCGCGGTGGCTGCGCCGCCTTCGTATGTGCTGCGTCCGGGCAATGCGGTCGTCTCCTCGTACAGCGTCAACTATCCGCATCAGCATCTGCACCGGCCGCTGAAGCCCCTGCATTACCATCAGGTAAGTTCTCTGGCTGCAGTTGCTCCCGTCCACGCTGCACGCTAATTCGCCTGATTACCTGCAGCCCACCTATGTCCAGGCTGTCGCTCCTGCTGCTCCCGTTCAACCCATTCAGCCCGTGCAGCCTGTACAGCCCGTTCAACCCATTCAGCCCGTGCAGCCTGTGCAGCCCGTGCAGCATGTGGCTGCACTGCATCCTGGCGTGACCTTCGCCGAGTATCCCATATTCTCGGCGCCCACGTTCGCTGTGCAGCCAGCAGCTGCGGTTCCGGCCGCACCCGCCACGCCTGAAGTGCCCGTGATACCGCAGATTCCGCAGATACCGCAGATACCTCAGATACCGGAGAATCCGCAGTTCCCGCAGTTCCCACAGTTCCCAACGTTCCCACAATTCAGCATTCCGCAGTTCCCGTTCCCACAGGTGCCGCAGTTCCCCCAGGCGCCGCAGTTCCCACAGTCGCCCGCTGTTCCGGCTGCTCCGGCTGTGCCCGCCACGCCCGCTGCTCCGGCTGTGCCCGCCACGCCGGCCAATCCCTCGCTGCCCGCGTTTCCGGCTGCGCCCGGCGCACCACCCAATAGCCAGTTCTTTCCCGCCGCCGTGCAGCCACCGCTGCCCCAGCAGCCGCCCAGCTTTGGGCAGCCGGAGGCGCAGTTTCCGGGCGGCATAGTGCCACTGCCCGGATCGACGCCCGTGCAGCCAGAGACGGGCACGGCCATCGCCTCGCCGCAGATACCCAATACGCCGGAGTCGGAGCAGCCCGAGCAGCCGCTGCCCGCCCCACAGCCCACACAGCCTCAGCAGCCGCAGCAGCCGCAGCAGCCCTGGAAGCCGGTCTTCTACCAGCCCCCAGCCACGCCCAGCCGTCCAGCCATAACCCTATTGCCGCCCTACGGCAGCGCGCCAGCTGATGGTAAGTTTCAAGCAGTCCAAACCAATTGCTGCCAATTGCTCTCACGCAACGCCTCTCTTTGCGCTTCTCAGGCTATCTGCCGCCCGTTAACAGCCAGGCGGCACAGCTGACCGCCGCCAGCGCCGGCCACGGGGCCCAGGACATTTTCGATCAGCTGACCAATGCCGAGATCGAGCACATCTTCGCCCAGGCGAATCTAGCCCATCAGCAACAGCAGCAACAGCAGCAGCAGCAGAGTTATCAGCACTACTGAGCGCCACCTCATCCAACTCCCCCCCCCCCCCTGTTGGAGTCCATCTTGTCAACATTTTCTACCATTTTTTTGTTTTTTTTTTGTCTGTCTTTCTATTCATGATACTTCTTCCATGTATATTAAATTATTATTAAATAAGTTATTTATCAAAAGTTTGGATATTCTTTTTTGGAGAGCGAGCAAAAGATTGGGAATATTACAGGAGATTTGGCCACAAACTGAAAGATCCCTCTACTTTCTAGCTAGAATAAAGCTCAGTTTTTAAACTTGAAGAGATCTTTCCGATTCACTTTCTTCATCACTTGAGCTTAAGAACTGCAAGCAGTGCGTATGCAAGCAGTGTTCAAGCAGTGTTGGATTATTCCCTAATAAATTAACTTTAAAAAAAAGGGAATACTGGTTTTGTGCACAGGAATGTAAAATACAGTAGGAAGTATCTTAAATTGGACCCAGTTCGATCTAGCCTTGTTATTAACTATAATAGCTTCAAGAGCTGAGAACACCAAAGTGGGTTCAGTAAGGTTATCATATAGTATGCAGAGATGAAGAATGTTTCACTTGTTGCCTCTTCTAATTAACGTAAGCCATGCCATATTTTAAATATCGCCTCACTATGCGATTCTCATGAATTCAAGTAAGAGCTAGAGGTTTGCTATGCCACAGAATACAAATTTGTTGTAGCCAATATTTTTTGAGTCGAGTCTTAACAAGATCGCATTACTATATTATATATATTATAGGAAGAACCGATCGCAAAATGAGTTTTTGTGTATCAAAATATTCCGTTTCCCAAGAAAATTGCATCTAACTCAGCATTTACGAGCTTCACTGTTCTCACTTATCTGCAAAACCGTAAGGCGATTGTCTAAAAGGGTATTCAAGCTTCGGCGTGCCAAAGATATGCCTTAGTTCTCGCTCTATTACTTATGTATGTCATGTAGTATTTAAATTCACGCTTGTTCCGAGTCCAAAGATGAACGGTTAATTTCCGTTACTTTCCTGAGCTTTGGCAAGCAAGCAAAAAAATAAAGAGAGAGAAGAGCTTTCATCGCGACGCTTTTCACCTTGAACTTGACGCCTGCTGCGGCTGTCGCTCGAAGCTTTTTTCATTCATGAATTTGTCAGCTGTTCGTTCATTGAGCACGTTTCGGCATCGGACGTCGGACGTCGGCATCGACATCGGCGGCGGCAGCGGCAGCGGCAGCACATGCCACATGTTGCAAGCGTTCGCTTGCCTCAGTTGTTACCGTTAGCTTCGCGAGCGCACTGCCAACGAATGCGCGCATTAAGCAAAAATGTTTAAAGGAGCAGCAAATTCCAACATAAGATACGAAACGTAATTCGAATTCTATCGAACTCGAAACCAAAAACCGAAAATTCCAACTGCTCGCGCACTGATCTCAGTTAAGTTCCAGTCGAAAGTCGTTAAGCGTGACGCGTTCTGTTTGTTTTTTTTGTTGTTGTTGTGTTTGTGTGTGTTTTTTTTTCACAGTTTGATTCGCAACAAATCTTAAGATTTGTGTTGATTGTTTATTGGATTTTCGAATAGCCGAAGAAGAAGAAGAAGAAGGGAAAGAAGCAGAAAGCCAAGAAAATCCAATTCGAAGTCCACTGTGGCCAGTGGCCACATCTGTCATGACGATAATGATGATGCGTAAGTCTTAAGCAAATAAACAAAATCTTACGGACTGTTTATGCATTGGGAACAAATCGCGGTATTCGTTTCAATACAATTATTTTATATACTCGCTATGTTGGCAGCATTCGGCGATCAATAAAAACAAAACGCGCCGGGCCCCACAATCTGGCAGAGACATTGGCCATGTGGAGCTAGCAGCAGCCAGCTCCCAAATAACTGGATGCCTTGCATGGTCTGTCCCAGGAGATCGTGGTGGGGTCAGCCGGGGAGACTCTCGGTTGGGAAGACATAGCTTGGGAACAGAGTGCTGAACACGGCTGGCAACAAAATAAATAATGCGATAATTATAAATGGGCGCGGGAAAAGAGTTGAGTGCAGAGTTGGGTACAGATGTGAGAAGCCTGCCAGCAGCTGAAACCAGATTGAAATGAGCAGAGTTTAATATAAAGCTGAATAAAATTGAGAATATAAAAAAAAGAGATTTAAATGAGTTAAGTAGAATATATGGAGCTGGGAACAAATCGACAAAACGATGAAAAGCAGAGTTAAGAACCGTTTATAAAATTGGGAGCGGATTTGAGAACAAACCCGGAAAACCGAATTAATAATGGGAAATGTAAACGAATTTGGAATTATTGTTGAGTGTAGAGTTGAGTAAGAATTTAAGATTAGGGCTGGAAACAAATCCGTTAACAGTGTAGAGCATACTGTAAAAGCAACAGAAAACAGACTGAAATCTATAGCCGGGTATAAGGAACAAATTAAAATGCAGATTTAGTTACAAATTTAAAAATAGATCTGAAAACAGGGGTGAACGTAAAGAGTTAACAGAAAATATTGCGTGGCATAGTGCAAAGTTAACAAATGTGATCAAGGCACATTTAAGAACTTTTGTGTATCTATGACTCAGCAAAAATATTTGGGTAGATAATTTTGAACAGAGCCGAAAACGGAGCTGAAATCGGATCTGGGTACAGATCGCTAACGGGGCTATCAACAGAGCTGTAAACAGTAATGAGAATATCGTAAGGACAACTGTTTATGTAAGGAGAGGTACAGATTTGAGAACAAAGTTGAACAAAGTTGAGAACAAATTATGAAGTTGTGAAGAAAAAAAAAATTCAAAGAGTTCGGCATAGAAAAGGGGATATTGTGACAGAAAGAGCTGAGAAACACTTTAGAACAAATCTGGGAATTTATTTGGGAAAAAATATGAGGAACAATTTTAAAAAAAAATGTGTGTGTAACAGTAAGTGCTGAGAGTGAGAACACATTTGAGAAAAGAACTAAAGTAGACACAACTTAAGAGGTGTGTTAGGAACAGTATAACATAGAAACATAGCAGAGTTGGGAGTAGGTAAAATGGAATGAGGGAATTAACTATCCTTGAATTCTCTTGAGGATTGGCAAATGTCTATTTAAGCAAAGCCACATTTGATTATCTTCATATTAACCAATCACATTTTCGGCCAGATTGTGACCCAATTTCGTATCTCACCTGACATCTTCATATTTATTTATTTTTACGCTGGTATATTTTAAGAATCGTTTTATTTAGCAATCTTTGGATTCGCCATACAATTCTAAAATAAAGTGTCAAACAAGTTTTGTTTATAAAACTTTGGAAAATGTCAAGCATTTTTGAAAGATTTTTGATTTGGCTCTTGATTGAAGTATTGCAGAGCAAGGGTTGGGCAAATCTACAAAATCTTTGAGATAATAAAAAGAGTTTTAATTTGAATTTATTAATTAATTAAAACTCTGCAAACTGTAACTGTTAAATCGAAGAGAACTTCCCAACACTCGCTTATTTATATGGTTGAACCCGTAACTATATGCGTTGCAGGATGTGAAGTGTGGAAGGGGAGTATTTCGTTTATAATGGGAACAGACTAGCGAGTGCTCTATGCGGCAGTGCCCGACTCGGAGATACCCTGAGCCCAGCGCCTTCGGTGCTTGTTGTCCGATCTATATGAAGTTTTCAGCTTATAAGTTATTCAATTGATATCTTTTGAAGCTGTGCGTAAAGTACAAGAATCTACAATCTAAATTTGGTGTCTCTGTCTCTCAGAAAACCTCGTGTGAAAACCGATAATTATCGATTTCGTAAACACGGCATAAGATATCGATCGTTTGAAATAAATTCTAATTGTGGACCTGTTTCCAGGATTGAAGTCCAGACAGACAAACGGATAGTGTATTTGCGTGTTGCACACAACCAATATACCCCCTAATGCACTTCGTATAGGGTATGTTAACGAACACAATTTCAATTTCTTGTCGCTGGGTTAAATGAAATTCGTAATTTGCATATTAATTTATGATGATATTAAATGGACGATGAACAGAAATGGCGGCGCCCAAAATGAGAACAATGTGCGAACGCCTGTTGCAGGGTATGGGAAATGTCGTTGATATGCGCTCAGCTTTGTTTCGTTTCGTCCATTTACCGTAACTCTATTAAATTTGTAATAAAACGTCATTAAGTGTAAGTGTGCGGTGCGTGGTGTCGCTTAGATTTATTGTTGGGCAAAATGAGAGCTCCGATTGTGTGTGTGCGAGTGTGTGTGAGTGTGTGTGCGAGTGTGTGTGTGTGTGTGCGTGTGATGTTTGCTGCACTTGCGGCTGCTGTGGCCAGTTCGTTGGTGGCTTCAGCTCGGCCAGTCGCTGTGTCCAGGCTTAAAGTTGGGTTATTAGCTTATGCAAATCCAGCAGCTCGCGGGGATGGGCACAGTTTATGCCACATGCCACGTGCCACGTGCCCCCTCTGGGGTCCAGCTAATACGGCAATCGGTGTGTGCAATGCGGTGTGAGGATTACAATCCTAAGTTACCCAACAGCTGTTTGATCTTTCAAATGAAACCGCTCGCAAATCCCCAAAGGGCAAGCGAATCAAGGGGGCGTGGCGGGCGGGGCGGGTATAAATGTTGCATGGAAAGAGATAGAATGTGGAAAATGGCAAATGGCAAATGATGAGATGTTCAAATGTTCAAATGTTGCCCGAGCAAAGGTAAAGCCATAGCCTGGCCGCAAGCCCAAAATTGTTGCGGTTGCCATTTGACTTATTCACAATTTTTAATTATGCAATGAATCCGAGGTGAGATTTGACGAGCAAATATTTATTTATCACTTGATAAGCCGAAAATAAATACAAGAGTAATTAAAAAATGGTCGGACACATAAAATACCACACAAATCTCTGATTTAAGGAAAATAAGAATAATTTAAATTTGCATTTTCCTTTTCTTTTTTTTTTTTTTGAAGTGTTAAATGTCAAGAAATATATAATAAATATAATATATACTTATTATACAATAGACAATTGTCAATTGCAATTGAGAGGAATTAATTAGGAACTTTTTTTATTTTTCTCAAGCTCAATGTTAAAACCTATGAAATATGTTTTATGGGTAGTTGGCAGATAAGGCTAAAAGTACTCGTTCCCTTCTCTGCCTGTCAAAGTTGTGCTTAAATTTAATTACATTGTTACAGAATTTCGAAAATTCGTTCATGGAAATGCAAACAAATTTTAAGGCGAAATACGCACTTATTCGTTTATATCATTATAAAGCTTTGTAGATGAATATGAAGCCAAACAATAAACCCTTCGTTCGTCCAAGCTTTATGTCTGTTTTCCAGCCGGGGGGGCTGGACATACCGAAGAGCCTGAAACATGTCTTAAATGAATTTTCACAAAGTTCTTTGAACATGAATTTGGATTGGAATTTCCCCAAGTCCGGTCTTAGCGTGCACTCACATCACATTAGGCAACAGTAATCGGTCGAACTGTGCATTGATCATCAATCACTCAGTCAGTCAGTTAGTCATGCTGGGAGTCAATCATTCAGCCCGTAAGCTAATCAGCTAGTTTTTTTTGGCAAGTCAATAAGTCTTTTTGTAAGCCTGTCAATCAATCACACAATCAATCACTTAATCAGCCAGTCAGTCAGTCAATCAATTAATCACACAATCAATTAGTTAATCAGACAGTCAGTAAGTCAGTCAGTTAGTCAATCAGTCAGTCTATCACTCAGTCAATCAATCACTCAGTCTGTCAGTCAATCAAACACTCAGACAGTTAGTTAAACTAACACTCAGTTAGTAACTCAATCAATCACTTAATCAGTCAGTCCCTCAATCAACCAATCACTTGGTCAGTCAATCAATCATTAAGTCATTCAATCAATCACTGATTGACTCAGTTAGTCAATCAGTCTGTCAGTGCATCAATCGCTCAGTCAGTCAATCACGGTATCAGTCAGTTAAACAATAAGTCAGTCAATCACTCAATTAGCCACCTAATCAGTCAGTCAATCAGCACCCAGAGTTGCCATTGCACCAAAAAGAAAAAAGTAATAACAGGTAAATTCTACATCTTCCATCAACTAGATTTTGTCGAGAACTTTTGGTATGAACGCAGCTGCACTCTGTTCACACTGTTCACATAACCTCAAATAGTTTTGTTTTAGCTGCATAGTTGTCACCTCACTTGGAGAACTATGGTGCCGTTTTTATTGGGCCACTTTCAAAGTTTTCTTTTCGCACAATTCGCCACCCGCGCCCAAAAAAAAAAAAAGAACGCAACTCGCAATCCTTTTGGCTGGGCCATGAAAAATGAAGCGCGCCAGGAAAAAACAAATAAAATGCTCGTGCGTTTATCCATAATAATAACTAGTTGGCCGGAGCCAAGTCTGCGGCCACGTCCATTGCCTGCCACACGGCAAATGCTGCCCGATTTTCCATTTAAGCGCGTGTCGCCCGCGGCTGATGCCCCCGACACGGGCGGGGGCTGGGCATCCGGAACCGTGTCGGCCGCGTAATCCCGGCTGTTTGTAATTTGAATACCGGCCCATATAGCCGGCAATCATTATTTATGGACGCTCCGCTCACATCTGCCGCCCGAGATGTGCAGCTAATGACGTGGCCGCAACCGGCCCGACCCCGTCCACTGGGCCGGCTCTTCGGTCTTCGCTAATCGACGCCAAAAACTAAACCCCAATATCAAGTGACAAGTGCCAGGCCTTATGCGACAACAAAAAATAAACCAAGCCCGATCAACGCCATGCGCCTAAATACCCTGTAACGAGGCTCAAGCATAACCAGAAGGTTGATCTAGCTTTAATATAACGCCAACCTATATGAACCCCGAATACCCTGTAACTAGGCGCAAGCATAAAGCAAAAGTTGACCCAGCTTTAATCTACCTGCAAGCTATATGAAAACCTAATACCCTGTAACGAGGCTCAAGCATAAACAGAAGGTTGATCCAGCTTTAATATAACGCCAAACTTTATGAACCTCGAATACCCTGTAATCAGGCCCAAGCATAAAGTTAAAGTTGACCCAGCTTTAATCTACCTGCAAGCTATATGAAAACCTAATACCCTGTAACGAGCTTCAAGCATAACCAGAAGGTTGATCCAGCTTTAATATAACGCCAACCTATATGAACCCAGAATACCCTGTAACCAGGCGCATGCATAAAGCAAAAGTTTATTCAGCCTTAATCCCTCTTCAACCTATTTGAACTCTGAATACCCTGTAACGAGGCTCAAGCATAAACAGAAGGTTGATCCAGCTTTAATATAACGCCAAACTATATGAACCTCGAATACCCTGTAACCAGGCGCATGCATAAAGCAAAAGTTGACCCAGCTTTAATCCCTCTTCAACCTATTTGAACTCTGAATACCCTGTAACGAGGCTCAAGCATGAACAGAAGGTTGATCCAGCTTTAATATAACGCCAACCTATATGAACCCAGAATATGAATCCCGAATCATGAAATAAAAATTGAACCAGCTTTAAACAACAGCCGACCTGTATGAACCCTGAATACCCTGTACCCTAACCAGGCACAAGTATGTAACAAAAAGACGGACAGACAAACGGACATGGCCAAAGACGACGACTTGGCTATTGATGCTGATCAAGAATATATATAGTTTATGGGGTCGGAGATGCTTCTTTCTGTTCGCTACGTACATTAACACAAAACCATTATACCCCATTTAACCATTTGCAATAGGTGCAGGGCATAAAACTGAATAGAAAATTATGTTAAAAAGCGAATGTTTCGATCTATCCGTATTGAACTGCTTGCCTATGCGAACTCAGGGCTTATCAGAGCTATCGACCTGCAAGTTGGTATGCATCTTTCTTTATTCGATCCATTTTTATTCAACAGCCTGCCCATGCGAACTCAGAGTTCATAAGAGCTGGCGAGCTGAAATATGATATATAGCTGCATGGATACCCTGGCAAATGAAATTTATACAATATCGATTATTTTTTGCTCGGCACTTTTCAAGAATTTGATATTCCATTTTTCCGGGCCATGTGCTTTAAATAGATTAACGATTCGATGAAAAAAAAAAAACGGTAAATGCAATTATGTGAATTGAAGTACAGGGTATCGTCGCAACTCGACGTTTGCTTTGCTGTGCTCCAAAGTAATTCTTAACCCAAGTTTTTATTTTCGGTAATACAAAGCCCGTCGCCTAATTGAATTGTCGGCAGGTGTAATGACAGGCTAAAAGGTTACGCATCATTAGGCCAGGAACCCGACAACGAGGGTCCCCTGATGTAAGTGAAAGCTCGAACATATCCGTTCTGGCATACTCTGCCAGTGGCTGCCAGTCTGCGGCCTGCAATCGGGCTAAGTGATGCCAGCCAAGGCTGGGCAGGACGCTGTGGCCTCTCCGTGGCCAATCCCCGTTGAGTGATTGTCTGCGAGGAATTGATGCCAACTGTTTATGAGCATGTGGATTATGCCTAAAGCAGCTGTCCAAAATGACAGCCGGAAGTTGGGAGCCAGCACTTAAGCCCAATGATAGGAACGTGTTCCTTTAGAGCCTAACAGCCATTTCTTCCAAACATTGAACACTTTTGCAATCGGCCTCAAAGGGACTTTACGGAATGGAAATGCACGTTTATGGGTAGCTTAGAGCTGACAAAAGTTTGCCGAAACGTTTTGGTCATGTGCTCAGCTGGGGCTTAGCAAGTGTTTTGGACTATTTAAATTAATGTGAGGCCAGAATGGAATGCCAGAAATTTGTTAAAACTATTTGGGTTTATTCAAATGTCAGCGCTCAATTGAACGTTTGGCATGAATTCATATTTGTGCGTGGAAAATGGGCGGAAACGGGTTGGCTCGGTTTGCTCTTAAGCCCGTTTTATATGGAAAGCTCACGGAACTGTTACGAAAACGAAATGCATTCACATTGACAGGTGGAAAATGGGTGGAAGCAGCTCTATGTAGTATAACTTTGACTGGGCAAAAATATTATTGAGGAAATTAAAAATTAATTCAATTAAAAACAAAAATACACACAAATTTCCAAACTACGAATTTGAAGTAAATTAAATAAGTTTTCACACAACAAAATCCCCAGTGGCTAAATCGCAATCGTAAAACTAGCAACTGCCCGAAAAAACTCGACTGGAACTGTTAATGATCCCATCAGATGCAAGAGTTAAGAACTCTGTGCTGGCAGCTCAATCCTGAGCATATTGGAAGAGTGTGTGGGGCAGGGTGGGAGGTGTTAAGGAATGCAGACATGTTAATGTCAGGCTGGCTTCAAATAATTAACATGCGGATGCAGCGGTCTGTCACTGTCAAGCTCTGACTTTTGGCCAAAGCACATAAAAAAGCGCTAAGCAAAAAGTGAAGGGACGAAAAGAAAATAAACTGGGAATAGGCAAAAAATTCAATATTTGCACAGTGGCAAATCCCATGGTTGTGCGTGTGCGTGTGTGCGTGTGTGTGTGTGTGTGTGTGGGCCCGATGAAAAATGTCATGCGTAATTTCTTGATTGAAGCGTAAAGGCGGCAGCCAAAGTCTCGTGTGTGGGCCACGTTTAAGCGGCCCTCTGCAAACCGCTTAATTTAACGGGCATAAGGAAGTCAGGACAAGGCATTAATTAGAGATGGGCGTAACTCGTGTCTGGTCACACGAGACACGAGCTGCTCGTGTCGCGTTCTGCTAAGAAAATGCGTATGAGTGCCAACTCAGACTAACACAAACGAGAGCAATTCCAAGCGAGCACGA
The DNA here is from genome assembly GCA_035045885.1 of Drosophila borealis. Classification (NCBI taxonomy): domain Eukaryota; kingdom Metazoa; phylum Arthropoda; class Insecta; order Diptera; family Drosophilidae; genus Drosophila; species Drosophila borealis. The sequence continues at coordinate 347,205 of JAWNOR010000173.1, read as the reverse complement.
CCGAACACGACCGAACACGACTTAACACGAACTAATCCCCTAGACAAAACAACACGAGCACGATCCTAAGAGCTATGTTCGGGCTCAAACCCTGATATTATAATTGTCGTGAAGTCACGCGAACACGAATAAGCACGACTCTAAACGAGCATGAAGACAGCCTTCGGCTTTACTTCGGGTCATTTTGGCCGGCTTTTGAGATCTGTAAACTATAAAGCTGGCCCAGATCTTGCCAGGAAACACACTTCTGATTCTTAAAGCTTTTTAGATATATTTTTAAAGCATTTGACATTGATAGACTTCCAAGTATGTCAAGTCGGGACCGTCGCGATTTATAAAAGTGAGTTAAGTTTTTTGGCTTGACCTAATTCCTAATTCCTTCCACTATCTCTCCATAAGTCAGAATCATATACAACAATATATCGATATACAAAATATTGTATAATATATCAATATAACATATAACTATATAAATAATTCATGCAAATATAGCGATAAATCGATTTGGCTTTGAATGTTATTATATTTGAACGTTATGAATTAAATAACTTGAAGTATCGATTTATCGATATACATATATATATATCGATATATGCATGAAGACAGATAACTTTGAAGAGAGACTATAAATATGATTAACTTAATCTTTTTGTGGATCGACTTATCGATATATATATATATATATATATATATCGATATATGCATGAAGACAGATAACTTTGAAGAGAGACTATAAATATGATTAATTTAATCTTTTTGTGGATCGATTTATGGATATATATATATATATCGATATATGCATGAAGACAGATAACTTTGAAGAGAGACTATAAATATGATTAACTTAATCTTTTTGTGGAAGAAGCGACTTAAAGCAGCCAGAAGCTGGAAATCTTATGGCACCCAATCTATGCCCAAGCTTTCGGCTATTTGAGCACGCGTCCATCTCTAGCTTGAGGCTGAACCCTAGGACAATGGCATTTATATTCATTTGTGCCTTGGTTGTTGCCACTTATTGACTTTCGGCCCCGCTGACTATGATTAATACACTTGGCATGCTACAGGTCAAGGGGAGACGGAAGGGGGGGGGGGGGGCGACGAGGACTCGACACGAGGAATTGAGGCCCATGAAGTAATTAAATTTTTTGGTATAGCAAACAAAAATATACATATGTATGTACATGTGTACGTGGCACATTTGCAATTGCCTTGTGAACATTGGTCGGGCTTTAATGGGTTAACAATTAACCCATTGGTATGCGGCAGGCATGGGTATCTGTGGGCCAAGTGGGCCACTTCAGCCCAACCACATTGTATATACACGTATATAATCTAGCATTTAGCATTTAAATATTTGCTAATTTTGGTTTGCTTAAAAATAAAGTCTCCTCCCTGCGGCAATTACAGTGCCTGCCATTTTCAGGGCGGAGGGGGGGGGGGAGGAGGAAGGGGAGGGATGGCATCTACGTGGCATGAACATACTTTTGTGTTTATTTCTACTTCTCTCTCTGTTGTTGTTGTTGTTGTACTTAGTTCTAACAGCCGCTTGTTTACAAAACTTATTTTTCGGCTAAGCGAATTGTATTTAAAATTCCCGCATTGATTGTGAACGTTGTCTATGATCTCTGGCTGGATATGGGCGAGCATATGTACATACATATGTATGTATATATAGTGGATAGTTTCGACACTTCAGCTGGAAAACAGACGTCGAATAGCCAGACAAGAGCTATGGAAAATCTACTTAGAGAGAAACAACATTTGAATCTAAACAGCGGCCGTCGAGTGAATAAAACTTTTGGAATTTCTCAGTCCGCTTATCTGCTTCATCTATATAATACTTAAATATATATATATATTTTTTTTTTTGTTGAATCGGGCCACGGCGCTTACCTCACCGTGGGACAAGACAATGCCTGATAAAATAAATAAATAATTTTAATTTGCATTGTTTTAAAAGTTTTCCATAAACAAAACAGTTGAAAAATGTTTGGGCCAAAAGTTAAATCGGCAATTCGATTGCTTCGAGTTGGTTTTTTGGTCAGAGTTGTTCGGTTTTTTGGTCTGTTTTCGATTCTGCTTTGCAGCGCATTCGTAAACGTTTTTTTTTTGGATTGAAGCTCATTTAATTTCTTTTATTGGACAAAAGGGCAAAGATTTGAAAATATATATTTGAAATCAGGTTAAGGAAAGCAATTCAACTCTGACAACGACAATTGACGAAAAAATAAGAAGCTTACAAATAAAACAATAAAGCAAGGATATCTTCGGCACGCCGAAGATTTAATACCCTTGTTACAGTTTCGCAGATATGCGGGAAACGTGAAGCTCGTAAATGCTGGAAACAATGAAAATCGCTTGCCAAATAATCAACTACATTTCGACTGATCTCGACTATGGCAGCTATATGTTCCAGCATATGGTGCCTGCAACAGAAAGACGGATCCATGCAAAGTTTCAAAGCGATAGCTTTTAAATTGAGAGACAAGTTCGCATAGAAACAGACAGACGGATAAGGAGACAGACGAACCGACGGACGGACGGACAGACATGGACATGGCTCTATCAAATCGGCTGTTGATGCTGATCTTGAATATATGGTATATACTTAATGGGCTCAGGACAAAATTATAATACCCTCTGCAAGGGTATAAAAGGACGGCAAAACCCCGAATATTCGACCAAGCTAAATTTTCGTAATCTAAAAAACAATATTTGTATATTAGAAACGGTTTTAAACTACCAATATTTCTAAAAACAAGATTTAAATACAATACTCCATTTAGGCACAAATTATTATCTTATTTTAAGTATTATAATACTTGTAACAATTTTTTTTAAATTTTTTTTTATACTAAATTTAAGAACGAAATGCACTTTCTTGCTCTTAGAATAAAGTATTAACATTTTTTCCGATTTACTTATCTTATTCTAAGTCTTAAAATTCTTTAACCAATTTTTTTTATGCTTAATTTAAGAATATTCTAGCACGAAATGCACTTTCATGCTATTTAAATGAAGCACTAAAAGTTTCTCTGATTTACTTATCTTATTCTAAGTCTTAAGATTCTTTAACCAATTGTTTTAATATTTATTTTATGCTTAATTTAAGAATATTCTAGCACGAAATGCACTTTCATGCTATTTAAATGAAGCACTAAAGGTTTCTCTGATTTACTTATCTTATTCTAAGTCTTAAGATTCTTTACCCAATTTTTTAATATTTATTTTATGCTTAATTTAAGAAAATTCTAGCACGAAATGCACTTTCATGCTATTTAAATGAAGCACTAAAAGTTTCTCTGATTTACTTATCTTATTCTAAGTTTTAAGATTCCTTAACCAATTTTTTTAATATTTATTTTATGCTTAATTTAAGAATATTCTAGCACGAAATGCACTTTCATGCTATTTAAATGAAGCACTAAAAGTTTCTCTGATTTACTTATCTTATTCTAAGTCTTAAGATTCTTTAACCAATTGTTTTAATATTTATTTTATGCTTAATTTAAGAATATTCTACCACGAAATGCACTTTCATGCTATTTAAATGAAGCACTAAAAGTTTCTCTGATTTACTTATCTTATTCTAAGTCTTAAGATTCTTTAACCAATTTTTTTAATATTTTTTTTATGCTTAATTTAGGAATATTCTAGCACGAAATGCATGGAAAATCGTTGTTTTATTCGTCAACGTTTAGTCCGTCGGGCACATGGCGTTGGCCACTTTAAGGAACATTTAGTGGCAATTGGCAAGGCATGGAACGGACGTCATTGGGAAGATAGACAAAATGAAAGGCGCCCGGCCAAAGGGAAGATCCACTTGCCAAGCACTCGACCTATAATCGCCCAAATTTGACAAGTTGTTTACATGGCCCCAACGGGCCCAACCAGCTCAAAGCCAGAACCCAAGCGATTCGACCTGCGGCGACCCGATAACATCTGCCTACGCTATTTCGGTGTGTCTCTGTGTGTGTGAGGGTGTGTGTGTGTGAGTGTGTGTGTGTGTGTGAGTGTGTGTGTGTGTGTGTGTCTCGGAGTCGATCGTTTGCCTTATTCTTTATAGCTGTGTTTTTCTATTTTCGTGGCGCGCCAAACCCAGCACCCCACTCGTTAGCACTCACCACCCCCCCCCCCCCCCTCGACCCCAATCCTCCCCCCTCCCCTTCACACCACACCTCTGTGCGCCACACAGTTGCCGAGCTGCATTTGCTTTAATTATTTGAAATAAACATAAACAAAAGCAGGCAATTGACCGCGCTGATGGCGTTAGCCAAGTTAAAACGCTTCTGTTTGCTTATGGCCAAATGATAATTTGGCCCAGACTGTGCGAGAGTGTGTGTGCGAGTGTGTGCGAGTGTGTGTGTGTCGATTGGCCCACAGTTGGCTGCATTGCAAGACATTTGCCAGGGCTCGCTTGGGAATTTGTGTGGCCAAAGTTGAGACAAGGCCAAGGCTGTGGTTGCGTTACCCCTAACAACCACCCCCCCCCCCCCCCGCTCACCCGCCCCCGCTCAACCACCGCCCACACCTACGCTCTGCAGCTCATCAATCACAGCGCGTCGTTGCCGCAAACACTTCAATTTGGCCGGCAAATGTGTTGACAAACGTCCGCAGGCTCAACAGCAGCAACAGGCAGAGGCGCTGCATCGGAATGAAGGGGGAATGGGAAGGAGAGGGGTGTGTGTGGAGAGGCGGGAGAACATCTCGAGCTTAGCTTGTTTACACGCGTTCGCCCCTCAACCCCTTCCGGCTGGACGGTTGCAACACGTGTCGCTTGCCCAGCTCGTCCCTGCTCGTCCCAGCTCGTCCCTGCTCGTCCCTGCTCATCCCAGCTCGTCCCTGCTCGGGCGTCACTTAATTACACTTTTATGGAGTCATCTTGGTGCCTGCTGCGGGCACGTCCCGACCCCGGACCCGGGCAGCTTTGCAGTTGCCATTCGCTGACTTTGGCTTTCATTGCTGTCACTGAGTTATGAGCTGATGCAATTGCTCCGGCTGCCATTGTTGGCTTCCTTAATTCTTTGCCCCGCTGCTGTTCCGCCTGTTGTTGTTTATTTGCCTTAACATTGTCTTTGTCTCACCACGTTCGCGAAGCATCCTGTCAACTAAGACAACAAATAAATCGTAATCGAAATATTTTCGTACTCTCGTCGTCATCATTTAGTCAATAAAGACTTCAGTTCAGTTTATGCTTCCGTTTCTTGCGCTCTTTCATATGCTTAGTTTATTTAGCATATTTAGCATATAAATATGGTTTTTTATATTGTTTATTATGGAAAATATTCAACAAATCCCAGCGCAACTTATTGTTTTTATAAACGAAAATCTGCAGCTGTTTTTCTCTGCTCTGCTGAGCAGGAAACAATTTATTTCAAAGACTTCAGATCAATTGAGCAGTCATTACGCATAGTTGGATAAACTGGTTAGGGAAAGTCCCTAAATGTATTATATTTTTTTAAATTTTGCATCTGTAGCTTCAACAGTTGCTGAGCTACTTTCTGGATGACTAGACGGAGTTTCAGACTTTTCCTGTATTAATAATTATTTATAAAATATTTTAAATATCTTAATAGAGTACTTTTAAATATCGACAAAAGCCACTTTGCTGAAAGACTGGACAGAGATTCAAGCTTTTATTTTGTAATTAACTATTTGAAAAGTATTCTCAAATATTTATTCACATTAAATTAATGAGCCGTGCGGTTCAAGCTCGTGACCTTAAGTCATCTCTATGACTATTTGGAATTGAGGTCAAGGAATCGATACAAATGGGTGTTTATTTCTTTTTACAGATCAGATTAAATAAATATTTGTCTATCTATTGCAATTTCTATATATCCCATATACTTATCAAATATTCGACACAAAAATACGAGCTACAAAACTTGTTGTCCAGAGAAATATCAAAAATAGATTTGACTTTAATTGATTTGCACTTAGGTATTTTCATGCTTTCTCTTTCTTTCTCTTATGCTCACTCTCACTCATGCTCACTATATCTCCCTTTTTCACTCTCTCTTTCTGTTTTTCGCTCTCTCTCTCTATCTTTTATGCTAACTTTCTCCCATGCTCTCTCTCTCTCTCTTATTTTCACTCTCTCTTACTCTCTTTCGCTCTCTCTCTCTCTCACAGTCTTACATTCAGTATCACTCTCATTGTCACTCTCACTCTCTCTCTTTCTCTTATGTTCACTCTCTCTTTCTCTCTCTTACTCTTTTTCGCTCTTTTTCGCTCTCTTTCGCTCTCTCTCCCTCTCTCTCACAGTCTTACATTCAGTATCACTCTCATTGTCACTCTCACTCTCTCTCTCTCTCTCTCTCTTATGCTCTCTCTCACTTATGCTCACTATATCTCCATTTTTCGCTCTCTCTTTCTGTTTTTCGCTCTCTCCCTCTATCTTTTAAGCTAACTTTCTTCCATGCTCTCTCTCTCTCTTATGTTCACTCTTTCTTTCTCTCTCTTACTCTCTTTCGCTCTCTCTCTCTCACAGTCTTACATTCAGTATCACTCACATTGTCACTCTCACTCTCTCTATCTCTCTTTCTCTTATGTTCACTCTCTCTTTCTCTCTCTTACTCTCTTTCGCTCTCTCTCTTCCACTCTCACAGTCTTACATTCAGTATCACTCTCATTGTCACTATTACTCTCTCTCTCTCTCACTCTCTCTCTCACTCCCATGCTCGTTCTCTCTTGGTCTCTCTTGTTAACATCATTCAACTGTTTTCAAATCCCTTTTGCATCGCATTCGTAAACGTTTTCAAAACCCTTTGCAGCTAGCAAAGCCGCCTTCAAATGAACATAGCTCTAAATTTTTCGAATTTATAAAATTGTTAACTAGTTTATTTACTCTCTTTTTTGTTTTAAATACAAGAGAATACCCCAAATGCAGGGCATACAAACAATGCGCTTGCAATATCAGACTCAGAGTATAATTTGATTTGCTGTTGTTATTGTTTTCACTTATTTGCGTAATTAACAATTCATTTGTTTATGCTGCAAACGCAAATTCGTGTGTTTTGCTTCTGACTTATCTGCGGGCTACATACGAATATTCCAGAAAAGTTTCGTGCTCGTTAATGTGGAAGTTGCTTTAAGCTTTAAGCTTGCGTGGGGCGGTACATAGGGTATTCATATATTGTCATATCTCGGCTTTCACATGATTAATTTTGTTTATTGCCTCTGCCCTTTCTCTATATTTCTTCGCTCTTGGCTGTAATTCGATTTGGCTTTTGTTGCTGATGTTTGTTATTGCACATTGTCTGATTTACATTTATTTGTTTACCTTTTGGCTGTTATTTTTGTTTATTTTTGCTTCTTTTTCTTCCTTCTTTTTTTGTTTTATAACCGAACGTTGAAATTCTCATTTGGTCGAGCAGCTGTCAGCGCAGCTATCAAAAAGTCACCCACATTGATGGCTTATCGATGATGCGGAAAGTGTCTCCTTCGGACTCCCCCAGACTCGCGCCCCTCGCGGCCCGCGCGACCAAATATACAAGGTCTAGGCGGCTCTTTGGAGCATTTCACGGTCCATTGAGCCGTGGCCCAAATGTACTGTGCATAATTTTTATTACAAACAATTTCATTGCATATTTTACATATTCACATATTCGCCAATTCGCAATTTGCGATACGCATTCAGCGATGGGGGGCTATTGCCCCCAATCCCAATCCCATTCCATATTTGCCATCTGGCAAATGCATCGTAAAAAGTGCTCTGCATTTAATGCAATCGGTAAAAATGATAAATGATGAATCGCCAAGTGCTGCGGAACTGGAACGGGAACTGGAACTGGAACTGCAATTGGAATTGGAATCAATTAACCGACAAAGGCTGATTGTCTCAAAAGCAATTCCATTTCCATTTTTATTTCAAGTAATTAAACTGATGCCAACCGATAAGCTGAAATCATTTCGCGATATCTTTCGGCAGAGACAAAGCCGTTTCAATTAGCATTCGCTCATTGCTGTCAAATTTGAACCAACGTCTTGCAGCTTGCTGGTTCAACGCTCGGACAACTAAGGCACATTCTTCACATTCTTCGAACACAATTATTGTGTTTTTTTTAATTTATAATTATTGCCCTTTTCCCTTGTAAGCAATAATTTTTAAAATATTAAACTACATAAAGCGATATAAAAATAACAAAAAAATGTTAAATTTGAACCAGCGACCCACAGCTTGCTGGTTCGACGCTCAGGCAACTAAACCTCACAGGCATAAGAAAATATATGTTATCTATACAAGATTATGATATATTACAATACCAAAGCACATCAAATCAGATTAAGTCCACTTTCGTTGACGGACTTAGAGATACGACTAAATAGTGTGACTGAGCATATTTCACATTTAAAGCAATTATACACAATTAAATGTCTAGACCGGCTTTCCTTAATTATATCTTAATTAACAATCGATTGTTAACAGGGCAACTATAGATATCCTATAGGATATATCCGGGCGATATGAATGCTTTTAACAAGATAGCAACTGTTGGGGTCGAGTTCCAGGAGGAGCTCATGGAAGTGACAGTCGGACAGATGAGTTGTGCTGAAGTCTGACTGAATATATGGATAGATAAATAAGTGCATTGTTAACTAAGAAATAACCATGAACAAATCATTGACTGCACAACATTCGCATACCCTCTAAAAAGAAGTACAGCCAATGCGACTAGCAAAATGCACTAAAACTTGTTAGAGTATGGAGTTTTCTTTTTATAATATAAACAATGTCACAAGCTGACCGCTTGAACCAAGCCAACCGTTCGTGTTGCCCAAAAACATTTAGAAAGCCACTTGTTTTGGCCTACTTGAGAATGAGATTTACTGGCGTATGGAAAAAAAAAGAGGCGATTTTTCCCCATTGAATTTGCATTTTTGTAATCAACTCGGCGGAGAAACTGCAGCTGATCAATGGGAGCTGCTTTCTCGAATTTGCCAAATCAATAATTTTGATAATTTACAACGCGTTTAATAATTATTTGGCCTTGACTATTGGCAGCTTTTTGATTGGAAAATATTCGCTGGGGCTTGTGTGTTTTCAAATAAATACATATATATATATATATATAAATTTATATAAATAAATATAACTTAATAATATAAAATCTATTGCTATAACTAATTTTCGTCCAGCGCATGCAAATTCTTTCCAATCAGGAAGATCAAATTTTCACTATAGTTACCTTATTCCACCCGGGAAATTACCGTCCGATCAGTTTAGGGTAGGGAATACCCGCTCTTGGACATACATAGGTCAAAATTCCCCATAAGTCCATCTCATCCGATTTTCACGAGTTTTGGGCATTTGTTCATGGTTTTGCCTCTGAATCAATTTGGCATCTAAATCTGACAAGATTATTTTTGGTAGAAATTCATGAAAAAATGATGCCCTCAAATAGCCCAAATAGACATATGTAGGTCAAATCTCAAATCTCATCCGATTTTCACGAGGTTTTGCTTTTTGTTCAAGGCAAGATTATTTCTAGTCGAAATTCATGAAAAAATGATACGCTCAAATCCCGAATAGACATAGGTCGAAACTTCCCACTTCCATAACTTGGTCAAATCTCATCAGATTTTACGAGGTTTTGCTCTTTGTTCATGGCTTTGCCTCTGAATCAAATTGGCATCTAAATCTGACAAGATTATTTTTGGTCAAAATTCATGAAAAAATGATACCCTCAAATATCCCGAATAGACATACATATGTAGGCCAAAACTACCCACCCCCATAAGTGTATTTTAATATTAAAATTATCCCACAAGAAGTTGATATTTAGAATATATGATATGTCTTGTTACTATATTTTCAAAATATATGGAATACATTGAGATAAATCGGTTGAAATTTAAAATGTCGATTGTACTCAGATTGTATTTCCTAATTCCCAATTGACTAAACAAACTTTTTCAGAGGCAAATGCTAGAAGGAGCTTGTAAAAATGCAGAATTGAATTTTTGCTTCATTATAAAAATTAATTAATTATATTCTTGAAGAAGAATTTAAATTGTAATTTAATGGTAAACTAAGAATCAACACGTTCACTCACTCTTTCGCGGGCTCCCTCTCTCTCTCTCTCTCCCTCTCTGTCACTCTCTTTCTCTTACTGTCTCTTTCTCACTCTCTCTCTCTCTCTCTCGTTGACAGCACTTTTAACCCTGGGTGCACTCGCCGCGCTGCTCTCGCTAACTTCTATGACTTTGGCGAGCATTGCGTACAGTGTGGAGCAGTCAAGAGGCGCGATAAAGTCCAGTGTTGGACAAGGCAATACGATGTTTATGGTTGGCAACAGCGTGGTAGATGCAGAGGCCGATGAGACGGATGAATTAGATTCGGGTATACTGCTGCCCGACGAGAAGGACAATTGCCCGGCGGGCTACTTCCACTGCAATACGACGGCGCAGTGTGTGCCGCAGCGCGCCAACTGCGACGGGAGTGTGGAATGCGATGATAGGTCGGACGAGTGGAACTGCGTCAATGAGGTGGACGCCAAGTACTGGGATCACTTGTTCCGCAAGAGCTCGTTCGGGCGCCAGGGCATGGATGACAAACCAATTGGCGTGTGCTGTGAGTACCCGATGACTGATAAAACCATGATAAACAACAAGGTCAAAGCAATTAAGGCGCCTCGTTAAGAGCGACAACACTGTGCGAGTGGCGCCAGCTAGCGGACGCTTGGCCCCCTCTCTCTCTCTCTTTCTCTCACTCTCTCTCTCACTCTCTCTCTCAGTCGCATTCGCATTTTAATTATAGAAATTCGCATGTAAATTCGCAAGTTTCCATTCAGTTTTCATTCATTTAATTAAAAGACTCAAATGACAATTATCCTTGATGCGCAACTCAAATGTAATGTGGCCATCCCGACGCACAGTAAATACTCGTTAACGCGAATTCGTTTCGCAATTTCATTTTCTCTTTTTTTTCCTCTCTTTTGCTTTGATTCATTTGCAGACTGGCCGAATGCAAAGAACTTCAGTTGCCCGTGTCGCGGCAATGAGATCTTGTGCCGCTTTCAGCAGCTCACGGCGTTGCCACTGCAGCTGCCCACCAACAATCTGTCAACGCTGTAAGTACCCAAAAGTGTTGCCGTATGTTTCCGTTAAGGTAAGATCATGTATGTGCAACTTTCGCAATCAGCTATTGGCAAATAGCAAGAATTTTGTTGCTGCCACCTGGCACGTATTTGCAGATGTGGCAGCACCAAATCAGTGTTGGTTAACAAACATCTAAGTGACGCTCTTTACAAGCCGCTGTTGCCACTATTTGTAATCTTTAGTTTAATGCAATCAAGCTACTAGTTTGGCAAACAGTCTTGTGAGAAGTTAAGAAAAAGTGGAATATATCATCTCATACATGTTATGTATATAATGTATATTTTCTCCCTCGGAGTATAAGAGTGCTTTCATTTTTTGTTTTACTTAAGCTTTTGATTAGCTTTAACATTTAAGCATTTGGTCTTTTTTATAGTTTCCGCTCTTTTGTTTCCTAGTAATTTATTAATTTAATTTTACTTAATGCATCTGACTTTTATTTCCTCAATTTTCGCTCGCCTTTTTCTTTTAATACCCTTCTCCAAAGACCCTTAATGTTTTTACTTTTATGCTATTTTGAAGGGTAGTCATTAATCCGTGTGTCCTCCAATGCTGACGAAATCTATATAGGCTTTAGGCTAAATATCCTTCAGGTTCACTTTACATACCAATATTTCACACATTTTTGCCTATTTTATGGTCTCAACTTTTCCATATTCCAAATGTACTTACTTTTCATGCCTTTTCTCATTACACTTTCTACATATTTATATTGGAATAAAGCCCATTAATAGAAGCTTAAATCATTTATGGAAAATAAGAATTTATTTTATATTCCAAGGTCTGATACACTCAACTTCATAGTCACAGCTTTTCACCGTTCCAAATGTACTTACTTCTCATGCCTTTTCTCAGTACACTTTGTGTGCGTTTTTGGTTAAATAATTTAGGTTTAAACTATAAATTTTCAAATAATATCCCAAGATCGTACACATTTTTGGTCACTTCATAGTCACAGCTTTTCACCGTTCCAAATGCACTTACTTTTCATGCCTTTTCTCACTAGAAGGTCTATATATTTCTGTTAGTATAAAGCTCGATTAAATAATAAATATACTTCAATATTTTATAGCTTGTACGAATATTTGTAATACTGTCTTTTTGGGAAACCAATTGATTTGAAACTAAATTGGGGTATTCCTTTTATCTTTTTTTTATCCACAGCGACCTGACGGGCAACAACTTTGGCGTCATCGACGAAACCTTCTTCGGCGGGCTGCCCGAGGTGGAGAGCCTGTGAGTAATGGACGCCAGCTATAAGTCGGAGCCCGTAAAGCTCCGGCTGAGGCCTCGTTAAAATCGAAATTCAAGCGCCCGGCGACCGGAAGCCAACCAATTGCAGATGCTTTCGTTTAGCTGTTGAAATTTTAAGATACAGTCCCAGATATTAGCCTCCTGCTGTGTCCTTTAAGCAGCCACACGCTGGCGCACATACAAATTACGCACACAACTCGACTGTATGGCAGGGCGGGGCGGGCGCGGGGGGACAGGGTGGCAGGGTGGTTGAGTGGGGGGGTACATGGGGATAGGGCAGACAGCTCGTATCGTGTTTTGCAGCCGGTTGCAGTTTATGTGCTACTGTGTTAAAGGACACTCTCTCTCTCTCGGCGACCAGGCTAAAGCCGTAAAACCGTTTTAACATACGACAAAATGTGAGACGCTTCGTTAACACTGCAAAAAAGAAACAAAAGAAAAGCAAAACACCCGAAAACTTATCCACAGATGAAAATATGAAAAGCGCTCCGAAAAGCTAAAGTTATTAAATTTAGCTTAAGTGGAGCATGTTTTTGCGAGAGATGGAGGGAGACAAAACTAGGCACTAGATTACGGAAAAGGACAGTATAAAGCCCAAGGAGATTAAATTTTGTAACTAATTTCTTGTAGACGAAGGGGCTAAGGTGACGGGAGATTGACTGCGCGAGAGGGTAAAACTGGCAGAGAGAGAGAGAGCGAAGCTAAGAAAGGAAGTCAATATGCCCAATGCCATACATTCAGACAAGCAGAAAGAGAGAGAGAGATAGCTAGATAGATAGAGAAAGAGAGAGAAATATATAGATATAAAGATAGATAGATGGTGAGAGAGAGAGCAACAGAGAGAAAGAATGGGAGAGGGTCTTAAAAGAGAGATATAGTAAATGAAGATGTTTAAAGACAGAGAAACAAAGATAGAGAGCGAGAGAGAAAGAGACAACGACATTGTTTGATTACACGAGAGACAGAGCTTAACATGTTATGTGCTGAGACAGAGAGAGTAAATAAGAAAACGAGAGAGAAATGGATAAAGAAAAATAAAGAGGGAGAGTATGAGAGGTTCTTGCTTGCTTTCCATTCCATAAGATTGAGAGAGAGAGAGAGGGAGAGAGAGAGAAATATAATGAGAGAGGGATATAGAAAGAATGAAGGAAAGGGAGAGAGTCAAACATATAGCTTGATCGCAAAAGAAAAACCAAAGATAATGAGGAAAGTCAATATGCTGTGGGCTCTCCATGAAAGTAAACGAGGAGACAGAAAGACGGAGAGAGAGAAAGAGAGAGAGAGGAGTCAGTGGAAATATAGAAAGATTGAAGATTGGATTGAAAAGTGGCAAAGAAGAAGAACGGGGTAAAGAAAAAAAGAGAGTGAGAGTGAGAAAGAGAATTTGATCTCGAGAAAAATGAAGGCTTAACATGTAAATTAATTTACATTATGCCAAACGAATAAATTGAGAGGGAGAGAAAGAGTGAGAGAGAGAGAGAGAGAGAGAGAGTGAGAGTGAGAGTGAAGGAAGGAGAGAAGGATAAAGAAGGAAAGAGGAAGATAGAGAAAGAGTGAGAGCTGCGTCGAGACAGTTCCAATAAACAAATTCAGTTTAAGTTGGGATTTTCTCTCAGTGTTGCCATAGTTGATTCATTAGCTACGGTCTGCGTTGCCAGACTTTGTAGTTAATCGCCTTATCCGTCTTGGATACGAGTATATTGCCCATTGGCCACATTGCTTAAGCCTAAGCACTTTGATATCCATCACTGGGACAGTTTCTGCCCGACCACACCCCCACACGCACCCACATACGGACACGGACACGCCCACCATCTGGCCTCCTTTTGGCCGGCACTTGAGCCGCATCTACGTAAGCCGCTATCAAGTGTTGCCATCTGGTTACGGGTCTCTCGTTTTTGAAATTGACAAATTCCGGCGACACCCCAATTATATCGCCTGGGAATCGGAAAGACGCAAAGATGACGCAGCGCCTCCGGCTGAGGCGTCCGCGTGGTCCGTGGGACATGTGTGGAAATTAAATTGACCGCAGGCTGTCAAAGCAAATGCGTTCGAGTAATAACCAAAAAGTGTGGGAGCTAACAATGTGAGGCTATGAAAACAATTGTGCGAGCGCTTTACACCAAATTGCCCGACTAGGCGATACCCTGTGCGAAATTTGGAGTGCACGTGAGCTGCTTAAAGCATATGCAAGGTTTGGGCATCAGCAAAAAGGTGCCAAAATGTCTCAGTGGATGACTTTAGAAAAAGTACATGACTAGTAGATACCCTGTAGAAGTTTCAAGTGCAGTTTGCGGGATCTGTCGCCAAGTTAAACGGCACAATGTGGCATTTCACAACAAAAAGTCATAAAAACAGAATCACGATTGAAGAGTGCTCGACTAGAAGATACCTTGCAATCCATCGCAAACAGCACAAACCCTGTAAAAAGTCTTAGCACATATAGAAGGCTGCCATGGGCGGCTGTTGAAGCGTAGCTAGAAACCTTTCTTTAAGAACCGACTCGAACAGCAGATACCCTGTAGCTAGCTAAAGAAAACTTTGCCCAATAAGTAACCGAGATGTGAATAGGAATCTTACAATCTACAATTAAAAAACTGAAAAAGAAGAGTAAGCAACTGAAATACAAGACTTCCAGACGCGATAATACCCTGTAAATAGAGAAAGTTTATTTTATGCTTAAAATAATTCAGTTTAAAACAATAAAAAAATCTGAGCATAGGCAATCAAGGATTATCAACCCAGAAAAGCTCGACGCTGGAGTGTGCTCGACTCGTTAATACCCTGTAGCCTGCTTAAAAGCATGAACTCTGCAGTTGGGAAAAGCGACTATAAGAAACAAATAGCATTGTTGACTGGCAGATACCCTGCACTTAGTTTCAAGCAAACAAAATATCTAATAGTCCTACAGGGTATTAAAAAAAATTGATAAAAAGAAAAGAAGCCTCCATTCAGCTTAAACGATTTCTGACGTATTGAAGCAAAGCTTTCGCGCTGAAAATGGAATATTTCTGAATTTGTGTGAGTTGCTTTTCTGTTGCTCACAAATGCCTCAAGTAACGCCCAGCGACCTTGTTAGGTTTGGAATAATGATAGAGAAAGAGATAAATAAATTGTTTGCGTTTCTTAACTTGAAGTTTTTGCTTTTTGCCGTCAGCCGCACTTTCATTGTGCGGCAAAACTTGACAATTGAATTTCATATTTATTAAGTTTTATTCATTGTTGTTTCTAAGTATGTGTGCGCACACATATCTTACTCTTCATTTGTATCTGTATCTTCATCTTCATGTGTATCTGTATCCGTATCTGCATCTTTATTTGTATCTGTATCTGTATCTCTACTCGTCCCTCTACGCAGGGTGCTCAAGCTCTGCGCAATCCGTGAGATTGCCTCTCATGCATTCGATAGACTGGCCGCCATTCCACTAAAGACACTGTAAGTATATGTATATTCGGGGATGGGTGGGGAGGGATGGAGGGGAGGGGTGCTTCGGGCTGGGGCAGGGTGTTGGTTGGGGCATAACTCATAATTAAGTCTCATTATTTATGTGCTCTTTATTTATTTGTTGTTGCCGCTGCGGCGGCTGCCTTTTCAAATTGGCCCTCCTCTCTGAAAGCAAACAATTTGTATACACTGTTCACAACGCACAGAGGAGTATATTGGCTTTGTGCAAAGTCCGACCATCGATTCGACTGTCCGTCTTTCCGTTCATCTGTTTCAGGTGGACTTAAAATATAATATGGCAACGCTCACGCCCAAGCAAACAACTTGTATACCCTGCTCATAATTTGCAGAAGAGTATATTGTGACTGTCTGTTCGTTAACCCGAGTCGGGTGGAATGTTAGGTTTATATGGCAGCGCCCACGTGAGGCGTTGCCATATTATAATGAAAATCGAGAAACTTTAAGATTTAAGAGTGACCAGAGTGAACAAATTTTGAATGAAGACTTCTGTTGAGCTTCTCTAAAGATCGCGACATCGAAATCGAAAACGGATAATTAACTTGGCATATAGCCGGCTATAGTCGGCTATACCCGACCGCCACACACTTGCTTGCTTTTCTCTTGTTCTACATTGACTTTTGCCGCCCGCAATTTTTTTTTTTCTTTTCAGTTATATGGACGATAATGAATTATCGCGTTTGCCAGAGCATTTCTTTGCGCCGGGCAATCAATTGCGCATTTTGTGAGTATTATTACCTATTAATTTATAATTATTCGCATTATTAACCGTTAACTGTGCGCCTTTGGTCACACTTTATGCTTAATTTACCGTTGCCTTTATGTGCTTTTTAGAGTTGAAGAGTTGAAGAGTTACCATTTGCCGGGACTTAAATACTTTTGATTATAATACAATATATAGTTAGCAGCGCAGCATCGAAATATTGTGATATATTTGGGGAAATTTAAATAAACCAGACATATGCTCAATTTCATCTTTATACGACTATGACAACTAGAACTATATATAAAACAGTGTGACATGGGCGTATCGAAAAGGGGGGCATCCAATGCATAAAGCGAGACATTTCCGACCCCTTAAAGTATATATGTATATATTATTTAGATCAGCATCAACAGCCAAGTCCTTCTGTCCGACTGTCTGTTTCTATGCGAGCTTGTCTCGCAGTTTTAAAGCTAACGTCTTGAAACTTTGCCTAGGTCCGTCTTTCTGTTGAAGACAATGTCGGAACCAGTCGCATCGCATCACTATATCATATAGCTGCCATAGGAACGATCGGTCAATAGTTGTTTCTTGTGCGGAAATCTATTTTGTTTTACAAAATATCTTGACCAAGCCCGACATTTACTTATAAACTCTGCTGCCTATATATGAGTCAAATCTAATCGAGATCGCACTTCTATGTTATAAAGCTCTTTAGTAAGAATCAATCGAAAAACGAGTTTTTCTATGGCAAAATATTTCGTTTTCCAAGATATTTTCATCCAGCTCAGCATTTATGAGCTTCGCTTTTCTCACATATCTGCAAAGCCTCAAGGCAAATGTCTTACAGGGTATTCGAACTTCGGCGTGCCGAGGATAAGCTTAAATTCTCGTTTCTTTATTAATTATTTGTTCCTTTAATCAGAGAAAAAGGAAGAGTTGGTTCACAGTAGTTAACTAATCCAATTGGGAAGTATATATGTATATCCTATATCTATATCAAAATGTATTTAGAGAATATGTGTATGCATGTGACATACAGAAACTATATTTTTAATTTAGACTTTCGCAGCTTTAAATGCTTTTTAAAATGCCTTACATATTTTTTTTGGAGACATCCTTTCCTCACCCAACTCTATTCAAAGCTACTGCGTTGGCAAATTGCGCATACGCCGCGTGTGCTGCATTTTTTAAAGGCCTTTTTATGCGCTCTTCACATAACTAACACATTTATATGAACTACTTTGGCTTGTTTATTAGCTTTGGCCAACGCATTTGACATTTGCAATTTGCGAAAAATAAGTTTTTAGCTTGAATTTTACATTAGTTTGCTATAAATATTCAGGCATTAGCTATTTATGTGGCGCTCGCCAATAAAATAAACATAAATTGCATAGAATTTTAAAAAGAAAAAAACACGTGAGCCCAGGTATGTCTTCGGCACGCCGAAGATTTAATACCCTTTTAAACATTTGCCTTATGGCTTTTGCAGATATGTGAGGAAAGTGAAGCTCGTGATTGCGGAGTTTAATGAAAATATCTTGGAAAACAGAATATTGTGCAATACAGAAAACAAATTTTTCCATCGATTCTTCCTATTAAGCTAATAATATAGAAGTGCGATCTTGCCACATATATAAGTGGCATAGTTTAAATAGTAAATGCGGCGTTTGGTCAAAATATTTTGATACAAAAATAGGTTTTTCATACGAGAACCTACTATGGCAGCTATATAATATAGTATTGCGATCTGGCCCGACACATTTACTTCCTGCAACAGAAAGACGAACCTATGCAAAGTTTCAAGACGATAGCTTTCAAATTGAGAGACAAGTTCGCAAAGAAACAGACAGAAGGACAACGAGACAGACGAGCAGATGGACAGACGAGCAGACGGACATTGAGTCGGCTGTTGATGCTGATCGAGAATATATATACTTTATGGAGTCGGATATGTATATCTTCTTTTATGACAAATTTATAATACCCTTGGCAAGGGTATAAAAACGATTATTTAAGTAGCCCGCTTACATTTAATTTACAGCAACAAAAGTTCAGTTTATTCAAGTTTCACTATATCAATTCAACAATATTATTTTATGTATATATGTGTATACACATATTTCAAATCAAGGATAAGCTGATATTAGGCAATAAAAAGCAAGCCCAAAAGCGAAGGTGTGATGCCCTAAAATCGATAATTATCGATATTATGAAATAGGAGGAGTTATCGAAAAGTTATCGAAAAAATTTATTTTTTATGTCCCTAGCTCGCCAGATCGGACATAGCTTAAGCGACTCATCGACCTGATCGAGAATATATATACACTTTCTAGGGTCAAAGCTGCTTCCTTCTGCACAATTATATACTATTATATATATTACACTATATGCGTTCTTTACTTTAATTTAAATTCAATTTTTTTAACCAAATTTATACGGAAATATTTCTAAAATTTTATAACTTAAATTAAAATGAAACCCGATTGAACGTTAGGCGATGTAATAGGCTTGCCAGCACATTCTGTGGCAGCTTTTGTGCGCAACTGTACGTGCGCAATTGGGGTGGACCAAAACTTTTTAGGCGGGCTGCACATAACAAATGTGCTTATTAACGGGCCTGGCTAGAGATGGAACGAAAAAAGCTGTAATTGCCAATAACTGTAGATATATAATATGCGCAGAGATAAGAGCTTGCAGGCACACACACATGCACACACACACACGCACACACATGCAGTGAAAATATTGCACACAGGAGCAGAGACAGTTATGTGCACCCACAATTGTTGATTGTATCATCATGTGTGTGTGTATAGATGAAAAACAACAGATAATAGTTATGTGTGAGTGCGTGTGGGTGCGTGCAGCTATTGTTGCGTATACGCACCGTTTGCCAGTTGGGGCCATAAAGTGGCCCATTGTCTGGCCCTAGCCGAGGTTCAGCTCTTGCTGCGGTTTTTTTCGTTAGAGGGAGGCGAGGGGCATACGAAATCGACTCGTAGTTGTGTGCATAATAAAAATATTAGCACACGCAGTCAAAAGTTTTTGGGCGTTGTGGATGTGGCCGTGGGCGTGGCACAGTTCCGGTGTTCCGGCCTGAGAAACCCAAAAAAGGACAAGAGCAGACGGCGACAACGGAAACCAAAATAGAAAACAAAAGCACATAAACAACTCAGTTACAGTTTGTGCCACGGGCGAAGCGGGGGGAGGGGGGGGGGTGTGAATTGGCTAAGTCAGTGGACGGAGAGTGTTGGGGAGGGGGGCGGATGGGTGCACCGGAGGGAGGCACAGCTGCTGCTGGCATTGGCCGCACTCGGTTTTCAATTTTTGCAGCTCGCCGCGTTGACATTTAGTTTGGCCCAGTCAAGGCGTGGCAGTGGGCGCAGAGTTGCATTTAATGGCTTATTAAAATGCTGTCTAACTGTATGTCTGTCTCCCTCTCTGCCCCTCTCGCACTTTCTCACCCTTGCTCTCTCTCAGTCTGTCTGTCTGTCGCTCCTTCTCGCTCTTTATCACTCTCTTATACCCTGCATCCATTGCATAGGGTAAAGCATCTACAGTCTCTTAAAGCATATATATTCCTGATCGGCAGCCAAGTCGATCTAGCCCTGAGCGCCCGTCTGACTGACCCTACGTATTTATCTTGATCTGCGTACAATTAAAAAACTAAATACTTTAAAGTTGTCTCCAGCTCAAGTTATTTTCAAATCATCGATAAACAGTTTCGTTTACACGAAATCGATTAAAATCGATAACAGATAACGAGCTACATTTTTAAAGCAAATATCACTTAAAAGCTTCCATTTGCAGAGCTTTCGTTACCAAATATGTAACGCAGATCCGGCTAGAAAATTAAAAATCTTCGATAAGTTCCTACACTTTCACAAAAACGATAAATATCGATTTGGAGTCGAGGCTTTTAGCGGCCATAGACACCAAATTTGTCAAGTCAGTTCTCCAAAAGTATAAACTGATAATGTACATATATTTCTCTTTTTTTTTGAATACCTTCCTTCTCCTTCCGCCCAAAATTGTAAGGAATGCATATTTTCAGCAGATTTGATAAAGATCGGACAATAAAGAGCGAAGTTATGCAAGAATAGAACAGAATAGAATTCTTATAGTAGGAAACTGGGAAGTTTAGAGGGTAACTCGCAGTCGGGTCGCCTCCTCGCCAGTGCCCTATCTGTCATTGTCTTTGTCGACTGTTTGTTGGGCGCATTAAAATAGCATTATGTCTAATGTGGCAAAGTTTTCTTGAATCTCGAATCAACTGCAGAATTTTGGCACGCAATCAACTGAGCAGCCTGGGCAGCGGCGATTTTCGTTATCTGCAGCACCTGGAGGATCTGTAAGTATGACTCGAGTCCTGAGAACTTATCCCTAACTGTTGCCGTGCTCCCATTAGCGATCTGCGCGGCAACCTGATAGCACACTTTGAGGCGCAGGTCTTTGCTCAGCTACACAGCCTGGAGGTGCTGTAAGTGGACGCCAGCTTGAAGCATTTTCGACTCTCGGTCAATAAGTTTCTCCCCTTCTCGCTTCCTTTAGCTACCTGAACAATAATCGCTTGCAGCAGCTTCGGCCGGGCATGTTTCCCAGCAATTTGGTCCATTTGCACACTCTGTCGCTGGCGCACAACCAAATTTCCAGCATTGCGGCCAACACGTTCACATTTCCCCAGCTGCGGCACTTGTAAGTATTCATGGAGGGGGGAATTCTAGCAGAGGGGGCGGTGTCCTTCGGCCCACACATAGTTCACATTGCAGGAATTTTTGTTACACTTTCGTTTACAGATTTCTGGCCGGCAATCAATTGTCCTACATACGCGACGGGACCTTTTGCAACCTCAGCTATCTACAAGGCTTGTAAGTAACAACAACAACAACAACAAACTGAAAAACAATAACAAGAAGCAGAACAGTCAACTAATCTGACTGACTATGCGAATACCCTGCGAGTGGGCAAATTAGTTAAGTGAAAGCAAGAAGCAAGACAGAAAAACAAGGCGAAGCGAGGCGCATCGACTTAGGCTTGATTAAACTGACAGACTATGCGAATACCCTGTGAATCGTAGGAGCTAAATTAAAAGGCGTGGCATTGATTGAAATCGTGCACCGAACCACAGTCAATTTACGTTTGGGCTATGCGTAGGAGTTACTTATATTTGAGTAATTATAACTTTATAAAGTTAATTACCTATTAATAAATTAATTACTTTAATTACTTTGGTAATTATGCCTAACATATATATCAACTAGCATTATATTAATATTTGATTACTCGAGTAATTAAAACGTAATAAAGTTAATTACTTATTACTTGTTTAATTACTTTAATTACTTAGGTAATTATGCCAACATATATGTGAAATGCTTTAGAAATTCTAAATACTTAAAAAATTATTTGAGCAGAGGAAGTAATTAAATAACAATTCAAAAGTAATTAGATGCAAAAATTGTCAGTACATTGATAATTAGGCTTTGCATATGTAATTCAGGCATCGCGCATGCCCCGTTTGTGTAGAATTTTCTGCAGGGTATTTGAAAGAAATATGTTTGGGACAACAGAAAATGCGAAGCGTCTGATAGGCATATAAAAATCTGTCGCGTCTTATCTGGCCAGCGAGTTTTTCAATTTGGTTAGGCTTAGGCTTTTGCCACAAAAACAGAGGGAATATGCGGGGGGGGGGGGGGGGGTTAGGCTGTGAATGGTTTTTGTGTTTGTGTAGCTTGCGCTTGAGGAATTTCATTTATCAATAATGACAGACAAAAGGGACACGCCAAGCGATTCGACTGGAATGTGGGCAGAAAAAAAGAAAAGAAAATAAAAGAGAATGGAAAAAAAATATTAAAAAAAATGACGGAAAAACTAGTTGGGTTTGCCTTTCGCCAATGCATATTGAGCAGCAGCTCTCTCTCTCCCTCTCTCTCTCTCGCTCTCTATCTGGCCAGCCACATGCAACAAATGGCTGCGGCACAGCTGCAACATTAATGATAAAACTTCAGCAGCGACGCGGCCAAAAGTTGTTGCATGCTTAGCGGCAGCCCCACACACAATTCGAACACCTACACACACTTGCATAACACACACACACACCTTGGCATAACTTCTTCCTCAGGCATTTGAATGAGAACCAAATCGAGAAATTCGATTTGCACGCCTTCGACTGTCTGGAGAATCTGAGCTCCCTGCTGCTAACTGGAAATCGCTTTAAGACCCTCGAGCCGGCTGTGCTGCAAAATCTGAGCAGTCTCGACTTTATGTAAGTATATACCTTAGGAACACCACGTGGGAGCGCATTAATGAGCTACACCTATTTTTAAACTCTGTTCACGAACTGAAAATGCGCATATTGGCCTATACTCTCTCTATACTTGTGCCACGCCCATTTGGGTGGTGACCAAGCGGAAAAGCTGCTTTAAGCAAAGCCAAGACTTTAGTGAAATACATTGTTCCGATGCATAAGTATATGTTGTATTGCATTTATCCAAATATATTTGTATATATTCAGGTAAAGCCGGCCCTTATAGGCTAACAATTAATATTGTCTCATCAAAATGTCGAAAATATATGACAAAATCAAGGTTTGAGCCAACACGCTGGTTCAAGCACGAAGCGAACTAAAAGACAGGGCGTTAAACGAACCAACAAGACAACTTTTAAAGTTTTGCAGCCCTGGTAAATAGTCAAGCAGAGTCGTTTCAATTGACCTAAACGGTAATTAGACTGTGAGCAGAGTATGCCGCAGTCGGCTAGAGCCGACTAAAGAACAACTTGTTCTGCTTGTAATTGCCATGCCGCTCTCTCTCTCTCTCTCTCTCTCTTTCTGACTCTCTCCCTCTCTCTTTATTTCTTGCAGCTACTTCTCTTGGTTCCATTTGTGCCGCGCCGCGTTGCATGTACGCGTTTGTGATCCCCGCGGCGATGGCATCAGCAGCACCTTTCATCTGCTCGATAACCAGCTACTGCGCGGCAGGTAAGTGCCTGACCCCCTGACCCCCTGACCACCTGACCACCTGTCACCTGTGCCAGGTTCATCCTCAGATCCTTGGGCTGCAGCTCGGCAGGCAACGTGCAACTTACGACGCCCTCTTTTATGTTTATGTTTATGTTTATTGTTTACCATTTTGCTTAGCTTTATGTTTATGTTTTTTGCATATCGTTCGTGCTTCGTTCGGGTCAATTATTTGGCAGATACTGTTGGACAAAGCTGAATTCATGTTCTGTCGATTTACGCAACGGATCGAATTTTTAACGCCCCTTTTCCCCATTTTCAATAGATTCAGGGTATAAAAAACGGATTAAAAAGCTAAGGGGTCTTCGGTAGAATCAATCTAAGCAAGTCCAAAACAATCTTAAAAGAATATAAACACTGTTTTTTAAAGCATTTTCAAATTCATCAAATAAATTTAACTAGCCATAATGCTAAATAGTATACGTCAATTGCTTGGAATCTATTTTAAAAATATGAATTTAAGTACCAAATACTCGGAAAGTTGTAAAATTCATAAAAATGTTCAATTCCTAAGCAACTACCCACACTGGCTGGCTCTAATTGCCTAACGACTGTTGAGAAAGTTTGTGTAATTTATTCAAGCGTTTTACAACACTTAATTTCGAGTTGAAAGTATTGCAGAACTAAACAGTTGGCTTTGAACTCAATTAAATGGCAAGCACTTGAGATTTGTGCATTGTTTCAAGCAGGGGAGAGAGAGAGCGAGAGAGGGTGAGTGAGAGAGAGGGCGAGAATGAGAATGAGAGAGGGAGAGAGAACGGGCAACAGTTATTAATTTGAATTTAGCAAGCGAAGGAGCGGTTTTAAGTAAAACAATTTATGGATTGTTTTTCGCCTTAATGTTTGTATTTGAGTTTGAGAATGTGTTCTTCTTGTTCTTGTTGTTTTCGTTGTTGTGTTTTCGTTTTTATTGTTGTCGTGCTGTTGCTGTTGTCGTTGTTGCTGCTGCTGTTGGTCTATTTCATGACATTGGCGAAATTCAGTTGGCTGCAACATCGACGGCCGAACAACCCGACGCTCAATTGTAGAGGGCACGGCGCAGGCGTTCGCGCAACACCAGCAATCGCATCTGATGCTGATGGTCCGTGCTGCCCAATGGGGCTGTCGATGGCGGCTCCACCATTAGACCGTTGCGGCCGGCGCATGGCACGCCCCCGCCTCGATTTCGCACAACCAGATCCAGATCCACGACGGCGCTAAGCTCTTGATTTTGACGCTGATACTCAAAATGCATGCCGACCACTTACAGTAAATGCAATTTGAAAATTTTGACTATTTATCGATTTGAGTACGACAATGTACATATAATATTATGACTGGATTTGACTATACACTGATACCCTATGACAACAAATGCTCCGCACATTGCCTGCTGCCAGCTACCTACTTTGTTTCCCAATCAGCAAACTATGTTACAAAAAAATAAAAGAAAAGGAGCTGGCTTAAACTTACTGCGGTTGCATTCAGGCCAAAGTTTAGGGTGAGAATTTAATCACTTAATTAAAAGAAATATTTAGCGGAATAATCTCTATGCTGTCTTTTTGCTGGGGCTCTTTTCATTTGATTAAAAAACTGCTTCCACCATTTTTGAACATTTAAACTCTATTTTATATTGGCGAAATTGATAATGATAACGATAACGATAATGTTAATGATAATGATGATAATATTTATATTGATAATGATAATGATAATGCTAATGATACTGCTAATGATAATGATAATGATAATGATTATGATTATGATTATAATTATAATTATAATTATAATTATGATTATGATTATGATTATGATTATGATTATGATTATGATTATGATTATGATTATGATTATGATTATGATTATGATTATGATTATGATTATGCTAATGCTAATGCTAATGCTAATGCTAATGCTAATGCTAATGCTAATGCTAATGCTAATGCTAATGATAATGGTAATGGTAATGATAATGATAATGATAATGATAATGATAATGATAATGATAATGATAATGATAATGATAATGATAATGATAATGATAATGATAATGATAATGATAATGATAATGATAATGCTAATGCTAATGCTAATGCTAATGCTAATGCTAATGCTAATGCTAATGCTAATGCTAATGCTAATGCTAATGCTAATGCTAATGCTTATGCTAATGCTAATGCTAATGCTAATGCTAATGCTAATGCCAATGCTAATGATAATGCTAATGATAATGATTCTGATAATGACAATGATAATGATAATGATAATGATAATGATAATGATAATGATAATGATAATGATAATGATAATGATAATGATAATGATAATGATAATGATAATGATAATGATAATGATAATGATAATGATAATGATAATGATAATGATAATGATAATGATAATGACAATGATAATTATATAATTATTTTTTTATTTTTATTATTAATATTTCTTTTATTATCACTATTATTATCGTTCATTCACTATTAATATTAGTATAATTATTATTATAAATGTTTGTGTTCTCAGAATCATAGTTGACCTTCTAAGAAGTTATGTCCACCCGGCTAATTTTAGATGCAAGCTTACAACAGCTAAGTGAAAGTTTCATAGATATATTTCGCAGCCCACGTTGGGCGCCAATTGCATTGTTGGACTTGCAGTCGAAAATGGGAAAAACGCCTTTTCCATTTGGCATTTTCATTTACTGGGAAACGGACGAGCAGACGAGCGGACGGGCAGCACTTGTCATCAGCTGCTTACGTGGCTGAGTGATTATCTGGTTGCTGGCTGCCCTGCCACAGCGGGACGTGAGTGGCTAATGTAGACTCTGCCAAGTGCCACGCCCCCCGTCCATGCCCAATGTGGCATTGGCTTGTGTGAAAATGAAAATTACGTTATTCCTTCGGTTTTCCTTCAGTTTGTTTGTTTGTTTTGCTTACATTTACCAGCTCTGCGTGCTGTCTTAGTTTTGAGTTTTTCACATTTCCTCCGGCCTGCTCCCCAAAAGTCCCCACACCACGCCCCAACCGCCGTCTAATGTGAGTTTGAGTATGTGCTTGAGTACACTCATTCTACTACTACTCGTTCGTCTACTCATTTTCCTGTTCGTATAAGCTGCAAAGCAAACATCAGCAGAT
Source organism: Drosophila borealis (assembly GCA_035045885.1). Lineage (NCBI taxonomy): Eukaryota > Metazoa > Arthropoda > Insecta > Diptera > Drosophilidae > Drosophila > Drosophila borealis. The sequence goes on along the minus strand of JAWNOR010000173.1, from coordinate 320,548 downwards.
ACAACTAGTGTGCATGTGTGTGTGTCTACATGACTGCGAATGCCTGCACGTTAGCCAGCCGTGGGATGTGCCTGCTGCATTATTTGTATACCCTTAAAGGGAGTATTGTAATATTGTCATGAGTAGCAGACATTTCCAACACTAGGCATATATATGTATATATATCCTGATCAGCATCAACAGACGTGTTGATATAGCCACATTGGCTGTCCCTCTCTTCGTTTCTATGCTCTCAGCTTTAATTCTTCAGAAATTGAACATTATATAGAAATTTATCGGATCCCTATACCCGTTAGCTGATATATAGCTGAATGGATAACTTCTCTAGATATCTGAACCAACAATGGCACTTAGAAGTTCCAGCATGCTCGTTAAATACAGATCAACGCTTATCGACAGCGTAATACTTTATCGTAGAGCACTATAGGAAGAATCGGTCCGAAATCTATTTTTATGTCAGGTAAACTTCTCTCGTTTTCAAGATATATGGTATTCACCAAATTCGGCAATTGCGAGAGATCTTTTAGCATATTTGCAAGACTTAATGACTTGAACTTCTAAATCATATGATATATACTTATATACAATATAGTTAGATCCATTTGACAAATCGGAAATTTGCCTGTTAAAGTATTTCCACCTGTCTACTAGTATATTTGATCTTCGGTGTGCTGAATATAACCATTCTTTCTTGGTTTTTTTAATCTTTTTATTTTCAGTTGACGCTTTCATAAAAATTTAACACTCTTTCACAGTGCTTTGTTTGTTTTTTCCACTTTATCTGCCCTGCCTGGCGGAAGGTGTCATTGTTCCCACTTCCTGCCAATTTGAGGCACACTTTGTCGGCCTTCTCGAATTTTGTCCGCCAATTTCGGGCGATATTTGAGCGCACGTAAGAATTTCAAGCTAAGGATGCCGCCCACACACACACACACACACACACACACACACATCATTATGTATATATATAAATAGTTGCATATCCATTTGATCGAAATCTTCGTATTACGCTTGACAAACTTTTAAAAAGCATTTAAACGCGTTTCGCTCTGTCATCAGCTTGAAAGAAGGCCTGACTTCTGCACAGCTAAAGTAACCATAATGCAGGTGGCAACCCTTACAAAATAGTGTTGCACAACAGCTTAAAAGTGTCTGCAAACAACTGAGAAGCGTTTTCTTGTGTCTTCATTACAGTTAACAAGCACTTTAACATGTTGTTTAACTTGACAGAGCTTTGCTTAGGTGGTTGGTAGGTTATTTTTTCTGAAATCAATTGACATCTTGTCTAATAATCATTAGGCACACGTAATATTATAATTTTTGCCGTCGTTATACCAGGCATACAAATAAAAAGCTATCGAGCTTCATCAGACAAACGACTTAGCGAGCTAAATGCTTAAAGCTCACTCGCAGAGAACTTTTAAAGCCAAGCTTTATGATCAGCTGAATGTTTATTCCAGGCCAGAAAGCTCTCTCAAAGCGTATTCCAGCTGAGCTTGCAATATTTAAAGCTTTATATTAATATTACTTTTATTTTACTCAGCTCACTATTAAGCTTAAAGTCTATGTTTACGCTCAAAGCTCGTTTCAAGCTTAATGCTTGGCAATGAGCCGAACAAAATTAAGCATAATCTTAACTTTAAAGCTCGCACTCTAGCTCAAAGCTCACTCAAAGCCCAAGGTTTGAAAATATAAATGACATTTGCGGATTTTAATCAAGCTTCAGCTTAAACTGAAAGTTCAGCTTAAGGCTTTTAGCTCACATAGTCCAAGGGTTGCAGTCTACAAGTGTTCTATGAAAAATGTCATCAAGCTCAGAATAACTACTAAAGACTTATACAAATTTAAATATATTTATTGTAATGTGTACAATTATTAATTACAATCAAGAAAAAGCTTGCTAAAAAGCTGAATATGCAATTAAATTAAGCTGCCGCTCTCTCCCTCAAAGCAATCGCTTTAAAGCTCAACTTTAAGCCTCACTTTAGGCAAGTGTCATTCAATGATGATTATTAGTGTGTGGGAAGAAGTCCTTGTCTTTACTTTAGCATTAACCCAGCAACGTGTCATGATTTTTGCTTGTAAGGCAAATGAATGGATGACAGGACACTTGAAGCTGGCATAAATTACAGTCCCATTGCTAACTGGCTACCACTTCGCAGCCCTCCTTTTCCCCCCTAACCTCTCACACTATATTGGCAATCATCGTAAGTAGAAGGGAAGCATTCACAATTGTCCTCGACAGCAGCTGGCGGATGCGGAATGCCAACTACTAGCGTGCGCCGTGTCCTGGCAACCAAATCATAATTCCACGAACAAACAGCAGCAACTATGAATGCAATAATGAGCACCCAGACACTTGACAATTGTGCGCCACACACACACACACACACCCACACACAACAAGCACACTCTCTGTGGCACAAAGGCGGCTACACCTAATTGGCCAATAACATTGAGTCGGAGTTTGAGGCGGGGTGCGACGTGTTTGGGCACTTAAATTTGCTTTAATTGCCTAAATTTATGGCAATTGATATTCCGTTTGCATACGCACTGTGGGTGCTCCTCTCTCTCTCTCTCTCTCTCTATCTCTCTCTCTGTCTCTGTATATTTATCTATCTCTCTGCCTCTCTTCATCCTTCTCTATACATATTTGTATACAACAACTTCACGTTTTTTGCTTTCAATTATCGATATCATCACCCATTCCACCCATTTTTCGCCCGTGGAAAGTGTAAATCTTTCGTACTATCTTCTATTTCACGTCTGGGCGGCGCAAGTTTGTTGCCTTAAATTATTGACACCTATTTTCCACCCATTTTACAAAATTGTAACATTTAAATCTACACGAAAACTCACTCCACGTCTCAATATAATTTTGGCATAGATATTTGAAAGTGGGGATGAAGTCCCAAGACCCAAAGACCTTTGAAACGAATTAAGAAGTCGATTAAATTGAAACGAAAAGATGATATGCAACCATTTTCCGCCAATTTTTCACATGTGTGAGTGGAATTTTCGAAAACACAGAAACACGTTATCATAAAGTTGAATGTATAAAAAGCCTAAAACTATAATTCTACTATCTTTGACTTTTTATTTTCCACCCAGGGCAGTGGATTTTCGAAACAAGTCTCAAATGAATTTTCCCATCAATCTTTGTAAATAAGTATTAAGCTGATCGAATTAAAAGCAAAAGATTTCATCACATTTTAATATCGAGCGGTGAAAATAAGTCGAAAGTCTATCGGAAGCAACTTAAAGATGTGACCATACAACCTTTGAACTCAATTTTCCACGACGTAGGGTGAATTTATAGAAAAGCGTGAAACACGTCTAAAATGCAAGTTTCCCCCCAGTTCAAATTAGTCCTGTAAAAAATGCAGCTTCCCAGCTCTAACACCTTGGGCTGTGCTTTGATCACCAATCAGTCAATCAATCTGACAGTCAATCAATCAATCAGTCCATCAGTTTCATCCACATAGATATTTGCCTTTGTTTCTTCACAGCGTTTGGATCATGGCCTCGATTGCGGTGGTGGGCAATCTGCTCGTCCTGGCCGGCCGTTATTTTTACAAATCTCGCAGCAATGTGGAGCACTCGCTTTACTTGCGCCACCTGGCGGTCAGTGACTTCCTCATGGGCATCTACCTGACGCTCATCGCCTGCGCGGACATCAGCTTTCGCGGCCAGTACATACGGCACGAGGAATCCTGGCGGCACAGCGGACTCTGCGCCTTTGCAGGTGTGTACCCACAGTTTCCCCTCTGATCCGCCGCCTTCCACCAATATAATCCCACTTCTTGCAGGCTTTCTGAGCACCTTCAGCTGTCAGTCCTCCACCTTGCTGCTAACCCTGGTCACCTGGGATCGCCTGATGTCTGTCACACGGCCACTGAAGCCGCGCGATACGGAAAAGATTCGGTAAGCTCAACATAAAAATGCGATTCTGGTGAAAAATTGTTGAAAAAGTGCCAAAGTAGATCAAGCATTGCTTTGAACCAGCTATGAAATAAGCACCGTTTCGAACCTCAGGCTTGGTTTTACTATTAAACGAACATTAATCCTATTTAGTATCGGAAAAAAACAGTCGAACCTAAATCTAAACAAAACAATAATTTTTGATAAAAAGAATTGCTTAAGTTCAAAGCAAGAAGAAAAACGAAGTTTCAGCCAAAAGAGTCTGACGTAAAGGCCAGAAATTGTTGCAAGTCGTGAGCCAAATCTAACAAATAATCACATAAAAAAGAGTTTCTTCCATTTAGCCAATAAGGTGTATATATCTAATCCAGCTAGATTCAAGCTGCATATTTATACCTTAGGCAGAGTTCCACAAGTTAAGAAAGCTCTATAACCAACAGGTAGCTAAACCTGTTTTCGTGGCATACTTTTTGGGGCGGAAGATACACATGTCATGTTTAAAACATAAAATACAAGAGTTCTTAAAAGCCGTTGACTTGTTTTAAAGTATTCAAGATTCAGTAGAACTTAAATATATAAAAGAAAAATTCCATGAAAGTCTCTTTTATTTTCTTTTTTAACGACTTTAGACTCTTTTTGTCTTACAAACTTTTCTATCTTTTAATATCATTATCTTTTTTTTAAACCTTTTTAATGAAATGTTTATAGCACTTCCAAATAGTTATATATTATCATAATCTGACGCTGCAGTGTTGTGAAACGCAAATGATTTGGGATAAGCAACGTTTTAAATGTGCATTTTATAACACTAATAAATAGCTAACAATTATCACAGTCTCAGTGCAGTGCTGTGAAACGCAATTGATTTGTGTTCAAAACTCTTTGTTCACGCTGCAGTGTTGTGTAACGCAAATGAATCTATCAAACCCTGTTTTTCGCTTTCAGAATTGTTCTGCGCCTGCTGCTGGTGTGGGGCATCAGCTTTGGACTGGCCGCAGCCCCGCTGCTGCCCAACGACTACTTTGGCGCTCATTTCTACGGCAACAACGGCGTCTGCCTCTCGCTACACATACACGATCCCTACGCCAAGGTGAGCATGCAAATCGGGGAATCGAATGGAAAGTATTAACTCGGCTATTTGACAGGGCTGGGAGTACTCGGCGCTGCTGTTCATCTGCATCAACACGATCTCGCTTATCTTCATACTCTTCTCGTATGTGCGCATGCTGCAGGCGATTCGCGACTCCGGCGGCGGCATGCGGAGCACGCACAGCGGACGCGAGAGTGTGGTGGCCACGCGGTGAGTCAATTGGCGGCAAGTCTAGCCCGAAGGTAGCTCACGAGCCCAGAGAGACGCGTTTCCTCTGCAATCAGCTTGAAAGAAGGCCCGACTTCTGCACAGCTAAAGTAACCACAATGCAGGTGGCAACCCTTACAAAATAGTGTTGCACAACAGCTTAAAAGTGTCTGCAAACAATTACATTACAGTTAACAAGCACTTTAACATGTTGTTAAACTTGACAGAGCTTTGCTAAAGTGCTTGGTAGTTCTGTTCCTTTATGAAATCAGCTGAGATTATCTATCTGTTACGCTGGGAAATTATCTTAGGTCGCTTTGAAAGGAGAAGGGTTCTTCAACGACCTACCAGGACATTTACAATTAACTTTTTTTGCGACTCAAAAAAACTTTAGGCTTGCAACATTTTTAGGAACTTCGAATAGTTAGAGCACAGACCTATTTATAGCTCCCACAGTTTTGAAACGAACAAATTCTATCTGTAGAGTAGGTTGCTCTACAATTTTACAAGATACATTTTACATTTAACGTCTTTTTTAAGGATTAGAATTCAGGTTATAAGCGTTTTGTGCACTTTTTAAGTGCGCTTTCTTTTAATTTTCAATCAAGACCTTTCTTTTTTAAAAAGTTTCTTATACTTTTTAATTTATACTGTGATGAAGAAAGCTTCTGGGATGGAAATAAATATATAAATTTCCCAACAAGAATTCTGAAAAGAACTTATCGTGCGATATTCTCCAGGTTCTGATCAGAATTATTTACACAAGAATCTCAATAATTTCTACGTCTTCAGTTTGAAAGTCATTCTAGTTACTTACAGTTTGACAATCAGCCAGCCAATAATGAAAGTAGACTCTTTTCGGGTAGTTGGCAGCTGCTTTTATGCCAGAACAGAACAGAGTATTGTGCAGTCGGTTAGCGTCGACTGCAATGTTTGCTTGCTTTCCGTTTTCATTACAGTTTTGCCATCATTGTGACCACAGACTGCGCCTGCTGGCTGCCCATTATAGTGGTCAAGGTGGCCGCATTGTCAGGTAACCCAATATCGCTTACTCGCTCGCATTTGTGTGCTCGTCCGACTGACGTGATGCTGTGCTCTTCTAGGCTGTGCCATCTCGCCCGATCTGTACGCCTGGCTGGCGGTGCTGGTGCTGCCGGTTAACTCGGCGCTAAATCCGGTGCTCTACACGCTGACAACGGCCGCGTTTAAGCAGCAGCTGCGCCGATATTGTCACACGCTGCCCACCTGCTCGCTGGGTAACAATGAGACGCGCTCCCAGACGCAAACCGGCTACGAGTCCGGTCTGAGCGTCAGTTTGGCGCATTTGGGCGGTGGCGGCGGCGTCGGAGGCGGAGGCATTGGCGGATCCGGGCGCAAGCGCATGTCGCACAGGCATATGAGCTACCTGTAGATAGCCGACGGGACTGAGCAGCGCGATTTTATCCACATGTGATCTAAATAGTTAAATTTTAATATAATTCTATCAAATATACAAACGTGTAATTAAATACATATATTTGGAATTTTGCTGCGCAAAAAAGAAAACGAGACATATTTGTTTCTTAATGGTTTCTTCAACTGGGTTCAAAAAGAAACCCAAAACTAACCTCAAAAGTTGTTCAACTGTAAATGCAGGCACAGTTACGCGTGCAGAATAACCTCAAAAGTTGAGTGCATTTACAGTAACTTGTAATGCTAAGAGTTTGTGTGTTTTGAGTTTGAGTGAGTTTCAATGGGTATGGGTGCCTATCTGGCCAGGTATGGTAGCAACTGTTGCTACTGATTGCCCTGCGACTCGGTGGCAATGTTGACATTGCTCTGGACATGATATGGTCCCTCGTTGACGTAGGCGGTGAAGCGCACCGTTTCGGTGGCCGTGAACTCGCTGCTGACCGACAGCTGTTCCATAATCTGCCACTTCAGATACTTGACATCCTTGTGCAGATCGGGCTGACGCGAAAGCAAAAATTCAATGGCACCCGCTGTGCCCTGCACAGCTTTGATGCCCCATTGGTATTGGCAGAGGGTCTTCAGCAGGCCCAGCGCGGCCAGCTGGAGATCGGGAAATGGTGTATGCAGCAGTTCCATGATGTGGTTCAGCTGCTGGCCACTGGCAAAGCACTCGTACCAGTTCTTCAAAATGGTGCTGCAACAACCAAGAAGAGGAAAGAAAACAGTTAGTGGCACTGGCCAGCTACTCATAAGGGCCAAACTCATGCCCACCTCAGCTCAGAGCTGGCCGGCGTCTCCTGGGTAAAGATGACATCCAGAGAGTTGAGCAAGCGTATTTTGAGCGGCGGCGAGAGACTTCTGGTGTAGTCGGCATACTTGCGTAATGTTTGCTGCATGGCGGCCTGGAACTGGGCATGCATTAGCTTCTTGCCCTGCACCGAGCTCGCCAGATTGGCCAGCGTGTCCATGGCCGTGGGCAGGACAGCCTCATCGCCGGACTTCAGCAGCTCAAACAGGCAGGCCAGCATGTGCGGATAGCCGGCGATGATCTTTTGCGGCTGCACTGCAGCCACTTTGCCAAAGAACTTCATGATGCTGGGTATTAGCAGGGTGTCCAACGGATGCTCTTCGATGCGTTGCACGCGACTGCTGATGATGTCGAAGACGCGACGTCGCTCCATATAGCTGAGGCCGTGATTCTGCTCGGCCAAAGGCACCAGTATCTCCAGCACGCTCGCCTGCAGCAGCACATCATCGTTGTCCAGCTCGCCGAGCGCTGCATCCAGTATGAACTCGACGGAGCTGAGAGAATCGGCGCTACGCTTGGCTAGCATCACTCCCAGCTCGTAGGCGCGACAGCGTACCACTTCGTTCTGTTGCAGCAGCTGCACCAGCTTGGACTGGACGCCGGCATCATTTAGCCATTGGCTGAGCACAATGGTCAGTATGTTGATGGCGGCGGTGCTGCACTGCGTCTCCGTCTGTTGCAGCTCGTCTAGCACATAGACGAGCAGCTCGTTGCTGGGCAGCGTCTGTATTTCGCTGGCGCTAGTCTGGCGGCGCAGCTCCTTTAGCAGATTGTTAAGCACCAAGGCACGCAGGGCGGGATTGGAATGATGCAGTGCGGGGTTGAGCAGCTGCGGCAGATTCGCATCGCTCATGTCCAGCTGCAGCTGGTCCAGGCAGCTGCCTATAAAATCAGTGGACATATTCACCAGCGGCTCTTTGTCAGCATCCTCGACGATGGCGCATTCGTAGAGCGCCGGCGCACGCAGCAGCGACTCAATTATATGGCGCGGCAGGGCCGATTGTTTGTTGATTTTCGTATACATACTGGTGAGCGTCTCCATGCGCTTGCTCTTTGCATTCAGCTCACGCAAATTGGTTTGCCACCATTCCTCCTCCATTCTATGCTCGTTGCGTTTCTCTGCTTTGGTTACGAAAACAAAAACTTTCAACTTTTATATTAAATGAAAATAATAAAAGTCAAGCAGCTGAGTGCTTAGCGATAAAACTGTGACAGCCAAAGCCGCTAGTCACTGTCAGTGTGACCAGATATTATGCAGGCATAAAATACCCAAAACTATCGAAGGCAGCAGGTATTTGTAAAATCTACCAGTTAGGTGTGTATTGATAGGAAATAAATATATTTCAGGATATTAATATAGATTTAAATTATACAAGCCACATTTTAACCGAAAAATTCGATTTTAAATGCCAATTACGTAACAGAAATTAAATGCGCCTGACGAGATTGGAAGCAACGCAGAGTGCAATAGCATTAAAGTATAAGTATCGGCAAATATATATATACTCATCGATATGTGGGAATTTATTCAGCAGCCCAACTATCGATAGCGACTTTGTATATATTACAACTCTAAGTTCGACGCCATTTTACAGACTTTTTTTTTGTGACGCAGCGTTGTTGTAATAAAAAAGGTTGTAGTTTTCTTGAACTGCAGCAATTGCCAAGTAATTTAACGCAAAGCAGAATTAAAAATGTCGCAACGCTTTGCGCCTGGCCAAGCGCCGGTGCAGTCGCGCTACCAGCCACCACCCCAATCGCCTGGCATGCGTCCCTACCCACCAGTCACCGGCACCACTTTCCCGGTAAGTGCAAATCAATCATCGATTAATTGCCAATTTTCACATTTGGTTTTTTTTTTGCATTCTTTTTTGCATGCAGCCACGCGGCTTTCCGCTACATCCGAATACAACGCAGCCAGTGCCCGGCAGCGTTACCGCGCCCGTTGGCCCCGGGCCCGCGCTGCTGCAGCGCACTACCCAGCCCAGTTTCCAGAGCGGATTGCGCGGCAGCGGTTCCGGTGGTGCTGGCGGCGGCGGTGGCAGCAAACGCTCGGCGGAGTCACGTAGCCTAAACAGCGGTCCCAACAAGGGCGAGTTTGTAGCTGGCGCCAAAAAGAAGAAGAAATTGGCGGACAAAATATTGCCCCAAAAGGTGCGCGACCTAGTGCCGGAGTCGCAGGCGTACATGGATCTACTAACATTTGAACGGAAACTGGACGCTACCATCATGCGCAAACGCCTGGATATACAGGAGGCGCTCAAGCGACCGATGAAGCAAAAGCGCAAGCTGCGAATCTTTATTTCGAATACATTCTACCCGAGTAAGGAGCCGAGCAATGATGGGGACGAGGGCGCCGTTGCCTCCTGGGAGCTGCGTGTGGAGGGGCGTCTGCTGGAGGACGGCAAGGGTGATCCCAATACAAAGATCAAGCGCAAATTCTCATCGTTCTTCAAATCGCTGGTCATCGAATTGGACAAGGAGCTGTATGGGCCAGATAATCATCTGGTGGAATGGCATCGCACACACACCACACAGGAAACGGATGGGTTTCAGGTGAAGCGGCCTGGCGATCGGAATGTGCGCTGCACCATCCTGCTGCTGCTCGACTACCAGCCGCTGCAGTTCAAACTGGATCCACGCCTGGCCCGGCTGCTGGGCGTGCACACACAGACGCGGCCCGTCATCATCTCGGCGCTGTGGCAGTACATCAAGACGCACAAGCTGCAGGATGCCCACGAGCGGGAGTATATCAATTGTGACAAATATTTGGAGCAGATCTTCAGCTGTCAGCGCATGAAATTTGCGGAGATACCACAGCGGCTGAATCCGCTGCTACATCCGCCAGATCCGATTGTCATCAATCATTTCATTGAGAGCGGCGCGGAGAACAAACAGACCGCCTGCTACGATATCGATGTCGAGGTGGACGACACGCTCAAGACGCAAATGAATAGCTTTTTGATGAGCACCGCCAGCCAGCAGGAGATCCAGGGCTTGGACACAAAGATACACGAGACCGTCGATACAATCAATCAAATGAAAACAAATCGCGAGTTCTTTCTCAGCTTTGCCAAGGATCCGCAAATGTTTATCCATCGCTGGATCATCAGCCAGACGCGAGACCTTAAGGTGAGTTAATACTTAATATGCTTGATCTGAATATCTTCTCTAATCCCCTAAACTGTTTGCCCCGCAGCTCATGACCGATGTGGTGGGCAATCCGGAGGAGGAGCGACGCGCCGAGTTCTACTATCAGCCCTGGACGCACGAGGCCGTGTCGCGCTACTTCTTCACCAAGGTCAATCAGAAGCGCGCCGAACTGGAGCAGGCCCTGGGCATACGTAACGGCTAAGCGAGTGTCCTGTTAATCCCTGTCGAATCGCACGACATGGCACGGCAAACTCCCTTTTCCTTCGGCAGTTTAGTTTAAGCTCTAATGCTACTATATATACTATACATAATTAAATCATTTTTTTGCCAACAACAAAACACAGCTCCAGCTGCAAAAAATAAACAAAAAACCTAATACAAATAGATCAATATGTGAGCACATCCCCCCCCCAGTGTATCCCAGTCAGGATCATTAAATGTATCTGAGGGCCCATCAAAATGCTTAATACGTTGGGAATCGTCGCTTGGCGCAGAACATCAACATGTTCCATTAAAAATTCGAGACAAAAAACAGCTTGAACAGCTTTGAGATAAAATAATATTCCATATTCCAACTGGATGTGCCGTCTTTTGTCCTCCAACTTGGAAAAGTGCTAGCCATTGTTCAAATTGTCCAGCAAATAGTTATTATTATCATTTTAGCAGCATTTGTTAACGATTGTGGTTCCCACTGTAACTGTCCGACTATCCTCTAATTATGCTAGGCCATCTTTATGGTTATTTCAGGATAACAAATGACATTGATGCGAATCAAAGAAATGTATCGAGTACTATACCCCGGTTAATTCCATAAATATTAATTATATTAACAATGTGTTTCCCAACAGATTGTTACCATGTGCGAGATTTATCTGCTCCCGTATCATATGATCTAGTAATGTGCTCTAATGATGGGACTTTGCTCCTTACTTTCCTTACTTGGGATATTTTGAAAAGCAGACAATATTTTAATTCTCAACCGTTGCTATATAATAAAATGTTCCGATGTTAACAAGAGATTGTTTTTATATTGGTAGTATAAAGAGAAAGGGTTTTTTTCGACAAATTTAAACCCATTTTCGACCAATAGCTACAGCTATCTGTTATAGTGGTCCGATCCGGCCGACTCTAGACATATTTACTGCCTGCTTGGGGAACTTTTCTGCGTAGCAACGGGAGAAATAAACATATCGATCCCGACTAATCAAGAAAATATACCTTCTTCTATGCGTGGGAATATTATAATGCCTCCAGGGATGAGGCCTGCCGCTCCGCCTGTTCTATATACAGGGTATACAAATTTGTGGCGAGACTGCTAATTTCTCTCTTAACTTTCCTAACTGAAGGATCGAACCGAAAGGGAACTCAAATCGATAAAAATACTAATTAAAAATTCGTTAAAAAAAATTAAACACGAGGAGGGGAGAGGGGAAAACAAATGTTAAGTGGAGCCGCTTGCATTTGCTACAATAAACACTTACATGGGTGAGTGTGTGTGTGTGTGTGTGTGTGTTTCTCTGTGTGTAGGGTATATTGATTACAGCCAATGGTTGCAACTATTTGCTAAACAAATCGACGGAATATGCAGCTACTTAGCATTGTGATGTCATGGCTTCAGTCGCGCTTGGGGCGAGACCCTGAGCCGGAGCCCCTGGAGGCTGGAGGCGTCTCATCAATGGCCATGCCCGTATCGACGCGTGTTGCGTCCACCGGATAGAGCCAGCGCTGATACAAATAGATAAGGAACACAATATCGTCGCGCAGGCAGGCGACACGATGAGCCGTCGGCATGGTGATGATGAAGGCAAAGAAGTCGTCGATGAACGTGTTGAAGGCCTTGTACATGAAGGCGCGCCAGGGCAGAGCCGCCACAGACTTGAGCTTGTAGTTGACAAACAGCTGCGGCAGCATGAACAGAAAGCCAAACGCATAGACGCCATTCACCAGCGAGTTGAGGGTCCAGCTGTACCAGGACCGATGCGGCTGATACAACAGCGAATAGACGGCGCCGCCCAGGCACAGCGGATACAGCAGATAGCTGAGATAGCGCATGCCTTCGCGATCGAACTGCTGCGTCTGCTGCTCGGCCAGCTGGCCGGCGGCGGGCTGTGCTTGCCCGTTGCGCTGATCCACCTCCTCCAGTTTGCGGCTGATGAACGAGCTGAAGCTCAGCTCGAGCCGCAATATCTTCTTGCATTTCCACAGCTCGATTAGGGTGCCGAGGCCGACGGGCACCAGCACCAGATACGATGTCTGCTCGTCGAGCAGATACAGAAAGATGATGATCTGCGAGAAGGCGCGCCAGAGTGTGGTGCGCGTGGACAAGCCCTCGTAGGAGCGCTTCTGGCGCCAAAAGGACACGTCGTTCTTGAAGCTCAGAAAGTCGAAGAGCATCTGTTGCGGCAGGGGAGCAAGTGCAGCAGTTAAATATATAATACTTATATGTGATATATGATGGCTACTCACGTGTATGCTGGACACGAAGATGGTGCCGCAGAGCAGGTACACATTCGTATCGGAGAAGATGCCCTTGACCTCGTCAATGTCCTTGCTGGCAAATCCGATCGTCTGCAGCGCCTGTGTGGCATGCTCCATGAGCAGCATCAGGCGCAGCTTGCCCACGCCGACGGGCTTGTAATGGAAGTTGAATGTGAATTCGGTGGTGTTGCTCGTCACGGCAACCAGATCCTTGAGCCGTGTATTGAACATGTCCGTCTGCAGTATGGGCAGTATTTGTTGCATGCGATTCACGCGTATCAGCTGGGCCATCTCTGGCGGTACGTCCGCCTGCGAGAGCGCAAACAGATCCGTCAGCAGCGTCACGTACACATCGCTCCGTATGTGTGTGATGGGTCGACCAGACTTGGTCCGCTCGCCGGGCACAGATGCCGGCTTCACAGGCGCCGGCGATGATGAGGAGGACGACGACGACGACGACGACTGTTTCTCGCCATCGCCCAGCAGATTGAAGGCCTCGGCGCGCGGCAACATATACTCGCACATGCTGAGCGTATGCAGCACGGTGGGCCCCTCGCGGCGCAGGGTGCGCCACTCGAGCGGCTCACCCTCCAGAGCCAGCACCACATGCAAGTAGAGCGTGCCATTGCGGCGCGTCTTGAGCGGCACATCCAGCTTAAAGTCCCGATCGAAGGGTTTGCCGTAATCGAAGCGCTTCGTCTTGTACAAGTCCTGCACCTCCGAGGCAATCGGATTACGTGTCAGCGAACTGAACAGCGCCAGCTGCAGCCGCGGCCGCTCCGCCAGGAAGGATGTGTAGCAGGGCGAGTCGCTGCACTTGAGCGTCGTGAAGAGCTGCGACATTTGGTATATGGAATGCAGGATGTAGGCTAAAAACGCCACGCCCACCAGCGTCGAGATCGAAGGCATGGCCATGACGCTGTCTGCCGCCAGCTAATGAGGATGTGCGTGCTGCCAACGCCCTGAGCTGAGGATGCGAATGAGTCGAGAGGCGTTTGGCGTTGGCAATTGAAAATTGGAGAAGTATCTCAATTAATGCACATCGAAGTGCGCTAAATGCCGGCGTAGCTATTTCAGTGTTGCACAACGTTCCCGACTGGTGTTGCACAGTGGGCAATGGCTCTGAGCTTACGCTACATTCACCACACACACAAACAATTATTTGTGGGGCTTCTCTTTTTTTTTTTTTTAATTTCTACTTTATTTGTTGGGTGCTTTAATCGAGCGGCGCAATGATGACAACTGACGCAACCTTTTCTACATTTTCTCCAACTGATGTGTTGCAAAAATAACCGTTAATTGAGTTAAGCTTCGTCGAAGCACTAAAAAATACCAAAAAACTATCGGAACTACACCACACACAGCAAAGGGCCAACAAAATATGCTGATTTAAACTTGTGAATTTTGTTCTTTAATTAACTTGTTTACAGTGCTTCAAAACTCAAAAATTTTATTTAAAACCATTGCATAGATAGGCTACTATTTGTCCGAAAATAAACATATATTCATTGTATCAAAGCACAACCAATTATTTAGTTGAGACTAATTTTTGCCAGCCCTGATTGGGCGTTTGTTTCGTTGAGTAATGTGACCAGCTATCGTGCCGTTAATTCGATAAGAATCGAATTCAAATTGAAGCTATCCGTTTTTTATATATTTTTTATTTGGTAGCAGTTTTATTTAAAGGTTTTTACATATTATATAGTATATATATATACAACATGAACTTGTAAAATTAGGTACTAGAGTTGTGTGTGTGTGTGTGTGTGTGTGGTTTTTTGTTCGTTTTTGTTTTTTATGTTTTTCATATATATTATGTATATAATTATTACTATTAAGTACTATTATTATTTTTCGACACGCACAAGATTTCCAAACCTTTGGAATAAATTAAACGACTAAAATGTACACATTACGAAACAAAAAAAATATATATATATAGCTACAAATCTGTGGAATGTTAGGGAGATAGAAAACGAAAGAGTGGCAGAGAGAGCAAACAGAGGTTTAAAGAATAAATTGAAATAGTTTAGGTATGATATAAATGAACGATCGATGCTATAAATATGTGGACATTTGCTTGCTTGAGACGAATGAGAATGTGCTAAATCAGAGGGGAAACAGAGACAACATTCGAATGTGTGTGTGTGTGTGAAGAAGTGTTCTCTGTATGGTATTATAAAATAGTATATGTATTCGTTTATAGTAGCGCATAAATAGTGTGTGGGGGGGGAGGGGGAGGACGCCGGCTTAGGCGATACGTTTTTTTCGACTAGGTGACAAGATTTTCAGCATTGTGACGACGGGCGCCTCGAAGGACATCGAGATGACGAAGGACAGGAAATAGGAGGCGACCGTCAGACCAAAGAACATGACGACCTGCAAAGACACCAGAGAGAGAGACACACATATAGAGAAAGTCAAAAAGAGAGAGTGAGAGCGGGGGGGGGGGGGGACTTACCATCAAATCACCGCCCAAATGCAACGGCGCATCCGAGTTGAGCGCCATGGAGCGTATGACAATGGGATGCACCAGATAGGCGCAGTAGGTGACGCGCGAGAAGGGATAGAGGTAGGGCGCGGAGAGCAGCGAATTGATATAGCCGCCATAGCCCGTCGAGCAGGCGATGGTGATCCAGGCCAGGGACAGCGCCCACGCCGAATGGCTCAGCGAGCTGTAGGCGGCCGCCATGAACTGCGATAGATCCGTTCGATACAGGCCGAAGACGAGCACGAACAGATTGAGCATGGCCAGCGTCCAGGCGGTGGCCACCGTCAGCCTGGGCAAACGGATCTTGCAATTGGTCCGGAACAATATCCAGCCGACGGCCATGCCAATTAAATACGGTCCCAGCCGGGTCCAGGGCTTGTCGTAGATCTTGTCGAACAGCGCCAAGGGATCATCGGTATTCGGACGATGGTTGTTCGTAAAGGCAATCACGGCCGTCGTTATCCAGGATAGCACCAGAAAGACCAGCGTGGTGATTGCCGACAGCTTGAAATGATTCACGCCCACGATCAGGATAATGGCGCCGATCATATAGAACTGCGTGTCGTTCGCCAGATACCAGCTCCACAACATGCACTAGAGAGTGAGAGTGAGAGGCAGGAGGAGAGGGTAAGATAGAGAGAGATTTGGATTAGGCTGGTCTAGCTGGCACTCACCATCTCATCAACGGGAAACAGCGTATTGATGTAGAGTATGTTGCGCCACCAATAGTCTGGGCAGGTTATGTGATCCATGGTCGGCGGATCGAATATGGAGTAGGCGGCCAGGTAGCGCATTGTCACCTGGACGACGCCCAGCACAAACAGATAGGGCGCGGTTAGGCGCATAAAGCGATACGCGACCAGGCCAAAAAAGTGGGCAGTGCCGGCGGTAAACTCGTTGGTGCCCTTGGTCAGCTTGTTCAGCTTGCCCTTGGCATTGGTCCGGAAGTACAGATAGGAGATGAGAAAGCCGCTGATAAAGAAGAACGTGTCCACGCTGAACGGTCCGTTCGTGATCGCCTGAAAGAAGAAGTTCTGCTCGACCTCTTTGCGCATCTCCATGTTGTCCGAATACTTGAAGACAACAATGCACGTGTGTCCCAGTATGACCCAGGCCATGCTGAACGCACGCAATCCGTGGATGCAGGGTATTGTGTCGGCGCCCACGTTCCGATCGCAAATCGCATTGAAGTTCGTGATGGCCGAGAAGGAGAGCAACAGTTCCGAGTAGATGCTTAGCTTTTCTGGTTCGTGCAGGTGACCCTCCAGGTGCTCATCCGAGTTGCTGTTGTTGTTGTTGTTGTTGTTGTTGCTGTTGCTGCCGCTTCTGCTGCTGGCGCTGCCAACGACTGCGCTGCCGCTTCTGCTGCTGCCGCTGCTGCCTCCCTGATGGCGATGATGATGATGATGATGGTGCACGGTCATGCGCTCGTGATCATGATGCTCGAGCTCATGCTCATGCTCGAGCTCATGCTCGTGCTCGTGCTCGTGCTCGTGATGGTGTCCATTGCCGCTGTCATTGTCGCCGGCGGGCGGCAGATGCAGCACCAGCTGGTCGAGCTGCTTCAGCGAGTCGGATTGATTGATCGACTGCTTCAATGGGTCCTCGTGGCCGGTCATCGTGTCGCTGTAGTCGGAGGAGGCGCAGCCAATGCCGGAGCTCGTCTCGCTGTTGTTCATCATCTCCTTGTCCTGCAGGCGCAGCGCCTCCTGCAGCTGGCGCGTCAAGTAGATCTCGTAGAGCGTGCCGCAGCAGATCAGCCCGAGCACAATGCCGGATACCACGCTAGAGGGGGGGGGGAGAGGGAGAACTGTTAATAGCTTGGCCAAACAAATGCGGGGCGTGGTCGGGGCGTGGTCGGGGCACCCGTCGCCCTGTCGACAGTTTCGCTATTCAATTATTTTCGGCCATTTCACACGACTTCCCATGCTAATGGCCACAGCCACAGCCACGGGCACAGCCACGCCCGCGGCCTGGAGGGGCACACACTGTTTACGCTGGCCATTAGCGCCTAGCCTCACGCTCAGTTTTGAAAGTGAGTTTTTTTTTCTTCATTTTACTTTTTTTGGGGTCGTCTTTCTTTCTTTCTTTCTCGCTACTTACATCAGCAGGCAGAAGGTCTTGTCCGACCATATGTTGAACTCCTTGTCCGTGGGCACGCGTATGTCCAGCACGCGCAGCTCGCGGCTGGGCAGCTCCAGCCGCGCATAGCCGCTCATCCGATGCACGTCCGCAATGCTGCAGGTGGAGGGCAGGCACAAGCCCATGTAAATGGTGCGCAGCTACAAAAGAGAAGAACAGCATTCAAAAAAGTGAACTTATTGGATTCCATAACCAGCTAAAGGGAAGCAGGGAGAAGCGAAGACGCGAGAAGTAATCATCGTTTAAGTGCGATAAGCAAAGCTCGCAGTTACCTGGATACATCTGATTGGCTGCTTCGTTTGTAAAATGTGCGACAAAATAAGAAGCATGCGCTTCTTGCTGCTCTCAATACTTCCACTTAACCTCGCTTCTCGCTTCGCAATCCAAAACAAGCATGCCTCGCTAGAGTAGTTTGTGTATACCCAATTCATTATTGACTTTTACATTAATTCTTTGAAATTATATTTAGCCGTGAGAAGCGAAGAGCAGCAAGAAGCGCTACTACTGAATTTACAAGGCAATAATTCAATTTATGTTTACAAATTATCGCACTCTCAGATCATTCAGGCCAATTGGAGCCAACTTCTAATCGTTTCGATAGCTTTGATAGATAATATGAACGAAGGAAATAAGCTCAAAGTGAGAAGCAATCATATCATATTTGATTGCGATAAGCAAAGCTGTGCGATTTTTGCCGATTGACTGCTTCAACTGTTTAGTTTGCGACAAAATGAGAAGTCTGAGCTTCTCGCTGCTCTTATCACTTCCACTTATCCTCGCTTCTCGCTTCTTCATGCAATAGAAGCATGCCTCGCAAGAGAAGTTAGTTCTTTTTCAACTCATTATTGACATTGATAGTCATTCTTTGAGGTTATTTTTAGCAGTGAGAAGCTACAAGTTATGCAAATGCTATTAACGCAACTCGGTTTGCCAAATACTTCTCTTAAAACTTTTTGTTTTGCCCAAATTTGGGGTGCAATCAAATTTAACTTCTCTGATTACTTCTCGTTAAGAATTTCACTTGGATTCAAATAACATTTAAATGATTTTTTGCTTTTAAGTTGCAAATTTACATGCCTTGAGTAAAATTGATTTTTGCTAGCTTCTCTAATTGCTTCTCGCTGCGTTTGCAAATGCCACCCAAAAGAGTTGTATAAACTGCGCTTTGATTAGTTTGGGAAATGAACCAAAAGAAGTGACCGAACGAACTTTAACTTCTCGTTTTTCTATTATACGCTTCTCTCTCATGACTCAGTAGCATTTCAATTGCTTTCTCGTGACAGGGATTACATTCAACTTACCACCTGTGTTGGCATCGTCTCATTTAGCTGCAGCTTGAGCACATAGAAGCCGGGCAGAAACGGAGGCGGCGCATTGTAGACGCTGCTGTAGGCCTCGGCATATGCCTCGGCAAAGGGCAGTCCATTGTTCCGATTTCCATTCCCATTCCCATTCCCATTCGCGTTCCCGTTGGCATTGGCATTCCCATTGTTCGATGTGCTGTTGTCCTTGCTGGCGGTGCTGTTGGAGCTGCTGCTGCTGCTGCTGTCGATGGTGCTCGAGCCATCGTAAATGGCATCGCAAAGGGCCAACGAACCCATCCAATAATTGTTGCCATAGAAGAAACCGGATGTATAATGGCCGGAAGCGTCGTCCACTGCGAAAAAAAGGAAAAATGGAAATTAAATAAAATAAAATAAAGAAAATGCTTAAAGAGAAGGGCATTATTTAATGTGCGCTTACAGTAGCCAATACCCCCCATCAAAGACTTATCTCTGCGAATTACAACTTCTCCTTTGCTCCCAACTTCTTCCTCTCTCCACTGGTGCTCCTATACCCTGCACACAGGGTATGTTCCATTAGGCACAAAGGTCTCAGCTTATTTTCGATAACATGCCTCTAAAATCGATAAATATCGATATGCAAACATTCAAAGGAGCTGAGCTTAAGAAACTTGATGAATAGGCTCTCGAAAATTATTTTTTGAATATTTTAAGTTTCGCAAACGTTCCCAAAGAATTTCAGCCTTCACTTTTCCAATATAAAGGCAATTAAATGCCATTGTTATGCCCTGTAATTTGCCTTTTCTCTGCTTACTGGCATTTAGAGCTTTTTACAGGGTATCTGCGTGCCAGTCTTTGATTTGTATGCGCTTTGTCTGCTCGTTTTGGTGGCGCATAAAAAAGTTGCCGCTGCCTCAGCTCTGCTGTTGTTTGTTATATAATGCTGCTTGCTGGCCCCGCTTCCCTCCCCGCCACACCTGGCCCACCCCTTGCCCTACCGTTTGCCTGCTTGCAACATGTTGCCAACTGTGGCACCTCTGTGAATTTATTTCTCAGCTCAGCTATGCCATGTGATCTTCTCCTGTGTTGTTCATAATACTTATATTTGCACTGTGCGTTTGTTGTTGTCAGTTGTTGTTGTCAGTTGTTGTTGTTAGTTGTTGTTGTAGGTTGTTGGTTGTCTTGTAACCAGTTGAGAGTTGGGCAGCTCGCAACCAGTTTGCTGCATTCGTAACTGAAAGCTCACAGCCTCAAAAACAAAACAAGTAGGTGTTGCATTAGTCGGCAGTGCCCGACTAACAGATACCCTGCACTCAGCAGCGACAAGCGCTCAGCCTCAAGCTGATCCTCTTCTTCACCTTACGTCCCACATTATTAAATAACTTAAATAATTGTCCAACACATTTAAGATTTTCTGAGCACAAATATAACATCCAAATGTGTGTATATACCAGGGTCCAAGACATTACAAATGCGGCTTTCTTTCAACTTTGGGGGCATGGGGAAAGTTATCTAAAAGATAAAATATGCTTGATTAGCGCACACAACCTAAATATTAACTTTTGTGACTTTAGATCTTGTGAGCGACGAGATATGAGCAAAAACCTTCAGCTGATTATCGATATTTATCGATGAATGAACTTAACTTGATCTTAGTTAACTAATCAAGAATATATATATATATATATATATAAATATATAAGATATGGGTTTTGAAGATGCCTGCTGTTGGCTGTAGCATAAACGGGGACAACATTGAAATACCCTATTCCCAAGCATTTGCAATGGGCACAGGGTATTGAGACAACAGCAACTAAAGCTGAAGCTGCGACTGCGCAACAATTTGTTGTCGTTTGCAAAATTGCTGTTGATTGTTGGTTGTTATTTTTGTTTGTTGTTGTTGCAGACATTTTGGCATTTCGGTTGACAATTTTTATGCCAGCTGTTGGGCTTCCTTCTGGCTGCAAACGAACGCAACACTTTTGGCGCTCGCCTTGACCAAGACGCAGATTTACGCGTGTTTTTTTTTTTTATTTAAAGGCAGCGCGAGCGCTGCTGAGGGGGCACTGGGGGAGGTGGAGAATGAAACGGGGGGGGGGGGGGGGTGGCGATGTGGGGTGCTGTGCAAAGGGGAAGTAGTCTGCTTGTTGCTGCATTTGGCCATGACCGTGAGCAGGTTTTAACTTGATCCGCACGGGGCAGCTGCATTGCGCTTTGCCAAGAGGAGGAGGGAGAGGGAAGGAGGGGGGGGGGTGTGGTGTGGGGAGACTTGGCCGTGGAAGGAGGGGTGTGGTGTGGGGTGAAATTTTTGGAGTTGATTTTTACCACCTGGCTAAGCGTTTAGCGCATTGTTAATTGATTAACCAATATTATTAATTAATTTGGGCAATTCTCGGCCCGCCAAAATGTGTGTGCCAAAAGTGTGACCCATTTTAATTAAAGTCGAAATACCCATTAAAACTGCGTAAGTAGGGTATGCTGAAGTTGTGCTCACTCAAGCAACAGTCAGAGGTAAGCATAATCGGTATACATATATCTTTGTCTTAGTCAATATTCCCCAGACCGTTTATCTGTTCAGGTCTAAGTCGATCCTTGAAAATCGATAAATATCGATCAACCATTTTGATAGGTACATCATTTGAAAGCAGTCAGAGGCAGAGATTTACTACTAGTTTTAAAGATTTTTGTTGACCCATTTGGTGTTTTATCGAAATCGATATTTATCGATTTATCAAATGTTTATTTGAAGTGTATACTAGTTTCTCAAGTAAAAGTACACCAAATTTGTTACATTTATTCGCTCACGGCGATTTCTTTAGGCGCGCGCTTTTAAAATCGATAAATATCGACATTTAAGATAGTCAAGATCTAGAGACTGCAAGCTTGCACATACGGCACGTAGCTCAGTAATGTCGATAGCTGGACGGATTTGGTTAAAGTCGATATATATCATTAGGAATCGATAAATATCGATACTAGCTGGAGACAAACAATTTGGATAGCTGCTGCTCGCATACTCTACGCACCTCAAGCTTTTTTGATGGCAACGCTTGTTCGCCCCAAATCGATAAATATCGATATCGATACCTATTTCAATCATATCTTAGAGACTATCGGTGTGTGGGTTGCCTTGTAGCATAAAGAGGCCAAGTTTCTTGCATATTCATAATTCGGATATATATTTTTCGGTATAGGGTATCTGCCAGCTGGGCATTCTCGACTTGCTGAGTTACCTATTTCCCAGACGCTCCTAGCCCTTGTCTTTCGCCCGCTGCCCGCAGCTTCCCACCTCGCCCTCTGTCACATTTTTGTAATGTTTAAACGTGTTTTTGTTGTTGTTGCTGTTTTTTTTTTGTTTTTTTTTGGTATTTTTTTCTCTTTTCAATTTAATTTGCGATTGAGGTCATTTGATTTCTGTTGGCTCTTTGGGACATTGTTGTTTTGGCTTTTATGTAATTGTTAGGCCAACTCTGGTTGGTTTTTTTTTTTTTATTTCTTTCGCATTTTTTCGGTAACAGCTGAGGTCTTCGTAGATCTGTGGGACCTCTAACTAGTCGGATTTCATTTGTATTTAGCTCTCAGTTGGTTTTTTTTTTATTTTTGATGTCTCATGTTCAATTGAACGTGTCATTCAAGCGTTTAACGTGTGTCTTCAACAAAAGCGTCCGACAAAAATAATCAACTGATGAAACAGAGACCCGCAAGACAGATCCAAAGACAGATCCAAAGAGACACAGACACAGCTCCCATCAAGGTAAACGTCGCGATGTACATGACAAAACCCCGGAGCTGAGCAACAGCAGCCGGAAAAAGTCCAAACCAGGTAGCGTTTGGACCAGCGTCTTCTCTCTCGCTCGCGCTGACTCTTTGACTGCCGTTTAACCCCAGCTCGACAAAGCACTAGTTTTTATCATGTACTTTGTACTCAAAGTCTCGCTTGTACTCGCCGTTGTACCCATATCAATTCTTGTCTGGCCGCAAGGTCTCTGCTCCACAAAACGAGATCCGAGAAAAACAAAAATAACACGGTCAATGAGGCTTGCATTGAGGGGCGTTGGACGGTGGGAGGGGCATAATCTTAAGATCAGCAATAAACATGCGCTAGCTTAATTGAAAGTTGTTGACCGATCTATTAAAACCGAATCTGAAAGATCGAAAAGATCGACTTAAGAAACGGTTTTTCAACCTTCAAACTGTTTTGGGGTACATAAAATTATTATAAATTTAGAGTTTACAGGAGCTAAGTTTAGAGATATGGATCTCATTCCAAGTCTGATGCAGAAATATCCACAATGTCTAGTAGTTCGTTTATACATACAATAATATTGAATATCTTATAGATAGTTGGGCATGGTTCGAAGCGAGACGCCGTGGAGGGGCAAAAAATGAAGAATAGCTTTGTTAACTTAAGATTCGAGATGTTTTCTTTCAAATATAATAATATAATAAAATATGATATGAAAAAACATAATAATATAAGATTGTAGGCTTAGATTTAGATTCAATTTGAACTGAATAAGTTGTCATTTTTTGAAAGAAGTTATCTCTAACTACATGGGCTTTATAAGAGTCCTCGTTAGATGAACCTTTGGGCAATTGAACAAGGAGTACGCTGGTTCAAATCCCAAAGTATTTCATTTACTAAGCTATATAGTTGCTATCCTTATAATTATAACAAGATACACATAAAACTATGAATATTTAAAACGAATAACAAGTTAATCTTACAATTAATTGTGTATACCCTATATGTTTTATATGTCAGCTGCAGCAATTCGGGCAAAAGCTCTGCTTTACAATTGCGCTTAATCAATATGCTTCGCATTAAGGGAAACAGAAATTGGTAGATAATGCTGTGAGAGCTTCTCTAGCTAAGCGTCACCTACTAATTGGTTTTTCCCTTCCCAGAGACAATCGCAATTCGCAGCCTCTCACATATCGCATATGCGAATCGAGTATTTATGAATTTAATAAGTTTGTCTACTAAACATAACGTGCTTTGTTTATAGATACTTCGTCTGTCATACTTCTGTTTAATAATTATTAGCTTATTTGTTTTGGGCCAAAAAAAAAAGGTGCTTATATTCGTCGAAGAGTAGACACTCTTCCGTGCAAAGCAGAGGCTATACATACAGATAGCAGATATATATATATATATATATACATATGTAATTCTCAAATTCTTGATCTGCATTTGTATATGTATATATACATATAGTTATACATTTAATAAGTAGCAGCAGTCTTTTGTTTTGGCCTAAACTATATCAGTAAATATTATTTAGACATATAGATATATATTTTCTTATTTTGTATACCCAACTACTGTGCGATTCCTCTATAACTATATTATTTACAAAAAAATCAGGCTGGCCTTGACACATGTTTAAGCTAAAGCAAAAGGAAGCGACTGTACCTAGTTTCATAAACAAAGTCTCAGCTCGAGCTGAGATCGCATAGCACTTGTTACATGCGCAGCAGAAATGTGCAGCATACCCTGCAGGCTGTGAAGAATGCGTTAAATACTTGTGTTTACTGTGTAGTTAAATAATTGTCGTCTAGCTGAGAATCAATATTGTCTATAAGAAGCTACGCTAAAATTTATATGCTGTTTTTCTTTTTTTTTGGCTAGTTTGAGGCTCGGGTTTTGGCTTTTATGGCCAGAGTTTTGTTGCCTTAAAAATGCCACTTGTTGTGCTCGATTATTGGGTATTTCTTTTATTTATCTCTGGTTTTTTTTTTTGTTTTTGGCTATTTTTTCATTGTCACTTGAGTGTCAATGAAATCGCCAATTGAAAACAATCAGCGAATTGTCAAGAGCGGGCTTGACTGACCGAGAGACAGACAGAGAGAGAAAGAGAGAGAGGGGAGGAGGGACGGCTCTTGGAGGCAGGCTGTGGAGGTTGGGCAAAAATCAAAAAATATTATCGCATTGGGGTTTATCTGAAATGGGGCGCCTGCGCAACAGAGGTGTTAACACTAAAACCGATTACAGCACAACAACAACAACGACAACAACGACAACGACAACTATTTCAACAAGTTTGCGGCGGAGAGGCGGACAGAGCACAGGCACGCCCCGCGGTGGGCGCCATCAAATGACAGCGACAGAAAAATATAAAAAAAAAAATATTTAAAAAAAACTGTTGAAATGTTGTGTTTGATTGATGAAACGCTGCACAAAAATAATCATAAATAATGTGCTTAACACACGAAACAACAGTTCAACAATAAAAAGAAACAACAACAATGAGACAACAACAAATAGTTGTTGTGTCGTCTGGCACTTAATATTATTAAAGAGCTGCGCGGCCCATTGCGAAAGGTTTGCAAAAAAATAAATATAATAATAAAAAATATTACAACAAAAATGCCAAAAGTAAATATGTAAGCGTGCGCGAGTCGGGCGTGCTCGACTAGAAGTTACCCAGCGTCGAACATTCCAGCTGCTCAAATCTCACTAAATAGGTCTCATGCATTCTCAAGTAACTCAGGTGTTTATAGCCCGAACTTTATGAAATTTGCAGGCCTTAAAGAAGATATAAAAAAGAGTGTGTATACCAAAGTGCAAGCCTCGAACTTTAAAGAGGGGTGTTTTTGCGATTCCGGGTGGGAATGAGCGGAGTTGCCTAGAAAGTGATATATTCCATATGTAGGCATACTAAACGAGAGCCTACATGCCAAGTCTGGTGCATTTAGCTGCAATATTCCTCGAGTTAAGCCAAAAAAAAAATAAAACAATGTCTCAAAATCGATATTTATCGATAACACGAAAACAGAAGTAGCTATCAGCGTATAGTCTTCCAACTTCAAGTAGTCTGTGGAAAGAAGCACAAGTCTCCAGCTATTGCAATTGCCCAGTTCCATGTGTGTTCACAGCAAGACAGACGGACAGGCGTATTGCTGGACATAGAACATAGCTATATAGCTGGAGTATATGTATGTATTCCAGCTGTCTGTTGCACCAATATACCCTTGCTACGCACTTCCAATTGTTACAGAGCTCAAGAACAAAAAGCAAAATGTTTTATTTTCTTACAGTTTTTTTTGCATTTGAATTGTTTTTATTGTTTGCAACGCGTTTCAAATTTAAAGCACGCAATTAAAGCAACAAGAAACGTGCGTCAGAACCATTCGGAAACCCATTTAAAAATGATTATTAATATTATTTTTTGTTTATATATTATCGTTATTTAAATCGTTTTTCCAGCAGCTTATGAAGTTTGCTGTTGCTGTTTTTGGTCGGCCCAAAAATAGTTTACGTATCACATTTCAGTCTTCAGTTTGCTTAATGTGCTTTACGTGTGCTCCGGCCCTTTGGCCGGGCGTCCCGCCCCCCAAGACGGCATCACGACACTTCTGGCCGTGCCCAAAATTCTGTTTGTTTTGCCTCTCGTTGCCGTCGTAATCAGTAGAATCAACAAATTCCCTCAAATTCCAAACAAGTCCCCAACGTTGACAGATCTCTGTCTTTCTCAAGAACCCACAGATCTCGACAAACTTCCCGTGGATTCCAAACAATAACCAAACGCACCTCGACGAAAATGTCAACAGAGGTGTGTAAAAAGTTCTTTTAATAAACAGATTATTTTTGGGGAAACCCATCTAAATATATATTCAAGCAATTTCTCGAATATATGGTAAAAACTTCTTCAATGGAAAATCACCGGGGAGAGAAAGTTCTTTAAAAATCCCAATTCAAATGAAGCACAAAGGAGGAACATGTTTAGATAATGTTGATATTCTTTTTTTTACATATTTCTTTATATAACATTTTCGAAATCTTTCTATCTTAAGAACAGTTTGGAATAATTGTAAATAAAGCCTCCATAAACATTCGACATATTATATTTTTGAAATCTTTCTATATTCTTTTTAAATAAAGTTTCTAAATATTTTATATTCAAGATCTTTCTATATATATATTTTTTAATATTTCTAAATATAACATTTACAAAATCGTTGTAAATTTTTATTTAATATTATCTTTCTTTTCTATTATATTTTCTAAATCCTTCAATTATTTTCTAATAATATTTCTAATTATTTTATTTTCGAGATCTTTCTATATTCTTTTTTTTTTAATTTGGAATTAAGATTGCCCATTTTATTTTTATTTGAGTTTCGATGTTGTTATTTCGTTGACAGTTTACGATCTTGAAACAGTTTTGCAAATAATTTGCGCTGTGTGCGAAAAGCGCAGCTTGTGCTGATGATCGATCGATCTTTGGCAAACACTCCAAATTTCTTATAGACACAGCTGCGCGTCATGCTGATGACGATGATGATGATTTGTGGGCGCAGATGCGTTCTAAGTGATTTATTAGTTAAGATCTTTACAATCGATTTGTTAGCTAAGCTCGCCGATAGCTCTATATAGCTGGGATATGTCAGATCAGATACTTTTCGATTCGTATTCTCTATAACTGTATGTGTAGAAATAATACAAAATGTAACACCTTTCTCTGTTCTTAGAGAGATCTCAACTGCGCTCTAACTAATCGTTACATTGGGATCGCATTATAATAATCCCAAAGTTGGATTAACTTCATCGAGCTGTTTGATAAGTTAAGCTAAGTTAAAACTTTATTATTTTTTTTTTAAAGTAAAGGTCGTTTTGAAGAACTATCTAGTATAAGTAGAAAAGATCCGCTAATGCTTTTCTAATATTTAATTAGCAGCTGATATCTTTAATGTTTTAAGTCTCACATACCCCTAACATGCCACGGGGTATACAACTATCTAAACAATTTTGTAATCTTTCCGATTCTCGACGCATTATTGAACGCGACTTTGCGTTAACATTCTTTTAGAATTTTATCTCGTTTATTTAACTAGTTTTCAAGGTGCACACGCAGTTTGTAAGCCCGCCAGAAAAAGAGAAACAAGTAAGAGGTTCTAGTCGGGAGCTCCCGACTAGGGGATACCCTGAACCCTCTTCTTTTGATAGGCGCTAGGTATAACATGAAAAATACTATATATATATATATACTATTCTAGAAGCTGCATGTCAAGTTTGGTGACTTAAGCTCTTACTATTTGCCTAAATTGCTCAAAAAGCAGGATTTCTATATCGATTTTTATCGATTACTTGGAAACGGGGCAAGTTATCGAATATCAGAAACAAACTCGATCTGCGCGGGGACTAGGAGGACCTACTGCTAATATTTGAAGTCTCTAGCTCTTATAGTCTCTGAGATCCTTGCGTTCATACATACGGACAGACGGACATACAGACGGACGGACAGACGGGCAGACAGACAGACGGACATGGCTAGATCGACTCGGCTATTGATGCTGATCAAGATATATATACCTAATGGGGTCGGAGATGCTTCCTTCTGCCTGTTACATACATTTGCACAAATACATTATACCCTGTTTAACCATTTTGAATGGGTTCAGGGTATAAAAAGTCTCGCATATTTTTTGCTGGCCCAGTTAATTTACTGGCAGCAGCTGCTTTTCACAGTGAGCGCACTTTGACTGCGATTAGGGCTAAACTATCCACGAACACGCACTGGCAAAATCGTAAATTGTTATCCCAAGTTCAACTTTGTCATTAGAACTTGGGAGTCAGTAAACTGTCAGCTGGAAAAAGTTTGGGGGAGGGGGAATCTGTCAACATTAAAGGCGTGTGTTGTACATTTATTTGCGGGTTAAAACACTTTTTTCTACGAATAAAACGCTTTCCAGTTGCTTCAATACCAAAGTCCAAACATTTTAGTTTTTATACCCTGAACCCATTGAAAAGGTGCAAAGAAGTGAAATGTGGAAATGTATGCAACAGGCAGAAGGAGGCATCTTCGACCCCATTCGACCCCCCAAGCAATCGATAAAAATCGATAACGTAATGCTGTTTTTTGAGCAAATCTCTTAGTTTTTAAGAGCGAGAGTCGCCAAATTTGAGATGTAGCTTCCAGAATAGTAAGTATATACAAATCAAGTATATAATTTTGGCTACTGCAGCCAAGAAGAATTAGGATATCCGCTAGTCGGGCGCTCTCGACCTTATACTTGTTTAAAGTACATTTCTTAAGTTTTTTTTTATTTTTATGCAGTTCTCTATTATGTAACAAATGCCTAGAAATTGCAATCTTAAGTTTTGCTTTGCTTCCATAAATATTAAAGATAACATGTCTGAGCGTCGGACCAACAAGCCGAAGTTCGCTGGTTCAAAGTCAGAATTTTTAAAAATCAGCGACTTATCAGCAGAGTTAGCTTCATTAGAAGCTGTCCCCTCCACTCCCTTCAAATGTACGTTTAATTTATGTAATTAAGAAAAATTGTTTACAATTAAAAACTGTTTTAGCCTAATATTCAGACGTTCAATAAAAATAAAAAACTGCTCCCATTCGTTTTAGAATGCCGCCGGCGAGTGTTCAGATCTTTTGCGTTACGTGCCAAGAGCTAATCAGTTTTATGATTTGAGCTTAACAGTTGAGCTATTTTGAAATATCTCGTCAAACACATCTCGAACGCAATTCAGAGTTATGAGTGGCAATTGTTGTTGCTGTTGCTGTTCGCGATGTTCGCCTAATTGCGTCACATCAAAGGCAAAGCACGCAATTTAACGCTTGGCAAGCGCAGATCGTCAAAGCCTTGATATGCCAGCCTCTGTTCGCCTGACTGCAACCCAAATCTGCAGCAATGTTCACTTCCTAGTTTCAACAGCAACAGCAACAGCAGCAGCAACAGTTGCTGCGGTGCTGCCCTGCAACGGACGAGCAACAATTGTTATTCAGGTCTTGGAACGGAGACATCGCAATGCGTGCTCCGCAATGTTTTTGCCAGAGTTTCAATGTCAATGCTGTTGCTGGTCTCAGTTGTTGTTGTTGTTGTCGGAGTTGTTGCTGTTGGGGTTCAAGTGCAATATGTTGCTGCTGTTGCCGTTGCTTTGTCGCCCACGAGTGACATTGCCAAAGATTAGACATTTGACAGACGCTGTCAATACCAACAGCAGAGCTACGCAAAACTGTTTTAGTCGGGCGTGCTCGACTAGAAGTTACCCAGCGTCGAACATTCCAGCTGCTTAAACCTCACTAAATAGGTCTCATGCATTCTCAAGTAACTCAGGTGTTTATAGCCCGAACTTTATGAAATTTGCAGGCCTTAAAGAAGATATAAAAAAGAGTGTGTATACCAAAGCGCAAGGCTCGAACTTTAAAGAGGGGTGTTTTTCGATTTCGGGCGGGAATGAGCGGAGTTGTCCAGAAAGCGATATATTCCATATGTAGGCATACTATACGAGAGCCTACATGCCAAGTCTGGTGCATTTAGCTGCAATATTCCTCGAGTTATGCCAAAAAGAAACCATGTCTCAAGATCGATATTTATCGATATTATAAGAAGAGGAGCGGTTATCGAAAGCATGAGGACAAATTCGGTCTGCGCATGCTTTAGGAATATTTTCAGTCTGTAGCTTCTGTTGTGTCAGGGATCAACGCGTTCAGATGTCTGGGTCGCCTCTGCACAACACGTTTATACCCTTTTGGCTCACTCTCAATGGGTACAGGGCATTATAACAACAACAGCATCAACATGAGCATTCACAGCTTCATTATGAGCAACTGTTGCCGCTGGCGCTTTCGCCGCGAACATTGACAGCAATTTGTGCTCCAATTCGCGGGCAACAAAGAGCGATAGAGGGAGAGAGAGAGGGAGAGAGAGACAGAGAAAGGGAGAGCACATGTTTACGTGTCTTTGGATTGTTTTTTTTTTTTTTGTATTTCTTTTTATAATTTCGTTTCATTTACGTTTTCGGCTCTCGTATCTGACGGAGATTCAG
The DNA here is from genome assembly GCA_035045885.1 of Drosophila borealis. Lineage (NCBI taxonomy): Eukaryota > Metazoa > Arthropoda > Insecta > Diptera > Drosophilidae > Drosophila > Drosophila borealis. Next base: position 289,735 of record JAWNOR010000173.1, on the reverse strand, counting down.
CACAAGGTCAGCTGCATCTTCAGCTACGGCAGCTGCTTCAGCCATTGCCATTGGCGACCCGTTTTGTGGCTTGGCCAACTCTTGACTGATGACTAACTGGTATTTCACCTGACCAGGGTCTGCACTGTGCCCCGCTTCCATCCCCTCACCCCCGACCGCATACCAAATGCGTTTCTGTCTTCAGCTCAAACACGTGGCAATGGTCAGTTTTTTGTTTTGTTTTGCGTAATGTGCGTGCCAGATTGGATCGGATATATGTATGCATATATATATATATATATATATATATATATATATATATATATATATATATCGTGACTGCATGTCAAAGATTTATCAAACGACGTCTCTGCTTGCTCAGGGCTGCATTTGCATTGCAGCTCAGTGCCATTAATAACACTATTAACACTGCTAATCGCGTTCGTTGCCTCAGTCATTTGCAATGGAATTTCGTAAAATAATTACGAATCTTGATGAACTTGTAAACGTGAACAACACTTCTGCCAAATGCCAAACAGTCATCATGAAAATGCACAAATTTTGTTTTCGACAATTTACTTCAATTGTTAATCAATTACAGCTAATAATGGCCCGATATATACATGCTATATATGTATGGATATATTATGTAATACATGAATATGTATTAATTGTATCTGTATTTCTGTGTTATTTGTCGAGCCGCTCATTAGCAAACTTCTGTCATTAGGGATAATGGATCAATAATCAGTCAATAATCAATGAATAAATTGAATGGCTTTAGAATTGGGAATTGACGATGCGAGATTTATAAATTAAATATATGTACATATATATATCAGAATTTTCAACTCGCAAAGAAAGCAAATACAATGTTTTTTTTTAATTTGTATTCCAAATTTCTGGAATTTTTCCTAGTCATCTTATTGATTCTTTAAAGAATATTTTGTTTGGCAAGTTTTAAAGGAAACCCAACAAAAATGTTAAGCTGCAATTTGCATATTGTGAAAAATCTTGTTTCCATATTTAAAATTCGCCTTTTTCTACCTTTCCCTCTACATAACCTCATTGAACTCGGGATCTGCAGAGGCTAGACTAATCAAAATTGGCATGCGGCCACTCTAAGATCAAAAAAGCGCAAAAGCTTTTAAAATCCATAAATATTTTTGCGAGTACTCGAAAAAAATAAATTAAAAAATAAATCAATATAAAAAATGTAATAAAAGTTAATAACAAATTAATTAAATAAAAACTAAAATATATAAGAACTAAAAAAGAATAAATAGGAATACATAAAAAATGAACAAATAAATAAATAAATAAAAATTGGCATGCGGCCACTCTAAGATCAAAAAAGCGCAAAAGCTTTTAAAATTTATAAATATTTTTGCGAGTACTCGAAAAAAATAAATTAAAAAATAAATCAATATAAAAAATGTAATAAAAGTTAACAAAAAATAATTAAATAAAAACTAAAAAATATAAGAACTAAAAAAAAAAATAAATAAGAATATATAAAAAATGAACAAATAAATAAATAAATAAAAATCAAATGAAAAATGATACAAAAAATGGTATAAAAGAAATTAAAAATACACAAAACATAAAAATAAAAATAAATAAATAATAAATTAAATAAAAATATTACTGCGAAAATTTGCATTGAATTATTTAAAAAAAAAAACAATAAAAACAATTTAGGGCAAAATATAATTATTTTAAGTGAGCGAACAAAAAAAAAACCTTTCGCATCGGCGCATTAAATTGTCTTTTTGCCATTTCTGTGGCCATTTGCGCAGTTATATAAGCTGTCACGCCCCCGCGCCCCGCGCCACAAAAAAGTGGCACCCATTTTGGGAGCCCAGCGCGAAATGCGCAATCGCCAAATGGCCACAACGCAATGCAATTATGGTCAATAACCCCAAATAGAGCGGCATGCAAATTGTTGTTGTTGTTTGTTATTTGTTGTTGTTTGTTGTTGGTGTTGGCCAGTTTCATAAGCATTTTGCAAATGCTCGACACGTCCAGACATGCGGCTTTTACCTAACGGAAGTGATTTTCAATTGCGACTTTTACCCGCGCGTTTCAGTGTCAAATTCGAAAATGGGGCCAAGCCAAAACGAGGCCTCGAGAATGCACTTGCACTTGGCGATCGAGCTGCGACTATGTCTATATAGTCGCTATATACATATAGATATAGACATATTTATGCCTTAGACCTTCGCTGGAATGCAACGAGCGCGACATAGAAATCGTTTGATTATTAATGTCAAAGCTAAGCCCAGCCAAGAGCAGGCGGCGCATTAAACTTGAGCCTTAACTTGCGGCGGTAAACGATAAACGATAAACGATTGCAATTACGATTACGATAACGTTTCAGCTTGGCCAATTCCGTATGCCATAAGCACACGGATTATGCGAGCATTCAACATCATGACGATGGCGTTGATGTTCATGTTGCTGCTGATGTTGATGGGTTCCCCTCTCAAGTTTACATAACTCGCAGCTCGTAATTCCATTTCAGGCGCATCGACATCAAATTGTCGTTAATCTGTGCCGTCATCTGGGCAGAGTCTCTGCCAAATGTGCCCGAGTGCAAGTCAAGTGCAAATATTGTGTCTGTAATCAAATATGGCATTCATAAGCCCTGCTTATGTAATCCATCCATCCATCCATCCATCCATCCATCCCAAATAGCCAACCGAGCAGCCAAGCAACGTGCAGAAACTGGTTCACACTTAACACATTCCCGAAAACATGGCCATGTTAATCAGAGAAACTGTATTAAAATATGATGAAAACCTAAATCTAAAGTTCAAGTTAAAATAGTTTACGTTTTAATTGGAAGTGGAAATGGAAATTACAAAAAATTGCCTACACAAGATATCTCAAAAATTGTATAAATACAAGAACTCATCGGGAAATAAATAAGTTTATAGGTTTAAGAAAAATAATTCCTTTAACTTGTATAAATAGAAGTGGAGATCAAGATGCCACGGGTTTCAATTTTACACGGGCGTCTACTTAGTGGAAGCTAATATCGAAAATTTGTAGTAGAAAGCGTTAAAAAATCATATCTTAACCTTAACTTTAGCTCATATTTTGGCTATCTTTGCTGCCAAAAGTTGATATCCTTCGGCAGGCATTTCTATTAAAGCTCAGCCAAAGAAAGTCCAGCCGATTATTGAGTTCTATGCGGTCTCTTCCATTCGCACAGCTGGCGAAACTTTGCGCACTCGTCAGGCTGTCAGTCGAGCCGTGCCTGACACAGTCACACACATTTAGCGTGACTTTTGCGTTTAATTGAAACATTTAACGTTCCATTTGATGGCCCAACCAAATTGTTAACAAGTCGAAGCGACTTGACTCGAAGCCAACACGAGATGAACGCAGTTGCAACAGACTGTTTTTTTTTTTTTTGTTTTTTTCTCCTCTTCGTTTAGGCCATAATTCATGATCAAGTGCCCAGTTAAATTGCGTTAATTGCGCGCAGAGCTGAGCAAGTTCGTTGCCTAAGTCTTTTGTTTCTGTGCGCGTGTGCGTGTGTGTGCGTGCGTGCGAGGCAGGCTGCAAAGCTGACAAAATGAACTGAAGCAAGTGGGGAAAAACTCGGTCAAAGTTGAAAGTGGCTGCCACACAAATTGACCGTTATTGTTGCTGCCGCTGCCGTCGCCGTCGCTGCCTCTGCCGCCGTCTCTGCTGCCGCTGCCGCTGCAGGCGAACGCACATTTGCCTGGGCCATAATTTTGTTTTCGCCAAAGCAACAAAACAAAACAAAAAAAAAACTGCAAGACATTGCAACAATCAAATTAAAGTTAAATTACATAAGCTCAGCGGCTGGCGTCGCTGTCGACGTCGACGTCGGCGTCGGCTGTCTGACCAGCAGCTGACAGGCGACGCTTATCTGCAATTGTTGCGGCTGTATAAAGACAACAACAGCAACAAACTGGGCTGACTTGGCTTTTTTTGTTGTTGTTGTTATTTGTTGTGCAACTACTGAGTGTGTGTGTGTGTGTGTGCGTGTGCCTGTCTGCTTCTTCTTCATTTTCTGGCAGCAGCAACAACAACAATGGGAAAGCAGTAGAAATTATGTTGCGTGACGTTTCATTTTGCACAAAGACTGTAATTGGTAGCTGCGCCCCTGCGCCCCGTGCCACGCCCCTTGCTTGGCCAAAAAGTCGGCTAAGCATATTGGCCTAAAATTGCCAGCCGCTGTTGTGTCTAAACTAATGACCAACAACAACAACAACAACAAATTTATAAATAAATACAAAGACAAAAAAACAGGCCAGGCACGAGCCGCCAATTTGCAAACCGGCCAACGGCTCGGCTCGCCAAGTTGGCCAACGACAATTTGGCTTTTGATTAGTTCAGTTTTTTTTGTTTTTTTTTTTATATATATATATATATTTCTATGTTCGTTCAATTTTATTGTTTCGTTTGGCCAATTTTGCAGGCGAGTGAAATGCAAGACGAGGTCAGCCAACGAGTCGTTAATTTGGCCAAATTGCAATTGTGGCCAAGCTGAGGTCGATTCGCGGCAAGTTTCCAGGCAAGACGCGCTGTGAAAGCCGCCAGCAGGAAGTTTGCATAACAGTCCGAGCACACACACACACACGCACGACATTCGTTGGGCTTGCCCGAGCAAACATTTGCATTTCCTCTTTAGGCCAGCTCACATTTGTTTGCCGCGACGCTGACGAAAGCCTTGGCCAAACAATAGCAACAAATGAGAGCGGCTCCGTTTGCGGACTTCGCTTTTGGCTCCGTTTCATTGCCAGGATTTCTACACACATGCCGTGCGGCCCAGAACCAGCCAAGCAGCCAAGCAGCCAGCCATGTCTAAAACGTTTGTCCTTCAAAGCCAACGCCGCCAGCTGCCAAGGCGCGCTACCAAAACAAAACAGCTTTTCGACCGCCACTGCCGAACGGGCTGAGCGGGTGGGTGGCCTAGGGGGGGGGGGGGGTTGGCTGTGGGGTTTGGTGGCCAATCGATTTCCACAATCAACCAAAGCAACGAAGCGAAGTTGCCACCAAATGCGCCAAGCGGCAACAACAATGGCAACTACTCAGAACGTAGTCCGGCGCGCTAAGGAAACAAGAGGCATGCACGACTCTGCAAATACCCGAACCTGCGCTCAAAACTACTTTCATTAAATTTTCCATTTGTTTGCCGAGTCTTAGAAGTGCGCAATAAAAAAATGTCGAGTAATTTCTTTGATTATCATGCCTTAGAATAAAATAATCAATAACTGAAACAAGTTTTTCGTAAAAAATACAAAACTAACATAAACATAAAAGAACACGAATTGATACTAAAAATAGCTATTTTGAAATTTATAAAATCGCCAAAAAAAAAGGTGTTTCTATGATACCCCAAACATTTTTATCTCTATGAAATTGTACAATCGCCCCAAAACAATATTATCCACATTTTACAGGGTGAACATAAATTAAAAAACAAAAATTCAAATCATTTTTTCTTAATTTCAAAAAATTGACAAAAATAAAGAACAAAATCGAAGAAAAAAACACACACACATTTTAAAAAAATGTTCATAAAGTGAAACATATCTTATACTCAAAAATATTTATTTTTTCATTTTGAAAAATTGTCTTCTAGTGAAAAAAAAAAATTATGAAGACCCGAAGAAAAGTCTTCGACTTGGTATATTATTATGATTTGTACTCAAATTTAGTTTTGGTTCCAAAAACTATTTCATTAAAATTTACTTTGTTTTTTACTCTTTTTTTGTATTAGATAGAATGTTGAGGTCTTTAAATTTTTGATATGCTTACAATATTAATTGCTCACATGCAATTATAAAAAGCGCCAATTTAATAAGGTCTATTGGAAGTGGAGTACGGGTATTTGAAGCCAGACTCAAATGGGTAAGGCGGCCACAATGATTGGCCATTGATCTTGGCCACTCGAGGCCCGGTCTTGGCGTGCACGGCTTTTAAGTCTCAGACTCTGATGTGATCAAATGCAAAACAAAAAAAAAAAGTCAAAAAACCAAACGTAATGAGCATAAAACAAGCAAGCGTGTCTCTCGACTAGCCGATACCCTGTACCCAGTGCTAAGCTGCCTTTGCAAGCAGTCGAGCTTCCTCTCAGGCGGAAAATAGGTGAAAAGTAGACGAGAAGCCACGAACCAAGTTTGGTGCAAATAGCTTTTATCGTTCTCTAGTTATGTTTAAAAAACCAAATCTCAAAATCGATATTTATCGCAGTTAAGAAAGTTATGGAGAATTTATCGATAAAACAAATGAACTCAGCTCGTTATCCTCGCCAATAATATATGTATGTTCCCTATGAGATCGGAGATTCTTGCTTTTGCCTGTTACATACCTAGACAAAAAGCAAGCATACCCTCTCTATCCACTTTCAATGTGTTCAGACTATGAAAAAACGTTTAAATCAGAATAAAAGCCAGTTAAAGTGAATGAATGAATGCGGTTGAATGAATAGCTGAATAGCTGAATAGGCGCATGCAGCTGCGGTTAGCTGGTAGATTGCTTAAAAATGATTCAATCTTGTTGTAGAATCAATGTTAAAACGACAAACTTTGAATCATATTTTTAAGCATTTTTTATTACCCATTTTAAGTCACACGCAGTGAAACTTTGAAAGCAACTAACCGAAAGGAAAAGAAACAAAAATTTTGCCGTTGTTGTTTTCTTTCTTTCGTTTTCGCTTCGTCTCGACGGCTTTTTTTTTTATTTTTTGTATTTTTCTTTTTTCTCTTTTTGTGTTAATTGATTGCATAACCGGCAGAAAGAGTGGCAACTCACTTGGACAACACACTCACAGTTGGTCATTCACTCGCGCATTCAGTCAGTCAGTCAGTTGGTCAGTTGGTCAGCGTGTGTGTGTGTGTGTGTGTTGGGCGGGGGGCGGTTAAAAAATGGGGCGTGCTGCGCACTCGCTGGCGCAACCAAGCCAAAAACGTGGAAAAAGCAACCAAAAGCCAGAAACTAGTCGCACAACATTTATTCATAATTTTGTTGTTGCAGCTGCTGCGAGTTGCATGTGCAGCTGATTGCAAGCAGTGCTACTTTTACCAGGTGCCTGGTAAAGTTCATGTTAACGATTAAACAGGCTCTTGCCAGCGTTTATTACGTGCCGGCTTCGTTGTACTGTGTTGCCAAAGGCTGAAAGTAAAAAAAAAGCTAAACTTGAATCACATCTGCTTGCCCAAAAGCTAACTTTATTTTGCTGTCAAAGTTCATGTTAGCTGACTGCAGACAGACAGATGCAACTGCATTTGACTTCTAGGCCCTAGTCGGCGCAAGATGTGGCAACATCATCGAACGACTGCTCGAATTTGCCAGCTGCCTGTCAAAATGCATGTTAACTGACAGGCAGTTGAAATTCATTTGGCTTAGCCACTCAGCAGTGCAACCAAATGTCAAATGTGGCAACGCCATGACCTTCAGTTGATCGGTTAAAGCTATATTGAATATGTTTTATTGATTGTCTGTTAGATGCAAGTTGCACTTGCCAGGTGGCAACACTGGCATGACCATCTTATCAGGTACAGTCAACAGTTAGATGAACTGCCCACTCAACTTTGACAAGACAGAACATGAGCGTAACGAAATCAAGTTAGACAGCTTGTTTAAGTGTTGGTTAACATTTTGGACAGTAGTAGTGAACGGTGGGCCTTAATACAATATTTGCAGTATTGCATTATGCGGCAATATCCAATTACCGTACTGTTAGGGGCCATTGTTCAAGCTGACACGGGGTGCTGACATAATGACCAAACAATTTGCCAAAAAATAACAAAAACAAAAACAAAACCGAATCGAACCGAACCGAAAACTGAACGAACTACAAATCAAAATCCAAAAGCACAATTGAGTTGTTTCAAGTTGTTGTTGTTGCTGCTGCTGCTGCTGCTGCAGTTGCAAGTTGTTGTGGTCGGGCAAGAACTAATTGCGACCTTGGCGTCGACAGCCCGCGGTGCATGCATATTCGAACTATGTAGATCCGAGACTCGAAATGTTGAGAATGCGCCGCGGCAAACGGCACGTTCACATGCAGCGCTCAGTTCTCCATAACCAAAGCAACAAGAGCAACAACCAACAACCAACAACAACAACCAACAACCAACAACACCGGACAACAGAATACCGAAAAGTGAATATATGAATATATGAAAAGCTATCGATGCATTTCATATGCATAAAACTTAATCGAAAATGATTTGGCACTTTGCTTGATTGCTCAGATAATGGATAATGGTCGCCAGTTTTATGGATTGCCCAATAAATGCTCAACAAATTGTATTTATGCGCCATATAGGGCGTTAAGATATGATTAAACAAGCCGGAGCGCGCTCCGCTCCAGTCGAGGCTGCCCGACTAGTAGATGCCCTCAACTCTGGCTCATTCTAGAAGTTGGATCCATAGCTCTGATAATTCTCGCTTTGTGCTAGACAAACATTTTTCATATCGATTCTTATCGATATTATGCAATTGGAGGGAGATATCGAAAAATAAATGATCAAATCCCGACCTCAATCGAGCTTCTTTTGGCTTCCGTATTCGACTAAACTTTTTATCCTGCTCAAGCATATATATACATACTTGACAGGGTCGCAGTTGCTTCCTTTTGCAAATCTTTACAACATTTTAAATGGTTTTGGGATATAAAAATACAATTTATGAAGCTATCAGCTTAAAATTAATAGTTCAATAAATATTTTATAATTTTGATGGGCCTCCACTTTTAAGTATGTCAGCTTATTCTTCTTTTACTTTGTTATTCTTCATACTCATTTTGTTTCTGAGCTGTTCCTATATATTTTCAGAAAGACATCTGAATTTTATGATCCCAGAATATGCTTGTGACAAGCTGGCTTTTTGTAGGAACTTAAAATATATTTAATAAGAAAAATGCAGATGAGCTTATCTTAGCTTTGACAACTAGCCCTTTTTTCTAAGCTGAGTCAAAATAATTCAAAAATCAACCCAATAACCGTTGTATCAACCCCAACTTATCGACTGATTCCATTGTATCGAGCCCAACTTACCGACTGTTCCCAATTGTTATCGTATCGCACCCAACTTAGCGACAGTTCCCAATTGCTATAGTAAATAAACCAACTCAACGATTGTTCATAATTTCCAACGTAACCTAATCGAACTTATCAACTGATCCCAATTTCCATCGTTTCAAACCAATAACCATTGTATTAACACCAACTTATCGACTGATTCCATTGTATCGAGCCCAACTTACCGACTGTTCCCAATGGCTATCGTAACTAACCCAACTTTATATAATAATTCCCATTTTCCATTGCATCAACCTTAACTTATTATCGACTGTTCCCTATTACAATCGCATCAAACCCAACTTATATACATATGTATGTATCTACTCTACTACTTACTTTTCACAGCCCACATTTTGGAATCGGTCAGGCCGTGCAGATAGCTGCGCATGTCCTTCGTGCAGTTGACGCTCAGCATTCGTGTGGCTTCGAGGCGTGGCCACTGCGACGCGAGCAGCGACAGATCGAAAACATTGAGCGCATCGCGCAGTCGCTGCGTGCGCGTCAGATCAAAGCTGACGTCGGCGTCGCTGCCGCTGCTCCTATTGTTGTTGTTTTCCGTTTGCAGCCTCAAATTGATGACATTGTGCTGATCGGCGCTGATAATGGGCGAGGACTTGTTGTCCTTGTTGTCGATGGCCGCCTGCGCGACAGTCGCTGCCAACGCCAGCAGCAGCATCACCAGCTGCGGCCGCAGCGCGCCTTGTAAGCGCATGATTTAAATAAGGCAGAAAAAAAAAATAAAAAATAAAATATCCCACAAATTGATGGGGCACGTTCGACGCGTCGCTTGCCCTGCTTCACTTTCACTCAAAATACACAAAAAAAATGTCGAAAAAAAAAATAAAAATAAATTGTGCGTGTGTGCATAAACAATTCCAAAAATCTATAAAAAAAAGTTCCAAAATGTGTGTCGTTTGCTTTTCGTTTAATTTTTTTTTATTAATATTTTTAAAAATTTCTTTGTGGACACTTTGTTTAAATCATTTTCACAGCGAGGCAAAGCGAAAAATCTGATATTTAATTATCAGACAAAAAGCACACATAAAAAACTCTTCGTTTCTTTTCTTCCTCTCTTTCGAGGCGCCAGTTGTGTAATAAGCGCTGCTCGAGCGTCGCTTAGCTTTTTTAACCGTTAGAATATCTTAGTTTGTTTTCCTTGTCGTATTTTTCGTATTTCTTTTTTGGATAATTTTTGGCTGTTTTTTTTTCTTCTCTCTTTTTTTGTCACTTTTACTTTCGTTGCACGATCGCGAGGCCAGTGATGGAGAGGGGGGTAGCCGGGGGCTATAGGTTGGCGGGGCACGATGGCCGTGTGTGTAGTTAGCTGGGAGCTGCGACAAGCGACGACCGCTTGGCATGAACGCACGTCAACGAATTGCGGCTGCGCGTCTTGGCCAGCTGTAAAAATATGCTAACAATTTCAAAAACGCAGCCCAAAAAGTCGCAGCAGCAGCGCTAGTCGCAGGCGGCAGCAGCAGCAGCAGCGGCAGCACGAGAGTCCAAAAGTAACAGCTGCAAAAATCTCAGCAGCATAGGCTCAGGCTCACATACACACAGTCAGCGTCAACGTCAGCGCCGGCGTCTCAGCTGCGGCTCAAGCTCAAGCGCAGCCAGCTTGAAAGCGCAAGTGAGCGCAGGCAGTGCAAAATTTTTACCGTTAGCTTGGGCAAGCGCAACGAAAGTGCTGCAGACAGAGACACACACACACACAAAAGAAATGAATAGGAGAGCCAAAATAGTGAGTGAGAGCGAGAGTGAGGCAGAGCACAAAGCAAAAGAGAGCGCCGACGACTGCCGCCGCTGCCGCTGCTGCTGTTGCTGCTGCTGCTGCTGCCGCTGCCGCTGCTACTGCTGCTGGACAGTGGAAGAAAAAAGCCCTGCGTCATCGGCGATGTTGTAATAAGCATTTTGTTAACAAACGAATGTCGTTGTCGCTATTGTTGTTGCTATTGTTGTTGTTGTTGTTGTTGTTTTATGTTATGCTGCTGTTGCAAAAGTTGGGCGCAAAAAACAAATGGGAAAGAAAAAAAAAAAGAAAGAGAAGAGCCAAAATAAATGAATTCAAACGCGAGTTGAGCGACAATCAAAAACTATGGGATAATGAATAAATTAGCGACTATGTGAATAACTGAGTGAATCAGTTACAGGATTTGGGTAAAAGTAATTAAAAAATACCCCCCCCCCCCCTCCCCACACACACACGAAAATGAATACAGATAAGTTGAGTCAAATGATTCGCTCAACTGATAAATAAATAACTGAATAAGGCAAAAGTGCATGAATACGAATTGAATATTACAGATGTATTCATAAACGAATAACTTTATTTCTCAATTTAAGAATGAAGATTCAAAGTAGTGAATAAATGTGAAGAAGTGACTTTATTGGTGTGAATAAATGAATGAATGCAGATAAATGCATTCAAATTAAGTTGAATTGAGTTGATCGAAACTCAAATACTAAATGACTATGTATGATTGAATAAAAAGAAAGAAGAGAAAAAACAATTCAAAACTAAGAAAAGTCCGGTTATTTGAATAAATACTCATTCAGTCAAGAAAAAGTGAATGAATGCTCTGTATTAGGTTTACGTTGGCCATGCAAATGAATAATCATAACGGGAGTCTTATCAAACACAAAAATACAACTCAATTAAATGTTGTGTAAATAATTGAAATACTCAAAGTGAATGAATCAGGAAGTTTAAGCAATAAATTTACTCGTTCGAATGCACAAATATTAAAACAGAACTTCACAAATCAACAACTGAATACGTGAATAATACGAGTGAATAATGAACGAATATAAAATGAATAAGCAGACCTTTTAGAATGCAGTACAATACTCATACATATATTGCTGAAACAATAAACAAGTATTCAAATGAATAAAATAATTGAGTGAACGAATCAATTGGCAACGGCATGAATAGCCAAACTACACAAACTAACTAAATGATTTCAATCAATAAATTAACTAAATTGAAGTGATTGTAATCAAAATAATAAATAAAAAATATTCACAAATCACATCAATCGTGCACCGCTAAGGGTTTTATTCATTTCATTCATTCAACACGAATACCATGACAAATGAATATGCTGCTAATTAAGGTGCTTAAGTAAACATTCCGATCATTAATCTAATCTACAAATGGGAAGAGGAGGGAGGGGGCATTGAGATATGTTTGCAATCAATTTAGTTGCTGCCTGTTGAATGCACTCACTTATTCACATTGATTCACACAGCATTCACAGGCGCAGGAACAAGATTTGCCAGCGAATTGTGGCAACTGTTTGCGGTTGACCCGTTTACACACACACACACACACACACACACACACTCTCTCTCTCGCACATACACAATCGCAGTTCCCAATGCGGGGCGAAGTTGTAAACAGACAGCAACAACAACTACAACAACAACTACAACAACAACTACAATAACTACAACAACTTGAACAACGACAAGTTGTTGGTCCCATTGTGTTGTTTTTGTGTCTCTTCCCCCTCTTCCAGCCCACGCTCTACCTCTCTCTCTCTCTCTCTCTCAGTGCCTCGCCCGTTCGCTGCGTCTCGCTTTCGGCCGAAAAGCCATTGTGCAATATTTGAAAACAAATCCCCAAATGTCGTGCAATGCTTTTTCAATTTTCCAAATAGGCAACATGAAAAGTTGGGAAAATACGTCTTAGCCACACAATGCGAAGCTTTAGCTTTACCGTTAGCGAACACCGAAATCGAAAACCAGTTCTTAAAGATCTCAAAACCAAAAAAAAAAAAACAAAAAAAAAACTGCCAAAAACTGCAGGCATGACTGGAATTCTCCACAATTATGTGCCTGGCTGTGCGTGTGTGTGTGTGTGTGTACGTGTGTGCGTGTGTGTGCAAAGGGCGAACAAAATGCATTTTTCGGAAGATGTGACCAGAAGCAGAAGCAATTCGAAACAGAATTCGGTGACTGGCGGCTCGTAATTGGAAACTGGTTTCCTCGCTCGAGATGTGTGAGTGGGCGGGATGAGGGGAGGGGGGGGGGGGTGAATGGGGGTGGGGTGGAGTAACTGGCGAGGGGAGCTGCTCTGATGAAGATTGACACAATTCGAAAATCAAGAAGAAGAAGAAGCAGAATTACAAAAGTATGTGCACACCCTGCAAGTAACTAAATAAATATTTACTTAAGCTCTATCGTTGGGAAGATAATGAGGCGACACGAAAAGACGTTCGAAATAAAATATCATATCAGAATCTACAATATGGGATACAATCTTTTTGAATAGAAAGCTCCATTTTTCTTTAAAATATTAATAAAATTGAATAATAATAGCATAAATAACAATAATATTAATAAAAAAAAATTATAATAATAATAGAAATAATAATATTATTAATAAAAATATTAATAGTAATAAAAAAAAATAATAATAATAATGCTAGTAATAAAGAGACAATTAGTAATAATCATAATAATAAAAGTCAAAAATGTAATAATAAAAATAAAAAAACTAATATAATTAGTTTTAATAATAATGCTAACAATAATAATAAATATATGTAATGTAATGTATTATTAATGATAAATAATAATAATAATAATAATAATAAGAAAATAATAATAAAACTAAAAATAATAATAACAACTGTCTGAGATTTTCGTATTGTTTTCTCTTAGGTAGTCGCCTTACTGGGCGATGATCTTGCCACAAATTTGATGATAACTATCGCTAATATATCTCCCAGGCGACACTTTGGCTTATGTATCTGCCAAAACTTTTCGCATTTGGGCAAAGCAAAGCGATAACAATACTATATAGTCCAATATATATTCCAATTATAATACTATAAAATCTGAATGCTGAGAGAACGAGAGGCTCAGAAGAAGATGACAGGACAAAGAGAGAGAGAGAGAGAGTGAGAGAGAGAGAAGAGAGCAAGAGCAGGGGGCAAATGAAATCAGAGAAAAACATGTGTTATAAGGTTAGGGGAACGGCGGACGGTTGACGGCTTGTTCGTACCCGTATTCATATGTAAGTATTCATATTCGTTTATTCGTAATCGTATTCGTATTCGTATTCGTATTGTAATGCTGTCAGCAGAAACCTGTCGCTGGGTCGACACGGCCCGGTCTCATATTTTAATGAGAAAAGTGAAAGTGTCAAGAAACAAAATAAAAACCAAAAGCCCGAACAACAGCTAAAATTCAACTTAACAGTGAATAAATAATAAAGTGCTACTAAAGCCCAAATACAAATACAAATACAAATACGAATACAAATATGTATGCAAATACGAATACGAATACACGAATATACGAATAAACACACGCAGCTTGGGCCGTGGGCCGGAATTTAGCGTAATCGGAATGGGGAATCGCTGACAATGGCATTAAATTCACCAAAATGTGTGAAAATCAAATTTCAAATGTGACATTCGAAAACGTCGCGTGTTGCGGCACTTTTGCAACACTGTCCGGCTGCAAGCAGTGCTGTCAATTGATTGATGATGTCGATACGTTGACGTTGATGTAGGTCAATTTGAAAGTCTATCAATTTATCGATAACTAATGCAAGTTTCTTTGAGAATTCGGTTAGCTTATCGATTTCAATAGTAATATCGTTCTATTACAATATATATATAGATATCTAAAGATGATCAGCGAATGAAAGATAATCAGTGAGAGTCGATAGTCAATCAATTGATCGATAGCTGGTTCGCAATTCGATAACAACGATTGTGGCTAGTAAGAGAGAAACACTTGTACTTACTGATGCCAAAAGGTGTAGAGGTCGACTTTCATCTTCACAAGTTCAACGGAAGTAAAGTACACGCCAGCTGAGTGTTCATCACTTTATCGAAAACAATAATCGATAGATTTATCGATAAGCTGTGCAACGGCTTGTCGTTGCCAACATAAGAGAACATTGTACTAAAATGTTAATTAGTTGTTGAAAAGTTGTACAAACTGATGAACAATGTTGCGGCAATTTTGCAACACAGTTCGCTTGCAAGCAGTGCTGTAAGTTTGTTTATGACGAGCGCGTGTGAATGATTACTTAAAGAAAATCGGGTCAGGTTGATGCTCGATTAATTTAACGATTTTTAGTGTTACTACCGATAAATGAAAATTGAAACACTTATCGATTAGCAATGCAGTCTTTTGCTCTTGCCAACACTGGAGATACGTTAAGCTCTCTCTCTCTCTCTCTCTCTCTCACTCTCGCTGTCTATCCGTTATGCTCTGTATTTGGGGTCAGTGAATAGTGTACCGTTACATCACGTTTGACACTTTGACCATGAACGCATTTCACGCAACAACAACAACAACAATAATAATTGCACGAACTGTGGCTCAAAACTGAATCAAATGCCGTTAATTTTTCTTGCGTCGTAACTGATTTTTTTTTTTAAACGTTTGGCCATCTTCGGCACTCATTTTTGTATACATATTTTTATACCCTGAACCCATTAAATGGGTAAACGGGGTATGATGATATGATATGATGATATGTATTCTAGATCAGCATCAATAGCCAAGTCGATCTAGAA
Source organism: Drosophila borealis (assembly GCA_035045885.1). Lineage (NCBI taxonomy): Eukaryota > Metazoa > Arthropoda > Insecta > Diptera > Drosophilidae > Drosophila > Drosophila borealis. Next base: position 274,149 of record JAWNOR010000173.1, on the reverse strand, counting down.
ATGTCCGTCCGTCCGTATGTAAGAACGCAAGGATCTCAGAACCTATAAGAGCTAGAGACTTGAAATTTGGAACGTAGTTCCTCCTTGTGCACGCGCAGTACGAGTTTGTTTTCGATAATCGATAAGTTGCCTCGCTTCCAAGTAATCGATAAAAATCGATATCGAAATGCTGTTTTTTGAGCAAATCTCGTAAGTTATTAGAGCTAGAGTCACCAAACTTGAGATGCAGCTTCTAGAATAGTAAAATATCAAATGTCTTTCATTTTATAGCTACCTCCATCTCCTCGCTACCACCACATAGCTATGAATGAAATAAATAGACCAATTTGTATTGCCACCAATTTTAATTGTTTTTGCTTAGTTTAGTATCGACTAGTTGTTGGTTTGGCTTCAGTGCGAGCTGCAATTGGTGTTCAGGGTATCCCCTAGTCGGGAACTCCCGACTAAAGCCTGTTACTTGTTTTATTTTGTCGCTGGTTTTTTCATTTTCATTTCTTTATAATTACTTCATTTGCAATCTTTCATGAAGCAATAGAAGAAACCGCCGTTAATTAAAAACGCAAACGCACAGAGGCAACAGCCAAATGAGCGGCAGATTGCCTCAAATCTGCTCAGATAATACGAGGGAGGGGGGGGGGATTTAAGGGACTGTCAGTGTTGGAAAAGGGAAAGAGGGTGTGGGGAGGGGGGGGGGGGTGGTTAGGCTGTTGCAAAAGCGGCGCCAAAATATTTTCACTTGACTTTTGCGGGATGTTGTTTTAATAGCAGTGCGAAGTTCACAATGGAAGGGGGGAGTGGGTGAGGTGAGGTGAGGAGGGGGGCGTAACGGTAATAAAAAGAAAATGTACAGTAAGAAAAAGCGCAAGAGAGTCACAAAAATGCAATGTCACTTACCCATTAATAATGAAGAAGAAGCTGAAATGCATATAAGAAAGAATGCAGCAACGACGCGTGTGCCTGACGCTCAAATACCCTGTACTTTGATATAAAGCAAACTGAAATATATGTGCATACCTGGACTTGGAGTTGGGGCAATCTTACCTTAACAAACAGAAACTTTTGCTGGATCACTTTGTGTTTTATTATTGATAATTTAATATATGTATGGTAAATGTTTGCGATTGCAATCTATTTAACAGATACGTATATATTAGAAAATTTCTTATTGATAAAGCTGCATACCAAATGTTGTATCCCTAGCTCTTATGTTCTCTGAGTTCCATGAATGCATAGAGCGAGCTATGTGCTTAGATAGACTAACTATCTGCTTTAAATGTATGGAGTAAAAATCATTTTTTAATTCAAAGACATGTCGAAAACCTAAGTGACACACCTGAAGACACACTGAAGAATTTATTCTTCAAATTTGTAACAAATTTCTTTCTATTCATATAAATAAACAAAAATAAAAAATGTACACGCATAGGATGTTGTTATTGTCTCCTGCCCACTCTTATAAAAGTGTGCATATACCCCATAATTCAATCAACACTTGCAGGGTATTTAAAACTGGCGCACAGTTGAGCTAACGGCTCGATGAAGGCCGCCAAACTGACGAAATTCAAAAAATAACACGCGACTGTACATATTAACTGCTTGCAAACGGTGCTCAAGCAGTGCAACGCGCTGCTGCCCGCTGACCATAGATGGCGCCAGGCTAAGATTGAAACAAAATTTGAATATTCTCTTTCAAAATTTCTGTTTAATTCATAATGCTCTTTGTTCTGCTTATATACATATTGAAATACGTGTGTGTATGTGTCTGTGTGTGTGTATGTGCTGCATGTATATATGTACGTGCTGCGTGTGCACATGCACGTATGCATATGTAGAGCGATTTTTTTTGCGGTAGTTTCAACCAATTTACAACTATGTAATTATTATTATTTATTTTGCTTTTTCTTGCTGATGCTTCAGCCGAACGCAAAAGTTATGCAACAAAATGTTTACAACTGTTTCAATTTCATATTATATAGATATATGTTTTGTTTTTTGGTTTACTTTAATCTTTTAGCTAGTTTTTTAGTTAGTAATTAACTTTGTTCGGGACAGGCTGGAAAAAGTGCTCAATTTTTGTTGCTTCTCTTTTCTTATCTGTTTTGCCTGCTGCTGCGTACTGATTGTTGTTTTTATTTCTTCTTCTTCTTCTTCGCTCTTTTTTTGTGGTATTTGTTGTAACATTTACATAATTATTTTGTTTGTTTCTTATATTGTTTTTTTCTTTGGCTAAAAGCAAATTCATATAGTTTTGGTCTTAGTTCCAAATTGTTTAGAGTGTTTTTCTTCTTCTTATTTTTATATATATTTAGCTCTTCGTTTATTTTATGTTTATTTAATTTTTTTTCTTTTGGTTTTGTCTAATTTTTTTTTGGCTTTTTTACCTAATTATTAATCAACAAGACAAAAAAAATGTATAGTTTTTATGTGTTTGTTGTTTTTTTTTTTTTTGTTTTTATGGGGCTTACATGCTCTCAAAAAAGTGTTACGATTTTGCGTGTCTCCGTTTTATGTCTATTTTGTTAGCTCAAGCTGCTACCTAAAAAAAATTACAAAAACAAAAACAAAAACAATCGAAACTACAGCACATTAACCTAAAAACAGTTTTTTTTTTAAGTAGGCTTAGCTCTTAATATTGTGTGTGTGTGTGTTTATTTATATTTACTCATGTATTATTGCTTATATTCATAAATAGTATGTTGGTTGCATTTGCTGTTTAGTTTTTTGCTGTTTCTCATGTTCCTGGCAAAGTTCATGTTAGCTCTGACAGCGACTTATATTTAGCTGCAGGTATTTGCAATTTAAATTTCGCATTAAAGTGTTTCAAAATGAATGCAGCTTAGGCCAAGTCGCGCTGATCAAGAACTAATCTAAATTAATATTTAACTGTTAAACGCAGGCTAACTTCATTGCAATTCGAACTGCTTGGTAAATACATTGAGTAGCTAGCTGAACTGCTTGCTAGCTGCATCAAATTCACAGGCAGCTAAAGTTAATGCTAAACTAGTTTGACATACATGTTAAAATGCTGGTTTAATTTGTCAATAACAGGAAGGAGTGTATACCTTGCTATTCAGAGAGAGAGAGAGAGAAAGAGACAGCGAGTGGAAGAGCCGGACCTGAAGACAGAGCGTGCCGTTAGTTGTTCTTGTATCTTCTTCTGCATCTGTCCCTTTTAAGCCTACTGCAAACGTTACGTTACGTAAACTGTGTGTGTGTGTTTGTGTGTTGCGCGTGTGTGTGTGTGTCGTGTTATCGATTAGGCTGCAAAATGTATCGATAATGCCAACGGAACAGCTTAAAGTGTCAATAAGCAACTCTTAATGACTTAACATAATATCGATTTCGATACTTTTGCAGCTTCACCAACAAGAGCGAGAGAGTGAGAGAGTGAGAAAGTGTGAGAGAGAGAGAGCACGCGCGCGAGAGTGTAAAGAAGAGCACATGTGAAATATATTAGTATATATAATATTCAGTAGATATATCATAATTTGTTTTTATATAGTGTACATATATAAAGAGTTAAATATTCGTAGAGAAAGGCACAGATGAAATTATTACATAATTCAATTTGTTGCTTGTTTTTGTTGTTGTTGTTGTTGTTGTTTCGTAACGCCCGATAGAGGCTAAGAGTTTCTAAGTTCGATTTGTTGCAGTTTTCTTCCTCTTAATTTTTTGTTTTCGTTATTGTTGTGTTCAAAAGTTTATCTAAATTTGGGTTTTATCGATCTATCGATTACTTTTCTCCCAATTCCTCTACAAAGAGTGTAAAAATGCGTTTTCCTTTTCAATTGTTTGTGTTTTCGTGATTTTTTTCTTTCTTGGAAATTGACAGTGTTTTGTGTTCTGCTTCTTCTTAAACTTGTACGACATATATTTAGTTTTCGTCTTCTTCTTCTTCTTTTTTGTTTTTTTTTGTTTTTGCAAAGAGCGTAGCTGACTTTGGGCTTAGCTTTATGGTAATTCGTTGATAGTTTCACAAATACAATATATACACACACACATATCTATATATATAGATATATATACTCTATACTCTATGCTCTATTTGTAGGGAGTAGTTGCTACAGTATTTTGTTTATATATGTACTACTTATTGTTTTTCTACTACTTGTTATAAATGCTGCGCCATTAAGTTGTTCGTGTGTGTTGAACTTTGTAACTATTGGCGGGCTAATACTATATTATATACCTTTCGCCCACCTGACATTATCATTCTACATTTATAGCTACAGTTAATACTAAAAAAAAAAAAAAAAACAACAACAGTGTATTTAGTATGCGGTATTTAGCCCGTTAGCCCGTTTTGGTATATAAAAAATAAACTTTTCGATAGTCGCATCTGCTGCTGCTCTGCCTTTAGTATTTTTAGTGGGGCCTTCGATTAAGTAAGTTTTTTGTTGAGTTCATTTTTACTACACAAAAATGTAACAATACGCTAATTACCCTTACTTTGTGTGTGTGTGTGTGTCTGTGTGTGTAAGTTTCCTTTGGCACATCTTAGTTGAAATGAGCGAGACAGCGATAGTTGTGTGAGAGAGAGAGAGAGAGCGCTTCGTTAAGGCCAGAAAGAGAGCGCGCTGAGAGTCGAAAGATTGTCCGAAAGAGCATCGCGTCTGTGTCTGTGTGTGTGTTAAGTACCTATGTAAATTCGTTTTTATAAACAATGCATTTTTGGTATTTTTAGTATTTTCTGCGTGTATGTAACATTTGGTATTTTTCGCATTTGTCTGGTATTTTTTTGGTATTTTATTTAAAGTTCAATTTAATTTACCATCTTAACGAGCTAAAATTGCTATTGCTTATCATTGTGTATGTATTTGTTAGACTGAATACTGCAACAATATTTGTTAGCTTTAGTTTTTTTTGTTTCTTTTTGGACTAGACTACATAAAATACCATACAACATTCATGTGTATATATGAGATGCTCCTATATACATACTCTAGTGTTCATACATACATATAGTGTATGCATATTGTAGGGTTTCCTCTTCCTTTCATATATGTATATGTATGTTTAAATATATTTATATATGTTCATAAATGTTTTAAACTTTAAGAGCTAATCACAGAGTTGATGATTTTTTCTTTATATATTTTGTTCACAATTTCCATATACATATATATATACGCCTCTATATACTCTAAATAGTTTGTGTATAACTGTGTATATAACGCTTGTATATGTATATATTTATATATATATATTTGTGTATATAATCATCATTAATCAGCATGGATTTTTAGTATTTCGGTTTTACTGCTTTGGATGAAACGGAAAACACTCTAAGCAACGACTTTTAGTATATTTCTAGTATTTGTTTTTTCAATAATTTTTCTGTTGATACCATTTGGATTTTGTTGTTGTTGTTGTTTGCTAAACTTATGAAAACCGTAGATTGCACTAAAACAGTTGACAATTTCATATTGAGAACGCTCTATGAGTAGTTATCGTTATCGTTATCGTTATCGTTACGGTTAACATTATAGTTATCGTTACAGTTACAGTTACAGTTACAGTTACAGTTACAGTTACAGTTACAGTTACAGTTACAGTTACAGTTACAGTTACAGTTACAGTTACAGTTACAGTTACAGTTACAGTTACAGTTACAGTTACAGTTACAGTTACAGTTACAGTTACAGTTACAGTTACAGTTACAGTTACAGTTACAGTTACAGTTACAGTTACAGTTACAGTTACAGTTACAGTTACAGTTACAGTTACAGTTACAGTTACAGTTACAGTTACAGTTACAGTTACAGTTACAGTTACAGTTACAGTTACAGTTACAGTTACAGTTACAGTTACAGTTACAGTTACAGTTACAGTTACAGTTACAGTTACAGTTACAGTTACAGTTACAGTTACAGTTACAGTTACAGTTACAGTTACAGTTACAGTTACAGTTACAGTTACAGTTACAGTTACAGTTACAGTTACAGTTACAGTTACAGTTACAGTTACAGTTACAGTTACAGTTACAGTTACAGTTACAGTTACAGTTACAGTTACAGTTACAGTTACAGTTACAGTTACAGTTACAGTTACAGTTACAGTTACAGTTACAGTTACAGTTACAGTTACAGTTACAGTTACAGTTACAGTTACAGTTAGCGCCTAACGCTAGTGAGTAATGTTATCGTTATCGTAATCGTAATCGTTATCGTTATCGTTATCGTTAACATTATTGCCTATGAGCTAACGCTTTAGTTTTGCTTCCTTCAAACTGAGCACTTGGAAAATATCCTAAAGTTTTGCACAGGCAACAGTTACGAGTGTTTGTGTGCGAGGGAGATATTTCAATATTTAACATATATTTATATATATAGCAGGCTCGCTTCGTTTTGCTTGTTATCGTTTATCGATATCGATTAAATGCGCTTTGGCTTAGTATTTTTGTTTTCAGCGAAACGTTGGAACGTTGAAACACTCGTTACAGTTAAGCAAGTGAAACGAATGGAAACGAACGAAACTAGCCTGATGCAAGGGAGCATAGATACATCTGTATATATATATATATATATATATGTATATGTATATGTATATGTATATATAAGTATATTTATGTGAACTAACAGGCTCGTTTCGCTTTTGCTTGATATCGTTTATCGATATCGATTAAATGCGCTTGGGCTTAGTATTTGTATTTTCAGCATTTTAGACACAGCGGAACGTTGAAGAGCTCGTTAGAGTCCAGCGAGTGAAACGAATGGAAACGAACGAAACCAGCCTGAAAGCAAAGTGTGTGTGTGCGTGTGTGTGTGTGTGTGTGTTAGAAAGAGAGGGCGCGATTGCTTAGTCCGTTGAGGACTGCGGCGATTTGACGAGCAGCAGCTCGTTGTAGTCGCTGTCCTCGTTGCCGCACTGATCCCGCTGATCCATGCGCCGCCGCTCGCTGATGATGCGCATAATGTCCGCCGAATCGGATTTACTGAGCGCCGGGCCGTCGACGCTGTTGACGTCGGCGTCGGCGTCGGCGTCAGCGTCGGCATCGGCGTCGCCTTTGCCGCCTGCTGTTGGGGCATCGGAGCTGGGCAGCTGAGCTGTTGCAGCTGCGGCTGGCTGCGGCATTGCCGGCAGCAGCAGCGAATTCTCATCGAGGTCGGCGTCCTCGTCGAGCGCCTGCTGCTTGAACAGCTGCTTGGTGCTGCCGCTGCGGCTGCGCGGCGGCATGGAGCGCGGCACGGAGAGCAGCAGGCTGCTCCGTCCGCCGGCGCCCAGCAGGCAGCTCTGATCCACGGACTGTGACCAGCCGAAGGGCCTTCGCTGCTGATGTGTGACGGTGGGCGTGGGCGTGGGTGTGGGCGTGGGCGTGGCTGTGGATATTGTTGTCGGCATCACAATAGCCAGGGGCATGGCTGTAGGCGTGGGCATGGGCGTGGGCGTGGGCGCACTGAGAACAGCCAGCGGCAGATCGTCGTCACGGGGACGCGTCAGCTCAGCGCTGCGTATGCTGCGCACGTCCAGATCATAGCTGGAGGAGGGACTGTTGCCGCCGCCGCCGCCATCGGACTCGAGGCTCTCGAATATGGTGCCGCGACGATAGTCGAGCGCATCGCCGCCCCAGGGCAGCGAATCGCAGCTGGTGCGCTTCGCCTCCAGGTTGCGTCGCCGGATGGCCTGCTCGTCCAGTGAGCGCTCCTTGGACAGCACGCCGCGCTTGCGGAAGCCGGCGGCGGCTGAGGCGCGTCGCCCGCGGCGGCCCAGTGGCGGCAGTTGCAAGCCGTGCTCGTTGCCGGTTGTTGCCGCTGCCGTCACAGCGCCGCCGAAGGGCTCGCCCAGCCGTGCGCCCAGCGCCTGAGGCGTCAGCGCGCCGCCCATCTCGGCCAGACTGAGGCCAACTGTCTGCTGCTGGTGCTGCTGCTGCTGATTGAAGTACTGCACGGTCTGGCGACGTGGACCGGCGCCGGCTTGGGTCTGATTGAGATTGGTTGCCGAGCTGTTGGTTAGACTGGGGCTGGGGAACTTCTTCTCCAGCGATGGTGTGCTATAGATGAAATTCTTGGGCAGCGATTTAACTTTGGCCAATGGGCGTGGCGGGGCGATTATTTTGGCCTGCGCCTCGGCCAGCTGCTGGCACAGTTTCTGCTCGTGGGCGAACTCCTGTTCGCGCACCAGCTCCCGCTCCAGCTCCACCTCCATATCGAGCTCATCTTCCATTTGCTTGTGGCTCTCCTCGAGGTGTTTCATCAAAACAGCCACGACGACGTTCACCAAAACGAATTGCGCCATAAGAACGAATATCACAAAGAATATGGGAGCAATAAACGAGCTGACGCAGCAATTGCGCACGCAATCGGCCGCGTCATCGCAGTTATCCCTCAGCGTGTCCTTCATGATGCCGTTCCAGTTGTCGCCAGTCGCTACGCGAAACAATGTGAGGAAAGCCATGCCGAAGTTGGCGAAGTGCGCATGCTCGCCGAGCCCCTGGCAGGGTATCTCATCGGAGCACTCGAGTCGCCCGAACAGCTCCACGCCCAGCGCCGCGAATATGAAGAATAGCAAAAAGAAGAGCAGACCCAGATTGCCAACCTGCGGCAGGGCCTGCATCACCGTGTCCAACAGCGCCCGTATGCCCTTCGCCATTTTGAGTAGCTTGAGGACGCGCGCAATGCGCAGGACGCGCATCACCCGGATAATTGTTGGATTTATTGGTATTATTTTCGTTTCCAGCTCCTCGAGCACAATGCCCACTATCGAGAGCAGCACAATGCCCACATCCAGCTGATTCCAGCGATCCTTCAAATATAAACGCCAGCCGAGTGCCACCAGCTTCATGTTCGCCTCCAGTATGAAGACGGCCGTAAAGAAATAGTTAAAGATCTTCAGCGCATACTGCAGGGCCATCGGCATCTTGTAGTATTCCATTGCCATCGTGACCACATTCAGGCCAATTACGGCGGCGATGGCCAGATCAAAGTATTTCGACGTGACCACATTGTGGACAAACATCCGGGTCGGCGAGTAGTTCGTATAGTAGGGTGGCTCGTGCATACGCCTACGCTTCTTTTCCATTTGCAGGGCACGCTTGGCGGCCCGTCGGATTTTCTCCTCCTTCTCCTGCTCCTCGCGACAGCGATGGAAATTCTCGACGACAACGCCCACGAACATGTTGAGCACAAAGAAGCCGACCAGCAGTATGAATGCTATAAAGTAGAGTAGACGCCATTCGTTGTAGTTGACAATCGGCTGTTGGTCGACGCCGACCGCATCCAGGCCCGTATACATTATGTTCACCCAGCCGTCCCGGGAGCTGAGCACAAAGAGCGACATCAGCGCCTTGCCCAGATCATCGAAATTGTATTTGCGATTCGTCCAGACGTTGCCGGGTATGCGACGGCACTCGTCCGCGTTTCGGACGTTCTTGATGTTCTCGCCCTCGCAGTAGAAGAAGGTGCCCTTGAACAGCTGGACGCCGAGGATGCCAAAGATGATGAAGAACGTGCAACAGATCAGCACGATGTTCCCAATGGGACGCAGGGACGATAAGAGCGTTTGAACGACTAGTTTCAGACCCGGCGCTCGGTTGATCACACGCAGCGGCCGTAGGGAACGAAGTAGACGAAACACCTGCGAACAATAATTGCGAGAATGCGATCAGTCTAATCCCATCTTCACCCGTATCACGTATATCTAAATCCCGACAAAACATCATTGACCCACTGAGAAAAACAACAAAAAATAACAACAACAACTGAAACGGTAAATCAGCAATTGATATATGTAACGGAAACGACTGGCATTGAAACAAAAAACGAAAGCAGCAAAGCCAAAATGGGAACGCATGGTAATGGAACAAATTGATGCGAATATGCGCAGCGGGCTTACAATACAGCTACAAGAACTTGGGCTCTTATGAAATTATATGCAAATGAAACGTTTTGGAAACTGGAACGGCTATGCAAATGGAGAACGATGTGAATGTGACCAAAATAAATGGTGGCCATTGTGCTTAGTCAAAGCCAAACGGAACATAATGGAAAGGAACACTATGGGAAAGGGGGGGGACAAATGAATGACACGAATAGTGCATGCTGTGCTCCACAATGTGGAATGTGGACATAATGAGTGGGAACGAATGGAATTAGTGGGAAAACGATATGGCAGGAGACTACGATTGAACAATGTAAATTATGCATAAAGCTGTCTATAATTGGAACGAGTGGAACTGGGAATAGGAATAAGGTCAATCGAAATGCCTGAAATTGGGCGTAAACAATGATGGAACGATTGGCATCAGGCTGGGATTATGTGAATAACTCGAATGCAATAGGCTGTCGGCACTAAGCGATTAATACGAGGTCGAATCGGTGTTGCCTTAAACAATGATAATTAATGTAAATAGTTCAGATTGGGTAGGATGGCCAGATCGGATCTGTAAGATCTGTAAGATTGAAGAACACGAATAAAAAAGGCATCAGGTTGAGGCGAGCTTATGTATGAATCTATAAGAAATCTTTCAGCTATATAAAATCAAAGCTGTACTTGTCCTAAGTGAGGTTATGTTGAAAAAACTATTGCTGGTTATTTATATATCGGAATCAATTTAAATTGGAACACGCCAGGAACGGTTAAATGAAGTGTTAAGTCAATGGAGTCATAGTCTATGTAGAATTTAACTTTACAGATCCGATAGGCGCGTTTTTCTTCGTAAGAATAGAAAATGTGAGGTTATGTTGTGGTGTGCTTATAATTGAAACATGTGCTGGGTGAGGCATGACAAGGGTAAAGAGAATGCAAATATTACTGAGTAATATAATATACAACCAGATATACATATAATATATGAGCGTGAGCCAACAATTTACATTTGGTAGGGTATCAACATTTTTAATGGGACTCTACACACACACAGAGAAAAAAACGTACGAATAATTTTTGTTTGTTTTTTTGTTTTTTGTTTTGCCATTAAATGATATAGGCGGCGAGAATTTACCTGCAGATCGGTTTGGTTTATGTTAAGTTAAGATTCGAATACCCGATTCAAACACAATATAGCCATAAAAATATACAAATGTATATAAATATTTAGAGAGAGAGAGAGAGAGGAACGTTATATTGAAAGAGTTGGATGAGAGAAGGCGAAAGACGTTTTAGTTTCTCAATGAAGACAGATAGCAATGTTAAAAGACGGCCAATTGATAGAGCTGTAGATAGCTAGGGAAAGAGAGAAATAGAGAGAGAGAGAGAAAGGCAGGAGAGAGCAAGCGAGCTGGCGAGCGAGCGAGCGAGCAATAGCGGGCGATATTTTCATTCTTTTTTTTTTTTGTTCGGTTTGTAAATGGATCCGCGTGCACAACAGCAGCTGATTTGATTTGTTTGATTGGTGCGTGGTTCGAGTTGTCGAATTAGTGGCTCACACATGTTGGGTCGCTGTATTCAGTTGCATGCGGCATGTGGCATGCGGCATGCGGCAAGTCCGACCGATTGACTGCCTGCCTGATTGCCTTATTGCCCGATTGGCTGATTGGCAGCTGCCGGCTGATGCTGCGGTTTTGTGTGCCTGTTGCTATTCAGCCCACAAACTTACCCTTAAAATCCCAAATATCCTCGGGCTCGATTCGCTAATCAATGACATTAACAAATCAATTATCGAAATTGTAACCAAAGATCCATCCATTATATTCCAGCCGGATGTGAAATATGCATCCGGGCCATAAAACATGCCCGTGGCAACTACCTGCAAATAAAAACAAAACAATCAATACACTCAGCGAAAAAGTTGCGTCTATTTGCATTCCATATGCGGTAACTTGCCTTTATGAACATTTCGATTGTAAAGACGACTGTGAACACGTAGTTGGCCGTTGCCAGGAACACTCTCTCGGTGCTGCTTGGAGGGATGTTTGGTCTTTCCATGGCGAGTGTTATGCAGTTGAGGGCTATGAAGAGCAGGACAACATTGTCGAACCACTTCTGGTTCACGAACCACGAGCAGATCTGCCGGAACCTGTTCACCAACACCAACACAAAGCAGTTAACAGTAAATTGTATTTGCCGAGCAGAGTTGCAACTGGCTTGAAATTCAATTACGGCATTTCCGTCCGTTGCGAAAATCAAAATCAAAATCAAAATGAAATGCGAAAACGAAAACGAACTGCTAAATTGCCTGCGACAGAGTTGAGTGCAGTCAATTGGGTTGGAAATCTATCACAAAAGTCAATTGGAAAATTCGCCAAATGAAGTAAGAAAATTCGATAGCTGGTTATATTGAAAAGGAAATGTGTTTTGAGGTCTTCGTTTAGCCAAGGTCTTGTTTACCCTAAACTTAAGACATATAAGCTACTTCGGACAACAGCCGCAGTGGCTTTAGTTAAATGAGCTTTGGCAAGCTTTATTTTTTTGATCTCCCAATTAAAGCTTCCTTAAAGCTCAATAGCCAACATTTAAGCAGTTCTCTGCCTTTTTGCTGGGATAACTTTGATTGCTGGTTTAGGATTTAAAAAAAAACAAAACAACTTTTTAAAGCTCTTAAAGTTTACAATTGCATCAATGCAAAAAGTAAGTTAGAGTTCTATGTTATAATGTTGAAAGACAGCAGAGCAGAGGCCAATGGAAAAATATCGTTAAGTTACAAAAAAGTTTAAAGCCCGCTTTAGCTACTCACTTGAAGTTTACTAAAATTTCACTCAAAAGTGACTAAACGCTTTTCTAAAACGCATTCAAAGCTTATAAAAAGCTCAGTTAATAGTTACTGAAAGCTCACTTATGGCTTGTTTAAAAGGCACTCAAAGCTAACTTCAATTTCATTCAATTAAGACTTAATGCTCACCCTAGGCTTGTCTAAGTCGCACTTAAAGTTAACTACATCTTACTCCATTTTGACTTAAAGCTCACCGAATTCTCGTCTAAAACGCATTTAGGCTTGCCTAAAACGGCCCAAGAGCTTACGCAAATCGGACTTAATTGTGGCCGAAAGCTCACTTTATGCTTGCCTTAGTCCCACTTAAAGCTCACTCAATATTGAATTAAAGCTCACCTTGTCGAACTTAAAGCTTACTAAATCATACTCTATGGTAAATTAAAGCTCACTTAAGAATTGCCTAAAACACTCTTTAAGCTTTTAAAAGCTCACAGAAAACTTCCTATAAGCTCACTTAAGGCTTGTATAAATTGCACTTAAAGCTTACTCAATAGAAATTTAATGCTCACTTAAGGCTTGGCTTAAACGCACTCATATCTTGCCTAAAATGCACGTAAAGCTTGTTAAAAGCTTCCTTAAAGCTTAATTATAGCGCTCTTAAAGCTCACTTAAAACTCTTCGACGATTAATTGACTCATATCGAGACGACATACCTGTTCTCCTCCTCTAAAACGAACTTAAGGCTTACTAAATCTTACTCTATGGTAAATCAAAGCTCACTTAAGAATGGTGTAAAACACTCTTAAAGCTTCTAAAAGCTCACTCAAAACATACTTTAAGCTCACTTAAGGCTTGTATAAATCGCACTTGAAGCTTACTCAATAGAAATTTAAAGCTCACTTAAGGTTTGGCTAAAACGCACTCAGATCTTGCCTAAAGTGCACGTAAAGCTTGTTAAAAGCTTCCTTAAAGCTTGATTATAGCGCTCTTAAAGCTCACTTAAAACTCTTCGACGATTAATTGACTCATATCGAGACGACATACCTGTTCTCCTCCTCTAAAACGAACTTAAGGCTTACTAAATATTACTCTATGGTAAATCAAAGCTCACTTAAGAATAGTGTGAAACGCTCTTAAAGCTTTTAAAAGCTCACTCAAAACATACAATAAGCTCACTTAAGGCTTGAATAAATCGCACTTGAAGCTTACTCAACAGAAGAAAAAATCTTACTTAAGGCTTGGCTTAAACGCACTCAGATCTTGCCGAAAAATGCACGTAAAGCTTACTTAAAGCTAGCTTCTAGCGCTCTTAAAGCTCACTTAAAGCTCTTCGACGAGTAATTGAATCATATCGAGACGACATACCTGTTCTCCTCCGGAAAGACGTACATGGAGTAGGACTCACGCTCGGCAGTGAACTGCTTGGGCGTCAGACGCTGTATGATCATCCGCAGCTTTGAGACGTGCTCCCCCCCACCGCAGGGCACCATGGAATGTTGTTGCATCGACAGCAGTTGCAGCTCCTTGGCCAGCTGCTGCGGCGATAGCTGCGTATGGGACTGCGTGTCGAGCTGCTGATGCTGTTGCTGCTGCTGCTGTTGCTGCTGCTGCTGTTGCATTTGCTGCTGGTGGAGCTGCTGTAGCTGTTGCAGCTCCTTCTCCTCGAGGCGTTTCTTGAGATTGTAGTGGCTGATGGAGTTTTTGCGCTTGTCGCGCGCCTCCATATACTGTTGCAGCATGTCCGGCTCGTTGAGCGTCGAATAGGATCGCTGCCATTTGTCCAGGTCGATCTTGGAGTTAGTGTACGACAGCGACTTGCGATTCGCCTCCAGATTGTGCAGATTCAGATGCGACGTCTTGCTGAACGCCAGCTCGATGGAGCTCATGCGTCGCTGCCCGGCGCCGGGCCTTAGCTTGGGCGGCTGGCTCAGATTCTGATAGACCTGCGAGTTGAAAATGCAGGCGGAGGCGCGTCGGCTGCCCGGGCCGCTGCCAATGCTGAGCGTATTCGAGAGCCGGCGCATCGAGTTCTGTGGACTCAGGCGGTTCGAGTCCTTCTGCCTGAAGTCAACAGCAGCGGCAACGGCGGCCGAGCTGTTCAGCTGGTGATCCTCCTCGTCGGGCGCGCCAATGCTGTCATCGGGTCGCAGCGTAGTCGGACGCTTCTTTGAGCTGGAGCGTCGGCAGCGCTGCTTGAAGCTGCCGCCCGGCGGCCCCGGCGGCGGCGCCAGCGGCAGACGCTCGCTGGACGAGCTGCCGCTCGTGGAGGCAGCACTGCCCGCTCCGCCCATCGGCGAGCTAGTCGATCCCGTCAGCGATACGGTCAGCGGCGATAGGTCCGACAGATTCAGGCTGTGGCTGCGACTCTCCGTTGGCGGCTGCAGTGTCGCCGCCGTCGATGATATGCTGGGCATATAGATGGGCGTGCCAGCTGCCATTGTGCTGGAATTCTTCGAGATGTCATCGATGATGACGCTGTGCATGCTGCTGCCCAGCTGATTGCTGCTTCCGCTGGATATGCTGGCGCTGGCTCCGCCGCTACCAGCAGCTGTTGCTGTGGCACCGCCAGCACCACCAGCACCTGCACCACCTGCACCACCTGCACCACCAACAGCACCGACATGTCCCTGCAGCTGGCTGGCATTGAGTATGTTGAGCGGCTTGTGCGCCAGCACAGGAGACGGCGGTATGAGATCTATGGCCGGTATTCCCTCGTCCAGCGTGCGCTGACCTCCGCTGAAAATATTCGGCGGCTTCAGCAGCGACGGCGATGGAGGCACTGGCTGTGTGGGCGGGGCACAATAACAAGTTCAACAGTTCAGTATGTTGTCAAAATGAAAGACAAGTGTTCAAGTCGGGTGTGCCCAACTAGAATATACCCTAAATGCAGCGAAGCTGACGTTTCCCTCCACACAGTCCACATTTACATGCGTATGCACGCACGCACGCGCGCGCAAAAGAACGCGCGCGTTGACGGACGCACGCACGCTACGTCGGCTGCGCTTCTTCTTCTCTCAGCCCAACCTCTATGAGCACTGAGTTCTTGATTAACTTCGGTCTTTATAGTC
Source organism: Drosophila borealis (assembly GCA_035045885.1). Lineage (NCBI taxonomy): Eukaryota > Metazoa > Arthropoda > Insecta > Diptera > Drosophilidae > Drosophila > Drosophila borealis. The sequence continues at coordinate 258,495 of JAWNOR010000173.1, read as the reverse complement.
CGATCTTTATGAATTTCGCAATGCTTAAATATGGCAAGAAAAAGTGTGTATATACCAAAGCACAAATAGTTCTAACCTTTACAATGTGCTTTCTGCAAACTTTTGGCGGAAGGTACAATACCAAAAAAAAAATTAAATATAACTCATTTGTATTTGCTATACAAGAAGATATATGTATACCAAATTTGGTGCACCTAGCTCTAATAATCCTCGAGTTATCCACAAAAAAAAAAAAATAAATATCTGAAAATCGATATTTATCGATATGTTGAAAATTGTAGGAGTTGGCTAAAACAAATCATAGACTTATTCTGCGTATGATGTGTGGCGAGAACATTTTTTCAAATTTCAAGTATCAATCTTGAGAAAATGAACATTTCTCGACAAAGTTAGGACCGTTCGAAATTAGTGGTAAAACTTGTCTATAAAAGTCTTTGTAGAACTTGGTGTAGCTGAAAGTTTTGACTGCATGATGTACAACTATAATCGATAACTAAAGCCGACAAATGTGAACGATCCACAACTTTAACCACAACTTTTAACTTTAAAATTGGTGTTTGGTTAGTGGAAACTCACCTCCATTTCGCCCCATTGGCGAAAGCTCAAGCCCGGCTCCATGGTGGTGCTTGGTGAGTCCTGGGGCGTGGCCGCCGTTGTTGTGATGAGCGGTGGATCGCGCATGAGCCGCATTTTGGTTAGGCGTGGCGCCTCGCTGCGTCGTTCCTTAATCGAGTATGTCTGTAGGTGCGAGCCGAGGCAGTTGTGTGTTTGTGTTTGTTGTGATTGTTGCTCTTGTTGTTGTTGGTGTTGTTGTTCTTGTGCTTGAGGTGCGACCGAACTTACCTTTTTGAGGCCGCCGCGCGGCTTGGGCTCGTCGTGCGCCTTGCCGCTGGCCTCCTTATCGGATGCGAGCAGCCCGGAGCCGGCTGTGTTGCCGAGGCCCGAGGCGCTGGCGCCCTGCGCGGGCATCTCGTTGATCTGGTAGTCCTGGATGGGCTGCAGCAGGCGCTGGCGGTGGATGTTGCTCTTGGTCTCGATGTTGAGCTCGGCGGAGTCTTGCAGCTGCTGCCGATAGACGATAACGATAGGCGATAACGATAGGCGTACACGATAGACGATAGACAATAGGCTACGATACATACCGTGACAGACTCTGTGGCGCACACGCACGCACTCATATTCACCATATTCCCATTCACAATCACACTCATTCGAGCGTGCCACAGAGTCGAGCTAGAGCTTTTGCTTGCACTCGCTCTCTCTTACAGTCATTGTATAGCATTCGCTTTCTCTTTCTTGCACTTACCTTGCGCACATCCTCGGCGCTGCGCCAGCGATTGCGTACCTCGTAGTAACTATCGTTAGTGGTCGATGAATCCGCTTCGCTGCGTGATTCATCGTACATACCATCGCTATAATTTTCGGCCAATGTCTCTTCGCGCAGTTTCTTAACCAATTCGCGCTGTTCGCGCTCGCGACGTTCATTTCGCTGAGGGAATCAAAATTTCAAAATTAGACTTTCTCGTCAACGCAATCGATGTTTGTCGAGTCACGCGAGCTGCTATCGCTGCCAGAATACAATGTTTCAATTGTCGCATATCAATTGTTTATCGAATAAGATCGAATCGATTTGATTTTAATAAATTTGAAAATCTTGACTTGGACTGCTTATTCAATTAAGTTTGCAAGCAAAACTTAACGATAACTTGTCGATATGTTATCGATAACTTATCGTATTAAATGATCTGTCTTTGGATTTTTCAAGTAACTCTAATAATCGGGCGACAATTGAAACATTGTTTCTTGACTTTTTTAAGGCCAATCAGCTTGGCCTGGGCAACGTTTCAACTGATTTTTATTTTTGTTAAATTCAGTTTAAGTAAAACGATGCCCAAGCTGGCAAAAAATGTCAATTAGACTTTGTATTATTTTGGTATTATTATTTTTTTTTTTTGACAGTATTTGAAGGTTAATTTCGTTTCGTGGATGTTGGCAAAACTCTACCTCTGAACTGAATCCCTCAACCAAAATGGCCACCAATAAATTAAATAGCACATAATTGCCGAACGTCATTAGAGCCACAAAGTACAATGCGGCCCAATGACTTGTCTTTTCCATGCCATTGAATAGAACCACGTTCCAATCCTCTTGCGTCAGAATCTAGAAACATTTTTGTTGTTGTTTTGTTGTTGTTTGTTGTTGTTGTTGTTTTAACGATGGTTGTAGATGTTGTTGTATCAATTGTTGTTGGTTTTGATGATTATTTTTTTTTTCGATTTTTTTTTTTTTTGGTTGATTTGGTTGGTTGCAGTTGCAGGTGGTTGCGGGCGGCAAAACGTGGTGCAGTTTACGTTTGTATATTGTATATATATTGGATATATATTTGTATATATATGTATATATTTTTGGTATATATGCATAATATTGGTATATCGAAAGAAGCGGAAAAAAAAGATAAAAATACCATAAAGATTTGTGTGGGGATAAAAAGAAATGTAAGAAAAAACGAGAGAGCACAAAATAGAACACATCATGTTGGAGAAGCAAAACGCCAAAGTGTTAGATATTATTATTGGAGTATTATATAAGTATTATAAAATTCAATATATATGTTAACGTATACATAGGTATTTTATATATATGATATGTTTGTATATAGCTTTTAATACTATAGGCTGCTTATTGTATTTCACTTTTTTAGCCTAACTTGTTAGGTTTTACTTTTTAGTAACTTTTGCTTAAGAACTTAGGAGTTAAACATACTAATTCAGGCGAAACACAAAATATAATATAGATCTATGGGGAAAATCAGTATCTGTGCTCCCCCCTCCCCCCCCCCCCTTTGAGTTAATGTTTTTTCTTTGAGTTCTTCAAATAATTAGCAAAGCAGACGACTTTTGAAAATAAACTTTATCAAATCAAATATATAAAGGTAAGCTTCTAAAATACTCCTAATTTCTTCATAAATTAAATAATATATCAAATAATAAATTAAGAGTAATAACCAATGTTTTTTCTTTTTTTGTTTTTGTCCAAATTCTGTCACGAAAGCTATTGAAAAAAGTTTTCTTTTTTATTTTTAAATCAAACTAAATTATATTTTTGAGATAATAACTCAATAGAGTTGAAAGAGTAAAAAATGTCTAAGAAGAAATTTATATAAAAATATAAAGACAAATAATTAGATTTCATTTTTTGTATTTGTCCAGAAAGTGTCTCGAAAGATGTTAAACAATTAACATTTACTTTTTTTTGAATCAAATTAAATATTAATTTATGCATCTTATTTGAAATATGAGCCTCTTCTAAGCATGATCTAAATACAACCCAATGGCCTGATATCATTTTAACATACTATGCCTATTATATGTTATTGTTATAGTTCGTATATTCTTCAATAATAAAAGTACATTCAACATATGTATGTATATATTAAGTGGAACACGAAAACATAGACCTTGCCAAAGCGCAGTTAAAGCAATTGGCAAACGAAACAATAAGGAACTTAAGATCAAAGACACGCACCGCAAGGGAACCAGGTAAAAAACGAATCTAAGCACAAGGAATACTCGTAATTCGTGGTGTGGTTAAAACAACGCAAAGCACTCGAAAACATTTTCAACTCAAAAAACAAACTCCGATTCCAGAAAATACTTGGATTAATAAACAAAAAATCGTTTAAGCTGCATGGCGCGCAAAAAAACTTGCATAGAAATTCAAATTTTCTTTAAATACTAAAGTGATAAACATTTTTTTTTCATATTTTTTTTTTTTTTTTACACGACGTGCCAATAAATATTTGATGCTAAAGGTTTCATATATAATACGAGTATTTTTTTTTTTGTTTTTTTTTTGGTATTTTATTTAATATACATGTATTTTTTTTGGGCGTGACTGTACATGAATAATATGCAATTTGAATTTATATACTATATAGTTATTTTTTTAGGTTTTTTTTTTTTATTTTTGACAAAGCGCAAAAAGCAGCAAAAAAGCAAATGGGAATTGGTAGCTAGAAGAAAAAAAATTAAAAAAGAAAAGTAACATTGAGGCAGAAGAAGAAGAAGTAAGCAGCAGCAGCTTGAAGGATTGGTGGAACGTGAAAACAGGCCAAAAAAACGAGGCAAAACAAAAGAACGAAGCGCGTTCCAAATAACGTAAACACCAGGCGTTTATATGGCCCAAACATATGAATCTTATATATAGAACTTATGTATGTATATAATATCGCATAGATATACATATATTTAAATATATGTATATGTATATGTAAGGCTGTGTGAGATTATATAGAACAAACGTAACGGTATTTTAGAGCATAATTAAGCATAAAAGACCAAAGGGAAATGGAACGAAACAAAAGAGTTTTTCAATTGAGGCAAAATCATGCATTCAAAAAAACTTAGCAGCTGAAAAGATTGGCATATGTTACAGATGAGTACTGTGTGTGTGTGTGAAAGTGTGCGTGTAATTGTAAGACTGAGAGAGAGAGAAACATATGTGGAGAGTAAGAGAGAAAGATAATGGAAGAAAGAAAACCAAAAGAGAGGGAGAGAAAAAGACGACGTTGTCAGAGTAATTGTTGGAGTAAACGGAAGAGACGCTTTCGTAGAGAGCGACTTTCTATTGTGTGTGTGTGTGTGCGTGTGTGTGGGCGAGAGAGTTTGCTTGAGTTGACACACCAAACAGTGTTGGGAAATGTCGGACTAAGTTTGCTTGAAAATAAAAAGACGCAAGAAGTACACATTGATTGGCTATGCATAATTGCGAGTACATTTCGAGTAGTCTCAATAGGAACTCTTCTTAATGCAATTCGGAATCGTTTATTTCTCTTTCTAATTAAAACTAATTTGTGTTTAAGTTATCAGCAGTGCCTAATTCATATACGTTTGGGTCTGCTGTTGAAATACTCAAGAATGTGCATTCATTTATTATGAGTACTTTTCGAGAACTCTTTCTAGTGTTGTGCACTTTTATCAATGCAATTTGGTGTTATTAATTATTGGAATATTGAAAAGATTTATTAATATATTCAATAGCTTTCCTTTGATCTGGTAATGAAATACTGAAAAATACGCAATCATTGTTGTTGAGTAAAATTATGAGTACTTTTCCCACAAGAACTTCTTTAAAAAATTCATAAAAATTGGAAAACTAAATTATTATTTTATGCAATAATTTATTGTTTTCTTTTGGAACAGCTCATAAATATTGGATTAGCTTCCGTTTTTTTTTTTGTAATATGCATAAAAATATTGCTAAAAAGTGGCATAAAATGATAATGAGATTTTTTAAGAGTACTCTTTAAAATGTACTCTCACATAAAGTTCCTCTAAAAAATGATTAGCAAACTCTGAAAGATAAGCCAATTTTTAATAAAGACAAAGCTGACCCAAGTATAAGCCCTAAAAAGAGTTGAATATTTATGGAAGGCCAAATGTTTTTTATTGAAGCGCATTTGTGGGTGTGCGTATTTGTGTGCATCTGTGTATATCTGTGTGTGTTTGAGTGGGTGTATGTAAAGTTAGCTAAAACTACTTTCTGATTGAAAAAGTATTCGAAACTAAGCAAAAAGTTACGAAAGAAGTAAAACTCAAGAACTAAAAGCAACTTGTTTGAGGCAACAACTAAATGAATCGCTAGAAAAACGAGTAAAGTTTTGTATAACATATATATATATATATATATATATATATATATATATATATATATATATATATATATATATATATATATATATATATATATATATATAATGTATAGGATAAACTAAACTATAACTAAACGGGTATATTTGAACGAAATGTAAGCGAAACAAAAGACTAGATAAACTTGGAAGAGCTGCACGATTTGGATATACATAAATATGAATATTAATATAAATTTAAATATAAATATATATAGTTTTTATTTAGCTAGTTTTTGCTTTAAACGTTTGCTGTTCTTGGAAGGTGGATAGATAAATGGGTATACGAGTGGTATAGGTATAATTTTATAGCTATATATATATATCTATATATATTCTGTATAGTACTTAATGGGTGTTTTTGGGTTTGATTTGTTGCTGGTTCTTACTTGAAAAACTGTGACAGTCGCCCACAAAATGTTGTTGAAGTGTTTGCGATCGCATTCACATTGCGGATGTCGGCTGATTATTTCGGGACACGTGCATTCGCGTTCGAGTCCGGATTCGTCCAAAAATTTACAAAACTTACCGCCAAACAGATACATGCCGAGTATGCTGTAGGTTTATACGTATATATGTTTTATATATATATCATATATATAGTTAGAGATGTGTACGTAGCATACATACATATATATACATACACATATACACATATATATATATATATATATATATATGTATATATATGCAGGTAGTATATGTAGTTGCGAATCGATAGTGAGTATATAAACGAGTATAGGTTAGATTAAGTAGTACACGAAGAGGAGCTAAAGTCCCTTCGATTTTTTTTCTTGATTTCTTGCTTTTTATATAAAATGGTATATATATATATATATATATGTGTAAATGTGTGTGTGTGTGTATGTGGGTATTTAAGCTTTGGCATGTGTATATATATATATTTATATTTTTTTTGTCTGTTATATATATACATATATCGTATATAGAGACAGTTCTGTTATATTTATACGTATCAATAAGAATATAGATTTTTCATTTTCAAATTTCATGAGTATTTTGTTTAGTGTTGATTGTTGTTGTTGTTGTTGCTGTCGGGCCCAAGTTCATAAGAAACATGGAGCTTTGTGGGATTTGGGTATCATTTTTTCTGTACAGAGTGGATAGAACTGGCATACTTTGAATGTATGTTAGAGTGTGTTTGTGTGTGTGTGTGTGTGTGTGTGTATGCGTGTGTCTTTTATTTCTATTAAGCAAAAGTTGAGTAGAGCAAAAAAAAACGATTGTATTTTACAGAGTTTTTTTTTCTTTTTGCATAAATATTGGGTTGTTAATTTTTGGTATTTTGTTTTTGTCTGGGAACCTCAAACATGAACTGACAAACTCTAGAGACTGTACTAATATGTATATATGTATGTATGTATGTGATATGGTTGTGTGTGTGTGTATGTGTGTGTGGTTTGAAGTTTTAGAGGGCATAGTTTACAGTTAGAGTTAAGAGTTTGGTATGCGTGTTAGTGTTTAAATTTTTGGTCTGTGTGAGTAGGGGGGGTGGGGGTGGTTGGGGTTGTGGCTGGGGGGGGGGGGTACAACTTAGAGTCTAGTATAGCAGACAAAGTTACCATATATACATACATAGATAAGGACATATACTTAGAGAATAGAGAATAGTATGCACAATAAATCGTAAGAAACATAGACAGAGACAGAGAGAGAGAGATATAGTGAGAGTGAGAGAGAGAAAAAAATAGTGTACAAATGTGTGTGTGTCTGTGTGTGTTCATGTGCAGTTGTGTGACAAGAGGCAAACGACGAGTGACATTCGATAAAAACAAACAAACGAGTACGAGTAAAAAGTATATCGAGCAAAAAGAGTTCAGCGAGTGTCTAGAGCAGGCAGGGAGTGCTATGCACAGAGTCGATAAAACGTTGATCGATAGCAGGCCAAAAGCAAATTAAGAAATATCGATTGAGTCAATTGGGCAACTAGGGCAGGCGATTCTTCAAACTGAAATGCTTACCTGTGCAATGTATGCATATGTATATCTGCCTTATAAACTAGCTAATCGCTTTAAGGCTGAACTATTAACAAAATAAGTAAATGAAAAACAAAAAAAAAAAAAAAACTGCATGCGTATGCGCGCTGCTTGCTACGAAACTCAACGGATAACTCGCATGCGATATTGTTAGGACTCGTTGCTTCAATTTTACTGTCAACAGGCGAGCAGGCATTGCAACGAGTTGTAACGGAACGAAATGGAAATAGAACACAATGAAATAAACACCACACCGAAGTGACTACACACCACAAATTAGTGCGAGCGCGTGAGCAATCGATAAATCTAACGAAATGAAAACACACAAAATTAAAAGCGGAAGCAAAGTAGGGCTAAAATAATAAGCAAATTTCTCCATTTTGCAGGCGTTTTGTGGGTCACATTTAAATTGAAACACACACACACACACGCACATACACACGAACTGAGAGAACAGACAGACAGTTAGACAGAGTGACAAATAGCGTGAGAGAGAGAGAGAGACAGAAAGCGTTTAGGAACACAAAAGAGAGCACAACAATTATAATGAAAGTTATCGTTATCGGTATTGTTATCGGTTATCGGTTATGGCAAGCCTAGCACATTGTTGAATTGTCGTCAACACACAAACAAACAAACAAACGATATAACAAAAAATGCTCAACATAAGCCACAAAAATTAAGTGAAAGAAAAAACAAAATGCTTACAATTTGGCATTTTAAGAATATTCTTTTTTTTTTTTGATTTGTTTTTGAACATTTAGTGTTAGTTATCGATAGATTACATTTTGGCATAAGTTTAGGTGGTATATATATATATATATATTTAAGCATATTCGTATAGTGGTATTTATTGGTATTTATTATATATATATATGTGGTATATATAAATATATATATATACATATATGTATTTAAATGCTGATAGCAATAGGTCTACCTGAAACACTGTGACGAGCGCCCAAAGCAGGCTGTCGAAATTCTTACGATCGCAAATCTTCTCTCCGTTAATTTTCTCGCAGAATTTACATCCGAACAGATTCATGCCGAGTATACTAAAGTGATGGTTTGGTATTTGTTGATATAGTATAATATGATATACATTTATATATATATATTTCGATAATATAATATTCTTGTATATTTTTTTTATTTTTATTATTATGTATTATTATTAATATTTATTTTTTTTTTGTGTTTTTTTGGTTTGGGGTTTTTTGTTGTGTATTTTTAGCATACCATTTTGTTTAGTTTAATTTGGATTAAAAGTCATTTTTAGTATAAATATTTAATAGTATAGCAATTGTGTGGTTTTAGAGAGAGAAAGAGATAAAAGAGAGAGATAAAGAGAAAGTTAAGGAAGAAAGAGAGCAGAGAGAGAGAGAGAGAGAGAAAGTATGTGACTGTAAGTGAGCAGCAAGCGAGCGATAATTGAAAAAATATGTTTAAAACACTACGAAAAGAGTTTTCGAATTCTTGCATTAACTCAAAATGGAATCGAATTGAAATTTGGTGAGCTTTCACACAGACACGGCTCACGTACAGAAACGAAAGCTGCTTTAAAGGCCAGCTGTAGTGCTGCGCTGGCGAGAGCTTTCAAAAGCTCACCCATACAGACGCATGCGATCGGACAACCGAACCGAAAAGTGAAACAGAAAAGAATATTGCCCAAGGGCGTGAAGGCTGAAAAGTTAAAGCTGAAGCCTAAAATGGAGTTGTAGAAAATATTTGTATTATTCGCTGGTGTATTAGTATTTTTTTTTATTATTGTATTATTATTATTTTGGTGGGCATTTAGTAAAGGCGTTTGTTTAAGTTATTTGTTAGAGTACATGACGTTGGGCTGAAAGTCTGGGTCTCAAGGCTAGACTCTTCTGTGTTTGCATTGTTTTCATTGGAATTGTGGCACGTGGTGGTCTATGTCATTTGTATTTTGTATATTGTTGTCTGACTGTGGTTGTTTAAATAGTATTATTTTTTCGATTGGTTTTAAATTTTTGCTTTTTGTTTTCTAACTACACAAACGTATACGACTTTTAGTTCAAGAACAGAGCAACTAAGCTAAACTAAACTTTGGTAAAAATGTTCGATTTTTTTTTTGAATTTTAAATTTTAAGTATTTAGTATTTTTTTGGTTGTTGGTATTTTGCGAAATCAAGAGCATTTTATGTAATATGTAAAAATGTATTTTTAAAAAATCGAATATTAATAGTAGATATAGAAAGAAAGCATGTGGTACGAGTAAGAGAATGTAGTATATTGGTTACGAGTAGTAATTATTAGATATATAAAGTATATATATATTATGATATATAATTTGTATATGGTAAATACGAGTATCAAACTGCAGCGACTGCAACTACACAATAAGCGTACACGACTTTAAAGTACTTTTACTTTTAGTTTCAATATACTTTTTGTTGCTGTTGTTGTTGTCTTTAGATATAGTGTTCGCTGTTTCGGTGGTTCTCGTTGTGGTTGTCTCCGGATTCTGTTTTACTAACTAAAGATTTGTGGTGCATGTCTAGTGTTGGGTAATCCATGTTGTGGTTTAACAAAATAAAAGCGTGGGCTGAGCTTTAAAGTTCAAAAGTGTTTGTGAAATTTCGAGCTTTGCTTGTGTTTGTGGCTTGTTTGTTTCAAGTTTAGTGTTGGTAAACGCTAAAAGCTAATACACACATTTAGTTAATTTAATTGAATGAAGCTTTCGAAGCCATTAACTAGCTAATTGTTGTATGTTATTGTTATCTGGCTGTTGTCTGTGTTAAATTAAAGCAAACCAAGTTAACTGGAAAATGAATTGTAACGAGTCTTTTGGAGCGTGTAGCGAGTAGCGAGTGAAGAGTAAGTAAAAAATAAATAAACGAGCTTTAAAAAGAGTTAAGATCGCATATAAAATGCGTATACTTTGGGGCTCGTGAATGGAGCGGCGAGTGACAAGTAGCGAGCGGCGAGTGGCGAGTGACGAGTAACGAGTAAGTTAAAAAAAGGAAAGTTAAGGAAGGTACGAGTTAAAGAGCGCACATCGTATGCGAGAGGTAGCCTTAAGATATGCAACGACTCTTGGTCGATGCTCAAAATCGATTTCCAATTTGTGTGTGTAGGCGAGAGAGGGAGAAAGAGAGAGAGAGCGAAAGACTGGCAAAGTAGAAGACAATCACCCGAAGCCATTTACGTGTGTGTGTATTGAGTGTATTTGGAATGCAGAGTGAGCGAGCGAGTGTAAGACAACTTACGGCAGCAACGAATTGTGTAAGATAAAGACAGACAGAATGAGAGAGAGAGAGAGAGAGAGAGAGAGGGTTGGAAAGACTAACTAAGCTGGTTCAACTTCGACGTACGATTTGGGTTTTGACTGTTAAATTCTAACTACGATTCAAGATAATGAATACATTTAAGTTAAACGAGAGGCAGAGGCAGTTAAGAGTATGTGAGTGAAAGAGATAGAGAGAAAGAATTAGTGAGAATGAGAGATGAAGAGAGTAAGTCTTACGCAATCGTTTACTCAAAGGTTGCACAGGGTACTTCGTTTTTTAATAGTTTAAATTTTGTATTAGAGCATAAAATAGAGTACAGGGCATTGTAAATATTACTTTTGGTTCGGTTAGGGGCGAGTGTTTCGTGTAGCATGACGCAGGAAAAGTAGACGAAAGAGCGAGAGAGAGCGGTAGAGAATGTGTTGTAGATGAGAGAGCGCGTGTTATTGTGTGTGCAACGAGAGAGAGAGAGAGAGAGAGAGAGAGTGACAGAAAGAGAGCGCGACAGAGATAGAGCAGAAGCACATCTGTGCAAAACATAGAGCTATACGTATAGATAGTATATGCTCTGATGCAAGCGCAAATGTGTATGTGTGTGTGTGTGTGTGTGTGTGTGTGTGTGTGTGTGTGTGGAACGATCTGTTCTCTATGTGGCGAGTATCTGTGTATTTCTGTTTGTTGTTCTTTTCTTTTTTGTTAATTGGGATTAAGTAGCTAGCGATTAAGTGTGTAAATTATGATTGGTACGCAACTATATGTATTTATGGATAGTTACTAGGCATACGTATTATCGGAGCTCTAAGAGCTGTTTAATATTAGTCGTGGGTCGTGAACGACTGCTAAGGGCTAACAAACACACTCAACTGATGATTGTTTTGGTGAATTGGCGGTTCACTGACCCAGCGGGTCGGCCACCTGGTTTTGTGGGTCGCTTTGAGTTCGATTCAGCATTTGCGATTCTCTTGTGTTAAATGGTTTATCGCAGTGCTTAGATCTGGCTACATGAAAAAGCTGGCAAGTTGGATAAGGGAAATATCAAACGATATGTATAAAAATAATAAAAGATTTAAAAAAAATATAACAGTTATTCTTAGATACATATATGCCTCATCTATCAATAGGTATTAATTGAATCTCCACGCAAAATTAAAATTCAATATCGCAATATAACAAATTTTTGTTAATATTTTTGAGCTCAAATTTAGGGTTTCTTTTTATTTCTTGATATCAACTGAATTCTCAAAAATCTTTAACGAAATAAAATTACACTTAAAGTTTGCAATTTGAAGACTTTTTTAAGACTTATTTTTGCTCTTCTTATTTTTCAATAATTTATTTTCATTTGTGCTTTCAATTTCCTTTCATGCCAGCGTTTTCACCAGACTCTGTTTTCTGTTTTCTTTTTTTTTTCTTTTTTTTTGTATTATATAGATGACATCTTTCATTTCCAGGTTAGTTTTTGTTAAGAGTCATGAGATGGGGGGCGTGTCCTTGGCAGGCGTCTGCCTCCAGGCACTTGTTCTTGTTAGTACACATATGTGCGAGTGTGTGTGTGCGTGTGTGTGTGTGTGTGTGTGTTTGTGTGTGTGAGAGTGTGCGTGTTATTGTGCCGTGTGGCAACAGTGGAACTCACCTGAATATGAATATAAAGAGCACGAGGAGGGAGAAAAAGACGGCGACATTGTCCATGGTGCGCAGCATGACAAATAATTGACGTCTCAGATTGGGCATAAACCTGACCAGCTTGAGGATGCGGAGCAGGCGAAAGGTGCGCAGCACGGACAAACCTGAACCGCCGCCGCCCGTGCCATTCCCCGCAAATGTTTGGCAAATCTCAATGGCGCTGGCAAGGCAAAGAGAGAGAGAGAGAGAGGGAGAGAAGTCAGAATGGGATATATGTAAGTGTGGTTTGCTGGGGATGGGCGGCGCATCTCACCTGAGTATGACAATGATGCCATCGAAGACATTGAAGCCATTGGCTATGTAGCGAAAGGGTCCCTCGGCAATCACCTTGAGCAGCATTTCGACGGCAAAGATGCCGGAGAAGACAACATTGCTGGTCTCCACAATGGCCGTTAGCTCCTCGGGCTGATTGTGATACTCGATGCCCATCGACAGCGTATTGATCAGTATGGCCAGCAGTATGCCCTGCTGGAAGTACTTGTGCTCCACCAGACGCTTGATGTACCGCCTAATCCAGCTGCAGACGCGCATCAGGCAGCGATAGACGGCGATGATCAGGCGCAGCCCGCCCGAGCGCGGACGCTGTCGCTCGTCGAGGGGGGAGAGCGCGTTCTGGTACAGATCGTAGCAGCAAGCATAATCTTCCATATAGTTGCCGGTGGGGGCGTGGCTGCGCGACAAATGGCCATGGCCATGGCCATGGCCGCCGCTGCGTTGGCCATGGCTGCGGCTGTGGTTGTTGTTGTTCTTGTTGCTGTTGTTGTTGTTGTTGTTGTTGTTGTGCGGCAAATGCTGCGCTTTGCGTCGGCTCTGCAGCTGCGCCTCAGCATGCGGCACAGGCACGGGCACGGGCACGGGCATGGGCAGCGGCACAGCCGCCGAAACGGCGGCCAGCTCAACGCTCATAGTAGCTGGCATGGCCGGCAGCTCGGCAGCGTCGAGGGTATCGCCAGGAGCAGCTGCTGCAGCAGCGCTTGTCGTTGCGGCTGTGGCGCGCTTCTGCTGCACCTTGTTGAGCGCCTCGGCGGTGTGGGGATCGCAGCGGGCCAGCGACGAGTAAAATGATTCGAGCGTGCTTTGACCCGTGGGCAATGCCGCTGAAAAGGCCACAGAGAATGCTAAAAGCTCTTGACAAGTCATCGCGTCGTGTATACCCAATTCAGAGCAATCTGCGTAGGGATTCGCGATGGTGCCGATTGTCTGCGGTAGATTCACCTGCGTGTAAACGAACGACAGGCGAACAGGCTCATTAAATCCTCCACCTCTTCGACTTTCTTCTACTCACCTGCCAGATGCTGCCATCGCCCGCCTGTGTCATCTTCTCCGTGGAGTGTATGTTGCTCTTCTCCATGTTGGCCGCAAGTTGGATGCTGCCGCTGCCGCTGCCGCTGCCATTGCTGGCTGTGGCAATCGCTGTTGTTGCCGCTGCCGCTGCCGCTGCTGCTGCTGCTGCTGATGTTGTTGCCGTAGCTGTTGCTGTTGCTGTTGTGGCAGCAGCAGCAGCTCCACCGGCGGCGGCGCCACTGCTCGTCGGTTCGCCGCTGAGCGCCGGCGGCGTATGCAGCAGCACGTATTCATTGAACATCACCGAGGGCCGCCGGCTGGCCGAGCTGGGCGGACTGAGGAAGCCCGAGGTGCACGGATGGCTCTAGAGAGGCGCACGCAGCGCGAGAGAGAAACAAAGAGAGATTGGGGGATAGAGAGAGAGAGAGAGAGAGAGAGAGAGGGAGTCCGGGTGGAATGGAAAACAAGCATTAGCTGGTTCAAATTATTGCCATATTTAGTAAAAAAAGTTGCAAATTAATCTAATTTCAGAATTGAAATAACTCGAAAACATTAGCTATGGGTGCTTTGTACAGTGGACACTGGTCGCTGACAGATATTTAGGACTTTCAACGGCAAGAGTGCAAAGAGATTTTTCAAATTTCGTTCCATGATTCTCAAGGAATTAAACATGAAAAAAAAAACAAAAAATTGTTCAAAATATATTCTCCTTAGAAAATTGTTCGTTCTTTTTAGATCTCTTTATAATATTTTTTAAGCAATTTTTGGTTTGAACTTTTTGTTACTTTGTTGCTCTTGACTCTTTTTGGTTTCCACAAGGTCTTTATCAACACTGGTTTCCAAATACGTTAATAAAATAAACAAAGGCATGCGATATTGTTAACTTTAATACATATAAATAAAAGCAAACAAAGAACGAGAAGAAGACTTGATATTATTTAAAAATCTCTAAAATCTTAGATAAATTTACTTTATCTTAAAGTTCAATTTTTAATAAAGTCTCTTCTAGATCTGATCCCATATAATTATCTCATAGAAAAGGGTTCGTTTTGAAAATCGTTTTTGCTATTTACATAAAAACACGGAAACACGATAGGAATATGGGGCCTATCCAGCTACTGAGAACATTTAGTGTATAACGATAGGTATTAATCGAGTCTTGCGGGATTATAGCAGAAATAAGTCCGGTTAATCTGCCCAAAAGTTCTATTTTAATTGTATCTAATATGCATAGGCATATTATGGAATTGCGCTCTTTGACCCCCATTATTGTATCTGTATCTTTTTGCCATCTCGTTGGCAAGCGAGGGAATAGTCGAATTAACCGAGTCTCGATTGCTATTTACATATGCAATGAAATGAAACAAATAATTGAATAATTAATTGGCATTTCAACAATGGGCCTATTAGAACAATGGACATGGGCGTACACGAAAGAGGGCGGCGACGGAAGGGGGTCGTTTGTACATTTATTCGGTTTCAAATGGACGTAAATTTGCATTTATCTTCGTGTTTTTATTGTTTAATAATTGCATTGCCTGGATCAGAGGCGTGTCAAAAATAATATCTTTATACCCCTGGCAGAATATATAGTTTAATATACGGGTGTTGCTTTTTTATTTATTTTTGTTGAAATGTAATTAACATTTTATCTGCGTAATTTGTGAAATTCTTTAAACAGAGAAAATAACTGAAAAGTATGCTATGCATTTTTTTGATTAGCTTGGATATATTTCGATTGGATTTGTGGGTGAATCTCTTCGTTTTATTTTGCCAATTGATTGTAATAAATGAATTGAAACGAAATAATATAAACATATTTAAATTCATTTGCCCGATTCCATATATCTGCTTGGGTTGCTTCGGTTGGCCGAAGTTCTTTCTTTCTCTGCTGCTTGATATTTCTTTTATGGATTTATAGATTTTAGTTGTGATAGATTGCAATACCTTGCCTAAATTTCCCAACTGCAGCTACAAGTTGTGCAACGTTCATGACAAATGTGAAAGATCATTATTAGCGGCATTTTAAAGTTAGTTAGTGGATGGTCAAAAGTATTATTGGAGCTGGTATTATTACATTGGCTGTCTGTTTGTGGAGATAATTTATTTTTGCAATTTTTATCGTAGCGGTACGAAACGCTTCGCTGCGTTTGGACTGGTTTCTGGATTGAATTTATCGAATATCGTATGTGGCATGTCGTACATATCGTATATCGTATTTGGTACGTTGTACACGGTATATCGTATGTCATTCATGGTGTATCGTCTGTGGTGTGGTACGGGGTATATCGTATGTGGCAAACCGTGCTTGGTATATCGTATGTGGTATATCGTATGTTGTGTATCGTATGTGGTATACTGTATGTGGTATATCGTAAGTGGTATGTCGTACATGGTACAGCGTGTGTTAGGTGTTATGTGTTATACGCTCTATCGTAGATGATACACCAGTTTTTATTGAATATTGTAAATGCGAATAATATCATAAATGTCATAATGTGTCATAGCATGTAGATATATCGTGTTTGGTATATTGATAATGGTATATCGAATATCGTATACTGTTTATATCGTATGCGTAATAACGTATGTGGTAAATGTCGGTAGAAGCCTTATCGAATACCGTGTCTAGGTATGTCGTTAATGGTATATCATATTTGGTGTATTGCGTGCGGTATATCGTATATGGTATGTCAAATATATAATTAATCGTGTCGAGTACATATCGTATTTGGTAAATTGAATTTCGTGTAACGTATATGGCATTAGAATCGGTTGATTGTATGTAGTATATTGTCTGGGCGTATCGTATGCTTGATCTTTGTATATCACATTAAACTGATCATAATCGTGTATCGTATTTGATTTAGTTTAAATTGTGTATCGTATTAGTATGTCACATCATGTTTTGTATATCGTATCGTATTTGGTTTCTCATGCCATATCGAATTTTGTGCCCTACAAATTTGGCTTGTGCATATTTGATTCGATTTGGCACTTAATCGTCTTCAGCTTCTTCTAACTGATACTTACGATCAATTGCTCCGAGTCGATAACCTGTTGCGGCAACTTGAGCAGAATTGTCTTCTGCTCGCCGCCAGCCATCTCCGGCTTGAGCTGTATGCTCTGGCTATGGTGGGCGGTGGGCTTCCTCAGCGAGGAGCTGCGACGGGCCACACCCGAACCACCCGCGCTGCCCTCGCCCAGCGACTGTTCCGTGTTGTCCGACGACGACAGCTGCGCCTGGGTCGTTGCACCGCCAGCTCCGGCAGCTGCACCAGCAATGGGCGCTGTCAGCTGCTGTTGCTGGGCCATGGAGACGCTGGCGGTGCTGCCGTTGATGCCGTTAACCAGTGCGACGGTGGTGTGATTGTGGCTATGATGATTGCCGCCTCCACTGCCGGCTCCACCGCCGCTGCCGTTGTTGCTGCTGCTGTTGTTGTTGCTGTTGTTGTGGCTATTGTTGTTGTTGTTGGAGTTTAGCGGCACCATAACGGTAATCATCTGATCCTGTATGCTGGGCGGCTTGCGACTACTGTACTTGGGGCAGTTCGGATGGTGGCACTTGATCCGCGACGGCGAAAAGGTCAGATTGTCCGCATTGGGCAGCAGGCCCTCGCGACGCTGCTGCCGCTGATACCTGCAGAAGGGCGACGACGGCGACGACGACGACGACAGCAGCAGCAGGAGTAGCAGGGTAAAAGGGCAAAGGGCAAAGGGCAAACGATTAGTGTGTTGTCACTGACAGTGTCATGCAGTACACTCACACACACACACACACACACACACACACACACACACTTGCACACACACAGGCACGCACACAAAGCAATGTGTTGGGTCTTAGTGGTTTGGTGGTTTTGCGGGCGGGGAGGGCGCTGTTACGTGCGTGCGGGTGGGTCTCATTGGAGTCATTAGACATTGTATGGCTGTGTAGACGTGTGCGTGCGTGCGTGTGTGTGTGTGTGTGTGTGTGCTTAACAATTAGACAACAATTACATAATTCAATCAAATGAACAACGCAAATAAGCAAAAACAACGACAACCACAACAAACGAGCGTCGTACAAGACTTGAATGCAAATTAAAATTAACACATTACACAACAAACTCGACTTAAACTAAGAGACAGAACAGCGGGTGCTGGGCCGGGATAGACAGAGATATGGCTAATAAGATATTCTGCGTTCTGGTCTCTAGAGCTACAAAGTTGTTGTACGTGTTGCAAACGGGCTCAAGCTAACGTCTTTAAGCAGCAGACACTTCACACGCTTGTTCAAATCGAGTTAAATGGTAGAGCAAGAAAAGCCAGTGTTGCCTAACATAAAACAGAAATTACTCATGGCCCGTGGCAGCACTTAGCCGGCTGTGAGAAAATGTAATCAATGGATTTCGCCTACTTTTTAAATGGATTCAATGCAATGTTGTGCCTCGCCACAGCTTTACTTTATTTTATTTATTATATATCATTTTTTTTTACTTTCATATGCAGTCATGTTGACATCAGGTGTAATTTTAAAAAGTGATTAAATGCAGCCGGGTTTAATGGGCTTTAAAGCTAGATCAAAGCTGTGGATGAGCTTTAAGTGAGCTTTAAGTGAGTGCGAACTCAATTCAATTTAAAGCTGCTCTAAAGGCGCTTTTCGGCAAACACATTCACTCGAATGGAATATATATAAAAGCAAGCTTTTATCTTGAAATTTGACAAGCATGCTGTGAAAGCACATTAATGCTCTAAGTGGAAAACAAATATTTTTTCATTCGGACTTTCGTATCATATTGTCTTAAGAGCAAATACAAGTTATTTTCTATTTGATTTGTGTGCACCTTAAGGCCTTGTTAAATTATTTTAAAGGAGTCTAATTTTTGTAATCCAACATATTAAAGCACACTTAAGTCCGAAAGCTTGAAAAAAGTTTCTTGAAAATCAAGTACATTTTTTTTAACGCTTGATCAAAATGCTTGGAAGTTTCTTGTAAAAGTATATAAGTATGCATGAGCAGCTTTTGGATTTTCAACATTTTCCTTAAGACTCAAGGCAAGAGATTTAAAAAAAGGGCTCGATTTTATTTATTTCTGTAGAAATATTGTTGGCTTTTCTTGTTTTTCTATTCTGTTGATTCTATGTATATCCTAGCATAGTTCATAGCTTTCATACATTTTATCTAGCTCTGGCTGTCACTCACTTCATTCACATCCACATTCACATTCACGTTCACGTTCACATCGATATTTCATGACTAAGCAACTAAGTCTAAACTCTATGCAATGTTCTGTGTGTTGCTCTCATGTTTTGTTGTGCGAGACACACACACACACACACACACACACAGACAGACAGAGAGCAACACACCGAACAACACACGCGACCAGATGCAAGTGCAAATAATTGAAAAGCAAAGGCCATAAAATATGCAAAACCCAAAAAGTTGACAACTGTAAACGAGAAAACTAAAAAGCTGAACAAAAATAACAACAAATAAAACGAAAACTATATAAAAAATAAAAATGTAACAAAAACAGAAAGTGGAAAGTGGCACGCGAAACGCATAAAAAACGTGCGCCAGGACACGTGCGCTGCAGGACGTGAGAGTCGGAACGCATGTTAAATGCATTTTTAATAAATCAAGCAAAATACAAAAAAAGAAAAAAGAAAATAATAAAAAAAAAACGAGTCCGCGAATCAGACGAGCAAGTCGAGGGGGCGCAGCGCATCGGATCGAATTCAATGCGAAGTCTCGCAAATAAATTGCAATAAAATCGAACGACGTCGAGGGGGGGGGTGGCTGGGGGGGGGCGAGTAGGTGACTCAGCTTCTAATATCTGGTCAACAGGTGGACCCAGCAAGTCCATTTGATGTATTACAATATGGCTTACAGCGTTCAATCTCTTTATAAATATGTAATATATATATATAATATAGTATAAGTATATTATACTTAAATAGACTAAACTGAACTACGATGCATAATAGCCAAGCTCCGAATTAAAGATCTGTGCAGAAATGAGGTGCCTCTTTCATAAAACGGGAAAGTAAGAATATTATCGGTGCGCCGACGTTTGAATACCCTTATAGATATATATTCCATACGCTTTTGCGGATATGTGAACATGATGAAGCTAAGTAGTAGATGCTGTTTGTGGGGAACATTTCTTGGAAAACCGATTATTCGGCCTTTAGAGCTATATAATATAGAAGTGTGATCTTGATAAGACGCATGCCGAGTTTGAACAAGGTATCTTGATGATTGAAACGGTTTTCCAAACACAAACCTACTTAACAAGCGATCGTTCGTTTGGTAGCTGTATGATATAGTGGTCCGATGTTAAGAAGATTTTGCATATATATGAGAAAAATAGTGCAACTTATAAATGCCGAGTTTGGTCAAGATATCTTGATAAACAAATAAGTTTTCCCAAACAACAAACTACCCTTCGACCGATCGTTTCCTTGGCAGTTGAATGATATAGTGGTCCGATCCGATCGAAAGAAAGTTCCATCAATATAGCTTTACAACTGAGAGATTAGTTTGTATAGAGGCAGACTGACGGTCGGACGGACAGACAAACATGGCTATACATCTCATGACTGAATTATAATATCCTCCACAAGGGTATTCAAAAGATGAATTTCTGGAAAGTAGAAGCAGCTTCACGACGCCGCCCTGGATTGATTCAACAACAGAGTCAAAGCTTGACCTGAGCCAAGTCAAGAGTTTTCAGATCGAATCAAGCTTAAGGCCAAAGGGAACATCAAGCTCCTTATAGAGATAGACAGAGATAGCCTGCCTCAGCTGCAGGCTATACGACAAAAAAAAAAAACAAACAAAGCACAAATCAAAGGAATTCGATTTGCAAAAGATTATTAAAATGTTTTTCACAAGTTTAATTTTTAGCTGTAAGTGTCAAATTAGTTGCAAGAAGCTGCTGAAATCTGGGATACATATTTCGAAATTACTAAATGGAAACAAAATCAAATGGTTGGGTTATCAACAATTGGGCAAAGTCGAGAGTGAGGCCTGTCAAAGACTAGGTCAATCATTTAAAGAGGGAGAGAGAGAGAGAGAGAGAGAGAGAGAGAGAGGGGCTGCTCAAGTGAGATTAGCGCGAGGATTAGTCCTTGAATTTGTTAGATACAAGATACAAGAAAGCCCAACCTGGCCACAATTTGGCAGTTGCAGTTGTTGTTCAGCTCAAGCAATTGTGAAGTTCGTGTTAAATATTTGATGGGAACTTGGACGGCCAGAAAACAAGAGAACAACAAACGATGTAAACGGTAAACGGTAAATGGTAAAAAGTGAACATAAAACATAATTGAATCAAATCAAAAAGGACAAGCAGCATACTTATATAATCTGTACTTCTTTAACATTCGTCTCTTGAAGCGGCGCCACAGATGGGCTATGTATTTGACAATCTCCGCGTAGCATGTGGCCGGCTCCGAGTTGTTGGTGCTGCTCGCCAGCGTCGATGTCGACGTGTATCGGGCACGCTCCTGACGCATTCGCTCCATCTCGCGCTTCTTCGTCTCCGAGAACTGGGTGGCAATGACGACCAGGCACAGGTTGATCATGAAGAACGAGCCAATCTGCAATATGAACAGAAAATGATACCTGATTAAAACGAGAGTTTGCTGCAACAAAGACTCGATTTGAACCAGCGGACAGTTCGAACTTGGCTGGAACTTTTTACATAGGCGTGCAAACAGTCTGCGGACTGCATTTAAGCAAACAATGCGACAGCAAGCTTGTGCCACAAATTGGGGCAGCTGCAACGGGCAACTGGCAACACAGTTAATTTGGCTCGGGCTGTTGCGAGTTGTGGAACTTTTGATTTGTTGTGCGTTCGATGACTTTGCTGCGAATTGGTTAAGCTGCCAATTTGACTCGCTCTCCCCCTCCCCCCCCCCTCTCTCTCTCTCTCTCTCCCACTCTCTACTGCTCTCTCTCTCTCTGTCTCTCCTGTTTTCCCTCTTCGGACGCAGATGGTCATCCATTAGCTGCTGTTGCATTTTAATAGCTTTCTGGCAAAACAAATTTGCTAACTTTAAATTGAAAACATATTTTCAACAACAATAGCATCAGCAACAATAACAATAACAGCAACAAAAACAAAAAAAACTAGGACAACAAGAAAGAAATGCAACTATCTGCCAGACTAGGGTGATACCCTGTACACAAATTGAAGCCAATCTCTATGCACACAAATTCTAGCGCTCACTCGGATATAGTATGAAACTGATTTCTTTTTATTGTTTTCTATTCAAAAAATATTAACGTAATTTAATTGAAATAACTTTGAATATATAGAATACAAAATTGGGCTGCCAAATTTAATCTTCATGCAAGTGTGCATTGTCTAGATTTCGTTTTTATTTTCTGATCTATAGAAAAGTTTCAGAGCTAAAATTTTTTAATTATATAGAGGTTGCTGGTAAAACCTAATCTTGTGTATTGTGTAACAATCTTAAATTGATCAAATCCGAGAAGGCATAATTGACGAAGCTCTCGATATTATCGATAAAGAAATGTTTGTGATCGATAAAGAAATCAATACAATCAATAGTGCAATCGATGTTATCGATTATACGATTTTCAGATTTGTAAATCTTACTGTATTGGGATTATCACCTCGAAATCTGAGTCTGCGACGAACTCTATCTGCCTATGTGATAGGAGAGGCTACCTTCCAAGTTTTCGTATAGTCTCAGACTGCAAAGAGGCCAGCTGCATCTGGACAGATAACTGACTGACAGGGCTGCATCAAGTCGATTCTATAGCACATATGAGCCTGGTCACGCCCCCCCCCCTTGTGTTGTCACTTTTACAGGGTATACTAAGAAAAATGTTTCTAAATTTTGTATTTGTGTGGCGCACTCGCTGCACAAAATGCTTCTAAAATCATAAATATGCAATTTCCTTGCCAGCAACAAGCAACTTTCAATAGCTCAAGCCGGATAGTCGGGTAGAGGGGGGGGGGGGGAGGGGCGGGCAGGGTATTGGCAGTGGATGGACTCTGTGGCAGGTGGATATGCTGGGCATAGACTGCTAGCTATTTGCATATCAAAAGCTGTTGCTGTTGTTGTTGCTGTTGTTGTTGTTGCTTGGGCAATAGCAAAAATCATTTTGCACATAAAATGAGCAGCTAACAAAGCAGCTGGCACACACACACGCGCTTGAGTGTGTGTGTGCGTGTGTGTGGGAGTGAGAGAGCGCGCTATATGTGAGCAAACTTTAAACATAAATAATGCAATTGCCCACGTGTGTGCGTGTGTGTGTGTGTGTGTGTGTGTGGCAGAGTGTGTGTCTGTTTGCTTAAAAGGCTTTTAATTAGTCCAAGGACACCTGTCTTGATAGACACACACACACACACGCACACACACAGACAAGAGGGAGACACAGCAGCAGCTTGCAACATGTTGCCAGCTGGACAGTTGCACGTTCAGATGCGTCTCCCCTCCGCCGGCGGGCAGCTGCTCTCTTATATTTTATTATTTTGGCCGGGTCAGTTCTAGCTGTGTGTCTGTGCTAAAGTTTACTCACTTATTTACATTTCCAAATTGCTTTAGCTGCAGCTTTGTGCAACCAACTCAAGTCGATTATTTACAAAAAATAAGCAAGACACAACAACAACAACAACAACAACAACAACATAAAAGTGCGCCAGTCGAGAGTGCACGATTGCAAGATACCCTGAATTTACAAGCCTTGCAGTTTTCTGCTATGCACACATACATAAGAACACACAGGCTGTGCTTCTTCTTTCCAAGGCAAATATGCTCTTGCATAACTTCGGTGCTTGTTGTCCGATCTTTGGGAAATTCAAATCAGGGCATAAGCATGGCATGCAAGTAGGCGTGAATACAAAAGCCCAAGGCTATGCCCATTAAATTGAGTTAATTTTCTTTCTGCATTTCGGTGGAGAGTCTCTGACAAGTGAGGAAATCTGAATTTGTTTATAATCGACGATATGCTACATACCAAATTTGACTTATGCTCAGAAAAGTGTTAATATATCGATTTTGATCACGCTTGAGTTTCAGGTCTGCAGCTCTTATGGACTCTAAAATCTGCAGGTTCAAACTCAGACAGACAGACAGACTAGATCGACTCGGCTGCTGAGGCTGAGCGAGTAGATATTTATGAGTCAAGGGCATGGAGAAGACGCCTTTTGCCTGTTAATTACATCTGCATAAAATCAATTTGGCCGTTTGACCTTTTTTCAACAGGGTCAGGCTGTAAAAAACGTGTTTAAGTTGTAATTTAGTAGCAGGAAACTTGAACTTGAGCCCAGCCAGCGTTTGACCTGCATGTAGCCGAAAAGTGTTAAGGATGTCTCAAATGCATTTTCGTAAAGTTTGGCAATGTATTTGAAACCCGTTTGGAAAGTTAAACAAACAAGTTTTATTCAACTATTTTCCACATATTTTCCACGCTTGCGGGTGGAATTTGCTGTCTCAGCGTGCGCGAAATTGAGCTCTGTTCAGGAATTAAGCAATCTAGCTCTCACAGATTTGATCATCAATCCGCCAGTCAGTCAGTCAGTCAATCAGTCAGTCAGTCAATCAGGATATTAAATAAGTACATTCCAAATACATTTGGTTAAACAAATTTTCTACTGTGAATTTTGGCTGCATTCGCGCACTTACCACAATTAGCAGGACGAAGTAGATCCAGTCCCAGAAGCTGTGCGCGTCCTGCACGTAGTACATAATGTCCGTCCAGCCCTCCAGCGAGATGACCTGCAATGACAAGTGACAAGCGTTATATTTGTTGTTGTTTTTGTTGTTTTTGTTTTTAGCGTAATTAGCAGCGTGGCAGCAGCCCAAAGGTCAGCAGCAGCAGCAGCGGCGGCAGCGGCAACTGAAGCTCTTCATTTTGTACCACGTCACGTATGCGTAATATTTCAGAGCTGTTTTTGGTCCGTCCGCTCGTATCTGGTCGTGACGTGTCCTGTGTCCTGTGTCCTGTCCGCGCGGCAGCTGGTTTAATGCGTATTTGATTTGTGTTTAATTGCAAAGCGTTTAAACCCCGCCCCACCCCTGCACAGCCCACAATCGCCTGCAGCCGGCTACCCCTAATGGGCAAATATCAAAGTCACAAATCAAAGCAGCCGCAAAACGATGACAGCGCTGGGCTGAGAGGGGGACTGCGAGCTGCATTTGTATCTAGATTCGTGTATCTGTATCTGAATATACTAAGTGTATAAATAGAAATGTATCTGGGCTTGTGCAGCTGAATAGACTAAGCATAGATGGAAATGTATCTGTATTTGTGCCAATTGAACCTCAGCAATACAGTTAGTATCTATGTATATCTGAATCTGTGTCTTTTAGCTATTTAGCCTTTATTTGTGTATTTTAGCTTGAATGCTTTTTTCTAGTATGTGCATCTTCATCTGCAGCATGTGACTTTCTGTACATCTCTTTCAGTATCAATATCTTCAGCTTGTAGCGGTATCTATTAAAGTTCAAACTGTATCTGCATCTAAATCTGTGTCCTTTTACTATTTAGCTTTTATATGTATCTTTCGTTTTAAGCTGCATGTGTATATTTATCTGTTGCCTTTTGCTCTCTTTATACAATATCTTCAGGTTGTATTCGAATATATATCTATCAAATTGGTATCTATTAACGCCCGAATTGCATATGTATCTTAATCTGGATCCTTCTCTTAAAACGCTTTTATCTGTGTATCTAGGTATATCTTCAATTTGAATATGTGTCCATATCTTTATGCATTTATAAATCTCAATATACATACACATTAAACATGCACATATGTATTTGTATCTGTAAAATGTATCTGTATCTGCAGGATGCATCTTTTCTTAATCAATATATTTAGCTGGTATTTGCATATCTACCCGTAGCTATATCTTTTAAGTGCTTGGAGCTATGCATTTATAGCGTTATCTATGGAAACGCATTTTGTATCTGCATTTAAAACTGTTTATCTGTATCTTTAATTTCTATCTGTGTGTGTACCTTTATCTGTTAGCTATCACTCTATTTATGAATCTGAATCTGCATATAAGTATTCCTATCTGAATACATGCAAAAAGTATCTGTATCTGTTGACTGTATCTTTCCTCAGTCAATATATTTAGGTTTATCTGTATATGTATATTTTTCCGTTGCGTTTTGATAGTTGTATTACAATTCTTATCCATGTAATTGAATCTGTATCGAATTGTATCTGTATCTTTATCAACATCTTTCTAAGCATGCATATCTTTATATTGTATCTGTGTATTTACCTGCATCTGTATCTTTAGCTGTTTGTAAGAGTCTCTATAATTGTGGTTTTTTTTGTGCTTATGCATGTGTATCTATATTTATCAATACCTGTATGGAAATTTATATTAATATCTGTGCACGCATCTGTAGCCTGCAGGTAAATTTGAATTCAAAGAATTTCAGTTTGCATCTGTGGCCAATCATGTGCATCCACACCTGTCCTATGTATCTTAAGGTCGTATCTGAGTTTGCATTTTTGTTCATCGATTTGTTATTGTGCCTGTAGCTAATTATAGATCTATCTTTAGACATTATTTTGTAGCTATGCATACTTGTTAATAGCCTGTATATAAGTATCTGCTTCTCTAGCCTGTTTTTTTTTTTATGGAAATATTTGAAGTACATATATATGTACGTAATTTATATTATATAGAAATTTATAGATTCATGCATAATTATGTTAATTTCTACTTATTTAACCGTGACTATATGTTTGTATCTTTTTGGTTTTATCTGTATCTAAACAGCTCTCACTTTTTCTCTATCTTTATCTTTATCTGTACCTTTGCATTTTTGAATATGTCTATCTGAATCTGTAGCTGCGTATTTTGTATCTACATCTCTGTTTGTATACATCTGTGTCTTGTTCTTTATCTGTTTATTTGTGGCATTGTTTGTCTATTTATGATTTCAATTCCAATTGCTAGTCGATAAGTACAACTGTCCGTTTCAGTTGGAAATGTGTTGCCCAATAAGCTGATGGATCACAAAATGATTCAATCGATGCCACAAACGAAATACAGCTACTTGTTGGCGACGGGCTGCGGGCAGCGGGCTGCAGGCAACATGACGCTGACTATTGCCACATTGCGCATACGCCGCGTGTTGCCGCGGGGCGAATGGTGACCCGCTTGGCAGAGAACGGCAGCTGCCCTATGCAAATTGGCAGCTGCTGTTGTTGTTGTTGGTTTAATTGAAAGCGATGCCAAAAGTGGCAACTGCCACCGCAACTGAGCAGCGAAATTAACATGCAACAGCGACGAGTCGTAAGTCCTGTGACTGCCGCGCCGTGAGTTCGGCTTGTGCTGTGTCAATGTTGTCAATGTTGTCATTGTTATTTGTTTTCAGCGAAAGTTGAAGCGCTAATTGGCAAACTCTGCGGCCGACTCTGGGGCCAACTGCAACTTACCAGGAATATGGCCACCCAGGCCATGCCGATGTTGTCAAAGGATATGGTGCCCTGAAAGGGATTCTCGCCGCTCTGCTTGCAGGTCGTGTAATACTGATTCCAATTCACGCACGACGTGTTCGTTGGCTCATTCAAATCCAGCAGTTTGGCCTCCTCTGCAAGAAAGTTAAGTTCACAGATGTCAAACAAGAGAGAGAGAGGGGGGGAGGGGGCGTGTGATGACGGCGGGGTGCGGGTGCTTACTTATAAGCTACAAAGTTGAGCAGCGCGAAAGCAATTAAAAGTGCCATCAAAATTTGATTAACAAGCGCCATTTGCAGCTCATTAAGTGGGAGGCGTGGTCATGGTGAGGCGGCCATGGGTAGGGGGGATTAGTTACGCGGGTAGAGGTGTGTATGTGTGAGGGGGGGTGTTGCCATAAGCTACGGCTGGGAAGTTCTTGTTTTTAATTTTATGTACACTTACCGCTGCAAACGAGTGAGCCAATGCGATAGGGCGGAAAATTGCCGCACAGATGCATGCCCGAATCCTCGGGCGTGGAGCATATATAATCCTGATCCTTGGCGAATTCATAATATTGCGAGAGGCTGCGAATTGCGTTCGATGGGTAAAGAGAATGTTGCGGGTGGCAAATGGTTAAAAAACAAGTTGCAAGAACACAGACAGACGGAAAAGAAGTATATATGTATATATATATATATAGAAAAGAGAGTCGGACAATGAGTGAGAGCAAAGAGAAGAACAGAGAGAGAGAGAGAGAGGGAGAGAGAGGGAGAGAGAGAAAAAGAGAAAGAGATAAACAGAGAGAGAGAGAGAGCACAAAAAATAGTCTTTTTTAACAATCAAAGTTCACATATTATTTTAATTCATATTATAATTAATACGCAGAGTAAATGCCGTTATGCGATTACGAGTATATTATAACATTTACACAAACATGGAGATATTGAGAGAGAGAGAGTTACAGAGAGATAGCGAGAGAGCGAGAGTACGTGTGAAAAGTTGCATGAGAGATTTTTAAGTATTAAGTTTTCCTTTTCTTTTCGTTTCGCATGAAATTTGGATTTTGTGAGAATTTTGCGTTCTGCGCCCGGAACCGACAAGTTCGACAAGGCACAGAGCGAGAACACTTGCTACAATTTAGAGTGAGTGAGAGTGAGAGCGAGAGCGAGAGTGAGAGCGAGAGTAAGAGAGAGAGAGAAAGTGTGAGTGTGTGTGCCATTAAATGATATTTGACAGAGTGAGACACGTTGATCCAATGCAAAATCCAATTCTAAAGTGAAAGTGAGACAATGAGAAATTGTGAGTGAAAGCGAGAGAGAGAGAGAGAGAGAGAGAGAGAGAGCTAGAGCTTGTAAGTTGAGCTGCCGAGAGCAGCAGGCCTAGGCACCTTTAAGCGTGAGTCGAAAGTTTTTGCGAAAAGGGAGAAGCAAGCTTTGCGCCTTAAAGCTAGACTTGAAAGCTTGCGACAGAAGAATAGATAAAGAGAGGAAGACAGGCAAAAGCTTAAAGCTTTGGACAAAAGCGTGAGTAGAAATTTAATGATAGCAACAAGCAACGAGCTGGAAGCTTTTTAGAAAGATCGTGAGTATGAAGTTTCAGAGCGTGAGAGCGTCGTCAAGCTTTAAGCTTGCAGCAGCAAAGTGAATTTGGAGAGTGAGAGCTTTAAGCTTGCAGCAGCAATGTGCAATTTTAAATTAATTAGAGAGTGCATCAAGCTTTAAGCTTAAAACAGTTAAAAGGCGCCGAGCTTGCCTTAAGAGAGAGAGAGAGAGAGAGAGCGGCAAGAAGCGCAAGCAAGACAGACAAGTAGTCGGAAAGTGAGAGAGTGTGAGACCGTGTGTGAGAGAGAAAGAAAGCTCGAAGCTCGAAGGCAAGATCAAAGAACGTGCGTCACATCACAAAGCACTGTTCAAGCACACAGGCTACAAACACAACTGTACCTGTCAACCGAAGAGAGAGTGCGACAGAGAGCGAGAGAAACAGAGACAAGAAGATGCCACAAAAGGCGTCTAAGCTGCCGGAAAAAAAAACACACACATAACGTAGACCATCTAAAAAGTGTGCACCCAAAAGAAGAGGCCACAAAATTAAAACGTAACGCGCGCAACGCAAGAGAACGAACAAGAAGAAAAGGACGAAAAAGTAGAAGACAAACAGAAGATAAAACGGCGATAAAACAAAAGAAGAAGAAGCAGCAAAAGTAACGCCAAGGCAATTTAAATTAAACGCGCGACGTTGCCGCAAAGTGGACAAATGGGCCGCCACAGCGACAATTGGCGGGGCGGAGCGGGGCGGGGCGGAGCGGAGCGGGGCGGGGCATCAGACACAAAAATGTCAACGTAAATGTACGCGTGTGTGTGAGTGTATGTGTGTGTGACTATAAAATGTGTTTAATATGCACGTGCGCGCACCAGGAACAAACCCAACCAAAAATAAAAAAGAAGATAAAATAAAAAATATAAAATTCGCGCGCGCAAAAGTATGCAAAACTTTTTTGTATGCGTTTGTTTGCGTGTGTGTGCGTGTGTGTGTGTGTGTGTGCGGAGTATGTAATGCGACTTTAATTTTGATTATTGTTGTAGCTTCCATTTGTGGCAAGCTGTGTGAAGCGTTTGCGAGAGAGTGAGAGAGAGAGAGAGAGAGTGCGCGATTCGGGGTACGTTAAGCTAGGGGCCGGGGCAGCTTTAAATACCTTTGCAATAGAAACTGATGGTTTTTCCTGTAAAAAGAGTTGAGCTTACAAAAGATACACACACATACATAGATAACATGTAGCTTCAGGTGGGTGCTCTAGTATGTGTGTGTGTGTGTGTGTATAGGTATAGGTGTAGCTGTGTGTGTGTGTGTGTGTGTGTAAGTAAATATAATTGCAAATAACAAACAAAACAGAATTTGCTGCACAGAAAAACATCATGAACATTTTTTGCAAAAGCTACGCTAAAGAAAATGCTCTAAAAAACATAAGTTACATGTGTATGTGTGTGTGTGCGTGTGCGTGTGTGTTGTGGCTAATTTGTCTGCTTGTAGGAAAATTTGCGTTTTTTTTTTTTTTGTAACACTTTCTGGGGTCAGTTTCCAACTAGACCTCAAAATAACGCAGAGTAACAGAAGAGAAAAACTGAAACACACATAGACAAACAGACACACACATAGACACAGACAACATCAAGTTTAAAAAAGAAAAAAACACAAGGAAACAAAGAAACAGAATTTGAAACACTTTTGTGTAAGTTCAAGTGGAAAACTGTTGCTAAAACATTTACAAGTACGGGGACGAACAAGGGGACGAGGACGTGGACACATACATATATTCACTACGTTTACGACACGGACACGCACACACAGAGGAGGCTACAAAACATTACGAGTAACTAGTATCTGCTCCAGGTGTGCGAGTGTATACGTGTATGTGTGTGTGTGTGCGTGTGTGTTTTAGTGTACTGTGGCAATCGTTTAGAGTAAAGGCTGATGACCCTCTGGCCAGAAGAAGCGTTGACCGTAGCGAGAAGCTTCGTTGAGAGAAGTGAAGAGCTTGTAGAGAAAGAAGCAACGAGAAGCATTGGACAAAACTATTTGAGAAGCGAGAAGCGTTTGGATAGGCGTCATCAGGCAGAAGATGTCGTCAGCCAAGGGAGGAACGGATTCGAAAGCAGAAAGAAACTTGACATGAGCAAAGTGAGCAGCATTAATGCAAGAGTTGTTTGCGGTAGCTTCCGGAGAAGCGAGAAGCATTTAGCGAATCGCTGGACAACAAGCAAGAATCACCTTAGAATTAACAATTCACGCCCAGCAGAGCATATTTCATTCAGTTAGCTTCTCGCTTTGGTTCGAAAGGCAATGCGAGTCGGATTGATGTGCTTCTCGCTTAGCTTTGCTGCTCGCTTGGGCTTATTAACTTATCGTTTAGTTGAGCTGGGAGCTAAAATGTGTTCTCGCTCCGCTGCTCGTTATGCAGCGTTTGGTGTCGGACCTTGGATAAGAATAAGTTTCAGTTCGCAAATAGAATCGCTGTGCTTCTTTCTTCACTTCGCTTTTTACTAATATCTGCTAGTTTTAAGTTGCTGAGCTTCACTTCTCGCTTCTCGTTCTGCTTTGATTTGTATATCGTTACTCTTCTCGCGGCCGCTGTGGCATCAGCTAAAAGGTGTGTGTGTGTGTGTGATAAGTAACAGTCTTCAGTGTTGCATAACGTGTAACGCCAATTGTTTAGTAGTGTTGTGTATGGCAACTGTTAATTGAGCAGATGTTGTTGTTTTCGTTAAGGGCTAGTTTATATAGTTTAAGTATAAGTAGTTTAAAAGTATTAAGTACGTATTTAGGTTGTATATATCTGCAAATATTACTTATAAAGTGTACGAGAGATAATCAGAGAGAGAGAGAAGAGATTCGTTAGGTATACACATAAATATATATATTGAGACTAGCATTTTGGGAGGGTACTATAGGAAAGAGAAAGATAGAAAGAGGCAGAGGTAGTGTATTTAATAGAAAGAGAGCGGCCAGTTAGAGCTCAGCAAGAGAGCGTGTAACACGAAAGAGAGCAAACGGGTTAGTGCTTGCGATATATCGTATAAACTATCGTTGGGGATTAGACAGCGGGCGAGCAGGCGCTTGCCTTAAATTTACGATTGGGTTAGTAGGAAAAAGAGAGAGAAACAGATAATTAGATAGAAAGAGGGAGAGAGAGAGAGAGAGAGAAAGTACGCTAGGGAGAGAGCAAGAGCTATATTAGACGACTAGGGTTCGTATATATGTGTTGTGTATTGTTGTTGTGTTGTTTATCAAATTTTCTTTTAGTTTTAGTGTTGTAATTTTTTGGTATTTTATAGGTGTTTTTTTTTTTGTATTTTTGTTTTGTGTGGGTAGGTATTTAAAAGGGGGAAAAATAAATCATTTTATCTTACGAGTTAACACGGACTCGAACTCTGTACACTTCAGGTAGTCCCCTGTAAACAAAAAGTTTGTTCCCGGTATGATTTTTGTTTTTGTATATATATAAATATGGTATTTTTTTTGGTATTTATTTCACTTGCAAATTGGAGTAAAGCATTGGTAATTTCAAACTTAATACGACAAAGAATAACTGAGAAGAATCGGAAAATTTTGTTTAAATTTATTGTTTTTAGTATTTTTTTTCTAGTTTTTTTTTACTTGGCTGCCAATTTAAGAAATCAAATTGTTATTTTTTATTGCCGATTATTATCGTATTCCGACTTGTTTCGACTACAACGAAGGAGTATTAGAAAATAAAAGGGAAAAAGAAAATAAAGGAAAGAACTGGAAAAGAATTTAGAAATATATATGTACATATTTGTGGTATTTTTGTATTATTGTTACGGGTTTCTGTTGTTTTTTGGTTTTTGTTGCTGTAGTTTTTGTAGTTGTTGTTGTTGCATTTGGTCTGTTGTCTGCTCATAAAAAACAAGAGCTCGCACCTGGTCTTTGGGACTGGCTCTTAAATTGTTGCTAGACGGTCGAATGAAACGCGACTTGCTTTTGCGCGTGACTGTACAAGGGTCCGCATGTGTTTGTGTGTGTGTGTGATAGTGTGCCAAAAATGGGTGTGCGTGTGTGTCTGGTTGTGAGTTGCCAAAAAAAAAAAACTGTACAATGTAACACAAAACTGTACACGAAAAACTCGCGACCAAATAAAAGTGGCATAAAAAATAAAGCAAAGGACAGCAACATGTTACTTCAAGCCGAAGCTTAAATACCCTTGCGGATATATGAACAAAAAACTTTAAAAAAAAAAACGAAGATGTTTGGAAATAAAATATTAAATAAAAATCTTGTCTATAAAATTAAAAAAGCTTTAAATTTAAGAAACATTTAATACAATTTGTTGACTCTTTTGATAAGAAAAAAAGATTGGAAAGGTGTAAAAGTTATTTATATTTTCATAGACAAAAAACAATATTCTAGCGATATTTCAATGCTATATATGCATATAGCCGCACGATCCGCTCGGCTTGGGTATGCGCAGGTTGCGATGTTCACATGGAACAGACAGACTCAAAAGTAGGGTATATATGCTTTTCAGCGAGAAATATTCATTAGTTTGTTCTGTTTTCTTAAACAGTTGATATAATTTTATTGGGAAATCGCTTGCCATGGCAAAGGCAGAAACAGTTCCAAGCATAAAAACATGTGCACTCTGTTGCAGAACTCTTGCTAATCACAAATTATATATACATGATTTTGAACAAATATCCATTAATTCGGAATATATACATATATATAGATGAAGCATATATGTGCACAAGCCCATTTGTCAACGAACCCGAGTGCCATCAAAAATCAATAAAAATAACAAAGCTAATATTTCATTTTGACGAAAAGTGCTGGCCATTTAAATAAAAAATATATAACTATTTATACATGTGTAGAAAAGATATGTGATTTGCATCGCGTGTGTAATGATTAAAAATAAACACAAAATTTATGATCAGCGACAATTGGGAATGCAATCAAAATGAATTTGCATTGCCAGCGAATTATTTACAACAATAATGCGAGCCAGCGAAAACTGGCATCAAATTAACACCTGCGAGTGTGGCCTATTTTCCGGCAATGCGAGCATATTAAAGAAAAAAGCGCCCATATTTATATTATGTACAGTTTCGTGCATGCAAAACAATCGATTAACGATAACGCAAAAAACTGCATCAAAAAACTGGTTGGCAAAAAAATACAAAAAACATGTATGTTGCCTACTTTTGGGGTGTCCATTTGCGAATAAGTGTGTGTGCATGTGTGTGTGTGTTTGTTTTTTTTGTTGCTGCTGACGTCATTGGCAGACGCACACACAGCGAAAGAAAGAGAGAGAGAGAGAGAGGTGGAGGGAGAGGGAGGGCTACCATGGCCAGTGATAAATGATTGTTTGCCAAGTTTAAAATCTTTGCCAGCTGTCAAAGCCACAAAGAGGCGGCTGAAAAATGTAAAAGGGAAGGCCCACTAAGTGACCATGGAGTTGACATGCCTGTGTCAACTCACACTTTACACAGCCATTCATGCAGGAGTACCATAAAAGTGAGCATGGAGGCACAGCTCACAGAATAAACAGCCTCTGAGCGTCCTCCATGGTTAGTTTAGGAGGCACAACTCACAGAATAAACAGCCTGTGAGCGTACTCCATGGTCACTTCAAGTGCCTACTAATTTATGCTGTGCAGTGTGCAATAAACTATAATAGTTTAAATGCGACTTTAAGCCGTGAGCAACACTGGCTACAGACGTAAAGCAACTCTGGACAATATGAAGGATCAGAGCTGCAGGCAACGTCTGTCATCAATGGTCGCTTTAGACAGTTCAGTTTTCGGCATTTAAAAAAGATTAAAACACAGTTAAAGTGGCGAAGTGGCGTAAAAATGTGGCCAATTAAATTGACTATCCTCCATGGTCACTTTGTGCCGAGCGAGTCAATTAAAATTTAAATGACAATTAAGCATACATTAACATATTAATTGTATTAAATGAACATATTTCAGTTAATGGCCTTCCAGCAGGCAATGCTTAACACTTTTCGTGCGCGCTTTGCAACACTGTGCCTGTCACTGCCAGCCAAATGGGCAACGCCACAAACATTCATCAGGGTGGCAGCCAAGCTTTTGATGAACGGCGGCCAATGCATTCGATATGCAAATACTGAATGTTAGACAAGGACAGCAAACTTCGCTTATTATCTATGTGTGTGGGTGTATGTGGGTGTGTGTGTGTGTGTGAGCTGTCAGTGGCATTTATCAAAAATCAAAAGCAAAGCCAACAGAAAAAGCAAAAAACATGAATTAGCAGCCAGGCAGCCCAGAGAGCGAGAGAAAGTGATAGAGAGAGAGAGAGAGAGAGCGAGTGAGAGAGAGCCCCTCAAAGCCTGAAATGAGCCAAGCAGCTATCAAAAATCAAAGCCAAAAATAATTTTTACAAAAACAAACTGTATCAAAGCCGAAAGACAACCAAAAACTCAAATTGTCTTAGCTAAGCGATGTAAAGGCATATATAGTTATATATGTATATTCTATATGGTTATATCTTAGTTAAATATTGCATGAGAGGCGCCTGCAGACAGAGACAGACACGTGACTTATTCTCGCTGTCAACTCAGTTGAACGTCCGTTGCCCCAAGAGCCCGCCGAATCGAGTAAACCAAAAAGATAATACAATGAAAGAAAAATACCGAAAATAATCCCCATTAGTCACGCCTCGTTGCACTTACGTTATGGGATATATCATGCCATCGGGTCGTTCCAGTGTGCAGCGCTGCCTCAGTATGCCCTCCCAGAGCTGCACCCCGATGATGCCGAAGATGAAGAAGACAAAGAAGCAGAGCAGCAGCACATTGCCCAGCATGGGCAGGGTGTCCAGCAGCAGCATGACCAGAATCCGCATACCTGCATTGGAAATACATCAAAGATGTAGATGTTGCAGCGTTGCAAAGCCGTGACAACCCCGCGGCGGCACACTTACTGGGTATACGATTGATGGCACGCAGCGGCCGCAGCACTCTGATCGTGCGTATCGCCGTCAAATTCAGGTTCTCCACATGCATCACATACTCGAGCAGTCCGGCCAGCACGATGAAGAAGTCCAGTCGATTCCACGAGTCCGCCAAATACGTGTTCTTGCCACACATGCCCATGGCCACCATTTTGATGGTCATCTCCAGCGCGAAAAATGCAAAGATGATGTCATCGAAGATCTGCGTGCGATCAAGTAAACAGACTTAGACTTAATACTTGTAATAAATATTCATTTACTATATTTTGTTAAATTCCTGCCTCTTTGTACCATACCCAAATATCTTCACTCAATATTAACTGAGTTCGTTTTTTCTTTTTTTTTTTTATCTATCCAAAAAGTGAATTATTCTTGGTCTATTTATAAATATATGTATCTTTTATTATTGTCAAGAGAATTATTTCTTGTACTTTTATTCAAAATGAATTTTCGAATCCAAAAACTATGAAATACACCGGGTTTACACTTGTATACTATACGACAATCTATTGTCATCAATTTGGCAAGATATGCCGCAAAAAATATGGAACTCCTTTTTGCTCTTTACGACAAGCTACATTCCATATTTGCTGTAGGTAGCTTTTATAATTTTCGATTTTTTGGAATCGGGAAGAATTATCGAATAAATATAATGAATTTCCCTTGGGTATGATATTCGAGAATGTATATTTTTAGTTTCAAGTATCTAGAGTTTCATTTGAGTTAGTTTTTTCTTTTTTTTTTTATCTATCTAAAAAGTGAATTATTCTTGGTCTATTTATACCAGAAATATCGTATTTGGTATATGTATCTTTTATTATTGTCAAGAGAATTATTTTTGGTATTTTTATTCCAACTGAATTTTCGAATCCAAAAACTATGAAATACACCGGGTTTACACTTTGCTTTTATAATTTTCGATTTTTTGGAATCGGGAAGAATTATCGAATAAATATAATGAATTTCCCTTGGGTATGATATTCGAGAATGTATATTTTTCAAGTATCAAGTTTCAAGTATCTAGAGTTTCCTTTGGACGGACAAAGAGACTGGCTTGGCTGGATCAACTCAGCCCACCGGGCTGATCAAGAATATATATCTACTTTATGCCCATTTGAATCATTTTAAATCATTCATTCCATATTAACTTAGTTAGATTAAGAGCATCAGTTTTATAGAAGCATTATTTTATTTTAGTGCATATCTGCAGAGTGACTTGGATGCTTTTTGGCAAGTAAGGTATTCGATATTAGCTGACAGATTAAATATCAAAAATTGCACACAAACTAATTTTCCATCGCTTTCTTGAATAAAGCGAGCAAGCGAGTGACAGAGTGTAAGAGAGGGAGAGAGGGAGAGAGAGAGTTGGTGGAAAGGGAAGTGGAGCTCATTTAGTGCTTGAAGAAAAATGTGGTTGACACTTGTCAAAATGAGCTGTTGTCCACTTTAGCTGGCACTACGTGTTGCCATATCATGCATGAAGTGACCACCCCCCCCCTAAGTCCCTCCAGTGCTAGAGACAGCCGTGCATAGACTGACGCACATGAATGTTCCGCCCAGCTCTGCGTGAGTTCTCTCAGACTCAGACTCAGTCGCCGTCTTCGCTTCGTCTGTGGCGCTGCTCGAACAACTCTCAGCAATTTGGGCGCCACTTATGTCCCCGTCGTGCTCATCCTGGTGGCTCAGTTGCCGATGCTCATTGTTATTTTGGCCCCGTGCCGTTCCTGTTGCCAATTTGGCGCCCTTCGCATGCTTTACACTTGGCTGCGGCCAAAATGTCTGCCTTCCATATCATTTACAAACATTTTCTCACGTTGAACGCCCCCGTTGAACGCCCCCAACCCGCACCGTTTCCCACATCATCCTGCCCCGACCAGAGCATTTTCTATACGCTGTAGCTCTGTAATTGCCCCAAAAACCCAACGACTCGCCCCGCACAGTGTGCGTTGGCTGCCTAATGAGCCGAAGTGCCTGTTTGATGTCATCAGCCAGGCAGACGGGAAGTGAGCCAAAAAATTGCTTAAATAAATGACAGTTAATGTGACAGCTACAGGGCCGGCAGGTAGGCAGGTAGGGGACTGGAAGGTAGACAGGTAGACATTATGCTATATTTACTCACCTGCAATATCTTGCAGCGCGGCTTCAGACAGGTGTCGTCCACACAGGGCTGATACATGCCCAACGTTATGCAGTTCAGCAAAATGACCAGAATCGAGATGCGCTCGAACCACGTGTCCAGTCCGAATCGGGTCCCAGATACAGTTATATAGTTAAGGCAACCAACCAAAGTTGATAAATGCTGTACTAAAGATTCAATTCAAAAGTGCACGAATGCCAAATACCCTGTAATCAGCAATTAAGACTGTAAGCTGCGGCTCTGCTTCCATGCTTTAGCAAATATATTCCCTATTTCATACATTTTATGTTGAATTCCCCCTCGTTCCATGCAAATCTTATTCATACAAAAATCATCACCATAACCAAGAAAACCCCTTTTTTTATCGATTTATCGGATCTATCGAAAAACAAAGATTATTCCAATCTCTATATGCTACACAAATAGTTGGAAATCAATTCTCGTTGATAGAAATAAATATGAATTAATGCACATAGCTATTATAAATAACTCCAACCTATAAAGCCTATAGTTTATTTAAATCGATTTATCGGAGCTATCGACAAATTATAAATGATTTCATTCTCTGTATTTTGCACAATAACTGATTCGGGCTGATAAAAAGAAATAAGAACTAATGCGCATAATAAATATTATAACCACAAATTATAAAGCCTTTCGTTTTTTTAATCGATTTTTCCGAGCTTGCATATTACTACTCGTTGATAGATAGACATTTGAATAAATGCACCTCGAAAAACTATTAAACTCATAGTTTTATTTTTAATTTTTATAATTATCGCAAGAGGGCATCCTTTATAATTTGAAATAAGCCCAAGCTACAAAAGGCATACGAAAAAAACTATATGCCATTTTTGTGGCATTCAGCTCTTCAAATCTGTGAGATTTGCGCAAAAGCCATTAAGGAAAATTCGATAATTACAGGTGATTGACGAAATGGTTGCAGTAATTGCTTGTGGAAAAAAAAGGAGCATGATCCGCTTATGGCTAACGAGACCAATACCAAATTTAAAGTACTTAATATTCCCTTAGACAGACCCAAGTGGACTCAGTTCGCCTTTGCAATCTTATGAGGTCGTGGACGATTATTCCCTCCTGGGCGCTTTTTTAAATGGTTAGAGGGTATCGAAATGAGTTTGCAAAGCGTTTGCCTGTCTGTTGACTGCTTTTGTGTGCTGATTTAAGCAAAACATGTCGAGCGCCCGATCAGGAACGAGCCCACAGTTGCGTCCCTGCTCGGGCGCCCGACAGCATTTGGCGTCCCTGCTCGGGCGCCCGCACGCCGCAATAGCTGAGGCAAGGCACAGACCGGATAGTAGATGGCAGATAGCTGTTTACCATCGCCTCTAATGCGCACTCAAGTGCTTGTCAACTTGGCTGCATTTCGTACTCGACGAGCTGCCGCTGCTCCACCCACGCCTCCTTCGAGTTGTGGTTGGCTGGCTGTGGTTCTACTTTAAGCAAAATGGCAAAGAAATAGCACAAATTGATGACTGTCGCTCAGCCATTCAGTCAGCCAGTCAGCCAGTCAGCTAGTGGAAGCATAATGCAATAGGGCAGTTGCTGTTCAAGCAAGAACTTTGTAAGCCTTTTAGCCGGCATATTAGCCAGTCAGTGCATTTGGGCACTCGGTCTGAGATTGTGCGCAAGCTAAAAGCTGCTCACTGCATCAGGATCACGGGCTCTTGCCTTTGCTGTTCAGTCGCAGCCAAATGACTGTTAATATAACCAAGCTTAAGTCCATGAAAACATTGGAAATTGCCTGATGGATGGTTCTGCTCTCAGATGAAAGTTGAAAGCGTAAGCCAAGCAAGAAGCGATGCGTATGTTTGTGCGATAAGTATAGCTGAGAGCGTGGGAAGATCCCGAACAAACCAAATAGTCATAGGAATTACGTGGAAAGCTCAAAAGGAAGCCAGAGCGAAGTGAAATGAGATAAGAAGGTTGATTAAAAGGAAGGGAGAAGCGTGAAGAGAAGCAGGAAGAACAAACAAAGACAAGCCAAGAGTAAAGTTACGAGAGAAGCGAATATATGGTTGAAAGATCAAGAAGCGGAGCTTAGACAGAAGTATGAGAAGACAAGGTATCTTCAGTATTAGAGCTAAGCAAGGGAAGAAGAACGTAGTGAGAAGCAAAAGGGAGAATTTAAGCAGTTAAGTAGGAAGCTTACGGAGAAGAGAAAGGAGAACCACAGCAGACTGCTTTAAGTGCTTTATTGGTAAAGAAAAAAAATACGAAATCGGAGCATAAAATGAGAGAAGAAGCGGGGACATGCTGAAGAACGAACGAAGCGAACTGAGCATCAATGGAGTAAACAGAAGCAAGGTGGGATATGAAAGGAGAAGCACAGCAAACAGCTTCATGTGTTTTGGTAAAAAGACGAAATACGAGAATAAAGTTAAGAGAGAAGCGAAGATATGTTGACGGTCGGAAGAAGCGAAGCGAGAGAAGCATGCAAAAAAGTGTCATAAGAGTATATATTGAAACGTACCTTAAGTATGAAGCTAAGTAAGTAAAGAAGTTAAGCCAAAAATGAAGCGAGAAGCAATTGAATAAGCAGTTAATCGAGAAAAGCCTTACAAATCACAGTGAAAAATGTAAGGCAAGTGAAATTGGAAATTACAATAAAATAAAAGTAAACAGCGAAGTGAGAAGCGAATGGATAAGCATAGTAAAAAACTTTATGTGTATTTTTCTGAAACCGAGCCACATTTCGAATGGCGGCAATTAAATAGCATGAATATGAAAAGAACGCAAGCCGCGCCTCGTCGCTGCTCCACTTCACTTCTCCAATCGCTTCTCGCTGCTGCACATACACCATGAATAGCCCGCAAGTTGGCCAAATATTTGTTTTACAACTGAAATCAGTTCGCTCGCCGTATTCAATGCAAAGCCAAGGCCAGGGGCAACTATAAATGGAGCGGGCAGGCTGGCCGAGGACCCATTTTTTATGGCCGGGCACAATTACGAGGCGTACGCAGGAAACACAATGCACAAAGTGTTTACGCTATTAACGCACAATTTAAGATAAAAACGGGCACAACAATGCCACCAACAAATAATAAATAAAAATTGAAAAAGACAAAGAGTACAATCGTTCGGGTCCTTGCAATTCATTAGGAGCCGCCGCGGAAAGCAGTGGGTCAGGCTGGTTAAATCGACAGCATATGCAGGTCAGCTCGCCGGTGTCATAAAAACAAATGTGAAAAGCGCAGACAGCACACACACGCACACACACACGCACACACACACCAAAGGTCAGCGCTGGGCGGCAGTTTTGGGTGGGCGTGTCCCAGGCCGGGCATGAAAGCCTGTATAAATATTGCAGCTGCTCAAATATGCGACACTGCGATGCTCTTTCTCTCTGCATACGGCCCGCACAGCCTGCTCGGCAAAAGGGCAAGGGCGAGGGAAAGGGGTGGGGGGGGGGGGGGTGGAGGTCGTGTTTCGGCTGCCATTATTTTTGATTTGGCGCGCAGCGACGGCGGCAAAGGCCACCAAACCAACAGTAAACAAATTAAGTCGAGCGTAAAGTCGGCCAACACAGCCAGCAAATGGGGGCGTGGCGCTGCCAACAAACAAAACTGAAAACAAGTGTGTGTCTCTGTGTGTGTGTGTGTGTATGTGTGTGTGGCGGGCCGAGTGCTACCCATGCGAGCGTGCAAAAATCGCAACAAATTAAAAGACTCACAAACAAAAAAGGCGGCCGTGAAGCTGCTTCAGATGAGTGGACACGAATAATTTGTGAATACCCGAAACGAAAAACAAATCGAATGCCTGCAAGTGAACGGCAGTGAACGACTAGCAGTTACCCTGCGAAAATTTGGTACACAGAGGATGAAGCGCATCTTACAAAGAAGCAAAACAAGGGAATGTGAAGTAAACGAAGTCTTAAAATCTTTGAGTTCTGCTTAAGAAAAATATCGAATATTCGAATATTCACGAATATCGATTTATCGACAGAAGATATCAAGAAATGCCGATAAGCACATTCTCCACATAACAAATGAGAAAATATATATTAAATTACAAATCATATATCGTTAAATCGATCGATTTAAAGACATTTTTCTGCCTGTTACAAACATGCGCTAAAAAGCCATTAAGCCCTCTTTATACATTTTCAGTGGATGTAGGGCATAAAAAAAGGTAAAACAGTAAAGAACAAAGTCAGTGAGCGGGACTGTAAGACGGCCTCGGATGAAAGCAAAACTTGAGATAATTGGCAAATGGCAAAGGCAGCCAAAAAGTTGGCAATTGAATTGGGTTTTGAGTTACCTTCAGCTCAACGAGTCCAAAGGCCACTTGAAATCAGTATAAACGAAACCAAGTCTGGTCTTCACTGAGTGTACTCACAATTTGTGAGGTACTTTTCAGGTGATAATTGGGTGCATGTGCGAAGTGCCAAAATTATAACAATAAGGCAAATCCTCTGCTCTCAGGAGAATACCAAATAGTTGGCACGAAATGAAGGCTAATTAAATGTGTGCAAGGCGACTTTACTCTGAGCAGAAACTTACTTAAAAGAATACAAATTGAATTGCGATAAAGAGTTTTCGATATATTCGAATTGTAATTGGTATCGATTTCAGTTAAGTCAAGTGCCTTGGGCTAATTGATGTTAATTTTCTAGTCTCGATTTCGGATATTGTTTGCATTGTTGTGCTGCAGTTGTGATGCTTGGCAAGCCGAAACGTGCACCGCTAAACCGCTGAACCGCTGAACCACCGCAGCCACCCGACGACCTGTTGCCCACGCTCCAGAGCAGCAGCTGGCAATCTGAGCTGGCATGTAATGAATCTCAAGCACGTGTCAATCAGAGGTCACGGCGGACAGGCGGACAGGCGGGAAGTTGGCTTTATGGGTGGTTCGTCGGGCTTGCCCGGCTAATGGGGCCGCCGCGATTCATTGCTGTTAAGTGTGCAGAGCGGAGGCCCTAATTAGTTGTGGGCGTGTATATCGCATTACTTTCCCGCATGCTAATGATGGGTACTACGCCTTGAAGCCAACCCAACTACCCCCTCCCCCCGCCTATCCACCACCTGGGCTCTCTAATGGGTAGGGATGCATGAAAGAGGCGTGGCCGTGCATCGGTTGTCCTTGCAAGGTGGCATTCGGCACGCTAAAAGCGCCGTAAAATAGATGACAACATTCTAAAGCGGCTGCCTCGATGCAGCATGTTGCATGCACGTTCATGAAAAGAGAGAGAGAGAGAGAGAGAGAGAGAGAGAGAGAGAGATGAGACACCGCAGTCAAGGCGGCGACATCGCGGCGTTGCCACATCTTTTATTTTATTTTTTTTTTTGGCAAATTGCTCAGTTGACCTCTCAAGTTGCAAGTTGCAAGTGCCACAAAATGTGGCATTGACTAGCGCCACGTAGACGAGAGAAGCAGCAAACTTTTTAACTGAAATTAGTTTAGCAAAAGCAATTTTCAAAGGGGATAGCAAATGGCAGAGGGGTGATCTGGAAGGGGAAAGGGGCAGGTTTGGTTATTGCCATGAAATTGATTATGGCCAATGCCAATTGAATTGCGTCGAGACGCCAAGCTGCCACGTTGCCTGAAATGGACGCAATTGCAACAAATCGTTGCACACGATAAACAATAATTGCTTGATAAGAGAGAGAGAGAGAGGGAGAGAGAGGGAACTTTTGTGAGCCGAGCGAGCAGAACAGCAGCAAAAACTCATGAAATACTCAAGACATGGAAAATACTGTGGGAAGAGTAGAGATGGGGTTGACTGGACTCAGTGGGAAAGCGGCAGCTGAACAATGACAAAATCAAAATTTATAGCCAACAATTAAGTGGCAGAGCTAGCCGAGCGGCAGCCAAGGGTGCGATTATCGTGTTATTGTAGCTGACTGAGCAATGCAGCTCGAAGCCGGCAGCCGGCAGCTGGTAATTGGCACTGGGCGACTCGGTTGTAGTCGGAATCAGAAACGGAACATGGACAGGAAATGGCAATAGAGACGCCACAAAGATGCGGCGGAAGCAGACTTGGACAAAATAGACAAAATGGGCAAATGGGGAAATGGGCGAATGCAATAAATAGTTGCAAGCTAAGTGTATTTATCGATGGCAAGTCGCAGATTTTGATTGTGAGGCAACAACAAAATAAAAGCAATTTTCATTTAGAATTCCCAAATGGTTTAAGCGCGGTAAAGCTAAAATGCGACGCTATGAAATAAACCAGAAA
Source organism: Drosophila borealis (assembly GCA_035045885.1). NCBI lineage: Eukaryota > Metazoa > Arthropoda > Insecta > Diptera > Drosophilidae > Drosophila > Drosophila borealis. Next base: position 214,336 of record JAWNOR010000173.1, on the reverse strand, counting down.
GAGTGTTTTAGCTAGGAGAGCCCGACAACGGGATGCCCTAAACCTTCTTCTACCAACACCTGATAGACCTTACAATCGTTTTACCTATTGAATGGATAATAAGCATATCTCTATATATAAAGCTGTTTGTCATGACTGACTGACTGATTGACTGGTGATCAACGCACAGCCCATACCGTAAGAGCTACGAAGCTGGAGTTACCTTATGTGATGAAGGTGCACGCTAAGACGGGGTTTCGGGAAATTCCACCCGCATGTGTGAAAAAAACGCGAAGAATGTTTTTGTTTACCAGCCGATCTGTCTGCATGCAGGCGTGCATACATATGTACATACATACATACATAATATACCTACATATATACGCACATACATACATACATAATATACCTACATATATACGCACATACATACATACATAATATACATACATATATACGCACATACATACACACATATATACATACATACATACATACACATACATACATACATACACACATACATACACATACATACATACATATATATATATACACACATACATACATACATTCATTCAAACATACATACATACATGCACACACACACACATACACACATACATACATACATACAAACACACGTACATACACCCATACATATAATTTTAAATACATGCATACAAAAACAAATAATAATAAACAAAACAAAGAATACTACGCTACTAGCCTATTTGAACTCTTGAGAATCGAGGAGTAGAGCACTTGGTAAAAATTCGTTTTATTTAAATTTGCAGCACAGCGAAAAATAAGCTTGGTCTGCGTTTGGTAGTAAAAAAAATAGAATAGATTATCGAAAACAAACTTGTACTTCACGGGCACTGGGAGGAGTTACGTTCAAACAATTTCAAGTCTTTAACTCTTGCCGGTTTAACTCGTATAGAACAGATAGACAGACAGACGAACATGGCTAGAACGACTCGACTATTGATGCTTATCAAGAAAGTATATACTTTATGGGATAGGATCTGCTACCTTCAGCCTGTTACATACATTTGCCTAAGGCCAATAAGTTTGTCTGCTGCTTCTTCTTAATGCCACTTTAATAGTTGGAGAACGAGTTGCCGAATTTGAGCTGAATAAATTTGCAGCTCTTTGCATATTATTCAACGAGACCCAAGTCAGCAGCCAAGTAGCCCAAAGTAGTATGTTTCTTAGTAGATTAACAAATTGGGATATAAATATTTTATTTGACGCACAGCTCGTTTCTATCAGCGAGCTCTGGTCTACACTTCGAAGCTATAACCTATTGAGAATTATAAGCAACGGGAAGAGGACAAAGCCAGCTAAACTAAGACCTACCCTTCGTATGTCTCCTGCGACTTGTGCTGTCCCTTAAAAGCAACTGTATAAGAAAGCTGGTCAGCTTATCCCCTCATCTCCTGGCATAGAAACAACCTCTGAGAAACTTCCAAGTATCGTTTCTTATAGATCCACTTGTAGATTGAGTTTTCGAATGAATAAAAACCTTGTTCTGCTTAACTCTCGAGAATGAACGCATTTCTGTCAAATGGCTGCTGGAATATATTTAACCTTGGGTAACCCAAAAGCAATTTATTCTCTCTTAATTTACAATCAACTCAGCGCCGGCTGCTCGTCTGCTTCTGTCTCTGTTTCTCTCTCTGTTTCTGTCTCTGTCTCTGTTTCTGTTTCTGTGCTCCTCGGGGACAGCTGGCTGCATAACTAACCACTCAATAAGAGCGCGGCTCTGACTGGCTGCGGGATGCTTTTAATGTATTAAATATGTTCCGTCTTAAATATCAACGTCAGTCAATTTTAATTTCAGGTTAAATTAAATGTGAAGTGCGCCCGAAAGTATGCAAAGCGATTTTTCATGCACATGCCACTGCGGCCGCCTCCGGCGCGGCCACCGGGGCGGCCACCGGGGCGGGCACTGGGGCGGGGCGTTGCCTCGCTGATTGGCGCACATTATCTCCCCAGGCGACAGCAACAACAGGCGAAGCAGCTGCAAATGAGGAGGCGCAAAAGGTACACGACGCGCCGTCGGAAGCGGCAACTGCAAATGGCGATTGGCAACTCTGCCAGCTCTGGCAACCCTGGCAGCGTCTTCCGCTGATGAGCCGCCGCACGCCGATACTTGTTATTTATGCGACACACACACACACACACACTTACAGACATGAGCATAAATTTTGCAACAGGCAGGCAAAGAAAAATAAATAAATAAAACGTAAAACAGCAGCAAATTTTTCAAGGCTCAAAGCCTGCGTATACCCTACGCTTGCTGTAAGCGAGTGGGGGCATTTAAGCTATCATAAAGGTTTTGGCATTTCAAAAGTATTTTATACATTTCTATGCAGTTGCCTTTAGGAAATTGCCCTGTAACAAACTGGGATTAATTTTTGAGGAAAATATTTATATAGATAAGATTTATATTTAAGATATTTCAAAAATCTTTTTTTAATTCCCTTCTACCTAAAAAAAAAACAGTTCAGATATTTAAATGATATATCCTCTTGATTGACCAACTGACTGGTTGACTGATTGATTGACTGAGTGACTGACTGATCGATAAAATGGATGGTTGACTGATTGATTGACTGACTGATTGATAAACTGACTGATTAACTGATTGGCTGACTGATTGACTGACTTGTTGATTGATTTATTGGCAAACTGATTGACTGACTGGCTGCCTGGTCGAATGACTGATTTACTGTGCCGCGGATTGACTGGCTGACTGACTGGTTGCCAGATTTGCTAAAAACTGCCTGACTGACAAACTAATTGATTGACTGACTGTCAGATGGACTATCTGACTGACTGACTCATTACCTGCCTGACTGATTGATTGGCTGCCTGACTTTATAGATGCCAGACTGACTGACTGATTTGCTAACTAAGTGCCTAACTTACTGACTGATTGACTGACAAGCTAACCGATTGACTGACTAACTGACTCGTTGTCTGACAGATTGAATGACTACGTGTGTCGATGAGTGATGGGCTAACTGATTCACTGATTCATTTGACTGATTGACTGACTGACTGAAGATGATGCACAGCCCAAGCCGTAGGATCAAGGAAACAGAAACTTCAAATGAACCTACCTTTTGTGATGCAAATTGTGAAAAATCGTTGAAAAACGGAGGCATGCGACTATTTCGACTAATCGCTTACCGATCAAGTTTAAGCTGATTTTAAAATATCTAAATAAAATATGAATTGGGACGTTCTAAAGAGGGGAAGCTGCGAATTTCCCACGGGCGGACAATGAATGGAATAGTGATGTCAAAAGTGTAAAGCGAGCCAATCGGACAAAGCCATCAAATACTCGACAGCGGGTAATATAAATATGAATCTAATCATGTAATTTCCATATATGTATTATTCTTGGTCTGAGACTGAATTATTCATAACTTCTTTGTAGTTGCGTAGCTCTCTCAAGTACCTAAGAGCTGTCCCTTAATTGGCTGGACCCGCAAAGTCAACTCCCTGTTAACATTTAGGCGCGACAGGATGTGCCCGGAAGGACACGAGCAGACGGTAAAAATCAATAGGCAGCAACAGTGAAATGCAGCGCGAATATATGACAAGGACGCGCCGCCCCAAGTACCGCCCCCCTCACCGAAGGATTGGAATCGCCGAAGGACAGACCACCCGCTGGCGTAGCCGACGCCCTCAGCGAAACCGAACCATGTGTGGGTTTTGGGTTTTGTTTTGCTTGCAATAAAAAAGGATATGGATTGGTGATGAGCATCAGGCACCAGTTGCGCGGCCGCGTGTACTGCGTCAGGGCCTTCATGGCAATCTCCGGGAAGCCCGGATAGGGCAGATTCGGCTCGCCCGACGAGCTGGACGACGAGGAGGATGAATGCGTTGAGTCGCCATCGTCGGAGCTGCAGCTGCTATTGCAACTGGATGCGCTCGAGGAGCTGGCCGCCGAGCTGTTGCCACGCGCTCGCTGTCCCCTTGCCGTTCCCCTTTCCGTTCCCGTCGCCGTCGCCGCCTCGCTCTGCATGGAGGCGCCACTGTGACGACGTGATGTGCCACGCCGTCGCGCCGTCTCCGAGCCGCGCTCCTTGCTGCCAGCGCGACTTGATTGCTGGTAACGACGCGGCTGCTGTGATTGTTGCTGCTGTGATTGTTGCTGCTGTTTGTGCATTGAATCGGAGGCATTCGAGTGCTGTCGATGTGGGCGTCGCGAGTGCGGCGTGGGCGTCGTCTTGCCACTGGCACTGCACGAGCTAGTCTTGCGCAGCCTCTGCTGACCGCTGCTGCCGCTGGCGCTGGCGCTGCGACGCAGCTTCTGCTGCTGCTGTTGCTGCTGGTTGCCGCTGTCCACGATCACCGACATGGGCGGCTCCTCGTTGGAATGCATTTGCTGTGCCTTCAATTTGTTGCTGGCGGTATTGTTGATTTTATTGTTGTAATTGCTGCAGCTGTCGCTAGCTGCCACGCGACGTCGCTGTCCATTGCTGGCGCTGGTTGCTGCTGCTGTTGCTGCTGCTGTTGCTGCTGTTGGTGCTGTTGGTGTTGCTGCTGCCTGCTGCAGCATCTTCCGTTGGCTACGATGACGACGTGTGTGGGCCACCAAAAGCAGCTTTGGTCATTCCATTTTCACCAGCTGCTGTCTGCAAAGAGAAAGGGAGGCCGTGAGATTAGAAGACATTACCAATTGGCAGCTGCACAAGGCTAAAAGTAAGCAACAAGCAGCAGCAACAGCAGCAGCTTCATCAAAGCCGCTTAGAGAGCTGTTGCTGCTGCCCGCACAATACACAGCACACTTAATACACACACACACACGCACACGCACACGCACACACACATACTTCACTTAAAGGTACGTGCAAAGTTTGTGAATTGATTTTTAATGCGGCGCCTTGAAGCGCGACCCAAAATGCCTCAGCCCCCCGCCCAGCAGCGGGCATGCCCTCACACTCTTGGCCGCCGCCATAAAAGCAGCCCGCATAATGAAGCCCAAACATAATTTATATGCGTGTGGTGTGCGTGCGTGTGTGTGTGTGTGTGTGTGTGTGTTGGTGTAAGGCTCTAAAAATAATGAGCAGCATATTTGTTGCCCACAACGAAAATTGTAGCATACTTTGCAGGGCGAGAGCTCGTTACGCTTGTTTGTGTGTGTGAACGAGTGCGTGTGTGTGTTCAATCATTAATTACGGTCCTCACGTGTGCGCGTATATGTGTGTGCTTGCTTGTGTGTGTGTGTGTGTGTGTGTGTGTGTGACCCACCTAAGTATAACACATTTACTTGCCAAAAAGTGCCACGTTGTGGTTTTTGATACACACAGACGCGCACACACACACACACATGCCTGTGAACTGCAATTGTGCGAAAATTGGTTTATTGATAGGCCAACAAAATAGGGCTGCTTTTGCATAGTTCACACAACAACAACAACAACAACAACAACAAAGCCAAACAAATTACAAAGGCAACAACAACGTGAACTCGCAAAGGGGCGTGGCCCCCGGGCGGGTGAGGGGTACAGTGTGCCCATAGAATTAGGCAGCTAACAATAGCATTGATGTTACTAATACGCTTGTCCGCAATTGTGATTAAAAATTTATCGATATACAATTAAAATGAGGATTTATGTGAATGGAAATGTAATTGTTGCAGAAATAATCACAATTGCGTAACTGGAACACAAATATGAATGGAAATTAAGTAATTTGTATGCATTGACAGCAAGTTAATTACCAAACGATAACGATAATTAAATGTTATGGATTAGAACTATAAGGCATTTGATGAATGCAAACGGCTAATATCAATGCGAAGGCACAAATATTAATTACGGCCTGAACAAATATGCCCATGCAATAGATGAATTTATTGAATAGTTCAGATAATAAGATACAGTCGACAGATTAATTAATCGAATTTGGCCAAGAGAAAGATATTTGTATCATTATGAAGGCACAAATATTAGTTACACCAAGAACAAATGTGCCTGTTCGATAGTTAGTTAATGTGAATAAATAAAATAGGAAGATACCTTCGTTAGATAAATTAATCGAATTTCGATAAGAGAAAATGTATTGCTTAGATTGAACTAAATTTCAATGAAAACTATTTGAATATTTTGTATTATTTTTCAGAGCTAATCGATTGCAAAATTAATCGAATTTACTTGGTAACAATTCGAACCATTGTAGAAACAACTATGGCTCTTCGTTCAAAGGATAGATTGGATACATAAATTAAGAGGATATGAGCTGTTCAAAAATACCAAATAGTATCGATCTTAAACACATCGTTTGTTATCGATAAGTATACGGAGTAAATAATGTTGTCTCTAGTTGATCTCTCGGTTCGACAGGCATTAAATGGGCAGTCGAAAACGATTTTCATTCCAATCAATACTTAAATTAACGTTTGTCTTTTGCTTATTTTATTATCGTCAACATATTTATGAGAATGTATCGATATATGGATAAAATCGATATATATACAAAAATTTATTAAAAAAACTCTAGTATTTAGCGAACATATATTGCTTTTACAGGCTAGAAAATTACTTCACACCAGACTAGATAATGATTATTTTTGTAATTTTTTGTTGTATCGTCTTGTCGATTAGTTAAGAAGATTACTCAGAGAAGCAAACAAATGGGAACAACTTAGTTACACACATAAATATCAAACACTTATAGATTCGTTTAATGAAGTATAGATAAATAAGTTGGATTTTATTGAAGATGTCCAACATATCGAAAATAATTATTATATTCCCACTGAAAATAACAATCGACAAATGAACAAACAAAAATTTCGTCACAATTTTTGACAGTTCAACTGCGCACAAGTCAAGTCGGCCAATTTGCAAGCCATTGTGGTGCTATCGATAAATCGATAAATCGATAAGCACGTAAAATCCGCTTAAAATGTGACATTATTAAGCAACTCATTAAAGCACGCCCGTAATAGTTCAAATATTTAACAAACGATTTATCAGCTCTAATGTTTGTTTGTTCTGCCAACAACGCTCGTTGTCCGGAGAGTGGTTACAGAGGAGGGGGGGAGGTAGGGAAGTGCAGAGCGTAGCGTGGTGTGGCAATACGTGTTAGGCATTTGACGTGGACTGTGGCACGTGTCCTGCCACAAACATAGACACTGGCACAGAAATCAACAATAATTAATCGTCTGCTGGCGCCATTTGTTTACAAACCGGAAACGGAAGTCAGCACCAAGACAAACGAAGCGTTGCCTAAATTTTCTATATGCACATAATTCCGGCAAGCCATACGTGTGTGTGTGAGTTTTAATATGAATTTTAAATGTTAAGCAAGCCAGAAGGCCAGACGAACTCAAGTATTTTGGCCAAAAGCAAACGACCAATCGAATAAACAAGAGCGCGAGGAAGAAGCAGAAGCAGAAGGAGAAGAAAGAATGTGAGGGAGAGCAACAATAACAACGAGCAGAGCAACAATAACGAGAATGGCAATGTAAGCGCCTTGTATAATAACACCACGCACATATGTAAACACACACACACACACACACAGACACGCGCACGCACGCAGACATCCATAATTAAACACAAACAGCGCACAAAAGCAACTTGTGAAAGGGAAAGTGCGTGGCGTAGAGTGCTTAAGGAGCAAGTGTGAGGCTAAGCAGAAGAAGCTGAAGAAGCAGCAGACAGAGCAGCGGCCAAAATACACACAACGTGGCTAACACACACACACACACACGCGCACTATATCTGCACAGTGGTGTGAAATAATGCGATTAGTGCCGCAAATCAAAATGTCAGATTTCAATGTCTAGATCTTTAAAGTGCCAACAACAATTTTGAAGCGGGTTATTTAAGCTTGGCAGATGCCGCCGACTAGATAGTCACGCGTCAACTTTTCCACTTTCCCACTTTCCCACTTTTCCACTTTTCCTTGGCTGTAACTGGCAACTGTAAATGTCTGCTCGGAATTCGCATCAAGTTGCGCCATTCTGAAGTTGTTCACTTTTCCACTTTTACAGTTAGTTGCAATATTCAGTTATTGCTAACATTTCTAGCACATTCAATTAAATTTTACTTTATTGATTGCGTAAAGACTCAACCACGGTTAATGGCAGCCGCCGCATTCGAGCTGATGTCATTTAAGTCCCTGCTCGGGCGCCAATCGCATACTTAAGCTGTGCATAATATACACACATATACATTGCAGCAGTAGAGTACAGCTCTCGGTTCATTTGGTCTTAATCCATTTCTACTTAACCTTTATTTTTTCAGTCGAGTTTGATTTGATTTGAGCAAATGTCCCTGCTCGGGCGCCAGCGAAGACTTTTCAATGTCCCTGCTCGGGCGCCGCTCGCTAATATTGAATGAGTGAATTCTTGTGTATATTTAGACATAAGTTACAGCTTTTTCGAAATCGTTATCTATTCAAGCTCTTTCTTTCAAAATCGAAGATGAAATAGTCAAAGTCCCCGCTCGGGCGCCAGCTAAGAATTTTCAATGTCCCTGCTCGGGCGCCAATCGCTAACATTGAATTAAATTCCATATCCGCGCACATGTGTATACTTAGGCATTAGTTACAGCATTCAACTAATTTCAACTAATCTCTCTCTCTCTTTGAGCTGTTTGTTTCATAATCTAAGCTGGCATAGTTCAAGTCCCTGCTCGGGCGCCGCTGGCATAATTAATTTTTGGGTGTATATAGACATGTTTACTCAACGCACAGCCTGCAATTCATTAAAAACAAAAATTAAATCCACCCACTTTTGCTGTTATTCAAGTGAGACACGTGCATAGCCCTGCTCGGGCGCCATGGAATATGCACAATCATTTCCAACTACTGGCCTACTTTCCTTTATTTTTTTTGTATTTTTGTATTTCTATGAATATTGCTTGCTTTGGCATAAAAATAAAGAAACTATTGACTTTTGCGCACTGCACGTGCAAACATAAAATTACTTATATATGTGTATTTAAATTTGTAGCAGCTTTATGGCTGATTATCCGAGTTTGTTGTTGGTTTAGTTTTGTTATCCCAAATCCAAACAGTTGCCCCTAAAATTATGCAAATAGATTCCGTGTTTGTGCTGCCGCTCTGTGTGTGTGCGTGTGTGTGTGTGTGTGTGCGTGCTTTTGACAGGGTGCTCCCTGCACAAATAAAAAATCAAATAACCTTCAGCCGAAAATAAACAAAGGGGACTCGCAAAGTGATGAAGAAATGTGAATGCGAATGCGAATCCGAATGTGTGGCATAATTTACTTTTAAATGCAAAGTCGAGTCGCTCGCTGTCATTGATATGAGGCGGCAAGTTCCCGCCGCTCGGCTAGTCAGATCAAAATGAAGGCAGCAAAAGGAATGAAAACGAAAGTAACACAGCACAAAAAAAAACAAACAACAAAAAAAATACGCATACGCAGCGTTGTGCACGGTGGCAAATAAATCAAAGCGAGAACAACGACGACGACACCGCGGCGCCGAGATTCCCGTTTTTCTTGTTGCTCTTCCTCATTTTTTCTTGCTGCCGCTGCCGCTGCTGGCATACTGAGATTTATGCTCGCTGTTGTTTATGAGCAGCCCGCAGTCCCAGTCCCAGTCCCAGCTCCCCCAGCCACCAGCTGCCGCACATTAGCATAAAACCGAGTACTTACGCGCATCTAGCGCAAATAGCTGAGCTCCCATCTTCCGTAGCTGTTGTTGTTGACCCGATCGTGCCTGTCATTATTTTTGAAATAATATATCCGCGCGCCAATGAGTGGGTATTATCGGTCAAATGACTTGCTTGCCAGTCCGTCGCTTACTCTTCTCCCTGTAAGCGGACCCTATTGCGTTTATTACTTCTCCATTAATACTCTCAGCTGCCTGGTCGCGCACTAAATCACTCGTCTGGGCCAGAGCACCAGCTCGTTTGTCTCTGCTCGGAAACTTACTCGTCGGATACCTGTTTGAGTCTCTAATTGCTTGTCCCTATTCTGCAGTATCGCATAGACAGCAGTCCGTTCTTCGGAATCAGATGTTCGATCTTGGACTCGACTTTTGCTCGGCCGCGTGCTTTTGCTTCTTCTCACCTGTCTACCATTGGCATTATTAGGCGTCACTTGGTTCTCGGAGGTTTGCTTGCTCATCCCTGATCAGATGCCTCCCAACTCGGACGTCTGCTCGCCTTTCTCCTGCTCAGCCATCTGCCAAACGATGCTTACTTGTCAGTTCATTCTCGGAGACTTATTAACTTGTATCTGTTCAGGTGCCGATCCTTTTCGCACGTCTACTCGCCCTGCTCTTGCTGGGGCGTCTGCTACTCACTTGATGGGCTGTCTTAACGGAACTATCGAACTACACTCGTCTGCCTTATTGTCAGTTCGTTCTTTGAGACTTGTCAACTTGTCCCTGCTCGGGCGCTCCCGCTCCCAATGCAACGTCTGCTCTTTCGACTCCTGCTCTGGCGTCTGATTCTCGCTCTTCTCAGTTGGAGCAGCAGCGTGCCTGTTCATACTCGTCTGCCTACTCATCAGTTGGTTCCCGGAGACTTGCCAGCTTGTCCCTGCTCGGGCGTCCACACAACCGTCCCTGCTCGGGCGCCGGTCCCTGCTCGGACGCCTACTCTAGCTCGCACTCGCTCACACTCGGGCGCCCCAACTGGGGACTCTGATGTATTTAGCATTAATATTTATGATTGCTCATCTGTGTGTGCGTCGATGCCGTCGATGGCTTTGGCCGCGTATCTGTGCGTTCGCATTCGCATTCGACGTCTCATTTTCATTGCTTGCTTATTGCGCTGATTTTATTGCGAGTGTTATTTGTTTTATTTTCTTTTTCTTTTTTTTTTCGCTTTTCTGTATTTTTTGCTTTGCTTTGTTTTTTATTTAGCGTGGCGCATAAAAATACAAAAGCTCATTTTCATGCTCAGCAGCTGCCAAACGCACAGCCAAATCTTTACCTTTATATCCGGCACACACACACACACGCACACACACACACAAAGCACTGTCTGTGGAAGTTTTTTTCCATTTCATTTTCCAATTTCATTGGCTTTTCGTTTGCTCTGTTGCTTTTCAGCTTCATTGAGCGCATTTGTTATTTTGCTTTGGCTTTTGCGAACGTTTTTGGCTTCAATTTTTACTTTATTTTTATGCTTTAGGAACTCGGCATGTGTTGACTGTATCTGTGTGTGTATCTGTGTGTGTGTGTGTGTGTATGTGTGCGTCTGCTCATTGTCGTTTTAAATACGCAGCCGTAAAATTCATATTTTTATGCTGTGGCTTTTATTGGCCATTCTCTGAAGCACCTTGCAGTCAGCAACTGTCCAAAGGCGAAACGACGCCCGGAACTGTGAATGTATCCGTATCTGTAACTGTATCTGTATCTGTGTCTGTATCTGTGTCTGTACTTGGCTCTGTATCTGTATCTTAGCGTGTATTTGTATCTGTTGCCTCCGAGCAATTCAATTTCATGCACTAATACATAATGGCCGTCGAGCATTCAAGTTCGAATAGCTTTAGTTGTTGTTAATATTCAGTTATGCCACAAACTGAATATTGATGCCAAATGCCAAATGCCAAATGCCAGAGGGTCTTTAAAGTTCTTACTCATGCATAATAAATTACTTTGATTTATTAAATTCATTTAATCTTTGCCAAATCGCATCAAAGTTTCCACAACTTGAGCAATAAATATTCAGTTTGATCAGCAAATTCTTCCAAGTTTGTGAATTGCATTAAAATAGTTTCGATAATAGTTTCAAATATATTCAAAGTTCGGTTCAAGTAAATTCTGCATTTGCTGGCGAAACTTTCCGTTTGCTCTCTTTGACATTCTGACTCAATTGCACAAATCGAAAAAAAAAACTTCTGTCCTAGTCTATTAAAACAACACACATCTCTTTTGTATTGAAATCAATTGAAATAAATAAAATAATCTGTTATCTAAGTGTATGAGGATTTGAACCGTGAATTTCGTGGCCCACTGCACCACGGAAAACAAATTCAATTAAATTGAGTTGAAAATAACAACAACAACAAAACAATTGAGATATTTAAGCTATTATTATTTAACACTCAATTTCATTTCTTCCTTTTTTGTAAATTTATTGAGATGCTTTTATTTCTTTATCAAATAATATAAGAGCTGAAAATTGCTGCTGGGTTTGAACCAGCGACCGCTGATTTAAATCACAATTTATTGCTGCTGGGTTTGAACCAGCGACCGCTGATTTAAATCACAATTTAAATCTATATCTCATTCTGATTGTATTTTTTTTTCTGCATTTCCTTCGATACTTTAAATTATTTTTCTATTGCTTTTTTAGTTCAATGGATGTCAGCAAATAGAGGAATAAAAAAGTGATGGATTTGAACCAGCGACCAAGCGCTTGTTGTTCCTAATCCATTCAGAAATCAAGTTGACAAAGCACAGATGGCGGCAAAGAGGAGGCATTCTTGCGGAATGCTTTCCATAAGAACTTTTGACCAATATCATGTGACAAAGGAAAATCGGATTTCTATTTTGATTCTTATCGATTACTTGAATACTTAAATGTTATCAAATATCGGAAACAAAGAGGTAGTGCGCGGGTACTACGTTCGAAATTTGCTACTCTCTGTAACTCTTATAGGTTCTGAGATCGACATGTTTATGTAGACGCACGGACAGATAGATAGACGGAGACAAACGGACAGACAGGCAGACGGAGGAACGGATGGAGGGACGGACGGAGGGGCTGATGCTGATCAAGAATATATATACTGTACGGGCACGGAGATGCTTCCTTCTGCCTGTAACATACATCTGCACAAAACCAATATGCCCCTTTTGTGCATTTTTCATTTGATTCGGGTTCAAGGTATAAGAATGAGGGAAAAGTATTTGATAAATGAATTTTACTGCTATCGAGTGTAAGCTTTCTTCAGCTCGCCGAACATAAGTAATTATGTGAATTGCAATCGTAATTTCTCGCCCGCAAATTGTTTACAAATGTGAATATTGCGCATACGCCGCGTTTGCCACAAGCCCTGCTGGCAATCACCCCTGCCTCACCCCGCCTACCGACACCTTGCTGATTTGGCTTGTCGCTTTCACCAATACGCCCGCATCTTGCCGAGTCACGTCGGGCCACGCCCCCCGCGCCGGCCAAGTATCGCCCCCGCCCAACACATTCAATCAAACAGGCAACGCGTTGGCGCCCTTTTAAGTAATGAGGACAACGTCGCCAGCCACGCCGCATGCCACATGCGACTCCGTCTCCGTCTCCGTCTCTCCGGCGCCGCCAGCGTCTCCCCGTCATACCCACCCCCCTCCATCGCCCTGGCTCTTGCCGCACCTGAGTCGCATTGGCAGCAGCTGCAGCTGTTGAATAATATAAAAAGCACCTAAAAGCTGCCAGCTTCATGATAATCTCAATCTTCAGCCAAGGCTGCGGCCACATCCGCATCCGCATCGATATTGTAAATTACTTGCCGCCTGGCATTGAAAAAGGGAATTTCCGAACAGCTTGGCGTAGATTGTGACACTTCAAGGAGCTCACGGCGAAAAGTGAAAAGTGAAAAACAAAAACTAAAACGAAAAATTACTCAACGACCTTTACACAAATCGAATTCAGCCCCAGACACAAATCTTAAGCGAGAAACGCGGAACGAAGCCAAGAAAATATGCATGAATATTCCATGTCTCTCAATGCCAATCTATGTCTATGGATGTGTGGATTATATTTATGGATATGCTTTTTTATCTCTTAATGACAAACAATATCTATGGAAAAAGTTGTACTATGCTTCCTAATATCCAATTACTTTTCATTTCCTTTTGTTGTTATTTAATATTTATGCTTTTCGAGAAAATTAGCGAAATTTAATAACATTTAAACATTTTAGCTGGATTTGAACCAGTGACTTTTCTCTTGGGTGCTATTATTGCTAACACCCATTTATTTTTCTATTCCTTTTATTATTTTTTAATAATTGAAAAATCCAAAGTTGCAAACTGAAGTTGAGCCAGTGACTTCTCTCTTGGGTCCTTTTACTGCGAACAACGGTTTATTTGAAAATTCTTTTCTTTTGGAGAATAATAACAAATTATACTTGAATAAATAAATTGCTGCTCGATTTGAACCAGCAACTTCTCCAGCGAGCAAATGCAGCCAAGATTATATTATGCATACGTCAAACTATCTTTAAGGGTCTCAAAAAAGTGTTGATGACAATTGCTAATGACCTTTTTCTTGATGTTCGCTTCTTCTTTTTTAATTCTAAAAGTATTTCCAATTTCCTTGAAATGAGTTGCAAATCGATTGTTAATCGGAGCTATTCTAATTGCCAGGTATATTGTATATATTTTTGGAATTAAAAGAACATTTATTAGATCGATTCGCTTTGGTCCCCACGAGCAACAAAGCCTTTGAATGGCATTGGAATCAAATCAGAGCATTTTGTTGATTTAATGCTTCAGTTGGGTCCCAAAGCTGCCCAACGTGAGAGCCCGAGGCTAAGCCCGAGCCGAAGCCATGTGTGTGTGAGTGTGTATGGGATACAAAGCCAAACTAATCGCTCGGTCTGACCAGGGGCTCAAGTGTTTGCGCATTATACTGAGTCCTTTTGGGACAATGCCACGCACTCGCCTGCAGTTTCGCCCAGCCCCAGCCCCAGCTCCAGGCCCTGCCCCTTCTGACTCCAGCTCCACCAACGCCTCACACATCCAATGAATTTTTATGCCAATTCTTTTGCTAGCCAAAGCAACAGCAACTTGTTGCCACATTCCATGTTGGGGCTTTGATGTGGGGACTCGAACTGGTTGGGTTCTGGCCGAGGATTCGGGTTCGGGTTCGGGTTTGGGTTTGGGCTCCCAACAGTTTCTGTGTTGTCAGTCAACAAGGGAGCAACTGCGGTCCGTCGGTCGCTTTGGGTCCAGGCGCCTGCCAGCAGCGTTGACAAATTAAACAAATAAGACAACAACAGCAGCTGCAAGCACAACACACAAAACAGCAGACAAACTTGTAATTCGATTTCAGTTTTTCGGCCTGTCCCAGTTGTTGTTGTTCTCCTCCGATACCCTGTGCCCATTAACATTGTCTACGACTAATGGGCAGTCCATCGGCAAATGCCGATCATTTTGAATATCATTTGCATTGGCTATGAACTCAACTGGTTCGAATCCACAATTCCAATTTCTTTCATTGCAATAGAACGAACCCTAAGAAAAAAAACCTAAACCGAAAGGCGACGTAAGCCATATTTTATTTTCAGCAAATTGTTTGAAAACTTTAAGTGAAGACCCCAAAACAAAAGGCTAGAAAAATAGCTTTTGTAATCAATTTCAATTATCTAAGATCAAATTTATACCAAATCTATATATTTTTATATATAAATATTTTGTATATGCAGTCAAGTATAAATCTGAGATTTAATTTAAATTTAGGTAAGTACATACATATATATGAAAGAACCAGAAAGCTGGTTCAAATCGTGAACTTGAGCTTAAATTCGATGTAGCTAGAAATGAGAGCAAAATATTCCCAAAGACTCCCATAGAAGAGAAATGAAAAGTTCTAACCGCGTATCGAGGTGTATTTACTTAGGCCAATTACAGGGCATCTGCCAGTCGAGCACTCTCGAACTTACATGTGCTCTGGAACTCAGTTTTCTTTTATTTTGGAAATGACAACGACATGTAAATACTTTTGCCCCGCCAAAACGTCGCAACGGAAATGCTTAGAATTTTGTTGACAACAACAACAGCAACAACAGAAAATGGAGAAGAAAAAAAAAACGTTGTCCCAAATCGAAAAGCACACGAATGAATTTTCATTCAATTATCCTCCGAACATTTGCTGGAGGCTGCTCGCTCTCGCCCCAACCACGCGCCCAGCCTGTTCTTCGTTTCTGTTGTTTGTTTGTTTGTTTGTTTTATTTGTCTGGGGACCGGAACTTGCCCCCAAAATTGTACAAGGGACGCACTTGCTCGCTCGCTCTGCCACACGGTTTCCCACGCTCTCTCTCTTACTCTCTTTCTGGAGCCTCTCCGCGTGCCTGTTAGGGCCACGTTGAGGCCATTGTCTTAGCTCTGACTGAAAATTCATAGCCGCTCTGTTTCAATTTTTGGCCTCTGCTCCCGCTGCTGGCCTCGTGCTGTCCTGGCCGGCGGCTATTCCCCGTCTCGTTGCCATAAAATTTCATTTTATCTCAAACAATGAAAACACGCACACGGGGAAGGACACATACACACACACTCACACACAGACAGGACCCTCAAAGCAACTCTGGCAAACTCTTAAAGGAATCTCGTGTATCTCACATTATGCTCTTATGATTATGCTCTTTGCAGCTGAGAGTTGACGCTTAAGCTGTTAAGCACTCAGCTCATCTTGCCAAATTCTAGATCCTGTTAAGTCTCCATTTATGCCTTTGCACTTAGTTAAGGTCCAGAGTATATTCATTCTACGAACAGGCTTTCGGTTTTCTAAAACGTTTACGAATGCGTCACAAAGCGGAATTGCAGAGCGTCGCTCGCTTTTGTTCTCTCGCGAGAGCGTCAGAACGTCTATTGAATAATTGTTTTCTTAATCAATGCCAGCCACTTTTCACTTTCAATTTGTATACGATAGTTACCATACGATAGTTACAACACGATAGTTAAATACTTGTTGCAATACAAGAGTGTGCTCAGCTTTTCCGTCCTAATTTTCTCTCATTTTCAATGCGAACTTTGTCGAGCATCAATTTGCTTAGATTCATTTGAGCTAAAGCTAAACTGACTTTAAGTTGTTTAGCACTTACTTTAAGCAGTTTCCCTATTAAAGTAGCTCAAACACTTTCAATTGCTGTTTGCTCTCGCGAGTAGTTCAATTATTTCCAGCCTTTTAAAATGGTTTCCATTGTTTTTTCTGTGCTTCTCTCAACTTTGTAGTGAATGTTCTTCTTTTCACTCAATTAAGTTTTATATTCTTTAATGTAATTTCGCAATTTCGTATGCTGCATAATTATGAAGGCCGAAGAAGCTTTTATGCCAAAAACTTTTTGCTTTCTATTTGTCTTTCTTTTATGGTAGACTCTTGCTTGGACCCATTTTCCTTTTCTCTTATGCCCCGTGAGCATTATAATTCTGTTGCTTTAAGGTGGCAGCTGTGCAAATGAATAATAAGTTTATATAAATATATATTGTGGCTTAGCCTGTTGAGCACTGACGAATAAAACCTCTCGCAAGAAATCGGTTGGGATTAATATAAGTAGCATTTAGTTAGCAGAGAAAAGTTTAATCTAAAATTCAAGCTACCTGTTTACAGGAGTTTTTTCCTAAGAGCTAGGTAGCTGAAGTTCGTAAAGAGCCTGCCTTTTAGCTAGAAAAGGAGCCTAGGCCTAAGACGGCGCTTCAAGTGGCTGTTAAGGTTTTTAAAATTTGGCATGAAGATCATCAAATAGAACGTAGACATTTGACAAATGTGACATCATTAGACTGCGTAGCTAAGCTGTCTGAGCGTTGAACTATTAAGTAAGAAGTCGCTGGTTCAAATTAACAAGAATTTGTCACAAATTGCATTCAGTTATTGTATTTGTATCTGACTGAAGTTGTTGCGAATTACGTTTTTGCTTATCTAAATGTAATTCTCCTGTTGCTGAACTTCTCCCTGTGCCTGTTGCCAATTTAATTTGTGCTTGTTCATATACAATTTTGATTCTCCATATGTTTGAGTAACGCTGAGGTTCTTCCAAATGGCTTGGCTCATTTCTTGAGCGTGTTCCTGTCTATCCCCTCTCTTATCTCGCAACTTTTTTACAGGATTCTGGCCAGGTAAGGAGCTTACCATATTGTCTGTCTATAACTTGGGTCAAGGATATTGTGTAGTCGGCTTTTTAGTGCTGATCTTGTATACATTATTTTTATTTTTTTGTTTTCTGTTGTTTTTCGGTCTTTGTTATTGCCGATTCATTTCATTTCAATTAAACTTTTCACAAATGATTTTTTCTCCGTGTTATTCTTTTGCTGTTTGTTGTTGTCTTTGTTGCTTGGTTTTAATTGGTCGCCAGGTCAAAACGACAAGCGCCGAAATTGCAAAATAATTTACTACCAAAATTGTTGTTGTTGTCGTTATTGCTCTTTTTATGGCTGAGGCTGTTGATTAGGCCAATGTCCTGAGCTCAAAAGGCGGCCATTAGGCTCCATAAGGCGCGTCTTAAAACTTGCCTAATTGGCCGCTGCCGCTGCCTCTGCCGCCGCCGACGCTGCTGCCAGCAGCACATAAACTTTTTACACAAAAGTTGGCCACAAAAATTGTGTTGGCCGCTTTTTGTGGGCGTCATAAAAATGATAGAAAAAAAAACACGCCCCAAAATAGCTGCCGCAAAAATGCGAACGTTGAATTTGTAATTGGAGCTGTCTCCGTGCAGCTACTGCCAACTGTTATACAAATAACTGTTATACAGCCGCAATTAGACAATTTACAAGCCAAATTTTCGTCAATTTAAAAGCTTTTCTACAATTTTTGCTGCCAACTAAAATCTAGCAAAAAAATGTTCGTGAATTGCGACAGGCAAAGTTTTTCGAATTCATGTGAAATGCTTCTCGCTGATTTATATTTATTTTATATTTTAGGCAATTGCCATGGCAATTTTGACCTGCTTTGGCAATTTGCGTTTTTTGAAAATATATATTTTCCCGCTGTCCTTTATATGTCAGCATATTAATTTATATAAAACTCAGGTTAATTTGTTTTTTATTTCAGGTATTTTTCTCTAAATTGGCACATTTTAAAAATGTTTTGGGCAATATTTGCAAATTTTAATTAAATTAAATTTTGACATAGATATTATATCAAAAATATATTTGAAAATAAATTGTGATAGGTTTAATTTGTTAAATTAGCTTAATTAATTAAAAGTGCATTTACTTTTTGACCAGATATTCCAGACTTCTCGCTGTCGACATTCTAAACTCTGACATTTATTAAATTGTGAACGCATAATTTATGTTTATGAATGAGTTTCATTTCTAGTTTTTCTTGGATTTGTGTCACGTTCAAGAACTGTTGCAGCCTGCAGCACATGTGCATGAGTGTATTTCTGTCAGCCTTGGGCATGTGGCATGCAACACATATAGCTGCAAATTGGGGACTTGTTCATTTAGCTGAGAGTCGTTTGTGGCACTTGTGGCAGCTGATGTGGCTCAGTCGGCGACAGTTGCTAAACTATGGTCCAAGCCAGCGAGAGCGAGAGCCTCTGGCTCAAGTTGTTGCAATGGCAACTGTCACCTTGAGATCTAGGCGCAGCAGCAGCAACAACAACAACAACAACAAAACGCAACAACAACTATTACAAGGCCGCCTGCCCGAGACATGGCAACTGTCAGCCTATGCCAGCACATTTTGACCTGGTCCGAATGCGAGGCAGGCAGCACCAGCAGCAGCAGCAGCAACAACCACAAACAACTGTTGACCTTTGCCACAAAGAGACAGCAACAGTGGGGGGTAGAGAGTAGAGGGGGCGGGGCGGGGGGTAAAGGCAGGCAACAACATGGGCCAGGCACTTGTCTACCCTTTTGGCCTCGTCATTGTTTGTCCCATAGCTCCAAACTGGCAATAAACTTGTCTATTTTAGACGCACACGCAAAAACTTAGCTAGGGAATGAGAGTGAGAGGGGGAGAGGGAAAGAGAGAGGGGGGCGCGCAACTATGCCAAGTTATTTGTTGCTGCTACTTTTGTCTGTTGTTGTGGCTCAATTTGAATTAAATTCAATTTTTTTTTTTTGTGTTTTAATTTTCGTTTCGCTGCGCCCTTTTCAAGGTTGCAACTTGCAACTGCGGCAACAGCCAGCGGCCATTAGACACACCGTGAAAGGCAGCTGCCCCAGCAGCTTGCTCGATTTTCGCATTTTCTGTCATTTCAGCTGCCTTTGGCCTGGATTTTTTACTCGCAGCAAACAAAAAAAAAACACAGCTGCAATACGCAATGCTGGCAGAGGAGGGGGGGGGGGGGAGGGGGGGTGCATGGAAAAATGAAAAGCGTATGCCCGAGTTGCAATTAAGAAATTTGTCCGTTTGCCGCCCGTCGTCACGAATGAAATGAAATGCATTCAATTGAACAAAAATCTGCGACATTCACAAACGGCGCAACCAGCTGCAAAAACAAGCAACAAAAATCTAGGAAACCAGACAGCGCTTTAGACGGGCGTGCCCGACTGGCAGATACCCTCTACACAGCAGCTGTGCTTCTTATTGCCTTTGTCCCAAATGCATTCCGAATTAACTTCGGTGCTTAGAGTCCGAACTTGAGATGAAAAAGTGTGTACATACTAAAGCGCAAGGCTCTACCTCTCAAAGTTAGTTTATTTCCAGTTTTATAGGGAATGCTATACGGGAGCCTACAAGCCGAGTTTGGGGTATCTGGCTCTAAAATTTCTCGAGCTGTGATTAAAAAGTAAAGTCTCGAAATCGATATTTATCGATATTATCAAAATGGGTGCAGTTATCGACTAGAGATGAACTTTATGTCCCTTGCAGTTGCCGAGATGAACGCATTCTATCAAACTCAGATGCCTCCTTCTGCCTGTTACAAACGCTTGTACGAAAACATCATACCCTTTGCAACCATTTTCGATAGATTCAAAAACGAGGAAAATGAAACCATTTGGCAGCCAGCGATGCAAAAACAACAACAACAACAACAGCAACAGACAAAAGTAAAGAAAATAAATGTTAAAAAAAAAATGTATAATCAAAATAAAAGGTATAATACTCATTTTGAGCTGGGACCGAGAACTATGTCAACCAAATTGCAAAAAGCCTTTGCATATCTCTTTGAGCTGCATGCAGCTCGAGAGCAAAGCATAAAAAAGTCCAAAGAGTTGTGACTCATCCAGTTGTGTCCTTTTTATTTTTTGATGATAAACCCTCTATTTGGTGTGTTTTAATTAAAAAACTTCTTTGAATGCAAAGAAAACGAGCTGAAGTGTTCATTGAGCAAATTTCGCGAGGAAATTCTCTGTAATTATGCATTATTCTCAAATCATGCATTTCGGTTTCCCAAGCGTGTCTTTGATAATATATGTATATGAAAGATACAACTGAAACGCCATCTAATGCTCAAAATTTGGCATTAAAATAATTATTTTTATATTCTTCTAATGACATAACTTATTGCGACTATAGGAACGATCGGTCGAAGAGCAGAGTTTTTAAAGATATCTAAACGAAGCCCGGCATTTACTATTCAAACTACGCTCGCACTACTTTATTATATAGTTCAATAGGAGAAATCACACGAAAAATGAGTTCTTGTATCGGAAGATATTCTGTTTTTCAAGATATTTCCATCAAACTCAGCATTTACATGCTTCACTATGCTCACATATCTGCAAAAGCGAAGGCAAATCTCAAAGAGTATTAAATCTTCGTACTTTGGGGTTGTTCTTTAATTTATTATCATAATAAAGATTATTATATATATTAGTATAGATATTATATTCATGTATTTTTCCACCTGTCACAGGGTTTTAATTTAACCAATGTTTTAGAATAGTTTCGAAGAGGAATGTTGGCCATATACGAAAGCCAAGTTGA
Organism: Drosophila borealis; assembly: GCA_035045885.1. Lineage (NCBI taxonomy): Eukaryota > Metazoa > Arthropoda > Insecta > Diptera > Drosophilidae > Drosophila > Drosophila borealis. The sequence goes on along the minus strand of JAWNOR010000173.1, from coordinate 192,819 downwards.
TTTGCATTTGTTGTAGCAAATTCTGCATATTAAGTTCCTCAACTCCAACTTGAATAGGTCCTGAGTTGGAAGAGTTAGATAAAGCAGAGGCTTGCCGGACATGGAGTCTAACTAATAGACTTAGTCTAACTAAATAGTCTAAGATTGCGAGGCATGAACTAACAGAAGTATCTAGATAGTTCTGATAGCTGAGATAATTATAAGTATTACTTGGACTGGGCTTATTCCACATTATGCCATTTAAGTGCAAACTTTCGAGTAAATTGTTGCTCAACTGAGATGTAAGCGAGAGCGTAAGGGGGGTCGAGAGGGAGAGAACGCGAATGTTCTCTCACGAGCTAGATAGATGGCCCGGTCGTCGTCCTGTGTGCCAGTTGCTTGTGCTCGTGCTTCATGCGTTGCATGAATGGAGAATGAAGCCAACTTTTGCTTGCTTGCCTGCTATCTGCCGCACTTCCGGTTTCCGGTGACACTTCCCCACCAACAACAACAACAGCAGCAGCAACAACAACAAACGCTTCCTGCATGTCGTCTATGACATTATGGGCACTTGAGCCATTGCCAGCAGCTGCCTGCCAGCCATTTGTTTTGCCCATAAATGTTCTGCTCAGCTCCTTTCATCTCTCGCCTGACACAACCCCAACCCCCCCCCCCCCCTTCCACTCTCCCTCTCTCGCAATCAATCCCTCTGCCTACAGCTGCATTAGATGGAATTTTTTTTGTTCCAATTTTTGGTTTTTCTTTTTTAGACATTCTTGAACGCACAAATTTGGCACGATTTATGCAGTACCCAAGAGCCAAAGTATTGACTCGTTTGTGTCATTGTGGGGCCCAGTTAAAGGACAACAACAGCTGCTGCAGCTTGCTCGAAAGTGGCAGGGTGTGTCGACCTAAGAGATAACCTGTAATAGAACTTTAAGGCACGGTTATCCACATATACAAGACTGTTTATCTTGAATGGACTGAATGACTGATGGACTGAATGACTGATTGATTGGCTGACTGACTGATTGACTGACTTACTGAGTGAATGACTGATTAACCAACTGACTGATTGACTGATGGACTGAATGATTGATTGATTGGCTGACTGACTGATTGACTGACTTACTGACTGACTGAGTGAATGACTGATTAACCAACTGACTGATTGACTGATGGACTGAATGATTGATTGATTGGCTGACTGACTGATTGACTGACTTTCTGACTGACTGAGTGCATGACTGATTAACCAACTGACTGATTGACTGATGGACTGAATGATTGATTCATTGGCTGACTGACTGATTGATTGACCGACTAACGCCCTCAATGACTGACTTACGGACTGTTTTACTGACTGATTGAGAGAATGACTGATTAACCAACTGACTGACTGATAGATGGACTGAATGCCTGATTGATTTGCTGACTGAATGATCAGTTGATTGGTTGACTGATTAACCAACTGGTTGATTGGCTGACTGACTGATTGATCAACTGGCTAGCTTCCTGCATGACTGATTCATTGATTACTGACTGACAAGCTTTCTGAAGAACTGACGTAATATCAGATTGATTGATTGATAGAGTTGTATGAAACTTTGAACTATCCGATCCGATTGTGATCGCCGTGAAAATTCAATGAAGGCGTGCCTCGCACGTTTTGATTAATACACTTGACAATATAGATAAAAACTAGCGACATTCACCAGCTTCGCTAGATGAAAATAATCGATGTTCATTTGACTATCGAAAGTATCGATATTCGGCTATAAGCATAGAAACATGGATTCTGCAATCGATAGTTTCGTTTGGGCGTAAGAGTAAACGAGAGTCTACACAAAGTTGCTGGCCATAGCTTTAATTGTAGCTGAGTTCGGGGAGGTTAATTATGAAGCGTTAATTGGATACATGGGCGAGGAACTGGAAAAATTAGCCAATCAAGCTCGAATGGACACGGCTATTGCTGCAGACCAAGTGCTTATTTAGATACCCTAAAAATACGTAAATTTCGATACCCTGCAATCTATTGTACAAGCTTCCGGGCTTAGGAAGTGCATTTGTAACTGGCTTTACAGCCCAACACACCGCCACAGCTGGCACAACACTCAAAACACACACACACAGACACACACGCACAACCTGCTGTTCGCTGCAGACACCTGTGACGTTTGTCGTTGGCTGAAGTTCGGTTTGGTTTGCTGGTCATTTGGTCAACTCTTGGTGGTCTCTTGCAGCTTGTTGCATTTTTGGTTGCAAGTTTCCGTTGACGCTGGCGTTGCCGCTGCCGCTGCTGTAGCTGTTGCTGTAGCTGCAGCCGCCGCTTACCGCTGCTTAAATTACACACTTCCGTTTTCCTTCCTGCAAGCGGGAAGCGGCAGCAGCTGCGTTTTGTTTGTTGGCCCCGTTCGGCTTCCTAAACGGGTTTTGTCAAATTGTAACCGGGGCAATTCTGGATATTTCCACCGCAGCCTATCCAGCACTTTCACTCACACTTCAGGCCACTCACTCGATTCCGGCATTTCCTTCACAATGCGCGTTGCTATACAATTGGCAGGCAACTGTTATACAGCGATTATGTGACTATTGTGCAGGCAATTAAACATTTTTTGCCCAAATTCTGCTTAAAAATGCGCACTTTTGTGACAAAAATTATTTGTATGCAGCTGTCATACAACTTTTATAAAACTGTTATACAACTGTTATACAACTGTTATACTGTTCCGTAGATACTACTACTGCAACACTTAGCTAATCAAAATGATTCTCACTTATATTAAGTGTGTATAGCAGGTTTTAAACTCGCAAATTGAGTGTTGGTGAACTGTTATACAAACTTTTTCCTGGATTGTACTATACACACTTATACAACTATAAAAAACTCATATTTTTAAGTAATCCTGCTACATTTACTAACATTGCAACTTTGATACTACTGTTATAAAACTGTAAAACAACTGCAAGACCACTGTTATACCGAATTAATATTTTGTGATGGTATTGTAAACTTACATATGATTGTTGTATATATAGTTAGTAGAGAAATGCTCTTAAGCATAGTATAACTGTTAAACAACAGATATTCAACTGTTATACAACTGTTCTACGACTGTTATAAATGAGTATAATATAAAAGAATAACGCATAGACTACCCACTAATTGCACATCATACCAAAACTAGTCACCACTTTTACCATTTGCCTAATAAAACTGTTATACAAATGTCGCTTATTGCCCGTTTAAGGCATTCAATCCGCTGTCATACAAAATGCGGCAGCTGGTTTTGCTTTATTCGAGCTCAGTAAATCCCATTTATATCCCCGTGGGCAGAATGAACAACAGTTATACGCGCGCCAGCGAGACTTTCCAACGCCAGCACAGCCCCTCCCCACCACCCTTTATTCAAGTTGTACATTCAATTACCGTTATACTAAATGCATTCCCGTGTCTGAGGTTTGCGTTTTCCGCCGTTCCGCTGTTCCGCTTCGAGCGCTGCAGATGATGTTGGGCCGAAACTTTTGGCCAACTGGCTACGCATTAAGTGGCCCCACCCCACCCCACCCCGAGCCGAGCTCGTTTCTTTATTTATTTTCCTCTTCTTCTACTTTCTCTTCTTCTTTTTGGCAAAGTTTTGCTGTTTCTTTTATTATTATGGTTTATTTTTTGGATTTGTTTTTGCTTTTAGTTGTCAAAAATTAATTAGGCTAATTAAAACGTTGGCTGGCAGCGCAATGCGGTGCGAACTTCAAGTTCAAAGTTATTTCTCACAGGTGATTGAATGAAAACTTTACCACCTACCGAAAAGAGAGACGACTGCTGAGAGAGAATGGGAGACAGAAAGAGACAAGGCGACAGGCCAAGGTAGCTGCAGCTAGAGGCAGACGAGCAAAATTAATTAACCTGGCCTTGGATCTCCGGCCACAAATATTAGAGCAATGCGAACTGAAGCAATCGGCTTTTTGTTCACTGTTTTCTTTGGCAAATGGCAAACAATTGACCAAAACTGAAAACATAATTAAGCCGTCTTTGGCATGGCCTTTACTTTTCTCTACTGCTCTTTGCCTGTTGCCTTTCCCTTTGACCTCGTTGCCTCGTCGGCTCGTCGGCTCGTTGCGGCTTTTTTCATGGCCTCTCAAGTCTTGAAATCAATTAGCGCACATCACTCGACCACTGCAATTCGTTCTTGGCCAAGAGATTTGGGTCAGTTTGAGTCCAACAAAATGAAAAGAAAAAGGACGGAAAAAAATCCCCAGTTGTCGCATATAAACATTCACAGTGCCTGAAAGTGGGCTTCGTCTTCTTTTTTTGCGTGCAGTTTTATTTTGGCCCTTTTGTTAAATTCGTGAAGCAGTTTTTTGCTTTCGCCTGCAGCCCTTGCTGGTGCTGCATGTCAGCGTCAACGACTCGCGACAGTTGCAGCTGCTGTCATGTGCAGTTGCCCAAGAGTGTCATATTTCTGTGTGCGTGAGTGGGGTGTGCGTGTATAGCGTGTGTGCCGATGGGTCAGTGTTGGCAACACGTTTTGGTTGATGCCGTATGTTAAATATGCGCATATACGTTGGTTAAAGCATGCATATTCGAAATAAAAGTTGTATTACAGTTTATAACAGCTGTATTACAGTTTATATCAGTCGTATAACAGCTATATAGAGTCTATCTAACTGTTGTATGGCAGCGTGTATGATAGTTGTACGAGAAGTTAATTTATAGTCGTATAACAGTTAAGGTGTCAGGCATAAATACTTGTATAATAATAGTTGTATAACAGATATATTGCACTTAAATCTGTATAAAGGTAGTATAACAGTTGTATATAAACATATAATTGAAGTTATATGCGCTTGTATAATAGTTGAGGCGCAGCCATGCAGCCCCATAACGGCATTAGTATAACACTTCTGACATATAAAAGGCGTCCTCGAACTATTTCCCGTTGAAGAGCTGTCGCTTGCGCTTAGGGCTGTTGCCACGCCTCTGCTTTGATCCGCCTTTCAGGACACAAAAACTCTTTATCGAATTAGCTGTTGCGCCCTGTTTCTTCTGGCATATCATTCGGCTTTTAGCTCGGCTCTCTGCTGACAGCTGTAGCCTTCGATTACAAACGGTGCGCCAGGTAACCCGTGCAATCCTCTACCCGCCCGCGCCCATGCACCGCCGCATCCTCGCTTCCCACTCAACAGATCCAAATGCCAACTGACTTACAAAAAAAAAAAAAAAAAACAAAAAAAAAAATGTTGCTGCGTTTGTGAATTGCCTCGCAAAGCACTTGATGTTGTCAGCTGGGGAACTCACGAAAGGGTGAAAGTGAAAACGAGAACGAACATGGCATGCATATGGGGTATGCCGGCCACCAAATACCCTTGCCGCTTGCATAGCTATGGCAGACATGAGTTACATATGCCTAAATACTCTCGGCTACATAAACAACATTTCTTATATTCATACCCCGATTATGTCTTAATCATATAGAATATAGGTGGATCCATAGAACTTGGCTTATATTGCTGTTATATAAAGCAAATCTCTATTTTCGGGCAATTTTTTCTAAGAAATATCTGAAGTCATACAACTGATTGCTCCTACTGTGCCTATATAGTATTCTAGTCCGATTTTAATCAGATTATAATAAATTAATTGTAAAACAACCAAATAATAGTAACATACATATATAAAATAAAATGAAATAATAAAGAACACAATAATAACAATAAAAATTAATATATTAGTTATATACAAATAAATATCCAATTAAAAGTGAAAATGCAAACTTTCCTAATCCAGTTACATATTTAATACAAATAGTTTGCTTTTAGATAACTTATTCGAGAGAGAGAGGGAGAGAGAGAGAGAGAGAGGCGGACTGTATTGACTAGCTACTGATGCTGATCGGGAATATTAAATTGTATATATATGTATATGTATTTATATATACGCAATGTTGCACAACTCATGAAAAACTATGCAGACCTTTTCAAGGGTATGCAAAAACATGACATGGCTGAGTGTAGGGCTGTAGGTGACAGCTGGCTGTGAGTAGGCGCCTGTTCAGGTGGATGTGTACGTGGATGTGGATGTGAGGAGCAACAGAGCTGCAAACAGCAAACGGCAAATGCGGCGCTTTGACTCAACGGCGACCCCAGCTACGCACACACACACACGTATATATATACATATACTCCCTACATACGTACGTACACTAATGCACACCTGGGGCTCTTGCATGTTGAAGCACTTTTAGCCACCTTTGTGCCACCCGTGCGCTTTGTTACTGGCGGAAAGGTCGCCATCAGCCATCAGCCGTCAGCCAGAGTCAGTTGCAGCCAGCCCAGACCCACTCCCACTTTCAGTCCCAGTCCCACTCGCAGCCCAGGTTCCAGTCCCAACCTCACCTTTGCCCCCGCCAAGGCAGCGAGTTTTTGGCAAGCGCTTTCGCTTTGGCTTTGCACTTTTCGTTTTAATGAAGGCATTTAGCAATTCGATGCCGATGCTGATGTTGATGCCAGGAGGAAGCTGCCACACAAATTGCTGGCATGGGGCGGGCATGCGGCTGTGGACTTGACCTTTGCCCCAGCCAAAGCCAAAGGCAACGAATGCGAATGCCTTTTGAGTGGCGGGGCCATCAAAATTCAATTGATCTGGTAGAAATCAACAGTGGAAGTGCCATTGACAGCCTGCTCGACCAAATGCAAATTGATGAACTGTTATACGAGCTGTAAACCTTAGATAACAAGGCGCAAATTGCACTTGTGGATACATATGTATATCGTAGAATATACACACTGTGCTATACACCAGTGTTATACAAGTGTTATATATATCTTAACAAGTGTGCTGCATGAAAACAGAATTATGTATGATAGTTATGGGCCTTTAAGTGTTATATAAGTGTTTCACAAGAATGCTAACTGTTATACAAGTGGCAGCTGTTGTACTAGAGTCTGGCTACTTCAACTATGCTGGAGTTCAGCATATAAAATAATTGTTATACATAGCACACTGTTATGCTATCAATATTTTTAAAAATCTGTTATACAACTGTTATACTGTTAAAAATGTTGCCGGCTTTAAATGAACTATGAAATAATTGTTATACATATAAAAAAACACACTGTTATACCCCCGCTGCAAGTGTTATACTATTAATAATTTCAACTGGAGTCTTATATAAGTCTTATATTAGTGACCCGTGTGATGACCATGTGTCTTAGAATGTGGTTTACATATGAAATAATTGTTCTACTATATATGACTCACCGTTAAGCTGATGCTGCAGCTGTTATACAAATGACCTTTAGCATGCGAGCTCTTCACAATACGATTTGGGCCGTGCGCCAGCAAATCAATCGCACGAACAGCCCACAGAACAATGCGAACTACTATCAACTAACTGGCCAAGATTGCAGCGAGGCGCAGGAAGGCATGGGGGGGGGGGGCAAGGGGCGTGGCAATCAGTGTTGTCCCGAGCTGCATTTATCAATTTAGTTGCGCCCCGCAGCGCAAATGGCAACAATGGATCCATGAGAGACAAGACATGACACGACCGAATGCCAGTCAAAGGGGCGGGACACAATGATGCCTAACAAACCTGAAGACAGATCTGCCAGGCAGTCAGGCAGCCAGGCAGCCGGCGCTGCAGCACTTGCCACTAGCCCGGCGGGCAAGTTAAACGAAAACTGAAAGCACACACACACACACACACACACAAACACACGCCTGGTGGGTGGTGGGGGGTGGCAACACTTCCGGCAGTTTTAGAGGCAGCTACAGGGGCCAGTTGCAATTGTTTGGCACAACAATGAGACAACAACCAACCCCGCAGCCCCGCAGCCCTCCTGCCCCGCTGACCCTGTTGCACCTGCCACACAGACTGCACAGACAATGGCCAATTGAAGCAGCTACATCGCCCCACAGCCCCCACAGCCCCCTCGCCTAGTCTCGGCGGCAGGGGAAACGTTGTAATTACAACCGCAGGCCATGCTGGTCCAGGCGCGCATTGTTTGCGCCCCAAAACAAAGATACAACCAGAGACGAGCAGCTGCGGCCCTGGCCTTAAACACAGAACAAGTGAAAAGCAGCTGCTGCTGCTGCTGCTTCTGCTTCTTCTTTCACTTGCAGCTGAATTTCAACTTTTGGCAGCACATTTTTTAGCACCCATTTATTTTGTAGAACCCAACGCGAACTTGAGATGCTGTTATAAGCAACTCGTCTGCATATAAATTATATGACTATGCAAATAGCAAGCTGCCACGGCGCAAAGACACGCACACAAACACACACGCACACACACACACAGACGCACTCGCACATAAATTCCAACGAATGCATCTCCAGTGTGCAATGCTGCCAGCAATTGTTGCATATGGTTTTTTATACCCTGAACTCATTGCAGGATACACTGGCTTTGGGCAATCGTTTGCATCAGCCAGCCATAAAGTATATATATATATATGTATATATATATATATGTATATACATACCTGATCTGGACAAGTCTCTAATCTAGTCTCGTCAAGTCCGTTTGTCTGTGCGTCTTGAGCCTTTATAACAAACATTCTTCTATACCATTCACAGCTTAAGTTTATCATTTGGTTTTGATATTTTCCAACACTTACAACATTTCGATAAATATCGATTTTAGGACTTTGCTTGGCCCGGCCAAGGCTATTCACATTAGATCCCAGTTTGAAAGCAACTTTGGGTTATCACGCATTTTTCGGTACACTTAAATCTGTTGTCCGACTGCTTACAGAGTATTGCGCAGTCGTGTTCACCCGTCTTCTCCCTATTCGTATACTTTTTGCAGTTACAAGCAGCTTGCCAAAAGTTGTTGTAGCTTAAGTACTTGCAGCAGGTAAGCTGCATGGTGTTGGGGCATGCAACACACACACACACGAACACACACACACACACGCACACACACACACGTACACACATGCACATGCACATGTCTCTCCCGTTATATAGATGACTGCCTGATGCTTGCAGTGAAAAATCTTTTTTTCTTAATTTAATTTTTTTTGTTGTTTGACTTTTATGCGTTTTGTTTTGCCAGCTTGTTCGTTGACGCCCCTCCATGGTCACTTTATTTATTGTTTAGACTCCTCTTTCCCGCTCAACATCAGGCTCGCCTCCATGTTAACTTTATAAGCGCCATTTGTATGGCTTTTAAAATAACTGCACTCGCGTTTCCTCCATGTCCTCCACCTTCACTTATCAAATGTCTTGTCTCTATCAAATGTCTATCTATTCATTCATTTTCCTATATACAAAATATATCTCCATGGTTGAAATTGAAAATGATTGAAAATGTCCAATTCTATGCATTTATTTTTACTGAACTTATTTGATTTTTTGTTAATTTACATGCAGCTGACAGATTTGTTCTCCATGGTCACATTATGCTGGGCATTGAGGCCATATAATTAATTTCGTTATTTTCATTCAACTAGCTAAAGTTAAAAGTCATTAAAGTCCTCCATGGTCACATTATGCCACAGAAGCAGACACTCTGTTTTTACATATTCCTTCCATGTTCCCACTTATGCACAAAAGCTCCAAATTATGACATCGATTTCCAAAGTCTGCAAATTTCTCCATCAGTTGCACTTCTTTTTTGCCTAAAACTTTTCTCAACCCTGGCTTCCATGCTCACATTTATTTAAATGCGCACCCAATTTGTTATATTCCTGTACTGTATTCCACTCTGCATCCTCCATGGTCACATTATGCTGAGCATTAAATCGCTCTGGCAACTAAATTTTGCATATTCCTGCCACAATTATCATTTGGCTGGCTTCCTTTATAAGCGGCAACAAGGACCTTCGAAATATATGGACTCTATCAGCACAAAGCTTCATCCACCTCCCCCCCCCCCTCCCTCCATCATCTTTCACTCACTCCCAACCCCCTTCACCCACCTGTGAGCTGCTCGCAAAAAAAAAAAAATAGAATACCTTCGGACTGTAAATGTCATGCAAGGACAATATCTGTTTCTGATTCAGTTTTGACTTTTTGTCTGCAGCGTTGCAAGGTCACACTTACACACACATACAGCCCACACACACACACACGCACACGCACACCTAAATAAATCCCCCATCTATAAATGTCTGCCGTTTTGTCAGTCCGATTTCCCGTGCTCAACATTTTCGCTTTGTGGCCGAAATGCAGCCACTTCTGCGTTTTGTGTTATCAGCCAAAGCGGCCAGCAACAGGGCTAACAAAATCGATAATTAGCCAACCCGGACTGTTGCGGCCAAAGACACTGCATATCACGCACCGCGCGTTACGCATACGACTCGTTGACAGGCCACCAATAACAGCAAAAACAACAGGAACAATTTGCTGTTTGCATTCACAATTTGTTTGCGGCAATAAATCAAAATTGCAAAAATTGCACAAATTGCATTCGATTTGAAAGCGAGCCTCGCTGGAGAAGGGCGCGTGACACGCGTCCATTTCAAAGGCTCGTTTTCAACACTTTTCAATACTCTGCTCAACACTGTGCTGGAAAACCGAATGCAGATAACCCTGTAAATACACGATCAACAACAATGAACAGCGATTTATAAGTTTTAAAAGCAGTTCAGCACGTTTATGGGTTTGGTTTGAACCAGCGTGTTCTCTGAAAAAGAGCGAATGGAACACGCGCTTATTTCTAACCCATACGAAATATAATGTATAAAATGGAACCAATATATGAAACGGTTCCACTGATATGTGAACAATAAATTGAGTTTGAACCAGCGAGTTCTCTGAAGAAAAGCGAACAGATCACGCGCTCATGTCTACCAACGGAATGTAAAATTGGCTAAAATGGAACCAATGTATGAAACGGTTTCACTGATATGTGAACAATAAATTGGGTTTGAACCAGCGTGTTCTACGAACAAGAGCGAATAGAACACGCGCTTATCGCTAACGCATACGAAATATAGCATTTACCACAATGGAACCAATATATGGATCGCTTCAACTGACAGGTGAACAATGAATTGGGTTTGAACCAGCGTGTTCTGCGAACAAGAGCGAATAGAACACGCGCTTATCTCTAACTCATACGGAATGTTAAATTAACTATTGACGACTATAATCGAACAAATTTATGAAACGGTTCGGCAAAATTATGAACAATTAATTGGGTTTGAACCAGCGTGTTCTGCGAACAAGAGCGAGCACAACACGAGCTCATCTCTCACGCTATGGAATATAAAATTGGCCATTGATGTCCATTGAGCCCGTACGCAGCGCTTCGTCCACTGCATATTTAAATAGGTTGCATTATAATGAAATTATTTGATGCTAATTACAGCTAAGTAAACAAACAACCGCAGCAAAAACAAACAGCAGCAACAAATTGAGAACTGGCGACAGCTGCTGGCAGTTGGTAAATTATTCAAATTTTGAAAAGTTGCGACTAAAAGCGAATGCCAAAGGCAAATGCCAAAATGCCTGATTTGGGCTTAGGCATGCAAGTCTCCCCATCTCTCTGCCTCTCTCTCTCTCTCTCTCTCTTTATCTCTGTTTGTGCTGACATTCAATAAAACTAATGAAATTTTCTTTAGATTTGCGCATGGATTCCATTTTTGGAATATCGGCCTTCAGCCTGTCTCAAAGTGTCGACACTTCGAGGCATAGTCAAAGCCCCTCGTGGCTTAACATGCAATTCAATTAAAGTTGCATAAGGCCATTTCGAGCGGAGGCCAAACAATGCCAGCTCCTCCAGAAAGCGAGAAATCTCTTAGCACAGAGAGCCAAACAATATGCCGACCTTGCCTGCGTTGGCTGCGGTTACAAAGCAAACAGCCAGATGAACCCAGCCCAGCTCAGGCTGAGGCAACTGTGGCCCATTTGATGCCCTGTACGCAACTTTTGGCTTTTTATTGATTTTCTTCGCTTGGGCCTAAAATATATAATATATTTCGCATGTGACATGACATTGTTCTGTCTTGCGAGCTGCGAAGTTGCGTTCAAAGCTCTGTTGAGTTGAGAATTAGATATATTTTATTTAGATACAACTTCTAAAATATATGTACCTCTTCAATGTATCTGAAATCTAACCAAACATATTTATCATTTCGCAGTAACTGGAGCAATTGTTGTGTTTTTTTATCAAACGGCAGGCAAATGGAATACATCGTTTTCTAATACTGGCTCAAATAGATCCTAAGATAAACGAACTACTATATATGCTGAGCTACGCTTCTGTTGAAATTAATTATAATAACATAATCAATTCTTTTGAGCAGTTTTCGGAACTAGAACTTCTTATATAGAAATAACTTGGAACTGTCTTAGATCTAGACCTTAGAGCTAGACGCAACTATATGCCAAATTGGGGGCTCCAGTGCGCAAAAGGTCCTGAGTTCCAGTTGCCAACTCCAACAGACAAACTTTAAAGGCCGCTGAGTATAGAAATATTACAAGGGTTTCTACCAGGCACAAAAGTATTTATCTATTAGCTAAAGTGTTGCTAATAGTTCTCAGGTCCCCAGTTGGATGTATGGCATAAATAAATCCAGCCTGTGCTGCCCGGGCTATCCGAGCATGCACATCCCAAATTTGGCAACTCTGGCTCGTACAGATCCTGAGATTCCGACATCCATCTAATAGACTGCAGGGTATGGAAATTCATGGCATGGCAGGCGTATTAAATTACATGTCGCTCAGCGCCAGCTACAAGCCAATTGGCAAACAGACCCCCGCCCCGCACAGCTGCCAAGTTAAATGAAGTCAAAAATGTAAATTTCATTTGGCGCCCACGCCGAAAGTGTGTGCAACTCGAAGTGAAAGTCGAGACTCAAGATACGGAAACTTGTAGCCGCAACGACTTGTAAGTCACTCGCTCTCTCTCTCTCTCTCTCTCCACCCCCTCTCAAAAATATACGCAATTAGGCTAGACGAGAGTGTGACGGAGGGGGGAGGGGGGCGTGAGTGTGGCGGTGTATGTGGCAAATTACAACAGGCAAAGCAGCTGTTGCGCCAGCTGAAGGACATGAGCTGCTGCCTTTCGGTATGTCCTGGTTGCCATTACTTGCCGCAAGGGCTGGCAGCAACATGTGTTTCACACACACCCACACCCACACACACACACACACACTAACACACTAGTCATGTGTGCGTGTGTGTGCGTTTAATGGCAATTGTTGGCTTTGTTGCCAAAGCACTTGGCAAACAAAGTTTGTGCTGCGTCTAAGATTGCAAAATTAATTTGAGCAAATATTTTGCATGGGGGTGGCCATCAAATGTACCAAAAACGACCGCAAAACTTGAAAAATACTAAGAAAAAAATACAAACACACACAAAAAATTGTTTTTTTTTTTGTTTTGTTAACTTAATTACAAAAGTTGCTGCGGTAAGAAAGGACATACTTAAAAAAATTCCACACAAATACCGAAAAAAAATACCATAGACCCCAGTTTTAAATGTTTAAAAATGCAGCACATACAAAATAAATACCAAAAACACGTCAATTAAAAAGTAAGCTGTAAAAGTTGTAAAAGCAGCAGATTAAAAAAAACAACAAAAAATACCACAAAATATACTCAACCTTTTTAAATGTTGTTGCTGCTGCGCAAAACAGCGACAAGCTCAAAAAAATATCATAATTATACTAAAATTATGCCTGTGCTGTGAACAATGTGTAACGAAATCATAAAAAATACCAACAAAATACCGTTAAAGGGACGCAATTACCTGACATGTAAGAAAAAAAAAACAATAATAAAAAATATCCAAAAATTAATCTGTTATTGACTCACCCCTACAAAAAATTACGACGCCAAAGAAAACACCACAAATATACCAAAAAAGTTTCCAAAATTTCAATACAACCATAATAAATGTCAACAAAATACCAAAATAAAAAAAGCAATTGATAAACTTAGTTGCAAAAGTTTTGATGGAAAAAATACCCAAGACCACCAAATGATATGCTCAAAAATACCAAAAATATACTGAGCAATTGCCTTAACTTCTAAATGACACACAATACCATAAAAAATACGAAGAAAAAAACGCAATTACTTAACTCAGTTGCAAAAGTAACTGCAGAAAAAAATACCAAAAAAAGAAGCAAGCACACCTAATTGACTCCGAAGCATAAGTTGCAGCTGGAGAGAGGGAGGACAAGTGGAAGAACAAGGACAAAGCACTTCCAAATAGATGTGATTACATTAGACTAATGAGCTAATGGAACCAGCAGATCCAACAATGCCGCAAAGCACACTCGATGGCTCCTCAGCCTCGGGCTGATGCTCCGGGTGCTCTGGGCGAGGCGAAGCGAGGGCTGGCAATTAGAGGACGCCGTCGATTAGTCATTATTAACATGAATGCCAAATGAATGATTCATTTGGCTGACTTCCTGGCTGCTGCTGCTGCTGGCACAGTGCTCAATGATTCAGACATCAAGTGTGGCCAAGCGCCAGTTGAGTTTTAAACCAATTCAAACTTTCGCATAGCTCAATCCATTTGCACGGAAAACGTATCTGAGGAATCCTTTTTATGACACACTCTCAACTTTTAGTTGAAAAGAAATTCCTCAAGTTGATAGCAAATATTTCTCTCGCCTCTATTTTACGAATGAGCCAGGAAAGCAGAAAATGAAAGATTGCAAATCAAGATCTTCTTTTCAATTAATACAAGTACACGGACTTAAAAATTGATTAGATATTCGCTTTTTTACACTATAGCTAATATATTGATAAAACGAAACACTTCAGCGTCATTTATAAATAACCTATTATTTTCCAAGGAATATTTTCGAGCTACCATTTCATTTTCAACTTTAATTATAGCTAAGATTATACAATCAATTTTCAGTAAGAAAATATAACGATAAGTAATATATCGATAGGCCAAAAAGTGTCAGTGAAAATTGTCCTAATTAAAATAGATCTCAATAATCCACAAGAACTTTTATAATGTCAAAGTTTGCTAGAAAGCGATTAATTATTATTATTATTATTATTCAATATCGATAAGTAATATATCGATAAGCCAAAAATGTAAATAAAATATTAAACTTAACAATCTCAAACTTTCAGTAAGATATTTTTAATGTCAAAGTTGGCGAAAAATGATAATGAAAATAATTCTGTTTAAATTGTATGTAAACAGCCCAAAAATAATCTACAGGAGCTTTTAAAATGTCAAAGTTTAATAGCAAGCAATCAATTACTAGTCGCTGTATTAGTTTGATTAAATATCAATTAGTTATGTATCGACAAAGCAAGCAACTGAAACTTTGTTTGCGTAATGTCTCCCTTTTTGAAGTCTCTTACCTTGTTATTCAATCACTGTATTATCGATAAGTTATAAACCGATAGGTCATAAAACTAAAAGCGTTTCTCTAACAGCGCACAAATAATGCAGAAGACCTTTTAAAATGTCGAAGTCTGTTAGCAAGCGACCAATTGACAATTCTATCAGCAACTATCGATAAGTAATATATCGATTAAGCAAGCTCCTCCCAACTTCTTTAGTAGTCTTTCAATTTCGCATCTCTTTTGCGTTGATACTTATTTGAGTAGCCATTAAATTTACAGCATGAATAAAGACCGACTATCGATAAGTGACATATCGCTGAGCTAATCTGCGCAACTACATGAGCTTCCAGAGCGTTTTCTCGATTCATTTAAATTTCCAAGTCGGCTGTCCATCAATCAGTGTCCAATTTGTTGCTTAGTTTGAAATTCATCAAGTCCCCAAGCACTTTACCAACCAACCCGCACCACAATTACAAATCATCTACTTCTAATTGCAGCTAATTGTGGCATCAGCGGACCAACAAATTTGTTTGTTTGCAAATTTAGTTGCTGGACGAGCTAAAGTTTTACAACACGACGCGTTTCGGGCATTCTAATTTGGTTATTGAATGTGTAACAAATCGAGCAGGATATATTTTTCAGCACAGTGAAGAATTCAAAAATGTTATTTAATTCAAGTAAAATATCAGTGATGGCAAAAAGTTTTCATCGGTTGTGATTGCTTGCGATTTTATGACAACTATCGATAAGTTACATATCGATAGACCAAAAAAAAAAGTTTCATTTTAATTTGAAATATAATATAATAATTGTATAATATAGTATAACCCAATATGCATAATAGACGTATGCTGCATTCGATAAATAGATTTATTTAATAATTAAGTCTAGCTTCACCCATTAGGATGATGATATGCATATATATATAATATCGATATCGATATACATCGATGGCACCTAAATCATCACATATCACTCAAGGACTATTATTGAAATATTCTATTTAAATCGTATAAATAAATTACAAAAAGTTTTTTGAATACAAATTTTATAGAATATATCGATAGCACGCGAATCATCGAATAGCACTAAAAAGTTAATATAGAAATATCATCTTAATGTCGGATCAATAAATTATAGACATAATTGTTGAAAACAAATGTTTTTGCTATGAAAACTTTATAGTTTGTGAAGAGTTTATTATATTAAGAAAAAAACGATTTTTTAAAGGGTATTCAAAGGTCTTTAGGCCACAGCTGGCTGCATTTGGCCTGTTTTTTGATTGCAAGTCCAGCGACAAATGTCCAATAAATTTGAACAGAACTCGAACTCTAAATACTCGTTCAAAGGTGCTTTTATTGTGTGTCGCTTGTGTATGTGTGTGTGTGTGTGGAGGGGGGGGGGGGGGGGGCTGTGCTGGCAGCATGTGGCAGCTGCGTCATGGAAAAACTCGCGTCATTGGCATTGGCAATAAGTAAATAAATAAATAAATCATTTGTGTGCATAGCCGGCGATATGTATCGATAGATAGAGATAAACAGAGTGTGGACTGGAGGGGGGGGGGGGGGGGGGGCGGGGTGTATGTATGTTATGCTGTATGCCATGCCTGGTGGGTGGGCAACAACGACAACAACAACCACAACAACAACCGCTACACATGTCACAGACACCACTTGAAAGCAAATTGAACTTAGCCACGTTGACGCTGGCGCCTTTTGGGCTCTGCCCGTAACACATGGCGCATACTTGATATTATGATATGCCCTATATATATATACATATATATATATATTTATATACTTATGCCGTATATTGCGCCTTTGTGACTCACACACACACACACACACATCGCTGAGGCCCAGCAACTATTTTTAGACAAGCCAAAAGCATTTAACAAAAGAATGAAATGTATATAAAAAGAATTTCCATTTTCATTCTCCATGCAACTGAACTTTTAAGCAAGTATTTCAAAATAAAAACACACACAGAGATACCTAGATAAACTGATAAGCCAGCAGATACCCAGTAATTAGTTGCAGGAAGAAAAAAATACCATTTGAAATAAAAGGTCTTATATATATACATATATGCTGACTGTTGGCCCCGACATTTTTCGATATAATTCAATATAGTTCTAACATATATCAGTCGAATATGCTAAGATACTTAATCTGGAAGCTGAGTTCTCAGAGAACATGCGAGATTTCGAGGAATATCCGAAAGAAAGGAAAAAAGATAAGCCCAGCTGTCAACTGTAACGAGATACCCCTTGAGCCCCATACGCTACAGGGTATTACAAAAGGAGCGTGGGCGAGAGGGGGGAAGGGTGGTAAATATTATAAAAATGTATTTTGAAAAGCAATTTGGCTTTTGGCATGCCGGGCTTTTGCCTGTCTCGCCAGCCTTTTGCCTTTCAAGTGTCCATCAACATATTTGACAAGTGCGCTGATTTCCCAGCTAACAGATTCCCCACACGACATACGCCCCACACACCCCCCCCCCTCCCCCCTGGAACACCCTGTTAAAGCAGCACCTTTGCTTTGCTGGTGTTTGCCGAATCGCGCGTCAGTGTGCCCGTGTGTCTGTGTGCCCGTGTGTGTGTGTGTGTGTGTGTGCCTGTGTGTGTGAGTCATTATTTGGTCATGCTTGCAATTTCCGTTGCCCGTCCCCATTGCCTCCCTCCTCCGGCTGGCACTCTCTTATCCCATCCATCTAGTTGACTGCTGGTTCTACCGGAAGTCGTTGCTTGTCCAGGGCCACGCCCCCTTGCGCTGCGCCAGGTGGTTTCGCCGCTTTTCTAATGAATAATGCAACAGACGAACTGACAAAACAGATGAGCAGACACAACCGCACCCCGCCCAGCTACACCTACACGCTCCCCCCTTCCTTCCTGGCCCATTTAGCCAAAAAACTTTACCCAATGAAATATTTAAATCGAAATACTCGCTCTCTTTGCCTTTGTGCTGCACCAACACGAGCAGCAGCTGTCACAAAGTAGCTTAAACAGGAGAAAATAAAATAAAACAAAAGAGCTAAAAAAATAGAAAACATCAAATTAAACGTTGCTCAACAGGCCAGCAGCTGCCTCTCTATGCGATTCTCAATACAGTTTGCTGCTGTTCTGTTATCGATAACGATTGCTAAGCAAGAACATATCGTTTATAAGTAGAAACAAAGTATAGAATAGGTTTGCATAGAGATTGGATTCAACCAAGGCTTTTACTTTTTTCTTTTGAAAATTAAGTCTTGATACCTGCTTTGTAGGATAATTGGTTTTCTTTTTGTGGATATAAATAAGGAATTTCAAACCTTCTTTCAGTTATTTTCTTAAATATTTATCTAAGCAGAACTTTTTTTATCGGATCGAACAAATACTTAAGTCCTTATATAGAAACATCTGGCAACTTCAAACAATGTTTGTAGAGAAGACAGTTTATAAAATATAAATTGCACAATGATTTAACCTAAACTCATTTAATGAGTGTTGCCAACATGATTAAGCGGCGTTGCCAGGTGCACAAAATTTCAAATTAAATTCTTCAGCTTCAGGGAGAGCTGAACTTCAATATTAATAAGGCAATTAATCAGCCAGGGCAGCGTTGCCACCTGGTCAATGCATAAAACATCTGACAGATTCTGTTTTGCAGGCGTTGCCAATTTAAAATTCTTATCTATTTTAACATATATCATCTGGTAACAGTGCATGACTTGCAAAGTTGAAATATCTTAAAGGAAAAAAAACAATAATCCTCGAGATGATCTGCGTCAGTTGCTGAGCACAAATCTCTTAAAGAATCTAAATGCTAATAGTTAAAGGCATTTACGCGGTCAGTCTTCCTTGCGCTCGCTCTCTCTCAAGCTTTCTCTCCCTCTCCCTCTCTCTTTCTCTCGCTGTGATTGGTAAGCGAAAACTATGCAAACATTTGTGCATTTTGCACAATTAATCAAATATTTTTATTGAATTTTGTGCGTGGCAGGCAAACAGACAACAAACCAGAGACAAATGTTGGGTTAAGCCGTTGCCAACGCCGCTTCCCATATCACATGACCAGCCCAAGGATGGGGGGACAGAACTGGGATGGGTGCCCTGAGGGGCTCCAATGTGGGCAATAGGCAGCAGGGTGAGACTTGGGCGCGTTAATGGGCCAGCTGACAGCGTGCCAAACAGCCAAATGCTCAGTAAAATGATGAATGACGTACGTGTGTGTGTTTGCTAGTTAGAAATAGATAGAGAGGGCCAAAGACATAGAGAGACCGAAAGATAGAGAGAGAGTGAGAGGGGGGGAGCGAGTGACTAGAAACAAGGCTCTATATTTGCTTTTGGCTGAAAACTCGAGCGGTGCGTGGCGCCCGAGCAGGGACGCGCTTGTCCAGGGTTGTCATAAATCGCATTTGTGCATTTGCATTAGACGCAGCTCGTTGCTCGCAATGAGGCAACAATGTCAAAACTTACAACAACAACAACAACAACAACAGCAGCAGCAACAGCATCTATCCATCTAAATGCAAATTCTGGCTGAGCCTTATGCAAATATTATTCGTGTCTACAGCTCTGAATATGACTACGAATACGAATAGGAATACGAATATGGCGACGAATACGAATACGAATACGAATACGTGCCAGACATTGAGTTTGAGTACAAGCATGAGTAGAATAGTATGAGAGTGCAAATATGCATATCGCATTGGCTCTGCCTTCGCCCTTGCCTTTGCCTTTGGCTCTTATTTTGATTTTATGGCATAATGTGAACATAAAATATGAACAGATTAACACACACACACACTCACACACACACACATGCACGCAAGCTGCACACGCAGTTGATATTGGCACAGGCGACAAAAGCACAGCAAACCGGTTTGAGCTAAAAACTTTCAAAAATCGATAAGCTATCGATATATTGATGCATATGCATATATCGTTAGGTTATCGATAGTGAAATTCTGTTTTTATCGTAGCTTGGCTTCCATTCTGACTGCAAGCTTTACAGAGTTGCCCTTCACAATTCCTTATCGATAATTATCGATAACAAGTACAGAAAAAAATATAACATTTAGCGTACCTTATATTGTTTTCTTCAGCCATCTCCTATAGTAAAATTTTTCAGGAGGCAATAACTCAACTGGATTAACATGCACTATTTGACTTCAGTTCGATAGATAGGCAGGTCGCTTATCGATTACTTACTTGCTGAAAGAAAGAGAGACAGAAAGAGGGAAAGTGAGACAAAGAACATTTCAAAAATTTTAAATTGCATACTTTCTTTATTATTGTAAATATTTAAATAAAAAATAAATCATAATGAAGTATTATTAATTGTTATACAATTATTATCATTTTAGGGAAATAAAATAAAATAAATAGACTGCGTCTTTTTGCATAGTTCGGATTTCGAAAGCTTGAACTACTTTTATCAAAAAGCGATTATACTTTATATAAACAACCTTTAATCCTCATATCGATAACATGTTGCCAGGCAATAGATGCACAGGGTTGTCATATTGCGCAATTGTTTACGATATCAAAAGCAACATCTTCTATTGAATGTCTGTATATAAGTATTATTTTCATATACTCGATAATATACTTTAATTATGTACTCATAACATCCCATTCAGCATAAAGAAGTGTGCTTCAGATACTCTTACTTTCCTTCACTTAACAGAGTTGCCGCATTAAGTACTCTAGCCGTTTTGCTGTACAGGCTTGTCGTGCTCTATTCAATTATCGATAACATGCGCCTAATTGTCTTCAAGTCCGTCATGGCTGAAAAATTTCCCATCTACAGAGTTGCCACCCCGCACACAATGAGAGATTATCGATAAGAAATGCTTTTGTGGCTTTTCTGTTTTGTCGGCAGTCGGCAGACCTGTCCTTGCCAGCTTGTTGGAGTCTCTGCGTTCCGTTTGATGCTCTGTGTGTGTGTGTGTGTGTGTATGTGTGTGTGTGTGTGTGTGTGTGTGTGTGTGCGCTGCTTACGCTGTTAGCGTCAACTCCGGCATCGCTGCCGCTGCTATCAACTCATGCGTCTTGGCGTCATGCAACGCTTCGCTAAGCCTTTTGTCTGCCTCTTTGGCTTACAAGTGCAATGGCTGTGTGTGTGTGTGTGGGTGTATGTGTGTGTGTGTTGCCTGATTTGTGTATCATGCAGGCAGCCGCTTGTCATTTGTTTGTTTATGGCGCATCGTCTCGTGTGACATCATTCAATTGAGACGAAGATGACGACGACAGCGCTTTGAAGTTGAAGTCTTTAACAGTTCACCCCGTTGCTGCCCCTAGCGACCCCTAACCCCCCCCCCTCCCCCCGCCCCCTTAGCAATATAACCCACCGCAGTGGCCGCAGAAGTCACCTCTACATACATATATACTGCTGATCAGCGTCTGCAGCCAAGTCAACAAATCTTCTAGATAAATTAATATCTCTGCTTTTCCTGACTGGTTGATTGACTGAATGACTGATGATGATTGATTGTCAAAGCGCAGCCCAAGCCGTAAGAGCTGACATTCTCGCTGCGATTTGCTTATTTAATAATGATACACGACAAGGCGTGGTTTAAAAAAAATTGCACGCGAAAGCGTGAAACAAACGTGAAAAACAGCTGCATGACACTTTTTTGCTTATCATCGAATTGGTCGGAAATTTCCAGAGCATTTGAGTGCTCTTCAATTAACACGAATGGAATATGGGTGGATTGAAATTTCACGTGCTGTGTGTGCAAAGGTGATGTAAGAAGTTGAAAGCAGAAAACGAGCAAGGCCGGAGAATACACGCTAGTGTCGAAATACTCTTCGGCCAGCTGGTCTCCAACTATACCTTGATTAAATTTTGCCTATGTTCGTTTACACATATGAGGAAATCGATCGGACCGGAGCACTTTATCATAGAGCTGGCATAGGAAAAGTATATACTTGAATGGAAAACTTTTTTCTTTATCAAGATATCATGACCAAACTCGAAAGTAACTATGCTTAACTATGCTGCTGATATATGAGTCAGATCTTATCAGAATCGCTTTACTATATTATATATCTCCATAGGAAGAATCGTTGGGGAAATGAGTTTTTGTATGCCAAAATATTCTGTGTTCAGGTATTTTAACTTAAATATTTACCACTTCACGTCCGACGTGTAAATACAACGCCTCGCTTGCTCTCTCCTTCTCTCTCACTCTCTCTCGCTCTCTCCCTCTCACTCTCTCTCTCTCTCTCCCTCTCACTCTCTCTCTCTCTCTCTCTGTCTCTCTCGCGGCCACTTTGCTTTAGCTGTTTGTTGTGCGCATTTTGAAACATATTTTGCCAGCAATTGGTATTGGGTGGCGCCACCTGGCGTTCGTATGCTAATTGGCCTGGCCAAGAGTTCATCAAAGGGCCATAACTCGCTTGTCGGCCAAACACTTCGGCAGGGGCGTGGCAGCTGGCCGTTGGGCGTTACACTGCACGCCAAAAATGCACAAAACGCAACAAAACTTTACGTAAAATTTGGTTTTCATTTTGTTTTTCTTCTCATTTGTTTTTTTTTTGTTTTTGTTCTCCTGCAAAGTTCATTGTTTGATTTGCGGGCAAGAGGAGCAGGGCCACACTCGGGTGGGCGGGCAGGGGCGGCAGGGGCGAAGGACGAGAGACCCAGTTTGCAAAGTAAACAAGCGGCAAATGAAACGACGCCGACGCCAACGTCGACGTTGACTGCGCGTCGGCTGAAAACTATTAAAAATAATATGGACTCTGCGGCTCTCTATGTGCGGTAGGTGGCGACGCATGGCGGGGGGGAGGGGGGTGCTGGAGGGGCGTGGCTGGCAGATAGACAGACGAGCCGAGACGAGACGAGACAGCAGCAGCCGCTAGCCGGCGGCCTTTGCATGTATTATGCATATGCAAAAGCACACACAAGCACAAACGCACACGCACACACGCGCACAAACACACCACATCAGGATTGATGTGTGTGCAGAGACACCAACTTAAATAACAACGGCAACGGCAACAGCAACAGCAACAACAACAACACCAACACCAACAGTAACGGTAAAACCAAAAGAGAAATGAAAAACTCGCGAGCAAAGGCAAAGCATGCGCGACTACAAAGCGCCCTGTAGAAGTGTTGCCATCTAGCGGCCGGCAGCAGACGTCTTAACAAATAAATTATATTCAATTATTGCCTTATTTTCCATTGCAATCAGAAGAACTGATTGCCGAAAAGCCAACTAAAGTGGAATAACAAATTATAAATCGAAATTTAAGCTTAAACATTTCCATTCCCTTGCATTCCTTGCATTCCCTTGGGTGAGCGGATAAAAACCACGAAACACAAGTGGAAAAGATAATATCAATATTTTTTTATAATTCTTTAAAGTGGAATAAAATAAAAATTAAATCAAAGAGGAATGAAAAAACAACTAAGACATACTAAAACCTAAAAGAAAAATATAATATAATATACATATTTATTTTATTTTATTTTAGTTACTTTTTAGAAACTTTAAATAAAAACAAATATAAAACAAAGTCAAAAATGGTATAAGCACAAATAGAAATTACTAACAGCTCAAATTTTTGATTTTTAAGAATCCCAAAAGATGTATTAAAAAGAAAAGAAACCATCTGCAGTTATCGGGGAAATATAATTTTTGTTTGCCAAGCAACGAACTCAAGGCAAACGCACCACAAATTTTGCGCAGTGCATCTTCCAATTTCCCAGCTAGTTTTCGTTTTCACACTTTTCTTATGCACACATGCACATATACATATATACCCCATGTTGTTTAATCAAGGGGTAGCTATAAACAGCAAAAAAAAGTGCTGGTCATTGCGTAAAAGGAAAAATAACGTATACGCAGCGTAACACACGGGTAAAGGTACATCCGCGGTTGTGTATGTTGTGTGTCATGTGTGTTACGTGTGTGTGTTGTTTTTTTTAGCTGCAGGACACACTCTATGAACATTTATATTTATCGTACGCACTTGACGTCGCGCTGACTCGAGGACTCGAGGGCTTGAGCTTGGTTTGGCATTGCCAGTTATCGGTTTTTTATGTGACCCACATATGTCCATCCGTTCGCATCGCAGACTACGTTGCACTTGACACACGCCAATACCTAGGATTGATGGCGAAGGGGGGAAGGAGGCGGGAGTGGGTGTGGCAGACGGGCAACGAGCTGATCAGCTATGCAAATGACACAAAGTCGCCCATTTGCAACATTTCCATTGCGAGCGACATATTTTCGATGATGCGTTAAGCCTTAGAGAACTAGTTGCAGGATAAATGATGTATACATATATGTATTTATATATATCAAAGAAATGACTTTCAGCTTAACTCTGTCAATGTCCATGTCTGCTCTTAAGCCACAAATCATATTGTTTCCCATTTGACATTTAAATTTGACAGAGGGCCTAAGTTTGCACATTTTCATTCATCTGACAGTTAACATTTACAAGGCAGTTTATCTGGCTATTAAAAAACAATATAAATTAATTTGCATGCGATTTATTGCATTCTTTTCAGCTTAGCTGGCAGTTAAGGCTTGCAATGTTGTTTATCTAGCTATTAAATTGAAAACATTTAAATGCGACTTTCTTTATTACCTTTAGTTGAACTTGATTTTGAGATCTAACAAGTGGTACAGGTGACTGTTAAATATTTGACATTCAAATGCGATTTTATTCATTTTAGGGAATCGGGCTGTTAAGATAAGTCGAAACCGTTTACCTTTAAGTAATTAAGCTAATCTGTCAGTTAAATTTTAACAGGCATTGAAACTAACGTTAATAAATTTAAATGCAACATACTCTATTACCTTCAGTTAAATTTGGACTTAACCAGCCGTTAAATGTTTGACATTTAGTTGCCATTTCCTTCTTTTTATCTAATCTTACCTTTAAGTAAACAAGCTTATCTGTCTATTAAAAATAACCAAGCAATTCATCTAACCATTTAATATTTGATATTTTTATGCGATGCCAATCTTATTAGCTTATCTGACTGTTAAGATTTACAAGGCAGTTTATCCTGCCTTAAAATACCTAAGCCAATCTGTCAGTTAAGAACTAACAAGCACATTAACTAACCTAAAGACAATAAATAAGTTGTTCCTTACACTCTTAAGCTACTAAAAATAGCCAAACATTTCATTAAACCATATAATATTTGACATTAACATTCGACTATAAGGTTTTTTATCTGCCTTGTAAAAAAAAAGACATTCTCAACCTTTGTGTTCCCTTCAGCAAAGCTGCTTGCCAAAAATAAGGGCAAGCACTTCATAAATTCTAGAATGAGCTAATCTGCCACTTAAAATCTGCCAGGCAGCACATGCAGCTGTTAAATATTTGACATGCAAATCAATTTTTAATCATCTTGTTTATTAGAAAGCAACAGTTCATATTGCTCTCGAGCACGAGATGACAAATTTGCTGGCACTTTAGATTAAAGCTTTTTGGGGCAACAGACATTAAGTGCTTGCAACGAGCCGTGCGACAAGTTGAATGGCCACACGGCCCCGCTTCCCGTTCCCTGGCCCCCTCTCTCCCAGATGGAAAACCACCCCCCCCCCCCTCCCCCAAGAGCCACTGCTTGAAAAGCAAAGAACAAACATTAGACAAATGCGTTGTCCGTTGGCGACTAATTTGTTTTTCTTGCGAGTTTAATTTGAAAGCTGCGCCCGTCCGAGCCAAAGTACACGTGCAGAATGGCCAAACCCCCCGCCCCCACCTGGAAAAGCAACCCCCCCCCCCCGCCCAGCGTTGTTTGTGTGGGGCGCATCAGCAACAGTTTGCTGAATGCCAAGTGAATTGGCTAAGTGGAGCAGCGGGAGGGTCGCGGATTGGGGCTCAGAGTCTGCCGGGCGGAGGAATAAAAAAAAATAAAAATAGAAAGAAAATGCTTGCGCTGCGAAGCTTGGAAAATGTGTTTATTTAGGATAACTCGACTGCCCGTTGTTATACCCTGAACCCATTGAAAATGCTTAAGCAGGGTATGACGGTTCTCTGCGTATGTTTGTCAAGCTGATGTTGGCATCTACCTGTCCAAAAAAGTATATTAACTGTTGAAATTTAAGATGCAGATATTATCGTTTATCACAGATGAAGCACACTACAAGCTTATCATACTTTTTTTTCTTGTTTAGATCCCCATTATCGAATTCGCGACTTGATCTTTTAAGCATAGATCGAGAATTTTGTAAGCTGGTTACACCAAATTTGGTATATAGACTCTCGAATAATCTACACAGACTTTGAATACTTGAATTGTTTGGTTAGCTAGAGCTTAGTATTAACATGGAGCCTTGCACTTTGGTATGCACACACTTGTGTATGCCATAATTAGGCCCTGCAAATTTCATTAAGATCGGACTGTAAATAGCCAAGTTACTTGGTGTAAGGAGAAGGGAAGAAGGAGCACAGCTGCTGCTTAAGGCGCGCAGCAAACGAAATGTCTGGAAGAAAGCTGTTAATTGAGCTGAGCGCCTGGTTCAGGGCATCTCCTAGTCGAACAGTCGAACGTCCCGACTTAAGCACTTACGCTTGTTGTTGTTGTTGTTGTTGCTGTTGTTTGCCCGTTGACAATTGTCGTTGCGAGCGCAGGTTGTGCGGGGCGGGGAGGGGAGAGGCTGCAGCTCGTGCGCCCGCTGAACAAAGCGCATTTTGTGAAAGAAAACAAAAACAAAAAAAAAAACAAATCGCGACCCGCTTTAAGCCCCGCCTCCCCGCGAGCAGCACTTCACGCGCCACCCAAAAGCAGGCAAAGCAAATTGTGCGACCTTTCGCTTTTGTGTAGCTGTTCTTGTTGTTGTTGTTGTTGTTGCAGTAGTTATTGTTGCGGCGAATTAATAAGCAGCAGCCGCAGCCGCAGCGCAGCAGCAGCGCAGTCGCGTCACATAAATCAGCGGCAACAAGAAGAAAGCGAAACAACATCAACAAAAAAAAAAAAAACGTACAAATAAATAAATACAAAAAAAAAACCCGCTAAAAGAAATCACAGTAATTAATTAATGTGTGTGTGCGAGTGCGTGTGTGTGTGTGTGTGTGTGTTGAGGTACGGGCTCAGGGGCTGTGCGCGCTCATAAATTAATTGCCGCCTCCGGGCCACGCCTCCAGCGACAGCCACTTAATCAGAGATTTTTCGCATTGCGTTTGGAAGTCGCTTTTATTTCATTTATGTGTGTGTGTGTGTGCGAGTGTGTGTGTGTGTCTAGCAAAAATAAAAGTTAAATTTACCCTTTTCAAACAAATAGCTGACAAAAGCTGACTGCTCTGAGTCTCAACAGGCAACAAATCGTGTGCAGACAAGGGTTTAGAATTGAGGTTAAAAAGAATTAAAAAATTAATTATTAATTATATTTCGGGAAAAATATTAATTCAAAGCGGCAGCAGAATCAAAATTGATTTTAATAGTAAAAATAATATTTATTTAAATACAGGAAAAGAAGAACAAATTGCATTCCAAGGACTTAAGACGCATGAGCATTTCCTAGACCTAGACTAAGTTAGCTGGGTTTACTTTTTAGGCCTATTAAAGTACCTATAATAGACCAAAAATAATCTTAAGTTATTTAGTTTGATTTAGCTAAAGAGCTTCTTAATTGGAAAAGAGGATTACAAAAGCATTTAAAGTTATTTAAGAGTCGAGCACATGACTTCTACAAAGAACTCTAAAACTATAGCCTAAAAAAGGCCAAAATGCTTAAAGCATTTTGTATGGATTTAAGATATTAAGATGTAGAAAATTGAAAAAGTATTACATATATCGCACTGGAGAAACGTCCGCCTCATAGAATGAGCTTGGAGCTCAGCAATGTCTTCAAAGTAAAGTCTTCACTCAGCCAAAATATAAATGTAAAACAAGAGAATACAAGAGAAACCGCTACCTTAATGACAGCCAGTGCAAAACAGGCGATGCTTATAATTCGCAACTGCTTCAAGCAGTGCAACTAATTAGCAAGTGGCCCAAGCGAGGCCAGAAAAATTAGGAAGAGATTAAAAAGCAGAGAGAAGCGCCAATAAACTCGGAGAGTGCGTTCACTTAAGTTCATTAGCGCCAGCTAATTGGCCAGCTCCATAGATATAGATATATATGTGTATATTTTTTGTCAGCTTGGCAATACTAAATCATCTGGGGCTCTATTGTGGCCCAGCTTGAGGAGCAGCAGATGGCCCAAGCAGCTTGCCGCGAGCACAATGCTCGGACTTTGAGTTATGGGGCACATGTGGCAGCAGGAGGCACAGCTTCTGCTGCCCCAGGTGAGCCCGCTTCATGCAGCTTATCATCTTAAACCAACCCCTGCCCCCCTCCCCCCGCTTCATGCACCTGCTGCTCCTTCTCCTGCTTCTTCTCCTCTGACCAGTGGCAAGTCTCGCGTGTGTGTCCATGAAAATCTAACACGCATAAATTTAGTGCCTGCCCGACCAGCAAATCCGAATGTGTGTGGTAACGGCAAAAAAAAAACGACCACAACAACAAAGTGGCAACGGCACACGGAAACGGAAACGGAAACAGCGTAAAGCGGAAGCGCATGTCTAACAACTTGCTCGAAGCGAATTTCAGAGCCGCGCGACTAGCGCCAAATGTGATTAGCGCCGCACGGCAAGTGGCCATCAGCTTGGACCAACTGGGCAGAGAGCGGGGGCGGGGACGGGGACGGGGAAAGGGAGAGGAGTGGAGGAGGAAGGGGAAGTCCATGTGGTAGCTGAAAGGCAACATATGCAGCCAGGCAGAGACATACGTAAGGGATTTGGTTTGGGAATTAAGATTGGGTTTGGCTTTCGGCTTGTTCCAGTGCCAATGCCAGGCTCTTCTCTGCTCTCCTTTATCTCCATTCTATTGTGTCCTTCTTCCTCTCTCTCTCTCTCTCTCTCTCTCTCACAGCTTGAATTGTTGCCAGTTCAGTTTCAATTGTGCAGTTACAGGGTATGTTCAAACGGATTATCTGCTTACGTTGAAGTACGTTCGCTTTCCCTTGGCAATTCTAAGTAGCTTTTTGTAGATCACAGGGTATCTATTCGTCAAGCATGCTCGTTAGACGATTGAATACTGTACAGGGTATACAGTATATTGCTACCTTAAGACACCCTTAGGTGCAAAATGAGATACTGAATTGCTCTCAACATTTTACAGGGTAAATAGTCAGTCTAGCATAATAACAGGGTAGCCATAAGTCGAGCGCATTTACCAACTAACTAGCAGGACATTTACTTAGTATCAAGCCTGTTGCTTTGACCTTTAGACAGGGTGTCTACAAGACAAGCATTAGCTATGCAGGATCTGCACCATAAACCGATTTGTAGGGTAACTATGATGCGTGAAAATGCTTACAATCAAGAAATACTCAGCTGCTCTTCAACTTTCGATCATGTGAAGGGTGTCTGTTAGTCGCGCATACTCACTAAGCAACTAGCTTAGCCACTAAATGTTGGGCTATTAATTGGTATGGTAAGTGTACGTAATCACGTGTCTACTCTTTTAAACTTCACACAGAGTATCTACTAGTCATGCACTTGCTTTCTAGCAAACAGACCTAAGCATATGCTCTCAGGCTATTCTCCCGCCCTGTACTACAAACAAGAGTATCTAATTGGCTTGAAATTGCGAAAATGTCAACAATAGGGTATTCGTTAGTCGAACATGCCTACTCTTTTCCACTTTTGTTTTCCATTTATCTCTATATTGTATGTCAGTCTGTCGCTTAAAGCTCCACGCTAGGGTATTCGCAAGTCGTGCATATGCTCATCAGCTTTTGCTCGTGACTGGCTTTATCCTTTTTATGTGACTCTCATCGTTGTTGCTGTTGTTGTTGTTGTTGCGGTTGTTTTTCTTCTCCGTGTTGTTTGCCTACTTTTAGTGTTTAGCCAGCGTCGCATAAAAATAGCACAGCAGCAATCGCTGTCGCTGTCGCTGTCAGCATCAGCGCCGTCGTCGTCGTCGTCGTCGACGTCGCAGCGGGCGTCGCAGCCGCCCCATTGCATGATGCGGTTGTCGCCTGCGGTCTGCGGCTGTCTACCCCCCCCCCCCCCCCCCCTACACCATCTCTTTCTGTTGCTGCTGCTGTGTGTTTGTCGTCTGCGTAAAGGCTTAAAGTATTACAGTTACAGTTACAGCTAGTAAGCCCCCAACCGCTTCGCCCTGCGCCATACTGCTTATTTCGAACAACCGCCCGCCGCCGCCCGTCTTTCCCCTTTGCCATTTGTCGTGCTGTAGGTAAGCCAAATGTTGACGACGACGTTTGCAGCTGCTTTTGGCTTTCGCTTTCGCTTTGCTCAGCGCAATATGAGCAGCTTTTTTTGTTGCTCAACTGTTGTTGTTGTTGCTGTTTGACTGCTGCTAGCAACAAATTGCTGTAAGCTGTGAAACTAATCCTCCCCCGCGCCACCGCTCGACGGTTAGTGTCGCTTCTCTCCCGCACTCCTGCTAGTTGACTGGGAAACTACTTTAGCGGATTACTTTTGAATATATATGTATATATATATATATTTTTTCTTCTTCTTTGCCAGCAACTGGCGACCATTTGACTTGCTTATGACTAGTTTTATTCACTGTCGCCCCAGCCGCTGCTTCCACTAACACACGCTCACTCGCTGCCTCGCTTCCTCTCACAGTTTGTCTTGCCTGTTCTCTCAGTATTTGCCTCATTTTCGTGTGCTTCGCCGTTTCGTGCAAATTTGCATTGCATACTTTTAAGCGGTCGCTAATAAGCACCTAAAGAGCGAACTGTTGTTGTTTCGCCGCAATTTACATGCAAAAGGCGGTCACACTGCACTCGCATAAATACTATTTAAATACCGCAGTGCCCCCCAAGGCGCTGGCTTTGTTTGGCTTTTATGACTCAATCATCATAACAAGAAAAAAGCTATAACTTTAAAGGGCTGCTGGCTGGTGATTTCTCTGCTGAAATAATCACTGTAAAGAGCACAGGGTGGGCGCTTTTTAACTTAAAAACATAAAAAGAAATTCTTCTTTAAGTTCGCTCGTTGTGAAAGTTGCAGGATTTTTTAAGAATATACTAAAATGTGCATAAATACCAAAAATCTCAACAATGCGTTTGCTTTTCTATTATTTATTATAGAGCGAAAAAAAATGTGCCTACTCTTGTTATCTGTGAGACATGCTCTGCAATTGGAGCCGGAAAATTGATATATGTATATATATGGTATATGCATATCGATTTTGGGAAAATGTGAAAGGTTATCGCAAAAACAAAAAGATAAAACTCTTTTTGGCGAATGATATGCGTATGATATAATACACATATCATATAGTTTGACATGGGCTTCATTTGATAGGGTATTCGCATTGCCAGCTGCTATCATTAATTGGTAGGGTATCAGAATGTTGGCACATCTTTTTAATATTATATTATATTATATGAATTATAGTCATGAAGAATAAAAGTAAATCCACGCATTTTGTACTGCAGTTTAACCTTGGGTGATTGTCGAATCGGACAGAGCCTAAGACTGCAGTTGTGCAGGGTATCTGTGTGTCGACTTCGGGGCACACTCTTGGCTGTTTTAAGCCCTGATAACCTGGCCGCAAATTGTGTAAACAGCGAAAAGGGGTCGGCCTTATCGCGTTGACTGTCAATGCCAAGTGGTGGGCGGTGGGCGGTGGGCGGTGGGCGGTGTTTGGCAAAGTGCAACCACAAAAACAACAATAACAAAAAGCAGCCACAGGCAAGGGGCAGGTGGGCCGGGGTAGTGTCTGTTGGCCAACTGTTATCCATGATGGCGCTGACAGCTCAAGTTGTCGTTGCTTATTGTGAGGCGAGCCTTACCCCCCCCCCCCCCCCCATCCCCTGCCCCATCTCCCTCTTTACATAACCCACCTTCGACAAAGCCTTCACGTTTTGCTTTCAATTTCATTTTGTGCATTTCCGTCAAGCGGAAATTCGCGCAAATTTGCCGGCATGTCCGATGGGCAGCAAAGGGATGCGGGTGTGTGTGTGTGTGTGTGTGTGTGTGTGTGTGTATGGGCGCAGCGGGCAGTTTGTCGTGCCGGAAGTTGATGCAAGTCTAGAAACAAGTGCCAAATGCCGGAAGCCCATGGCATACTTGGACGCAGCGCGACAATATGGGACAAAAAACACAACGAAAATGAATGCGGAAAACGGACACAAAAAGAAACATAGGAGAGAAAGAGAGAGAAAGATAGAGAGAGGGGGGGTAAAAGGGAGTGTGAGAGGAGAAAATGAACTGCAAACTGTTTCACAATGAGACGAAGACAAATGCAATTTAGGGCCTAGGCTGGGGGGGGGGGGGGGGTCAGTTTGCGGAACTGGTTCTGCGGTTAGTTCGGAGACGGATTCGAGCTGTCGCTCACTTTGAAGGTTCAGCGAACCGAAACTAATTCGGTGGCCGCTTGATTGGACAGCTTGGACGCAAATCTCAAGTGTTGGTTAATGCGATAAGAAAGTTATAAATGCGCAGTGTTTAAGAAGAAGCAGATTAGGCGTAGCTTAAGAAAATATTAAATGAATATCAAGTTCAAATCCTAAGTGTTAAATAATGCGATAAGAAAGTTCTTAAGTGTTAAAGAAGCAGAATTTTAAACATGGTTTGAGTGAATCGGAAAGGAGAATGAAAATATTCAATTAATAAGCATCTGAATTTCAGTTATCAAGTGTTGGATAATCCGTAAATGTGATAATGCAGTTCAGATCCTATGTCTTGAATTCAAAACCAATTAAATATTTATTAAATAGGTCACACTTTTTCATTTACTTGTTCTTTTATATTCTTTATGTGTGATATTTTTTTTTGGTTTTGATAGTTCTCCGCATAACTGAACAATTGAAGAAATATAATGTTGAAAATAAAATTTCAAAATTAAAAAAAGAAAACTCCAGAAATAAGCAAGTGAATTTAAAGGCAAACTATATCATATAGTTATACGTTCTCACTAGACAATTTTTGGCTATCTTCCCTCTCTTTCTCTATATCCACCACCCTCCCTTCATTCTCCGTACCCCCTCTTAGCTACACAATTCCTCTCCCGGCGATATGATTATTCTCCTGAAAAGAGAACCTTCAATTTCATTCCACTCTTCTCGTGTTTTCCTTTTGTATTTCCATCTATCATAGTTGGGCGTCGAGCTGCATTTGAGCCAGGGGCAAAGGGGATAGGAAATATAATTTTTATTGCCCAGTCAAGGGGGGAGATCGAAGGAGGGAGGGAGGGGAAGGTCGACGGCCACTTAAACTCGATTTGTCGCCATCACGTGGCCAATTAGCACGCAATGCACATAAAAAAATAAAAAATAAAAGAGAAAAGGAATAAGAAAACAAACAGGAAAACAAAACAAAGCTCAAAATAGAAATAAGCAAAATAGCAGCACGCCCCGCCCACCAGCCACCCCCGCGCCCACCACACTCACCCACAGGCATGTTGCATGTCTGTGGAACATTGGGCTGGACACAAGCTGGCAGCATTTCGGGTAACACTTCAATCACTTCATCATAACCCCAGAGTTAGGGGTGAAAAACGTAGGCGGCATAAAAACGTCAAATGGAAATACGCAAATGAAATTGGGCATAAATGGGTTAAGAAAGAGAGAAACAGAGAGAGAGGGAGGGAAAAGGGAGCAAAGCTTAGACATTGCCTTGGGCGAGTGGGTGGTTCGGGGTCTGTATTACTTGACCTAACGGCAAAAGACCGAATAAAAATTGAGTGGATTGCCTGAAGGTGGCGTCTGTGAAAGGTGAAAGTCGCTAGTGGTAAGGTGGGGGGTGGGGTAACGGCTTGGAAACGGGGGGTAACCAAGGGAAAGGGCTTATCTGAAACTTGGGGAATCACAATGGACAGGCTCGGCACAACTTATGAAAGCTAAATTTGAAAAAGTAATGGGATCCCAAAGAGCTAACGAATGATAAAGACAACCGATTAGAGAAAAGAGAGAGAAAGAGAGAGATGGAAGCGTCTGAGAGCTAGGTGTAGGCCAAAAAGGTGTAACTAGGCTTTAAGTCGAATATAAATATAAATATATATATATAGCTATTTAAAGCAGATTAATAACATGCTCCCCAATGCCACTAACTAAGTTGCTTTCCTCAAGTTAAGTCCCAAAAGTGAAAAACAATGCAAAGATAAGTGTGTTTAGCCGGAAAAAAGAAGCTGCAAGCAAACAGCGAGTAGCGAGTAGCCAACAGCGAGTAGTGAGATGCGAGTACAGCGAGTAACAACTTTAACAACGGCGAGTAACTCTAAACGAGAAGTGAGTACAAAAAGCAGCGAGTGGTAAGAAGCGAGTACAAAGAGTTGTAAAAAGGGAGTAGCGAGTTGCGAGAAGCGAGTAGCGAAAAGTAGCGAGTGCCAGATAAAGAGAATCAAATAACAAATTTGAAAAAGTAGCTGCCATATAAGTGGCGAGAATAAAGTACACGAGAATAATACAACAAGACTAAAGTGACACGAGAAAAAAGAGTAAAAGGAGCCAAAAAAAAATGTCTAAAGAGAAGCGAGTGAAAAGTGTAACTATAAACGACTAGCGAGAAGCAAGAAGCCGAATGCAAACAACGAGTAGCGAGAAACAAGTAGCAAAAGAAGTACCCACAAATATAAATCAAAGCGAATTCAACGAGAGAAGCGCAGATAAGTTCCTGAACAGCCAAATCTGTGCATACCTAGACAATTGTAACTTCTGAACTTCTCGCTTAAATGGATTTGCGTTACGTTTCTCGCTGCTAGTTTTGTTGCCCACTCTTAAAATTTTAAACTATTGATTATTATAACTTCTCGCTGCAATACGCCACTCTCTTCTTAATCTTACTTTTAAGTGTAAGCTTGTCTTCAAACATAACAAAACTTCTCTCTGCTCGTTGCTTCTCGCTTTCAATTTTCTCCCTAAAAATCGTTGTTGCTTATCGTCGGAAGTCTTAAAGCTTCTGGCTGCCTGCGACCACTGTCACAACTGACACAATTGCTGCCAGAATTTGCTGACTCATTTCAGCCCCCCCCCCCCCCCCCCTTTATATATATATATATATATATATATTCCTGTCTCTATCTACCTGTCTGCATCTCTCCCCTCACTTTCTCGCGCTGTCTCTGTCACATTTGTATGTAAAATGTATGCCAAGTGGCAAAAAGCCGCGGAGGCTTGGCATAATGAGCCTCTGACTGAGCCCCTGGCCGACAATTGTTTTGACCTTGGCTGCAGCTAAAAACTGAAATACCCCCCCCCCTTCCACCTTCCACAATGGTAACCACTCTCACCTAACCTGCCCCCAACCACGCCCACTGAGCTGCACACATTCGGTTTTATGTTGACAATAACAACAAGAGTTTCCATAATTTTTCGCATTTGTATAAAATTCGCATATCCGCGCCCCATTTAATAGCCTGAGTGGGCGTGGCATTAGCCGGTAAATGTTGCGATGCTATCAATAAGGGCTTTACGCAACCGTGCCCCCTGCCCCTGCCCCCGCACCCTAAGCCGCCCCTCCCCGTCGCAACCGCCAACGACAATAAAATTAATTAAAATTCAATAAATTGACGCTTAAATTAAACATTCAAAGGAAATAAGAAGCTCAACATTGATATGGGCTGTAAGGGTACGGGGAAAGGTTGGGTAGCTGTGTGAGGCAGGGGTGGAAGGGGAGGAAGGGGGGGGGTTTATGTTACAACATTGACCCTATAGAGGCGCGCGGCCGGGTGCCAGCTTATGTTAATGCTCAATTACAATTGTTGTCCTTGTTTGAGTTTCAGCTGCAAATTGTATTCCCAGAGGGAACCAGACTTTCCCACAGCCAGAGCAAAAGTAGCAAAATGAGGTGAGGTGTATAGGGGGGGAGAGGGGGATGAATGGAGGTGCAAATGTATTTACATTGCGCTGAAAGTGAATCCGATTGTAGCCGTCGTTTATTGCCAGGTCGGAACGAAAACAAAATAGAATAGAAGAACTCTTAATTGGCAGCCGCAGTTCGAGTTTCGAGCTTCGTTTAAGCAAATGCTTGGAACTGGATATTTATTTCCCGAATCGATATCGGAATGTCGAAAGCTGTCTGTTAGCCAAATTAAATAATAAATCGCATTAACAACGAATAGCTTGCTTGAGTTGTGGCAGAGAATTAAATACTTAAGCTAAATAATAATAGATCTGCGATATATATCTCTCTCTATGCTTACCCAGCCTGATTGTGGCTAATATACAATATATTCAGTTTTATAAGGCTAGAGCAAGTCAGCTTATATGAAGCCTATTCAAAGCCTCAACCCAATCAAAAGCTGAGTCGATCTAGCCATGCCCGTCGTTTGTCCGTTCGTCTAGGTCCTCTTAGTGTTCGCGCAGTACGAGCTTGTTTATCCGACTATCGATAATTAGCACCCATAACTAGCAATCGATAAATATCGATATCGAAATCCTAATCTAGAGAAAGAATAGCTATTAGTGTATACAAATCAAGAGTCGTTCATCTATCTATGCCCTCACTCAGCGCGAGCTGCATTTGCTGTTTGTAGAAGAAGGTTCAGGGTATGCCCTAGTCAGGCACTCCCGACTAGAGCACTTTTTCTTGTTTTTATTACTTAAAACGAGCTACTAAGCATTGCCTGTAATCGTGTAGATCACGGAGTTCCAATAATTAATGTGAATCGAGCCGTCCAAAATGGACGAGCCTAAAGCTGAACCAAAATTTTCGAGAAAAAATCACATGTGTTGGTTCACACATTTTCTCACCTCAAATGGAATATATATAAAAACAGTTTAAAGCTTTTAAAGCTAATGAAAGATCAATTGAATAGTTTCCTTAAAGTTGTAAGGCATCAGGTATTGGATCGAAAAGCCATGAAAATCAAGCTCCACAGACTGCAACTTGGGGCGAGGATTGGCTTTGAACCGTGAACTGTGAATGCTGTTAAAAAAAAGATGCATTCTTATAAAAAAAAAAAAGAAAAAATAACTAGCGCTATTTGGGCTTATGATTGCTCCATTTGCCTTTGTCTCGTTGTCTCGCCGTACATCAATTCACCCGCAGTTCACCTGCACCTAACATCCCCTCCCCCTCCGCGCCCCTCTCTCGCGACTGTACGCCAGTGGTTTGTTATTTATTTTTCCTTTCTTTTTGCTTTTTTTTCCGCCCATCGAAGTGGCAGTCAATAAATTTGCAGCGCCGTAGACAGAGCAGGCGGCAACAGCCGCCCACCTGGCGCAGGCCCCTGCCTAAAATTGCGGGGGCCATAAACAAAACACTCGGCAATGCACAGGTAATAAACAATAACAATAACAGCAACAGCAACAACAACGGTAAAAGTTTAACGGACAGCAACAAATTATATATTCTTCTTTCTTTTTTTTCTTTTATGCCAGGGGTTGCGGCTTATGAGTGGGTTTTTCGGGTGCAAAAGAAATGCAATTTGATCAAAAAACAAAGAGAACTGCATTCAAGTGTTGGCTGAGGTGTGTGTGTGTGTGTGTGTGTGAGCTGCCAGGTGAGCGGCGGTGGGTGAGGGGTTGGGCAAGCGAAGTGTTTGCTGAGGTGGGGCCACTTTAAAGGCAGCCTGTTGTTGTTGTTGTCGTTGTTGTTGCAAAGGCAGTTCCAGCAAATTGAATTGTTTGTCAAAAGGCAGCCAAAGTTGGCAGGAGACAGAGAAAAAGCGAGACAGAGAGAGAGAGGGAGAGAGAGCGGGTGGTTAAAAGCTCAGCTGACAGCGAAATCAACAAGCAAGCACGGCGGACAGGGGCAACGTGTCTGAGTGTGTGTGCGTGTGTGTGTGAGTGTGTGCGTGTGTGTGCGTGGGTGCATGTCCTTGTGGCAACAGTTGTCCCAACGAGATGCCAGCACACAGGCAGCACCACCCACAGCCCAGCTCAGCTAACAAAGTTAGGCAAAAAGCAAAACAAAACAAAACACAGAAAATTCTTTTGACAACAACAAGCGCCAAAGAAGGAAATTGAAAAGCCTGCAAATGGTTTGCTGTCTGAGGGCGAAGGGCGGGGGCGGGTTGGTGGTTAGCGGGCAAGAGGCGTGTCTATAAGACTGTCACACACAGTACACACACACACACAACACACACACACACAGACAACACACAGGAGCTACGTCTCAGTTTCGATTTGTGAGTTTTGAACAAATTTTTTTGCGACAAAAGCATTTCGAGGGCTTTTCTTTGTTTTTATGTGAGTGTGTGTGAGTCTGAGTGCGTGTGTTGTGTGTGTGTGTGTGTGTGTGTTGTGCCTGAGTGTGTGTATCCTTGGCAGCTGTATCGAAACTTTGCTGGCTAAGCAGAGCGCAGCATGCTTTTAAAGCGGCTAATTTGAAGCGCAAATTGTGCGCCTAAAAGCAGGCAATACTTTTTATTGCGCCATTCCAAAAGCGGAAATCGCTCGTTAATTGAAACGCCTTTGATTTTGGCATAGATAACAATTTGCGAACCAGCTTAAAATTGCCACAAGGCTCTGTTAACGGTAAATCCATCAAATAAATGTTAAAGAGTACTTAATTTTCGGCTTCCACAAATAAATCTTATCGTTGTTATTCTTCGCGTTGCCCCTGATTTGGGCATCTCTCTCCGCTTCTCAGTTGTAGGCGTGTGTATGTGTGAGTGTGTGTGTGTGTGTGGGGGGCAAAGCCTTGCCCAGCACAAGTTAACACACACACACACAAAGGCGCACACACATACGCTCACGAATTTGGCGCTGGTTAAAATAACAGCCAGCAAGTGGCGCAAGTACGCAAAAGCAAAAGTTCTGACAACAATAACCACAAGTGGATGCCACATGCCACATGCCGCAGCTGGCCAACCAATTTTTTTGTTTCGTTTCTCGCTTTTCTTCTTCTTCGGCTTCTCTACACCGCAAACGGCAACACGCGCCCGTCTGCCGATTCCCTTTTTTTATGGCATTTTTAGTTCTATTTGTTTTTGCGGTAACAGTTGTCAAAATATGGTCAACCAATGTTTCAGCGTGATGGGTGGGTTGCGGGTGGCGGGGGGAGGGGGGGGTGGTGATGTGCACTGCCAATGATGGAGAGGGGGATGGGCGAGGGGCTGCACTAAACGATTTTCATTCGTCTGTGCCCAACAAATAATATTTTGAGTATGAGCTGGAATCTAGCTTAAATCTGTCATTTAATTTGATTTAATATTTAATTTGTAACGGAGTGTTTCTTTCCCAAGTGTTTCACGCTACGAACGCCGTCAGATGTGCGAGTGAATGGAGCAATGGCAAAGCGGAACCACAAATGAGGAGTAAACATTCATGTGAATTGAAACATTTGAATTGGAACATTGGAATTGAAACACTGAATTTGATGCATTGGAATTGAATTAAACTAAAACTTAAGTTAAACATTGACTTTAAATTTTCCACTTTTTGTGTTTCAATTTCAATGTTCCATTTGCATTACTGCAATTTTAAGTGTCCCAGCTTATGTTTCACTCCTACTAAAAATAAAACTGTGGATAGAGCTTGAGATAGTCACATTAAAATGATTGAATTTGAAACAAGAAACAGTGGAGTTAAGAACGGGCGGAACAGCGAAAATGAAACACAGAATTTGCAATGAGGAACACTGACATTCAAAAAAATGCTGGCATTGTGTGTTCCAGTTCCAGTTTCATAACTTGTCCCATTTTCCATTTTTCTACTTTCAAGTGCCACTGTTCCATGTCCATCGTTCCATTGCAACCTTCACGAATTCGGTGAATTGGAACAAAACAATACTTGAAAACTTAAGCAACTGCTTGTGAAACTTTCACGGACTAAAACAGTGCAACAGTTGACTATAGAAGAGCCATAAAAAGTGGCACATGCAAAACAGTTGGAAATGAAACAGAGATTATTTAGTATGCAAAGCTGCAGGATTCCCAGGTGCACAAAGTGCCTGGCAGCAGCTGCCTCCGCGGATATTTTTAGTATATGGAATGGAAGGCATTGAGGCATTAATACGTAATTGGAAATTGAATCCTTTTGGCAAGGTCAAGGCTATATATGTGGGCTGTGCTTATCAGTTGAAGGGGACAGAAGAGGGTAGATGCGCGTAGAAGAGGGTAGAAGAGGGCATATTGAATTTAAGGAAATGTATGTAACAGTTAGAAGGCAACTTATTCAAGCTCAATTCTTGATAGATTACACATAGATTCTATATTATATCTGATATATATAAATATTATATTGATAGATTCCATATAAAGCAAATATTACGTTTATCGATAAATCCCTCTAAAATCGATAAATATCAAAGTTCAGCCCTGGTTTTGCTTGGCATATTCGGCACTTGGCAATATTTTTGAAGAACACAGAAGAAGTTGAGGAAGTAATTTCGCGTGCAATCAACAATCTACAGGGTATGCACAAGTAGAGCACACACAATTTTAACAATATACATGCATATATATTTACCAACACTTTCACGTCATATTTTAGCGAGCTGCGCGAAAGACTAATTTTAGCATTAGGCATATGCCAGTTCGAATTTCATTCCGCTTTAAAATTGCAGCTACCCTGAACCAACCCACCCCCCTTCCCCCCCCCCCCTCCCTCACCCACCACCTTAGCATATGCTGCATATCATTTGAATTTGTCTAATTAATCACATTTACTGCGAGCATATTCATTATTCGTTATGCAGTGGGGTAGGGGGCGGGTGCAGGGGGCGGTTGGCTGCACAAATAATCAACTAAGCTCGCAAATAAACCATAACACACACCCCCCCCCCCCCTGGTAGCTGCTCCTCTCTATACATATCTATTGCCAGTCAAAATTAATTAACAAGCCTGAAAACTGAAACTTTTGCACGCGCCAATTTGAACTTCACCTGTGCTTAAATGCAGATGAGGGGCGGGGTGGGGTGGCAGGCCAAAAGTTTGTATGAGAATTATCGTAAAATAGTTTGCTAAAACAAGTTTGGCGCATTTCTGTTTGATCTGCGACCGCGAAAAATATTTCAATAAAAAAAAGGAAAAATCGTCGCAAAAAAAAAACTAAAAGAAATGCAAGAAATTAAAATTCATAAGCTGTCTGCGTGGCGCCATCTATTGGCGGGCGGGGGCGGGCCGGTACGACGAGCGGCAAACTTTGCGATGGAGTTCAAACATTTTGCTGACATATTTCACAACAAGCATTAAGAGAGGTGAGAGTGAGGCAGAAGGGAAGAGAGATAGAGAGAGAAGGAGAGAGGGCGAGCGAGTGAGATGGGGCGAGTGCATGTAGAGCTCTCTGAAGGACCATGCTTGAAATATGCATAGCGGAGGCTGGCAAAAAGTTTTGCACAAAACAAATACAAACACACACACACACACACCCACAGACACACACTCACAGGCACACACACACACAGACGCAGACGCAGACAGGTGTATTTGGGGGCTGACTGCCGCGGGTGCAAAGGCCAATTTTCAGTTTGAATATTTTAGCTGCTAATTAAAATGTATTTCGCGGTTAACAAAACGTGCGCCCAGCAGCTACGCACCCCCCTCCACCCCCCTCCACCCAAATTTCCCAGCCAGCACACACACACACACCCCACCCAGTACAGACGAGAAAATGAGCTTGGGCTAAGTAAAAAACTTTTTCACAGGCTTCACATGGAAGCTGAAGCCGCAAATAAACACAAAATGTAATTGCCAGCGAGGGGATGTGCGTGAGTGTGTGCATGTGTGTGTGTGTGTGTGTGTGTGTGTGTGTGTGTGTGTGTGTGTGTGTGTGTGTGTCTAGGGGTACGTGTCGGGCCAATACCCTAGCATTTACAATTACAATTACGGTTGCAGTTACGTCTGCAGTTACAGCTGCAGTTACAGTTGTAGTTGCAGTTGCAGTTGCAGTTACAGTTAGAGTTACATTTACAGCTACACTTAGAGTTACATTTACAGTTACAGTTACACATGGTCGCACAGACAAACAACAAACAAGAAAATGCCAACGCAGCTGCGGGGCACAGTTAAGGGGCAAGGGTAACCAGGGGGGCTGCTAAGAGCTTGAAGCATCATCAAGACCCAAA
The DNA here is from genome assembly GCA_035045885.1 of Drosophila borealis. NCBI lineage: Eukaryota > Metazoa > Arthropoda > Insecta > Diptera > Drosophilidae > Drosophila > Drosophila borealis. Next base: position 150,640 of record JAWNOR010000173.1, on the reverse strand, counting down.
CACAGGCAAACTAGCTGTAGAGCTCAACGGTCAACGCAGCAGCTGTCCGGGCAAGAGCTGCAAGGGCAAAGGGGCTGGTGGCAGGCAGTCGGGGGGCGTCTGACAGTAGGTTGACAGGCACTTGGCAGCCATGTTGCATCATTTAACTGGAAGCGGAAATGCGCTGCCATATTGAATTAGCAAAGACAAAATGCAGCTGCTGGCATCTGAGCAACTGAGCAACCGAGACTCGGTAACATATCCGAACAAAGATTACAAGCTCGACACGGGTCAACAGGGTTGAGGGGGGTTGACACAATGTGTGTGTGTGTGTATCTGTGTGTGTGTGTGCACACACACGTGTGTGCATGTCAGAAATTGTTATCAAAATGTTCAAAGTGCGGAGAGCTCAAGTGGTGCACAAGTGCAAGCAATAGAAGTGTAATTTGAGCGAGTGGCTAACCAACGAGTCAAAGAGAACAGTTTTGATTTTTTGCAAAGCGACGAATAGTCTTAACGAGTCAATACGTAAATACAAAGGGGTCAAATGAGATAAACTGCTTCCAAGTTTCAAATAATGGTTCAGGTGCAATATAAATCTCTACTTAAGTGAGCAGCTAACCAACGAGTGAAAGTTAATAGGCAAAGCAGCGAGTAGACTCAGCGAGTCATCACATAGGCGGGTTCAAATGGTTTGAGCTGATTCCATGTTTTAAATGATGTCTCAGGGATTCTACAACTCTGCACTTGAGTGAACAGGTAACTGAAGAGTTGGAGAATACTGATTAGTTTTTGGGAAAAGCGACGAGAAGTCTCAGCGAGTATGCTTGTAAGTGCAGTTTGGTAAAATAAGACAAACTGCTTTCAAGATTGAAATAATGTTTACACGATAATACAGTTCTGTGCGTGTAAGTGTAGGTGAGCAGCTAACAAAAGAGTTAACGATTCGACGCCTCAGCGAGTAAGTACATTAGGTAAACGGGTAAAATAAGATTAGCTGCTTTTATGCATACAATTTTGGTTCAGATTTAATGAAATGCTCTAATGAGTAGCAAACCAACGAGTACAAGATTACACACAAGACAAGAAATAGCATAAGCTGTTGCCAAATTGTATTATTTTGTTTTATTTTTATTAATTTAATTTGCCAGAATCAAATTAACGAGTAAAGCTAGCAGTGAGTACCGTTAACGAGTAAACACTTTAGTTTAATATCGGGCGAACTCTATGTAAACCAACCGCATCTGACTGTGAGTATCAGAAACAAGAGATGCGAATAATTCAAATGGAAGTTCCAATTTGAACGAGTAGCAAACTAACGAGTGCAACATAATAAGCACACTAACCAGACAGCAGCAATAAGCGTATGAATAAATAGAGCAAGCATACTCGATTGTAGCTCAAAGTTTAAACTACTACAAATTAAAGCATGTAAATATAATACACAACATTTGAGCGTAGCAAGGCGTAACTGAAGCGAGTAAGCTCGTAAAAGGGCATGGGTTAAAAATATATAAAAGATATAATTGAGCCAACAATTTGTGATTCTTAGTAACGGATTTTTGCACAAGGGGTGCTAGACTTCTATTTCAAAATGCACTTTGATGAGTAACAAACTAACGAGTTCAAGATAATCAACAAAATTGCACAGAGCACACTATCTGCTTCTGGGTATCAGGTTTGAATCAGGGGGTGCAAAAATTCATTGGAAAAGTGCATCCTAATGAGCAGCAAACTAACGAGTTCAAGGGAATTCACATGATGTCCGAGAGCAATTCTGATTATTTAAATTCAAGGACGGATTTTACATTGTGCATAGTTCAGCTTTAACGAGTGGCAAAGTAGCGAGTAATTGAAATAGAGAAATCGAGTAAAATGAGCAAGTTAAACGATGAAAGATTAGCTTACATTAGATAAATATTTATAATTAATTATATTAAGCCAACATTTTAGTTTTGAACAGCAGAAAACTTTTAAAAGTAACGAGTAAGCTGTCAGACTGAAATCAGAACGAGACTTCAAGTTTCATTGGACTTAACGTAAAATGTTAGCTCCTACAAGATTGAGCACTCTCTAGATCAAATATATGCGAGTCTTATAAGCAACAAGAGCCACAGAGAACTAGTTGAAGTTGCAACGAGTAACGAGTGACACTTGAAAGTACTCTAACAATCTGCAAGAAATGTTAAGAAAAACTCTTATTGCCATACATTGTGGGTCAATACACTGCAGATCTTGCCCTCATGCGTAACCCCCCACACACGCCCCCCCCTCACTTTCCCTCTCCAGCTTGGCGTTACCCACACAACCTTAGCCTTTTATCTGGCACTCGTCAAAAGCGGGAGCAAACGTTTGCTCTGCTGGGAGTTGAAGTTGATTTGAAGTTTGAGCTTCTGAGCTGCAGCTCGACTGTAAACGAGTCGGAAATAGCATAGAAATTGAATGGAATAGAATAGAAATTGGGGCTGCGGGTGCCGTGGGGGCGTGTCAGGGCAAAATGACATGGCATATTTCAAGGTAAACATGCTGCATTTTGCATAGCAAGCAGAAAAAGAGAATAACGCATAAAATACCAGCAGGAAAAAAATGTACACAGAGCAGGAAATAAAGAAAAAAAAAACCTTTTCAACGAATTGGTTTGCAGCAGCGGCACCCCCTAACCCTCCCCTCTCCCTCTAGCCCATCTCTCTCTCTCTCTCTCTCTCTCTCTCTCTTACACACCTCTGACCAGAGGCCCCCAAAGCGCACCGCTAGTGGCTAGAGACCCCGCCCACCCATTGAGTGCAAGTTCTAATTGTGTAATTAATGAATTGCCTCTCGGGCAACCTCATGCACTCGCCGTGTGCCAACCGCCCACCGCCACCCACCTGCCACCCACCCACCTGTCGCCCCACCTGACCCGCATTTGGCGCAGCTTCTCCATTGCCCGCCGCACCACATGGGACGTTAATTGAAATGCTCGTGGGGTTGCGGCGTCCTTGAGATCGCCTTGATTCCAGAAACAAACAAAAAACCAGGCAAAGAGTGCTTTAGTTGAGCGTGTCCGACTAGGGGATACCCTAGCGCCAACTTTCATTAACTTTCTGTCTTTCTTCTATTCATGCATACAGAAAAGATGTCTAAGAAGTAAAAATACAGCTGTGTCAACTAAACGAGTGTTTAGCTCTTATAATCCTCGAGCTTTGCTTAAAAAAAGCAAGTCTCTAAATCGATACTTATCGATATGAGGCGAAGGGATATCGAGAAATGGATTAACTCGAATAATCGATACCCTATTCGTATATTCATGGCAAATATGTACATGGATTAATTTTTGCCGCATATTAACTTGGTTTTATCGTTCATATTAAGATATATCAAACAGATATACTAGATATATTAAGATATACCTAGGGTATAGCATAATATCCTAAATATATAATATATGCTGATGTTAGGTATCCATAAAATATCACTTTATTTTGGGATTAATGTTTTCTTATATATGTATACTTATTATTTAATTATTTCTAATAGATGGCTTGCAAATAAATCGCTCTCTCTCTCTCTCTCTCTCTCTGTAGAAATTTGTGTAATCACAAATGTTTTCAAATGAAGGAATCCAACAATCGACACTCGTTAACAATTTCTACACATTTCTAACTGTTGCTGAGTGCTGTAATACCCTATATATTTTATGTTAACAGGGCATGCAAAACCACAAAAACACAACACATTAAAGTCTTGCAAAAACCGCTGCACTTGCACCGCGAGGGCGGTTCCAAGAATTATGTCATTTGGATCAAAGATCTTTTAGACTGAAGAGTTCAGAATTGAATACTTAACTGAGTTAAATAACAAGGCTTGAATCAGTCATAGACGGGTAAACTATATACTTATAAATATATAAATAATATTCAGACTTGGTTTAAGTAAGCTGTGAACTTCGCAAGAGCAAAAGCTTAAGCTAAGAAGAACTAAGAATCCCGAAACTCTCCATTGGGTAGATTTCTACAAAGCGCGCCCTTCAGCAGAGCTGAGCTTAAGTTGACACCAAAACTTAATTAAAAACACGTACTCGATTTGACTTTTGCCAAATGCACGCTTATAAAGTTTTGTTTTTGTAAAAATAAGCTAGTTAAATGTTTTATTCTATATTTCACCAGTTTTACGCACTTTTTCTTTTGGTAATACCCATTTTTAGCTCTAATAGCCGAAATTTATATTTAGTTTGGCATTTTTTCTGTTATTTTGCACAAAGTTTCACATAGTTGCCAAGTTTCGGGCACACGTACGCGGCACACGTACACGTAAGCGCTTAAGCACGCGGCAGAGCTTTGCGTTAAAGAGCAGCGCGCGCGGAGCTTTCGCGCGCTACGTGCACTAATACACATGCAGCTGCCGCAATACCAATGCAAAAGTTACATTCGTGTTGAGCTGTGGAAATGCTTGAACCACCCGCGCATAACCAGGCGTAACCAGTGCAATGCACTCTCTCTCTTGCTCTCGCTCTCGCTGTCCCTCTCTCTCGCTCGCTCGCTCTCTCTCTCTCTCTCTCTGTTTACAATGGGGCGCTAGTTAATTTATTTGAAAATCCATTTGTTACCTTTGGCTCGACTCTGTTTACATGTCGCTGTCTGTTTGTCTGCCCGGCGGACAGATATCGACATACATATATACAATGCCTATATACGATATATGGTTGCCTATATACAAATGGATACACACACGATTCTTGGCAATTGTGCTTTGTATTCTTTTCTTTTCTAATTTTTTTTTTCATTTGTGCGTATTACATTTACCGTTAATTCAATTTGCCTGATCCCGTTCCCATTCCCTTGAAAATTGTGCGCTCATTTTCTTCGCTTTTCTTCTTGACTGTTTTTTTTTTTTTGGGTGGGCAAAGTTTAAAGTTCATTTGAACAAACAAACAAAAAGAACAACAATCTGTTAATTGTTTATGTAAATATGCTGGCGGCACGGTTTTCCAATCAATTCTGTTTCTACAAATCGTGCTCATATACATACACACCTGTATATTATATATCTATATATATATATATATGTATATTGGTTGGGAGCCCAGGAATTTCGCACACCCAACAAATTCAAAGCTCATTAAAACCCAATTAAAGTCCGAAATTCTGTCTAAAAACAAGCCAAAAGCGGATGTGTCCAAGTACAAATTGTCTTGCAAATATAGGGCAGATATGTTCATGAAATAATAGCTCGATCTTGGTGGTATTTGAAATATATATATATATGTTCTTCAAGTAGTTTCATTATATATATTCAACAAGGAGTGTCCGACTGAGCCCAGGAACAATCCCAGGCAAATACCAGGCATCACTCAGCTAAACTTGGATTATTTTGGTACCCATAAGGAATATATATATAAGGTATGCATATCATATCTTCATCATATATCTTGAAGTATATATTTATATACTGTTCAAATTTCGGTTAAAATTTCGAAGCATAACCTCATCCAATTCCCCTAAGTATAGAAAAGAAACCCCAATTTTATACCCTGAACCCAATGATAATGGATGAAAAGGGTAAAATGTATTTGCGCAGATGTATGTAACAGGCAGAAGGAAGCATCTTCGAGTCTATAAAGTATATATATTCTTGATCAGCATCAATAGCCGAGGCGATCTACACATGTTCCTCCGTCCATCTGTCCGTCCGTCTTTTCAGAACCTATAAGAGAACATTGAGACTTGAACTGAACGTAGTTTCTTCTCGTGCCCGCGCAGTACGAGTGTGTTTCCGATAATCGATCACTGACGATAAATATCGATATCGAACAGCTCGATATCGAGAGCTAGATTCTCCAAACTTGACATGAGGCTTCTAGAATAGTATATACAGATCAAGTACCTGTCCCCTCCCCCTCCCTAGAATGAGCTGTGTTTGGTGCTGGTAAACTAGAGCACTTTCACATGTTAAAGTTAGAGTCTTGCGCTTTGGTATACAGTCATTATAATATGATATATTTAAAGTCTGAAATTTTGATAAAGATCGCACTGTAAACACCCGAGTTAATAAAGACAGCATATGGTATAGTTTGTGCCTGTTGTAAGAAGAGGCACAGCTGCTGCATAAAGTGTGAATGTGTGTTTGTATGTGACGCTGAGTATTTGCCCGTTTTAGTTCAAGAAACTAGCTACAGTTAATAATTGTTCAAAGTCCATTTCAAATTTATAGATCTATGATCTTTTCTCTCAGTGTATTGCCAGTATGTATATAAAAGGAACTGGCGATTGCCAAATGCCCGACTGCAGACTTTCAATAAATATATATTTATATATGTATATATAACATATTTATACTCATGTTTGGCTGGCTGGAGACCCGCTCTATATAACCCCATTCGGCGATCGAAGCTGACTGTAAACTGTTTCGGCACATGGTCAAAATACACACGTCTCTGAATATCTCAGCGGGGGCGTGGCAGTGGGCGGGGAAAAAGGGGAAACGGGGAAACGGGCGCGAACAGTTGCCGTTTCGAGTTTATTTAGTGAATTATCGCAAATATCGAACAAAAGAATTTTCTTTATATTTTTGTTATTGTTGTTCTCGTTGTTGTTGTTGTTGTTGTTGTTGTTGTTGTTTGTGTTTTGTTTAGCTTTAGTAAATACTTGAAAATTTAATGCCGTTTGGCCAATAATTAAGGCAAAAACAATGCGCCGCACCACGTTGCCAGCGAACGTTGTTCGCCTTTTTGATAAGTTTTCCACAAGTTTTGCTCTCATTATACCCTGTACCCTGCTATATGACCAAATCGGGTGAGTGCAATTGGGATGGGCAACAACTTAATTTGCTGTCAATTATGTGCCACGACATCATGATCAAAGCTATATTTCGCACAGTTTTAGAGCTACTTTTGTAATAAACACAGTTATAGAGCCACAGTCAGGAATTGATTGATTTGTTGACTTGTCCAATTACTGAGCTGACCTTTAACGCGCAGGTGCACAACTTTTCTACCTACAACTTCAACTTCTACAGTTTTGAGTGTACAGTCTAAGAGTCTAACAGTTTGCATGCACAGTTTTAGAGGCAGACAATTGGATTTATTTAGCTGCCTCAGATATAAGCTTGCGAGTATCTTAACATCTTGCAGTTTTTGCCATCACATTTTTGTGTTCACAGTTTGAAAGTCAAAGTCATAGAGTCACTGTCGAGCATTTACAGTTTGAATGCCACTGTAACAGTATCAGAACCGAGATCTTGATACGATAGTTTCACATGATGTAGTCTAAGTCTTAGCATTGCAATTAAAGAATCACAGTTTTGAACTCACAGTTGAAAGTCAGTTCAAAAGTAACAGCGTTAGCTTTAAGGTTTTAGAGCCACAGCTTTCCTATTAGTGTCTCAGAGTCATCAAAGTCACAAATCCGAAACATATTTTCCCCACACTCTGTAAACTAAATAAACGAAATGTGTACTTCAGACTCCGTGAGAGAACAACTAAAAAAACTGACTAATTTATATATCTTTTAGGCTTTTCCAACACTGTTTATAGAGTCTGCACCGACTCGATATCCCTTGTTTTCACATCTTTAGAGTTCTCCAAATATCGCCCACCTCACATTGCATCATACTCATTAGTTTTGGGCTTTTTTAACTCTATTTTACAGAGTAATGCCCACCTCACACTGCTTAATTTTTATATATTTTATGCCTTTCCAACACTCTTCGACCATCTCATAAGGCCTCATTTCCATAACTTTTAGGCTACTCCAACAATACCTCACACTGTCGCACACCACGCAGTGCCTAATTTTTAAGTATTTCCAACACTGTTATACAGAGAATTGACCACCTCGTAGACCCTGATTTTATCGCATCTAGGCTTTTGCAACACTGAAACACAACCAATTCTTAGTGTTTCATTTGTATCTCTTTCAGGTATTTTCAAAACTGTTTCACAGAGCTAATACCGACTTACCACTGTCTCAGTTATAGCTCTTGAAGGCTTTCCCAACACTATTTTGCAAAGTATCTAAAAACTGTCTCATTTGCAACTCTTCCAGACTTATCCCACCCTGTTTTAGAGAGTATCGCATAGTCGGGCACGCCTGCCAACCACATGCACACTTGTTTTCATTTTAATATGCTTTTTTCTTTTGTTTCTCACATATTTTCAAATATTAATCATACGCACAGTTTGCCAAAATTGATTTGATACAGCGAAATGTACATAAATTATTGAAAGATTGAGCGCAGGCTGTGCAAATCAATTGCGGCCAGTAAATGAGAAACGAAACGCAACGAGAAGAGAAGAGAAACAAAAAATAAACCAGAAAATAAGCAAAAGAAATTAAATGAAACGAAGCGCAACCCAGCAACAGATGGCGCCAGCGAGCAGCTGTGTCCGGGACGGAAATCTTTAAGGTCTGCAGCCTGAACGGACTGAGCAATGCAAACCGGAAGTGCCCCAAAATAAAGGTTAACACACAAGAAAAAACAAGAGAACAAAAAAGAAAACAGGCAAAAGTAAAAACAAAACACAAAGTTGAGGCGAAATGTAAAATGAAAATACATTAAGCGGAAAATGCAGAGTTTTATGATTCCGTTAACAGAAATAAAAACCTAATTGGAACGATGAGCAGAAGGTAGGCCGAAGTCAAACTAATAAGAAAAACAAATAAAAAAAAACAAAAAAAAAGAATTGTTAAATATGCTGAGCAATTTACGAATAAACCTTGTACGGGAAGAGTTTTTTGGAAATAATTTGAAAATAAATAAACACAATTTTAATGAATATAATATATGTATATTTAAAGGCAGCTCTGGCTATTTTCGCATTTGGGTTTCTTTTGTATTAGAAATTTCGTGTAATTTGCGACTTTGCTCAAACATTTTGCATAACTTATAGTTCTACTCAAGTTAAGTCTCTCTGCTCCGCAACCAATTTCTGGCCTTCAAATCATTCTAAATTCATAAATATATAATCAATAATTATAAAAACTAATGACGGTACCCAAACTAAACTTTGTGTCAGCATAGAGCCCCAAAGTTTTCGTTTGTTCAAAAAAAAAAACCAAAAAGCCTTCAAAGGAGCTCTGGATCTTCAGAAATGCCTATTTATTCGAAAATAAAATCTAAAAAAAAACTGACAAATTCATTTTATTCCAAATTTTCTAACTAGCCGAGCTCTGCACGCAACTGCACAAGCAGGTTACTGGTTCGAATCCACGTACATGTTAAGGCCGAAGGTCAGCGCTATTTAAAACTTATTTAAAACTCTACGAAACATACGTAAAAAAGATATAAATGATCAAATTGATCGAGCCAGCAAAATAAAGTTTGAATTAATTATAAAACCTATAATAAAATTAAATTTAAAATATTTTGTGCTTCAATTTCTCTTATACCTTAGAAACGAACAAATTTCCATTTGAGCACTTTCAAAAAATGCATTATAAATACTTATCAGCTTTAATTTCAACTATTTATAACTCCTTCACTTTATAGTTTAAAGAGAAGTCCTGTTATTCACACAAAAACAAACTTATCGATTGGAAACACAAATTACATAACCTGAAAATTGTTTTAGAAATTTCAAGAGAAAACACTAGCAGCAACGAGAAGTTTTCAAATTCTAGCTCAAGGTCAAAACCGAATGTTCCATTAAAAAAAAATCCATTCAATTTTGTAAAAACTTGGAAAAAAAAGAAGATCATAATTGCACAAATTAATACAATCTATGCTCAACTTGCGTGAAACACGACAAACTTTAAAATTGCAGTATTTTTTTTAAGCCAGAAAAACCCGTTTAAATAAATAAGATTCATTACGTTTTTGTCATCAATTTTTGATCTCTTCTGCATTTGTACACACTGCCAACACACACACGCACATTTTACAACACTGACCTTCAACTTTGGAAAACCTTTAAAGCGTAAGAAGAAGAAAAAACACACACAACTTCAACTGGCCACACACTCCGTTATTTGAAACACCCACAAAAAAAAAACGCAGCTTAAAAAACACTCGAAAATGTTGCAGCTGAAAATATTGAAGTAAAAGAAATGAGTTAAAGATTTGCATTTACCTTTGGCTTTCTTTGCGCGATTCTTCGCAGCAACTGCCGTTGCTTTCTTTGCACTTTTGTCTATCTCTTTCGCACACTTTTCGTCAACAGCCAAAAAAATAAATAAATGGAATACAACAAAACGCGTTTGTTGTGTTTTTCAACTTTTAGTATATTTTATCTTCTCAAATTTTCTGAATTTTCCTCATTTACTTTGAGCACCAACAAAAAAAGACAATAAAAAAAGGTGTGCAAAGAATTTTGCTTTCAGAGTTTTAAATGGCAAAATTTTTGCGCGCGCCTTTCGAAAAATTTGAACACAATTTTTCAAAGCAAGCGATTCTATTAGCAGCGTGTCCTCTCGCTCGCACACACTCAAACTCAATGATAATCAAACTGTCGCATGCACGACTCAAGAAACGAACTCAAAATCACAATCGCAATCGCAATCGAACGGTGCTTTCTGTATGTTTGAGTATTGAGCGTTTTGATTGGCTGACTCCAAGAACTACAACAACGCAATGTTATCCGCTCGGAGGCTGAACGCCTACTGGATGTTAAACGCGCGCCGAAAGCTGTCGCAGAGTGCGATGTTGTCCGCCACGCAACGCGTTGGCGTCGCCAGCGACGCCGGCAGTGGCAGCGGCAGCGGCAGCGTTAGCGAACACCAGCCGAAGTACAAATGCTGAGCACGTCGTGTGCGTCGCTGCGACTGCGGCTATCGTTGTCGTTACCGTTACCGTTACCATTGCCGTTGCCGCTGCTGCTGCTGCCGCTGCAGCGCTTTTTAATTGCATTTCAGCTGGCAAAAGCGCAGCAGCTTTTGGTCTGCTGCTGTCTGCGCTTCATAAAATATTTTGTCTCTGAATAATTTAATGCAAATATAACGCAGTCTACACAACGCACACACACGCATACACACGTATGTAAATACGTACATGGCGCCTAAAAACTCTACACAGCACGCATAGCACGACCTTCTGCTTCAGGTGGACGCTCTCCAATGCTTGGAAACATTCTGCCAATCGGCCGACGCGTAGCCACTCGTGCGGCACTTTCCAGTCTCATGTGCTAACAAGTGGGGAGCAACAGTTGAAATGAATGAAACTTTTTTGGCAGCGACGTCAGCTGCGCCGTTCGCTTCATGTGTTGCGCGCCTGTATTACACCAGCAGCGGCAGCAGCGACGCTGCGCAGCGCTAATGTTCTATATGTGTACGTGTGTGTGCCTTCCAGCCGTTATTCGCACTGTTGCTCTAGCATGCGTAAACATGTGTGCGTGTGCGTGTGCGTGTGTGCGTGCGTCCGCTAAGCAGCAACTAATTTTTGTTAATCACACCTTTACGATTTGAACTTGACACCGTTCTCGATGTTGTTGTTTTTGTTGCCTGGATCGGCCTGCATACATTTACCATCAATTTTCGGCCAAGCAAATGGGCAAATGTGGTTGAGAGTGATGTCGAGTGTGCGTGTGCGTGTGTGTGTGTCTGTGCGTATGTCACTTAATTACAATTCGCTGCAAGTTTAGTGGCAACTGCAACAACAACAACTGCAGACGACAGCAGCATCTTTATATGCGCGCACGCACACACATACACACACACACACACACACACACTTCGCAGCTGGCAGCGCTGCGTGTCGCTTTTTAATGAGCTGGCAGGCGACAAAAGGTAGCGGAAAGCACATCGCGAACATTTTAAGGCAGGCGCATAAATCACGTTTAACAACACTATTTGCATATGGACGTATGCGAATTTTGACATATTTAGTAGATATTTTCTAATGTTAATATTTTGTAGAAAAAAAAAAAGAATTTGAAAAAATTAAAAAAAATAAATGCATCTGCAATTTCCACAAGCATTGTCACATGTTTTTCATGTGCTTTTCAAAAAATCACACCGCAACATTTTTAAGCACTCGCATAAATCACGTTTAACAGCACTATTGTGGATATGAACGCTAATTTGGACATTTTAAATAGAGATCTTCTACTGGTTTTATTTAAAAAAAAAACTGGAAAAAAAATTAATTGCAGCTGCAAGTAACAGCAAAGCACAAACTTTGTCATATGTTTTTCACTTTGGTCACTCGCATTTGCATATGCAGTCTTGCTTGCCCGAGTTTAACTAATTGGGAATTTTAATATATTTTAGTTTTCTAAAAAAAATTAAAAAAAAAATTTTTAATTGCAATTGCAATTCTCACAAGCTTTGTCACATATTTTTCTACGCTTTTCGTAAAATCACACCGCGACACACTCCTATTAATTACGTTTAACAACACTATTTGGATATAAATATATATATGAATATATGACAATTTTGGACATATTTATTTTGTAAAAAAATTTGAAAAAAATGCAATGGCGACTGTGATTTCCACAAGCGTTCCACTTATATTTCACTTTTAATCACTTGCAAAAATCTCGTTTAACAACACAATTTGGATGTGAGCACAGTCTTGCCTCTCCAAGTTTAATCAGTTTTACTTTGTTAAAAAAAATGTAAAAAAAAAAATAATTTCAGCTGCAATTGCCATAAACTTTTTCAAAGCACTCGCATAAATCACGTTACACAACACTTACTTAAGCTAATTGGAAATTTTAACATATTATATTGAAAATTTTGTGCAAGCAAATAAGTTTGTCGACTTTGAAGCAAAGTGCATACAAAATGAAAAATATTTAAAACAGAGCACAAGCAACGGGAATTCCTTTTGATATTTGATTTTCTGCGCATCCTTTGTTTACTTAAGCGAAAATTGCACTTTTTTGTCAGGAGCATGGAAACTTAAAAAACAATAAACCAAAAAAATACAGCGAAATAAAATTGACAAAAACTGCACTAAATCAACTAAAAAATGGTTTTGTCTGCTGTCAGAATCTGCGCTCGAATTGCTTTTCCAATTAAAAGACAAAATCTGAAAGCTCCACAGAAAAATTAACAAATTTCTTAAATTAAATTTGTTCAAAATACTTTTTTTTTAAGAAAGTTTTTAAAAATTAAAATATACAAAAGAAAATAAAAGTAAATATAATAAGTTTCCCGCTGAGGGGCAAAACTCAAAGAACTGAAGATCTAAAATAACATAAAATGTTTACAAATAATCAGAAAAATACAAAACGTTTCGGACTGAAAGATACCCTGTATATCTGAAAAAAAAGAAGATAATAAACTTTAAAATGCGCACCGACTATAAGTACACTATACTCGCCTTTAATCGAAATCCAAAAGTGATATCATAAAAATAATGGTATATCTGGTCATCGAAGCCGACTTTTGCTTTTCATTTCTCAAAAGTCGAACCTGATAAATACATAGTTAAATAATAGATTCAATACACCGCTGTCTATGCGAATTTGACACATTTGTCGCCTGTGCCTGTGCATGTTATGAACTAATCAAAAAAGTGTTTGCTTAGCGGTTAGCCGCACGATAAGACATCAGCAAACCGACAGCCATGCACCAAACGCTCCCGGCCAGCTGAGAGGTGCCACCCCCTCCGCCTCCCCCTCCCCCTCCGCTGCCGCCCTGCCCATCCGCAGCGTACTCATCAAAGTAGTTGCCATAGATGGCAAAGGTCAGCAGCTGCGAGTGCGACTTTTTCAGCGCCAGCTGCACCTGGGTTGCACGCTCGCCGCGCCACGCCCCCTCAGCATCGGAGCGCGTGTACCAGTCGATTTCGGTGGCCTGCAGGGCATAGAGCGCGGCGCTCAGCGTGCTGGGCATGAGCAGGCGTCGCGGCCGTTGCACGAATTCGCCGGTAACTCGCAGCCGTCTGAAGAGCACAGCTGCTCCGGGCTGTGGGCTCGATTCTGCTGGCTGCTCGGCCAGCAGGCCGCAGCTGAGGACGCTGTCGTTGCGGCAGGCAAATAGGCCGCACAGCCGGACCACCGTGTATTCCTCCTCCTCGTAACGGCGCTGGCCGACAAAGACGCCGAGGCGATAGTTGTACGTGGTGCGGCCCGCTGGCGCTTCCATTTGCAGCTCAAAGTCGCAGCACAGATCCGCCTGGCAGAGGCGCTGCTGCTGCAGGCTGCCATTGAGCAGCGGCACCTGCCAGCTATTGAACTCCTCCAGCTGCGGCTGCTGCAGCATCTCCAGTCTGAGCTGCGCCGGACCCACGCGCTCCCCGTCCGGCTCGATCCCGCTGCTCTCCAGCCGCGGCCAACGTGGCACGCGGGCCAGCAACAGCTGACGCTCGCCCTCGGCTCTGTCGCCCACCATGCGCCGGACGAGAGCGCCGCGTCGACCCGCATAGATGCCGCTGCCGGTGATGCCGCCGTGGGGCAGACTGGCGCCGGCTGCCAACAGATTCACATTGTTCGCCCAGGCCCAGCCCTGCTGGAACTGGCTGGCTGCAAGTGAGAACACAGAAATTGTATATGTATGTTGTGATTCGGTTACAAGGAACTTACAATAAAGATATACGCTAGTTAAAAGAAAGATATGCGAGCTTACAAGAAAGATTCATCATGCTTACAAATGAGTCACAAGAAATTCAGAAGGAACTTGAAACGAAGCTAGAAAGAACTTATAAAGAAGATGCAGCGCACTTACAAGCAAGTTGCAACTAAGTTACAAGCAACATTCAAGAAACTTACAAGGAAGTCCCAAGGAAGTTACAAAGAAAATGCAAGGCACTTACAAGCAATTGATTAATTAATTAATTAAATATTTATATATAAAAAATAGATATATAAGCTATATTTAATTAAATTTAATTCTTGGTATTTTGACATGCAATATTTAATAATTGTATATTACTTTAAAAGATTAACTGTCGCAAAATAGTGCTTCTTTAAGTATTATTATTTGTTTTTTATAAGGGGTATACGAAACTTTTTATTATTCACTTAAGATCACAAAAGTTAAGTGTGAAAACCGGGAAGTGGGAAAAGATATAAACAGTTTATGGTGGAATAATCCTAAGCGAGTTAGTTTTTCTGTTATCAAAGCCCATGTTATAAAGTGCACACGTCTAGACGCAATTCAGTGTAATTGATACCCTGTACCTATGGGAACGTGTGCAATCGGGTAGCATGAGCTTCACTCAAGAAAAATTTTATCGTTTAAATTATATTAAATAGCCATAAAAAGCAAAATTTTCTTAATTTCAGAATATATTTTCTAAATATTTATGTTTTTGGCGACATTATTTTTAAATAAACAAAAAAACTTTTGGAAATTTAGAAAAAGTTTTTGAATTTTTGGGTATATATTTTTTTGAGTGTAAATGTTTTTTTTTTTTATAGATGAGCAATAATAGTTGCAGAGCGAACTCAGGTAGCAAAACGATAAAATTAACTATGAGACATATATACCCTATACGAAATTAATATGTGGTATGCAATAGAATTAAATAGCATATAATATGATAGAGTATGAAATATAATATATATGTTATATAAAAGAGTATTAATCTAGCTACAGGGTATTTCTTAGCCGACCACTGAGCAGAGTTTTCACTTTGCCCACTGATATGCACTCACCCGTTAGAAAGGGTAGCTCCGACTTGAACATATTGCTGACAATCAAATGCTGCAGATCGTAGCGCTCGACCAGCTCCTGGGCGGGCGTATAGAAGAGCATATCGAAGCATATGAAATGGCCGAAGGTCACATTGAAGTCCGTCTCGAAGATGGCGTATTCGGGCGACCGGGTGCGATTCAGCTGCGGCTCCAGATACAAATTCCATTTGCGATAACGCGACACCACCGCCCCACTGCGATCCAGCACCACATTCGTATTGTACAGCCGATAGCCGCGGGCGGGGCACTCGTCGTCGTTTGGCGCACAGCTCTCCCGCTCCTTGACATTGACCACCAGATAGCTTTGGGCGACTAGAGCGGCGCAGGCCAGTTGCCGCAGGAACTCGTGCACCTCATATCCGGTCGTTATGTGGCACAGGGTGCGACGCGACGGCGACGGCGCCGGCACCGCCGTCAACTGCAGCTGGCTGTTCAGTGTGCCCTCGGGAAAAATGAGTATATCGGCTGTGCCATTGGCCGCCTCGATCAGCTCCAGATAGGCGGACAGATTCTCCTGCAGCAGCTGCTCCGAGCTGCCGCCGGTCAGCGCCGGACGGAATTCCGCCACGCCCGCCGTGTAATAATCGGCGCTGGCTGCCCCACAGCTGGCCAGCGAGAGGCACAGCAAATGGAGGAGCGACCACAACCTGCCACACATGATGCGCCCGTCAGACTGTGCCATCGGGGCTTCACTCTCTCCCACTGTCTCCCTCTCTCCCACTCTCACCCTCTCTGTCTCTCTCTCTCTGTCTTTGTCAATATTTCTATCTAATCTCTCATATCTGTCAGCCGCCGCCGTCTTTTCTTATCATCTCTTTATTTTGCTTAACAAAGCAACTCTGCCTCATCTGGAGAATGCATACTTTTAGGCATATTTTTTATACTAATATTCATTCTTTCATTCTTCAATGTAGAACTATTCGAATTCTAAAATAAATTTCCACAATAATAAGCATATTCTTGTCTGCAACCATTTTTTGCGAATTTTCCACACTTTTCGGTGGAGTTTTTATAAATTCCATTTAAGCGAGCACTTACATTACATTGGGTATTAACTGTGTATTAATCACACAAATCAGTCAGATCATCGTTCAGACAGTGTGTTGTCCAGCCAGTCAGTAAATCAATCAATCAATGAGACACTCAGTTAGTCAATCAGTT
The DNA here is from genome assembly GCA_035045885.1 of Drosophila borealis. Taxonomy (NCBI): domain Eukaryota; kingdom Metazoa; phylum Arthropoda; class Insecta; order Diptera; family Drosophilidae; genus Drosophila; species Drosophila borealis. Next base: position 133,944 of record JAWNOR010000173.1, on the reverse strand, counting down.
AGTCAATCAGTTGAACAGTCAGTTAGCTGGCAGGTCAGTCGATCAGTAAGTCAGTTACTTATGTAGCTATGCAGTCAGTCATTTATTTACGCAGACAGTTACACATTCAATCATTCATTCAGTTAGTCATTCAATCAACGTGTCAACTGACCGGACTAGCTAGATAACTACCTAGGAATAACTATAACTAATTGAAAATCTGTGGGTCATTCAGTCCTTAGTTAATCAGTCAATCATTCACTTACTCAGTCAATCATTCAGTCAGTCAGTCAATCACATAGTCAATCATTCAATTAGTCAGTCACTCAATTGAAGTTTTAGTCCATCATTCAATCAGTCAATCAGTCAATCATTATTTCATTTAGTCAATCAATCATCTAGTCAGCTGCTTAGTTTTTCAATCAATCACAAATCGCACAGTGATTTATTTACTTAGTCAATCACTCCGTCAATTATTCACTCAGTCAGTCAGTTTCTTAGTCATTTAGTTAGTCAGTCAGTCAATCATTCAGTCAGTCATTGAATCAGATAATCATATAACTAGAGCACAAAGTTTTCTGTAAAGAGATTAGTTGGTATTACCCGAGCGAGTCCTTAATCATAAAATTTAAATTGATTCCGTGTGTCGGGTCGCAATTTATTAAAATCAGTTCGAAATCAGAAAAATTTCACAAAAAAGTTGTCTACAAGGTTTTTCACACTAAAAGTTCCAAATTTATAAAACTGAGCTTTCTTGAAGCCAGTTTATAAGCAAATAAGTATAACCACAAATAAATATAAATATTGAGTATATGTTAAATGGATCAATTCATAGTTGAACCTAATATTTTGGATAATTAATATATTTTGAATAATTAATGTCTTTCTGACAAGCAATATATTTTTAAGCAACAACACTGAACATCAATAAGGACCAATTGAAGATCCATACTCTTCTCCGTCTGGATTGAGTATTATTTTTTTTATTTTTTTTTGAATATTTTTAACTGCCTTAATTTCCTAAATAAGACTCTGGGCAATTTAAGCCACGGTCCAATCAATACACCAAGATAATATATATACTTTTGAAAATTTCAATTTAGTTTCGTCCATGGCATAAGCAACAATGCTCCATGGTTCAAAAAAAAAATTAGTAGGGACTGTTTAATTGCTTAGGTTAAAAGCCATTACCAAAGCCGGGAGCACGTACCATATATAGGCAAGGGAGCGCAAAGCTGCGGCACCATCACCAGTGGCCAAATAGCCGCATTCGCGATCCTGTTCCGGGGTGCCCTTGCCAAAGGTGCAAATATCATCATAGTAATTCCCATAGATGGCAAAGGTCAGCAGATTGGAAAGCTGCACGGAGTCAGTCAGGCCGAAACGCACATTAATCTGATTGCTGAAAGAATGTGGGATTCCAAAAAAAAAAAAAAGGAATTCAGACGTGGAATGCCAAATAGGGGAATCCAATTGTAGGATCTCAAACGTAAGATTTCCATCAAAGAATTCATGGGTCAGTTAGATTCCAAAGGAAGAAAGATCAGATGTTGGATTCCTATTGCAGGAATTCTGATGTGCGATTCCAATTAAAGGAAAATTAGATGTAGGAGCTTGGATTCCATTGTAGGATTCCATTTGTAGGATTCATAATATAGTTTGACTGAAAAATGGAGGGCCTCCAGCGTAGGATTTCAAGTGAAGGCATTCAGCTTGAGGATTCGAAGCGTAGGAATAATAATTATGATGCCAATTATAGGAATACAGCAGGTTGATTTTCAATGTTGGAATTCAGACGTTGAATTTGAAATGTTGGAATTCCCAGTGAAAAAGTAGGATGTCAATTGAAGGAATTAAAATTCTATTTGCTGGAATCCAAACTCGCAATTCCATTTAGGGAATGTATACATTTTAGAAATCCGAGCAGGATTCCAAATGTGGCATATGTATAAGGATTGCATATGTAGGAATTCAGACTTTTGATGTAGGATTTCTATCATAGAATTTATAGGGTCGATGGTCGAATGTAGCATTTGTTTTGCATACTCACGTTATGCGCCGCTCCACCATTGACCACTTGAACTGGGCCGGCTCCAGGGGCAACATGTTTTCGAGGACACTGTTCGGCATCAAAAGGAACTCGCGCGACCGCGGATACTTGGCTTCGATGATCAGGCGGATAAAGTTGACACGCGATTGCTTCGTGTCCAGCGCCTGGCCACAGTCCTCAATGTTGGGGCCGCTGCAGGCAAAGATGGCGCAGTTGCGCACATAGTTGGCATCCACCTGCTGCTCATTGCGCCAGCCATCGTAGGCGCCCAGCCGAAAGCCGTAAAAATTGTTGCCGGCCGTTCCCTGTGGCAATTGGCGCCAGCCCAGCTCGAAATTGCAGCACAACTTGCCGTGGCACACCTCCTGCTTCAGATTGCCCTCAGACTGTTGATACAGCTGCTCCAACCAGACGCTCTCGTATTGCTCCAAATAATCCCGTTTCATCTGAATTCCTGAATCGCGTATGCCGCGCATCTTCTGCTCCAGCCTTGCCTTCAGGGAACGTTGCGGACGCTGTCCCTTTGTAGTCCTTGCAGTCTGGTATTTTGGCACCTTGGCCACATAGATGCGACGCTCGCCCTCGCCCCACTTCATCACGCTGGTGATGGTGCCCGCGCGTCCATTATAGATGCCAGATCCGGTGCTGCCGTATTCCGGGTGACTAGCGCCCGCGGCCAATAGATTCACATCGTTGCTATAGGCCCAGCCCAGCTGCACTTGGGCGGCTGTTTGGTTACGAGAAGGAGAATAAGATAGGACCAGATAGAAATAAAGATAGAAAAGGAGATGGACATACAGATGGTGATGGGTATAATGATTGAAATAATACTGGATATACAAAAACAAATAATGATAGAAATATTGTTGGAGATGGAGATAGAGATCAAAATAGATTTGCAAATTGGGATAGTTATACAAATAGAGACAGAAATAGAGATGGAGCTTGTAATGTAAATGGTTATACAAATAGAAAAAGAGATAGAGATATAAAAAGTGATAGAGGTACCAATAAATATAATAAAAGAAAGAGAAATACAAATAGAGATAGACATAATGATAGAGATAGATATAGAGATAGAGACAGATAGGGCGAGATTCCGAGAAAGCGTCAGTGAGTGAGGGGAGAGTGAGCATGAAAGAGACTAAGAGCATACTGTTAGATAATGTGATATGTGATGTTGAACTCGTTTTGAACCAGTTTTGAACCAGTTTTGAACCCGATTTGAGCCCGATTTGAGCCCGATTTCAACCCGATTTGAACCTGTTTTTATCTGCTCTGAGCCGGAACAAAGTTAATGTTACAACTTGTTAAGGTTGTAAGGTTGAATTAATTTGAGCTAAACTACTTAAAAAACCAAAAGTAAATCCTCTTTGAACCGGTTCAGCATAAGAGATTGTCCTATGCATCAAGTTCACATCCCAATGAGGCAGCTCATTTAGGTTCCAGTATTTATAACAATATTTTGAAGCTTCCAATAAGTCAATTAGCTACTAACCCAAGCACGGAAACACGTTCAAAACTCTTTCAAAGCGGTTCACAAGCTTAAAATCTGAATACCGTCAATTAACCTTAAGCATATTGGCGGGGGAGTCGAGGACTCACCTGTGAGAAAAGGTAGCTGGGAGAACCACATGGTGGGATAAATAAAGTCGCGAACGCCTTGTTTGAGTAGCATCTCATGGGCGGGCTCATAGAACAGGATGTCAAAGCAAATGAAATGGCCAAAGGTCACATCGAAGTCCGTCTTGAAGCTCATCGGCTCCGGCACAAAGGTGCTGTTCCTCGGCTCGCCATACAGATGGATCTTGCGATATCTGGAGACAACGGTGCCTTTGCGATCAAAGACCACGTTCGTATTGAAGATATTGATTCCAGTTGGGGCGCACGGACGTGTATCCTCCGGAGTAGCGGAGCACAATTGCTGCTCACAGATATTGATGACAATGTACTTGCTGGCCTTGCGGGCGGCACACGAGATGCTGACCAGAAACGGGGCAAAGTATTTGGAATCGGGATCGTCCACACATGGCGACAGCGCCTGCTCGGGCATCGGCACAAAGCTGAGCGTGTCCATGCCATTCAATGTTAGTTCCGGAAAGATAATTATATCCGCAGGTTTGGCATCGGGGGATTCGATCAGCTCCAAATAGCCGGCCAAGTTATCCGCCAAATTCGCATTGGCATCCTGGCCAATCGCCTGACGGAACTCCACAACGCCGGCCGTATAGAAACTGCCTTCGCGCGACTCAGTTAGGTTCGTCTGCAAATAAGAAAGCGATTAGCCAAATTATCTCGGCCAAAGATAAACCGCCACACCGCCACAAGCCCACCTGCTGACTCATCCCATTGCCGGCCAACAGCAGCAGCAGCAGCAGCGGCAGCAGCAGCGGCAGCGGCAGCGCGGTCAACTGCTGCTGCGGCTGCTGCCGCCGCCGCGTTCTGTTATCACATGCAACATTGTTGGCCATTTTCGATTTGCTGTCCCTGTCTGGCTGTTGCTGCCTCGCGCCGCGCCAACCTTCAACTGCGGCACGGGCAGCGCTTCGGCAAGGCTTTTATAATGCCGGCAGTAGCAATTCCCAAAACCCAAAATCATTAATCTAATCAGCGCTTATTTTTATACCCTGAACCCATTGAAAATGGAAGACAAAGAGCATTATGTTGGTAACAGACGGAGGCGGATGGTATATATATATATATCTTTATATATGCTTGATCCGGCTGAAGAGCCTAGTTAAGACCAGATTATCGATATCTCTTGCCATAAAATCGATAAATATCGATTTTGAGAATTGATTTCTTAAGCCCAACTCGAAGATTATAGGCGCTAGATACACCAAACTTGGAATATATACGCAGATTACAATTACAACTCACTTTTCTGATGCCTTCTACCTGAAAGTGTAAAAAAAAGTGCAAAATTATTAAAGATAGAGCTTTGTGCCTTGATATGTACACACTTTTGTATGCCTTTTTTGAATACCTGAAAGTCTTATAAAGATCGCACTGTAAACACCGGAGCTAATCAAGAATGCGTTGTCCAAACTTGCTTTTGGGCAGAGGGAAGAAGAAGCGCAGCCTGCACGTTTCCAACGGCAGCTTCGCCTTGTTTTCTTGAGGGTATCTGCTAGTCGGTCATAAAGCATTCGTAAATGTTTTGTTTTTGCGCGCGCGACGACAATGTTTACGGGGTTTTTCAAACTGACCGCTGACCCCCGCACCGTGGTTCACAGGCGCAAAAACAGAGTTAAGCAGAAAGTGCATCTGTTTGCGAGATTCCAAGGTTCCGAACAGCTCAAGAACTTGGTAAACAAATTAAGTTTAAGTGTATTGACGCTGGGTCTTGCTTGAATGTTTGAAGGTTTCCTTTTTCATTTTATAGAGCTAATTTAAGAGCCAAGGTTAAAGATCATGAACTATCCGAAGAAATCCGTACACTTCCACCAATGGAAGATCAAAAATTCCATACCCAGGCCATTTCGCACTTCCCTCTCTACCATTTAACCCGAGTGAAACTGAATATTATACCACTGTGCAGGGTCTTCAATTAGCAAGATTATTTGCAATTACTGGACACTTTATGGAAAATCAGTCGATGAAATTTATTTCGGGGGACTTTGAGTTATATATCCGAGATTCATGCCTATGCCGAATGCCTGAATTGTTAACTCAGCGTATTTGCGGCTTGTACATTGGACAACAGACCCAAACAATATATTTAAGAAACGATTTCAATTGTTGTGCACACGTTTTTTGATAGCCAAACGGCCACCGTCAATCATCCGATATAATGTGCGATTTACGATCATTACGGTCACAAATACTTTCCCTTATCAAGGTCTGAGCGGGTGTCTGTTGGCGTTTCTTATCAGTCATGCACTCGTTCCCTTCATTATCTTAATCATAAGTACTTTAACGTTTAAACGGCTTTCATCATTGGCTATTATTTAAATTTATGATTTTATCGGCTTTTATTTAGCGGAATTCATTTCACCTGTTTCGATGTATGCACATTATCAAATTGGGCTTAATTCCTTATCATCTTGTCACTTTTTAGCCTCCATATAGGTGTTTTCCATTTACCCCATTTCAATGGCGGGCTTTTTTTTGCTGCCAGTTGTTAATTGTATCTTCTGCATAATGTCTTTTCTTCGCAAAACCGTAAATGTACGTTTTACTGTAGTCGAAAACGCAATATCCGTGCCTGTTCTACGTAATCCGTTCTTATCCGCACTTATCCATATTTATAGCAGTGTTATCTGGATTATCCGTTGTCACTTTAACAAGTTTTCGACGCCTTTTAGTTATTTGAATAACTATCAGCACAATTTTCACGCTTATAGATGCTTGTATCATTTTTTATCCAGTTTTATCCGTTGTTAATCAAAGTAATTCCTAACCCTGTTTTTGTTTTTAATTATCAAAAACACATTTTTCGCGTGTAAGTTTTGAATTTGATTTTAATCCATTTTTATCCAGTTGTATCCGTAGTCAATTAAGGCAATTCCAGAACATTTTCGGTTTTTTTATCATCATAAAATTTTATTTTGCGTAAATACATGGTTGTATCCATTTTTATCCAGTTTTATACTTTGTTAATCAAACAATTTTTTATCAACTTTTATGCGTTTTTCATAATCATAAGGACATTATTCGCTATTAAACATGCTTATATCCTTTTTTATCCGCATAAATTCGTTGTAAATGAAACTAATTCCAGATTCTTTTTTTGCTTTTTTTTTTTAATATAGATGTTAGCATCGAATTTGATCCGCTCTTATCTATCCGCTGTTTTCTTATTTATTCACAATTTTTAGCAACTTTCTCGTCAAGTTGCGACGCAAAACTGACCAAAATTAGACGCTGCTTCCTGTTTTTGCATTGAATTGTCAGCGCAAACGTGAGTTTGGCTGCTAACGTCATCGCATTGTGCGCAAGTACGCATTATTCACGCTCGTTCGATTTGAGCAGCTTTAATTTGCATAGCTTTAAAACATTCATCTTTTTTTTGCATTTAGTTAAAAGCCAGCCTTTTGACTTAAAATTCCTAAACTTTAAACTTAAAGTGACGAATATTTAATTCAATCTCTTCTTAAATAAATGTCTGTTATATTACGTAGCAAATAATTTGAGAGTGTTGGCACAAGCATTAGGATATGACATTGATATGACTCGTACACGTGACTCAACCTTACCCGCATTTATCTAGGTCTAAATACAAAAAGTGCGTCTGCCTTTATAGCTTAACTGTCAATAAATGGAAAGGTATGCATTTTACTCAAAGCTTTAACAGTTGCAGTTACACGCGATCCGGCTTTATCCAGTTTTATCCGATTTTATCCGATCTTATCCGATTTTATCCGATCTTATCCGTTTTATCCGAACTTCTTATTTAAAATTTTTAATGAATTTTCACGCTTTATCAAACATATTTTGACCATTTAAACTAAAATGTAAGCATCTGATGCATACATTTCGTTTAACAATTTGGCTAACGCACAAGCACATGTGCTCAAAAATATATGTCCCCGGTTATACTACATATATGTATAACTCAACATCCCTGCAACTACCGCAGAGGAGGTGCCGGCATCTTAATCCGCCATAGCCTGAGCCACCAACCCCTGGAACACATTTCCCAACCACATCTGCAGATGGCCGCAGTCAAGATAAGCACTAGCGGAGGTGACTTCACAGTTGCTTCTCTTTACCTCCCGCCGGCTGTGCCATGGACCAAAGCCAATTTTGAGTTCCTAATAATGAACCTAGGACAAAAATTCATTGCCGGAGGGGACTGGAATGCGAAACACAGAATATGGGGAAACAACAGAGCCTGTACGAGAGGGCAGAATTTGCGCGAAGCCATCATCGACTGCAGATGCGATGTCTTGCCAACCGGAGATGCAACATACTACGCGTACAACTCGCAACGCACTCCTAGTGCCCTAGACTTCTTCATATATGGTGGCCTTAGGCAGAGCTCACTCTTCATCTTCCTCTTTTGGCCACTGTCCACACCAACCCTATGCAGCAGCCAAAAAGAAAGAGTCTATTGCCGAAAAATGGGGATGTTGAAAGATTCCAGGCTGAACTCAACAACACAATCAATCTCAACATGATCCTGACCTCCCCTGAAGACATTGATTATTCTTGGCGAAGATTCGAGCAGCAGACGAACTTGCTTCACATGCTATAGACCCGATCCGGATATCGCCCCCTCGAGGCTCAATCGATCCGGCGGCAGCTCCACTTCTGGCATTAAAAAGGCGGCTATGCAAGGAGTACGTGCGCACTGGTGACCTAAGGGTAAGCAGGATATATAGAAGGATATCCAACAGGCTCCAGAAAGTCCTCGCGGCCATAAGCAACCAGCAGTTGAGGAGATAACTTATGGACGCAAGCCCAGATGCTAGCACAGGATACAGCCTCTGGCAGCTGACAAAAAGCTTTAAAAGACAGCCCGTCCGCAAGAGTCCCATAAAAAAAGAGAGGATGGTTCCTGGGCCAGATCGAGCTTAGAACGCGCTGAAACTTTCGCGACGCACCTAGAGGAGCGATTTGAACCGTTCGATTCCCCCCACTCGCTCCATGAAGAATACATAGACAGGACCCTCGAAGCACCACAACAACCTGATCTGTCCACTCTCCAGGTGACCCTCAAAGAGGTCAAAACACAAATCCAAGCGCTTAAGATTCGTAAAGCTCCTGGATCTGATGAACTGGACAGCAGAACAATAAAGCTGCTCCGCACCAAAGGCATACCCTTCATTGTGCTCTTATATAATACAATGCTTCGAATCGGACACTTTCCAAGGCAATGGAAAAGCGCTCTGATTGCCATGATTCCAAAACCCAAATCAGCCTGCTTCCGACCCTCTCCAAAATATTCGAAAGAATATTAATGGCCAGAGTGTCGGAGCTGGATTGTGTTAAGCGCATCATACCAAGGCATCAATTCGGATTTCGAAGACGGCATGGGACACCGGAGCAGCTCCACCGAGTGGCGGATTTCATCCTCGACATCTTCGAGAACCTCGAGTATTGCGTCGCGGCATTTGTTGACATCAAACAAGCGTTTGACCGAGTGTGGCACAAAGGACTCCTGTTCAAAATAAAAACTTTGCTTCCCCCCTCTCCCTAATCCACAGCTTCCTCAAAAGCAGAAAGTTTGTAGTGGTAGTCGACGGCACGTTCTCTGGAGTCAAGGAAATCCAAGCTGGAGTCCCCCAGGGCAGCGTCCTTGCTCCGTGGCTCTACACTGTTTACACAGCCGACATGCCGACGGTGGACCTGACGACACTGGAGCATCCCGATAGCTTCAACCTCGCCATGTTCGCCGACGATACAGCAATCCTCTCAAAAACCAGCTGTGTTTACCAAGCCACTGACCAACTGCAAGAATAACTGCACGAGTTTGAGACGTGGCCATCAAAGTGGCGAATTGCCATCAACAGGCAAAAATCAATATCCGGAAAGATTCCTCGCCAGGAGTATTCCTCCAAGGCGAACTTCTTGATCATAAAGACGGCCATCGCTAACTGGGAGTCTACCTTGATCGCAGGCTCACTTGGAGCAAACACATCGCAACAACATGCCACAGCGTACGTAAAAAACTAAAAAGTATGGCTTGGCTCCTTAAGGCAAGCAGCAAGATTTCTCTGAGCAATAAGGTGCTGCTTTATAAAACCCTCCTGGCCCCAGTCTGGCGCTATGCAAGCCAAATTTTCGGCACGACAGAAAAATCTCACTTGAGGAAATAAGTGTCTTCCCAGCCAAGGTACTCAGACTGAGTGCTGGGGCTCCCTGGTACATCCGCAACCGGGCCCTAGCAAGAGACCTAAAGGTCCCCTTGGAGGTTGACCTTCTAGGTCAGCAGTCCACCAGCTACATGGCCCGTCTTTCTGCCCACCCTAATATATTGGCTAGAAGACTTTTCAGTAGAAAGCGACGGAGACTTCGCAGAATCCACCCCATCGACCTCCCAAGCCGGGTAATCATTTGAAAAAAATAAATAAAAATAATAATAATCATAATAATAATATAAGATAAATTGAAAAATTATAAAACTTAATAGGTAATATTAAGCATGTTTATCCCATTATAGTCAAGCTAGGCTAAGATGCTCATGAATAGTATCAATAAATTAGCTAATAAAGAGAGAGAAAAAAAAAACACTTTGGCTCGTGACTCTAGCTTATCTGCATTTATCCGGCGCGAATCACAAAAAGTGTGTCCGACCTTAAAGCTCAGCTCTCAATAATGGCAAAAATATAAGAGTTCCTATAGTTTTAATAGGTACAAGGTACATGTGCGTTTTGTTGCTTTATCCGGCTCATATCCGGCTTTATCCGATGTATCCGAACTTCTAATTTTCCATTTTTAATGTCTTTTCATGCCTTATCAAATACACTTTGTTCATTTGAACTGATATATAAGCATTTTATGCATACATTTTGTTCAACTCCTTGGATTTTAGCCCAATCCCAACAAGAGAGTTTATCGTGCATTTAAAATCCGATGCACATTGGCAGTCCCCAATGAAAGGCCAACTGCTAACTCCAACGTTTTTCTTTTGTTGTTTTAAGCTTAAGACGAGCCAAACTGAAAGCACTTTTTCTGCTTATTTAAAATTAAAAAAATAAAGTTTTAAGCATTTCTTGGTCATATATTTTAAATACGAAAATTTACCCAAGGGAGACGAACCGTGTGCACATAGACACACACGTGCACACACACACACACACACACACACACACACACACGGGGTGGCTGTTCACTTTATGCGAAGGCTGCCATAAAGAAGAAACGAACGGTAAAACACGTTAAAAGGTAAGACGTGAAGGCAACAACAACCACAACAACAACAACAACAAAAAGGCAAACGAAGGCAGCTTCATTTAGGCTTTGGCCCCAGCCTAAGTCCCTGCTCCACATATGCATAACCAAATGTGCAAGTGTGTGTTTGCGTGTGTGTGGGTTGTGTGTGTGGTTGGCAGCCGGGTCAGCTGAGTGTGCGAGTGTGCGAATGTGCGGTGTGTGTGTGTGTGTGTGTGTGGCTGTGTTGCTTGTTGCTACTTATGTTTAAGCTTTGTATTTAAGCTTTTTGCACGATTTCCTCTAACAAATGGATTTTCACTTGTTGCCCCCATCTATACAGATGCACGTGTTTATATGTGTATATGTATATATAAATATATATATAGTATGTGATATATATGCACATGTGTGTGTGTGTATATATATTGTATAATCTGTGTGTCCTTGTTGTAATGCTCGTTTCTCTAGATGCCCTTCACGGATCCCTTCGGTCGTCGCTTGCTGCCACACGTTTTGCTGCTAACAAATAATTTAATTTCTTTTTGGGCATTTTTGCTGAGTGCAAATGTGTGTGTGTGTGTGTGTGTGAGAACTTGGCCAACAAGTTTAAGAGCCAAGTCGCATTTGTGGCTTCGACTGTGCACTTGTCGATGACCGCAACAAAATTCGCATTCGCATTTCCAGTTCATAGTTTATATTAATTTAATTTTATTTCGTTTTTAATATTATTTCGTTTTTGATTTATTTATTTTTTATTCATTTTTAACTGTTAATTATTTATTCATTTCTTATTTATTTAATTATTTTTATTTATTATTATTTTTTATTTATTTTATTATTTATTATTGTTCTTTGTTTATTATAATTGTTTTATTATTTATTTTTTATTATTTATATTATAATATTTATTTATTACTGTTTATAATAAAGTATTTATTATTTATTATATATTATTTGTAATTAATTGTTTATTATTTTTTTATTGATTATTTATTAATTATTTTGTATAATTAATTAATTAATATTTACAATATTAGAGATATTATAAAAAATAAAGCCTAAAATCCCAAGCAGAATACAAAAATGTCTAATATTTATATTTTCCCTTCCCCATGTGTCTATGCACCTTTTCAAAGCAATGTGAGTTGGGAATATTATGTAATAAAGAAACACAAAGGAAGCAAACAGTTGAAGAGAAAGAGAAGGAAAACTTGTTATAGATTAGAGCGAAAAGGAAGATACACAATAATCAAGCAAAAGTATGTTATTAATTTTGACCAAGTTATGGAGGTGGGAAATTTAGACCTATGTCTATATGGGATATTTGAAGGTACCAATATTACATGTATTTTGACCAAGAATAATGTTGCAAGATGTAGATGCCAAATTGATTTAGAGGGAAAACCATCAATAAAAAGCCAAACCTTGTGAAATTCTGATGAGATTTCATCGAGTTATGAGGGTGGGAAATTTAGACCTACATATGTCTATATCAGATATTTGTGGGTACGATTTTCATATGAATTTCGACCAAGAATAGTGTTGTCAGGTTTAGGCGCCAAATTGATTTAGAGGGAAAACCATGAACAAAAAGCCAAACCTTGTGAAATTCTGATGAGATTTGATCGATTTGTGGGGGTGGGAAGTTTCGACCTATGTCTATATAGGATATTTAAGGGTACCAATATTACATGTATTTTGACCAAGAATAAAGTTGGCCCTCAAATGAATTTGATCAAAGATCTTTGAAAATGAGTTTGGGGCCGATCGGATGGTAAGCAAAAAAGTTTCATACAAACGTTTTTCGCGATTTTTCCACAAATGCGAGTGGAATTTCCCGAAAGCCCGCCTTAACGTGCACATATGGTAACTACAGTGAAAATTTCGTAGCTCTTACGGCTCGGGCTATGCGTTGATCACCAATCAGTCAGTCAGGACAAACAGTTTTATGTATAGGGATTAGCCCGATGTTGATCAGATGCTTAAAAGTGGGGAACTGCATAGCTTAAAGGCAAAGAATCTTAAAAAGAAAAAGAAAATCAAGTAGCAAAATTGCGTGTCCATGTCCGTCTGTCCGTCTGTCTGTTTCTATGCGAACTAGTCTCTCAGTTTTAAAGCTATCTTTATGAAACTTTCTGTTGCAAGCAGTTCATATGTCAAAACCAGCTGGATCGGACCACTATATCATATAGCTGCCATAGGAACGATCGGTCGAAAATTAAGTTGTTGTATGGAAAACCTTTTTTGTTTTTCAAGACATTTTAACCATATTCGGTTAATTAACTGTCATTAACTATATTCCCCGTGCTTTTTAGATACGGGCAATACACTATGAGCATTATGAAATGGTTGCGTCTGCAAGGGTATTAAATCTTCGGCGTGCCGAAGATAGCCCTTCCTTCTCGTTTCTACTTGAGCTAGTGAACAATCTGAAGAGTTTCAAATCTAACTAGCATCTAAATAACATCTACCCAATACTGAGACTGCGCTGTGGCTCAATATTCCTTGAAGTTTGTTTTTAGTTAAATAAATGAATAGAGTAGAAAGATATGATTTGCGTTCCGCTGCGGCTGTCGTGTCGTGCAACTATTTGAGTTTGTGCTTTGCCTTATGCCGGCGAATAAATTTGGATTCCAGTTTTGAATCGGTTTGGTTCAAATGCAGCTGAATACATTGAATACAACCTAAACTTGATGCAGGCCTTAAACTGTGTTTGTCTGCAAGACCACAAAGCTGAAGCAGCTCAACAGACAGTTGACACGCACAGCACGCGCAATCAAGACACACACACACACACAAGACTCCCACACACAAGACACACACAAGACACAACGCACACTTTCTCCCACACACAACCCACTGAAACACCTAAAGTGCAGGCATTTTGCATGTTACCCAACTGTAGGCGACATAATACACAGCCCATCATCATCAGCGTCAACGTTATCGTCATCGTCATCGTCATCGTAATCGTTATCGTCAAGATATCGAATTGCGGCGCATATGACGGCAGAATGTCAACTCTAGCCGCAGGCGTTACCAGATTTTTGTCTGCTTGATTAATTGCAACCTGTGGCGTGTCTGAGCCAGGGCGAGCTGGGCCGAGCTCCCAAGTCGGGTAACTGTGCCCTTTGTGTACCTACCCCTCAACCCAGCCCCCCCCCCTACTCCCCCTCTAAAAGGTATGCAGGCAAAGCAAAAATGTTATTAATGATGGCAACTCTGGCGGCAGTTCTCAGCCGTTCAGTTAGGCTGCATTTGACATAACTCATACGACGCGTTCTCCGTGCAGCAAACCAGGCGCAGACACAGCACCCATCACACACACACACAAACACACACACACACAGTTGAGATTTATGTATGTAAAGAGAGAAGGGGTAGAGGAGGGGGAGGAGCTGCGACTCTGTTAGGGTTGTGCTGCATTGACTGATTAATTAGCAGCTCTTAATGCCAACAGCGAACGAATTGCCGAATTATGAAGCTCCACCGATTAGCATCACACACACACACACACACACACAGACAAGGGGGTGCATGTGTGTGTGTGTGTGTGTGTGGATCTATGCCCTGGCCATAAGATCTGTCTCTTTGAGCCACTTGCCTTGTTTTTACTGTGTGCGTGTAAAGGCCCCGGCAAATAGTCGTCTCACGGGCTGGTAAATTGGGCTAAATAAATTGGGCTTTTCATAGCGTATTTTCATATGCTTTTCGCGTCTTTTTCTACTCTTGTTCTTCCCCTAAAACACAAACAAGTCTTGGGATATTCAGCATTTAGCTTCTGACTTTCTCTCATTTTAAATATTCTTACTTTTCTCAATTTACTATTATTATTATTTTTTTTAAGTTTTTTTTTCGAGTTTTTTGCGACTTCTCCTTTGACTCTTGATCTTGTTCTTTTTCTTGCTCTCTTCTCTTTTGTTCGTGCTCTTGTTCTTGCTCTTGCTCTCGCTCTTCTAGCTCATGTTCTTGCTTTCGCTCTCGCTCTTCTAGCTCATGTTCTTGCTCTTCCTCTTGCTCTTCTTCTTGCTCTTGTTCTTGCACTTCCTCTTGCTATTCGTCTTGCTCTTGCTTTCGCTCTTCTTGCTCTTCTTCTTGCTCTTCTTCTTGCTCTACTTCTTATTCTTCTTCTTGCTCTTGTTCTTGCTCTTGTTGTTGCTCTTGTTCTCGCTCTCGTTCTTCTAGCTCATGTTCTCGCTCTTCCTCTGGCTTTCGCTCTTCTTGCACTTCCTCTTGCTCTTCGTCTTGCTCTTGCTTTCGCTCTTCTTGCTCTTGTTCTTGCTCTTTTTCTTGCTCTTGTTCTTGCTCTCGCTCTTCTAGCTCATGTTCTTGCTCTTGTTCTTGCTCTTGATCTCGCTCTCGCTCTTCTAGCTCTTCCTCTTGCTCTCCCTCTTGCTCTTCGTCTTGCTTTTGCTCTTCTTGCTCTTGTTCTTGCTCTTTTTCTTGTTCTTGCTCTTCCTCTTGCTCTTGCTCTCGCTCTTCTAGTTCATGTTCTTGCTCTTCCTCTTGCTCTCGCTCTTCTAGCTCTTCCTCTTGCTCTTCCTCTTGCTCTTCGTCTTGCTCTTGCTCTTCTTGCTCATGTTCTTGCTCTTGTTCTTGTTCTTGCTCTTGTCCTTTCCTTTTTTACAGCTTCTTTCTCTGTTCTCCTTCCTATATTTTGGCTTCTTTCGCCTTTCTTTACTTTCTGGGCTTTTTTTCTTAATCTCACATTTTCCTTGTTCCGACTTCGTCTTTTACCTTCTTTTTATACCCTTGCAGAGGGTATTATAATTTTGTCGTGAAATGTGTAACGCATAGAAGGAGACATCTCCGACCCCATAAAGTATATATATTCATGATCAGTATCAACAGCCGAGTCGATATAGCCATGTCCGTCTGTTCGTCTGTCTGTTTCTATGCGAACTAGTCTCTCGGT
Source organism: Drosophila borealis (assembly GCA_035045885.1). Taxonomy (NCBI): domain Eukaryota; kingdom Metazoa; phylum Arthropoda; class Insecta; order Diptera; family Drosophilidae; genus Drosophila; species Drosophila borealis. The sequence goes on along the minus strand of JAWNOR010000173.1, from coordinate 118,180 downwards.
TTTAAAGCTATCTTTATGAAACTTTGCAGAAGTCCCTCTTTCTGCGGCACGCAGTTCATATGTCAAAACCAGCTGGATCGGACCACTATATCATATAGCTGCCATAGGAACGATCTGTCGAAAAGTAGGTTCTTGTATGAAAAACATTTTTGTTTATAAAGATATCTTGATCAAACTCGGCATTTATTAGTTTTACTATGCTCCTCATATATATGCAGAATCCTATTAAAATCGGACCACTATATCATATAGCTGCCATAGGAACGATCGGTCGATGTTATTGTTATATGGAAAACTTTTGGTTTTTCAAGACATCTTAACCATACTCGGTTAATTAACTGTCATTAACTATTTTCCCTGTGCTTCATAGATACGGCCAACGCATTATGAAAAGGCCTTCCTTCTCGTTTTCTATCACTCTTTTTGCCTGAAATTTAATTTCAATTTCTTTTGGCGATTCCCCACATTTTTAAGAAAATCTATTCCCAAAAACAATCCGTAGTTTTTCTAAAAAGTTGAACAAATATTTGGAAAATTACAACTGTTCTTCTTAAAAGTAGAATTTATATGTAGAAAAAATTATATGTAAAAAAATGTTCTTTATATTAGAATATTTTTTTCTAAAAAGCAAACATTTTCTAAAAATTCGAAGTCTTTCTAAAATGTAAAAAATTGCTTCTGAAACGCAAAAGAATTATTTCAAAAGTAGTTTTGAAGAATTTAAAATTGTACCTTTTCTTCATATGAAAATAAATTTTATAAAATGATGAAACATTTTCAACTTTTCTCGATTTAAAAAAAATGTAGATTGCAATTTCATTTTGTTCTTCTCATCCAACTTCCACTTCTACGTCTGCAGCCAAGTCTTCGATGTTTTTTTTTCGATTCTTTGCCTGGAAGAGAGCATCATTCTTCTACTCTCTTTCTCTATCTCTCTTCTTCTCTCGCTCTTTCCATATCTTTATCTCCTGCTCTCTCTCTCTTTCTATCTATCTATCTCTTCTCTTTCTCGCTACATCTCTCTTCTTGCCTTCTGATTTTTCTCTTTCTCTTTCTTTTTTTGCTCTCTAATTTCTCTGTCTTTCTTTCCACCTCAATTTGGCGTTGTTTAATTCAAATTTGTGCAAATCAATTGGTTTAGTTTTTACGCGCTTTTATTAAATGTTGATTAACTATTTAGTTTGGCATTTTCGACACACACACACACACACACCTCAATGTATATGGGAAAACCAATAAAGCGCTCGAAGCTGAGTTCATAGCTCGACAGTTGGTTGTGTTCTGGGAGGGGCGGCTGATTTATAGGCATGTGCCTCAAAGCACCGACCTGACCTGACCCGGCGCGACCCGGCTCGACTCGACCTGAACCTGCACCTGCGCCTGCAGGCAAAGCTGCGAAAAGTGTGTGAACTGGACCAGGACCTGAACCTGAAGCTGGACCTAAACATATGCCGCTGCAAACGTTGCCTAATAAGTTTTAGCTAAGCGGGTGAGGTTGGCAGGGCGCAGGGGCTACGGGGGTTAGGGGGCTAGAAACTACTCGTAAAGCCAAACGATTCGCGTTCGCCTTTTGCTCTTTTGAGATTTATTGACATATAAATTTAATGCCTAGCCCCGACCAGGGGCCAAGCTGGACGCCGGATGAGCAAAGTTTAGCAGCAGTTGATTGAATGCGCTTTACTGCTTGGATTTCCGTTCGTAAATTGAAAAAAAAAATAGTTATACCATATATATAGAGATAGGTAGGCTGAGGCTGAAGGCACGCATTGGCATAAAGTCGGCAAATGGCACAGATTTTGTATTTAGTTTAGGCAGAAGCTATTTTAATTTCCAATTTCCCAGCATGCATTTCCCGGGCATTATTGAAAGCAAGGACGCCAACAACAGGCACTGCAGCACATTCAGACAATTTACCATGCCAATCACACAAACAAGCAACAAAAAGTTCTCTTAATCGGGAGTGCACCACCGACGGATACCCTGCACACTCACGCTTCAAGCTGCGTCTCTGCATTCTTGATCGGTGCTTAGAGTACGATTTTTTTTTAATATTACAGTGCAATCAGGTTGGCATGCAATTATGTGTACATACCAAAGCGCAAGCCACTATATTTAAATACTCTATTTTTTTCCATTTTTTGTTAGCACGGGGAAAGGTATCTGAAATGTGAAATATTTGTAATCTGTATATACTACCAAAGTCGTATATACATACCATATTTGCGGTACTTAGCACTTATAATTTTCCAGTTATGCTTCAAAAATCATAGCTCAAAATTAATTTGTATCATTATTATGAAGATGAGAAATGAGAATGAGAAATCGAAGAACATTGTGATAAACTAGATGCTGCGTTTTATCTAGGTGAATTCATATAGGGCTGGTTAAGATAAGTCTTCAGTTTCTTGAGGAAATTCCACTTTTGAAAGTGACAAAAGTCGTTCAAATCTTTATGCAAAGCTCTATGTTACCAGGTATGAGACGCAATACAAAACATTATACTACAGACTGTAGTATATACTTTCAGTTATATATAATTGAATGCTATATACATATGAGTAGCATATTTACTATATAAGTTGAATATATACATTAAAAAAAAACGAAAAACAATTCTGATTAGTGAAATTTGTAATTCTCGATGGAAATTCAAGTGCACCTCAATTCTAAATCTCTATAATTTTCATAGTTTTCCTATTATTATTATTGAGCATTTTATCACAACTAAGCTGCGCAACAAATTTATTAGCTCTCAGTTTCGTGAGGCTAAAGGAAATTTGTTGTAGTTGTTGCTCGTCAGAAAACTTTAAGGTGTTAACTTTATATAATTTGTACACAAATTAGGTATTAATCAAAGAGAATGGCTTTTTTATTTGAGAGATGTTAATAATTTGATATTCTCAGAGTTGCCTAACTCGGAGGGGATTAAGTTTGATATACAAGAATTAATAATCATTTCTTAACGATTTTTATATCATTTTCTGCGTAGTTGAATAATATTGACAGGAGTTGCTTTACTCCAAAGGGATAAACTTGGATATTTGAGGAACACAAATCATTTTTGAATAAGTTTTATACAATTTGGCGGTTAATTGAATACAATTGAATTGCTTCGAAGGGATTAACTTGGATATCTGTGGAGCAATAATAACTTTTGAATAACCATTTAAACCATTTTCTGATTAGTTTGAACGAGATTCACGAGAGTTGCTTCACTTTCACTAGCTGTGATATTTGAGGCATTTTAATCATTTCTTAATCATTTTTATAACACTTTCTGTGAGGTTAAATAATATTCTCAGAATTGCCTAACTCCAAGCAGATTAGCTTTGATATTTTGTGGTTAATTGTTTTATATGCGCTGAGTTAACTAACTCGAAAGGGATTAACTTTATTTTTTGATGAAACTTGAAGAGTTTTGATCATTTTCGAACTATTTTCTGGTCGGTTGAACAATATACACAAGAGCTGTTTTACTTCGAAGGGATTAACTTTGATATTTTTGCGAATTAATCACGATATTCGAATAGTTTTTAAGTACAATTTTGTGATTGATTAATTACAATTTGGCGGGTTTTTTTTAATTTCAAAGGTTTTAGGCGCGAAGAGCTCCAAAATTGTATTTTATATGCACAAAACTCCTTGATTGAGTAACAACTCGAAGCACACTTGATGTAGGTACAGGGTATGCGGATAAAAAACAGACTCCAACAAGCAAAAAATAAGAAAAAAAAACCGATTGCAATTTCCTGTGGCACAGGTTTCACTTTCCTCTCCATATATATATATATATATATTTTGTATAGAAATCCCGGCGCCTTTTTTGTTGTGCACCTTTCTGTGTATTTGGTTGTTGCTGTTGTTGCCCACACTCTTTGATTAGCATCAAATTATGGGTCATTCAATGGTTGGCACACATTCGATTTGGCATTGGCGGCCATAACAATAGGCAGAATCCAGGACTCGACTTACCATTGCCATCATCCTCATCAGGATTGCAATCATCGTCAGCATGGCGACGAGTATCATCTGGCTAGCACTATTTCAATGTCAGCTCAATAAAAGCTTGTTTGCACTTGCAGTATTTCTTTAGCTCGCGCTGAATGTCGCTTCGTGGACTTCACCTTGACGTCTGTCGCCAGAATAGATAGGAATCTGAAATCATTTTTTAACATTAGTTCGAATCTTTTTCTGCAGTCAGCAGAGCCAGCTGCACCCAACCCGCCCCCACACACATCGTACATTGCACGCTCGCACACTCGCATTCAATCCAAGCCGAATCGCAACGTATCGCAGCGTATCGCAGCGTATCAAATGCCATCCAATGGATTGCACTGGTGGCAAACACGAACGGCTCTTGTTGCTGTTGCAGTTGCTGTTGCTGTTACTGTTGTTGTTGTTGTTGTTGTTGTTGTTGCCACAGAGCTGGCGCATTGCATTGTCAACCTCACTTATGAAATATGCCGGCTACCAGGGCTACCAGGAGCGCAGTTCGTTGGGTGCGTTAATGCAGCAGCGGTAAATGAGTTATTAGCCGCAAATCGCCTTTATTTCGCGCCAACCCATAAAAAACACGTTAAAGGCGCCAAATATCCCAAACTGAACCGAATCAGCGAAACGAGCTTAACTCAGTTCTGTCTACATGTACATTTTTGTTTACAAATATACATATTTTCTTTGCATATTAGAAAGTATGTTATATTTAAAGAAATTGCCTGGCCTTGCCAGGCTTAAATAAGCAATGTGTTGACTAAATTGCTTGTATACGTTTCAGTTTTCAGCATACTTTAGCCATATTTTGAGAAAATTGTGAAATTTTCAATAATCGTTATATATAAAAAAAAATGTTTAAAAATGCATCTAACAAAAATAGAGCTGGAATTGTTAAATAAATTAACGGAAGTTAAAATTCTAAGCTAATTTTCGGCAAATTTATTGATTTAAAATTGTAAAACTGAGAAAACAGAAGAGACTGACAAGTCTATCTAAAATTTGGTACTCTTTTGTATTTTGAAACTTTTTCAAGCCAAAGGAAAGTACGTAAGTCATATGCGAGACTTCACTCAGCTCACACTGCAGAAAACTCGAAAAATGTTTGTATTCTATCCATTCCCCTCAACTGTTGTTATTTATTTGCCCAAATGCTGCAGCTCCAATCACATTAAGATTAATTAAGAAGTTTTGTTTAAATATTTTAAAATTAATTGCAGGTCAATGCGTGAAGCCAATCGGGCTTCATATTCACAAACTTTATTGAATGCTGTCCTTTGTTATTTGCATAGTTCGGCGCCAGCACTGCAATTATATAATCTTGTTACAAATTCGTACAGGTGGCTAAATCGAACGGTCTGGCAGGGCAGTTTGTGGGGCGACAAGGTGGCAGCTCTGCACTAATGTGTGCAGTTTATATTAATTAGTATTATTATTAATTATTGCTTTGATTATTATGATTGTTAGAAAATGATTTTAATATTATTAATTTTATTGTTAGTAAAAATATTATTATTTTTATTATTATTTATTGCTAATTTATTATTATATGTATTCGTCTTAGTATTATTGTTTCTGTTTTTATAATGAAAAATATTTCGTTTTATTATTATAGTTAATATTGTTATTATTGTTATCATTAGGTATTAGTTGAATAATTTTTATTAATAATGTCATTATTATCCTTATTATTATTAATAATATTAAAAATAATAATAATAATAATAATAGTAATAAATAAATAATAATATTAAACGCTATAATGATAGTAATAAAAATCATTATTATTTTTAATAAATTGTCAATTATTGAAAGGACTATCAAACTTGACTTTTGAAATTGTTGAAAATTATCGACATAAATCACTTTGTATTCATTTTTATAATTATTAATATTAATAATCTAATTAAATTGGTCAAATTAAAATTTTTTTTTATTTTAATTAATTTATTAATTAATAAGGTAATAAAAAGTGAATTGAAATCGTTTGCAAAGCTGAATCCCTGGACGGCCAATGCAGTCCGCGCCTGTGCACTTGCCGCCCCCACAAATTCATAGATAAAGCTGCAGGAGGGGCAGATGGGGACAGTGCGAAACGACAACGACAGCGACTCGAAATCGAATTGAGTTTCTTTGCCCATGAAACGCCAACAAATGCCGCGACATTGCCGGCAGCGCAGCTTCAAACTACAACCACCCCAAATCTATAACAATTCCATATATCCGACGCACACACACATGTGTGCGGCACACACACACTCACAAACAGCTGCCTGCGCAACAGCTACACTCGGCTCTTCCCCTCTAACGAAACGGTTCAACGCAGTTCAGTTCAGTAAATATTATGTTAAATTGAGATAATTTGTTGCCTGATACTCTCGCCACAGAAAAAAAGAGAGAGTGATAGAAAGGGAAAGCAAAAGATGCAGACAGAGATAGTCAGAGTCTGTGGCGAGCTGTCGTAGTTCGTATACAATGCAATGCGGCAGACCGAGAGCGCGAATGTTAGAGTGGGTAAGCGTGATAAGGAGAGGGGAGGGGCTGGCTGGCAGACAGGCAGACAGGCAGACAGACAGGCGTGCTGGCAAGGACAGATTTTCATGTAAATTTGTTCGCGTTTTATAGTCGCAAATTTTTGCTCGATTTAGCAAATTTTCTAGATTTCTATCGTAATTGGCGGCTTGTTGTGTCCCATTCACAATGAGACTCCAATCCGCAGCCCCTTCCCTTTTCCTCCTGCCAAATAGAGCCGGAAGTACGAGTATCCGTATCCGTATCCCAGTCGCATTTCGCCATGACTATTGCGGCACACACTGTTGCATATTACATTCGACCATTTTACGTATTTCGTAGCATACTTTTAAGCGTAAAAACCCAAAAAAGAGAATACATTTTGGCTGTGACCGAGTGGCATATATCCTATATCTTAACCGCTTTTTCATCCAGCTGCCCTTCACTAGGCACAATGGTCAAAAACTACGCTGAAAAAGCGAACATTGCAAATCGATAGCTATCGATCTTAGGCAAATTCGATAGCAACGATAGCTATCTATTTTGGGCATTTCGGAAATGGGAGTTACCGTACAATATATAAGATATACGAGATATACGAGATCCAGATCTCTAGAAGTTGTAACCCTTGCAACATTATGTAAGAGCAGGCATTTAAAATCGATTATTATCGATTTTAGAGAATTATGGCGAAGCGAGTTTTCGTACAACTTATTAACTTAAACTGCGATGCGATGATGGTATAAAACAATGGCTATCTTATTAACCACATCTCAAGCTCTTGAAATCCTACTGACAAGAGTCGATTATTGCAAAAAAAAAAAGTACATAAATTACTTTTTCTAGGAATTCAAGTTCAAGTATCTAGCGCTACAATATGTCAACTGAATAGCATATTTTTATAATATTTTATAAAAAAATCAAATGTATTAATCAATCTAATCGATCTGACATAGATATAAATCGATCAAAAACATGAACTCAAGCTGCTTATGTGAAATAAAATCCATACAAAATCTTGTTAGCAATCGATTTGTATCGATTGTAAAACAAAGGAGAAACATCGAACAAATAAATTAAGTAAAAGACTTACGATTGCCGAGAGCCTCCAGGTATGTGAGCTCTAGAGCTATTAACTAAATATTCTATAGTCTTTTCGTAGTCGAAAACGTGTCTATTAGTTTCTTCACAATACCCATTGCAACCCTGTTTTAATGGATATTATTTACTGTTGAACCAAACGTCATAATATTTACAAAGAAGTCGTCTGACCAGGGGAATTTCAATTCGCACACCGACTAACAGCTTTACACTACACAATTTGATTATGCACTGCATACGGGGCTTAAGGGCTAAGTGGCCTGAAGGCAGGTGGAGTGGGGAGGGGGGCTGTGTGGATAATTTGGACACTTTGTGCAAGCCATGTGGGCCCAAATGTGAACGTTGCATATTTCGTAGCATACTTTTGTGGGCTTCAGCATACGTCGAGGCGTTAAATTGTATAAACAACTAGTAAACAGTGAATGGAGAGGAGGCAAGGGTGCGGGGTGGCTTTGGCTTAGGTGGGGTTACGGACAGCACGTCTCGAAGTCAGTGACCCAAAAGTGTGCCAAGCCAAAAACCCCCAGCCGATGCGAAGCCCGCAATCATAATAAATTGTAGGGCCAGCGTCAGTCGTGTGTATAAAATAGTCATTAAAAAGACATGGCGCACAGGGTGAGAGGAGAGGGGCTTGCGGTGGGGTTAGTTGCTGGTAAGTTACACACTATACACACACACACAACACACACACACTCACACACACACACACACACCACAAGAACAAACACATGTGTCTTTATACAATGCAATTAATTGTTTTGTTTATCATGTTTATCAGACGCTTTACGCTTGATTTGACCAACAAAAAGGTTCGGGCAGCACGTCCAGCGCCTAGTTGTCCACTTGGCCATTAGTTGTCATTACAACCATACCCAAATGCTATACCGAAACATCCACTCCCCTGTCCCCTGTCCCCTGTCCCCTGTCCTCTGGCCGACCACAAAGTGGCACCGAATAAAGATGCTTTGAGCATTGCGTTCATTCGACTAAATAACTCATCACCAAAAACGGTTCATTGATTATTCGCTTTTTCGATATTTGATTTGGGCTCAAGCCAAACAAAAATAAGGAACAAAAAGCTTGAGTTTTCTTTGGTAAATCCTAAAATGATGGCAAATGCTTAAAAGGAAGGCAAATGTTTTAAGCCGAAAAGTGTTTCGCTTCAAGGGAAAAAAAGCTAAAGAGAGCTGTTCCAACTAACCTTTGCAGCTGCCAATTTCACAATTTATTGGCACAGTTTAGCAAAGTGCGCCTGGCCGTAATTTCTTTGAGAAAAAATAAGGCCCAAAAGAGCTGTTCCCGAAAACGCCAATTTTTGATTGCATACTTTTTGCAACGGCTTTAGAAACCATCTATAACCGAAAATATCTATAATCTATAAAAAGTATGAAAATACCTTCAGCAGCTGCGTATTCAAATAATGTAAGGGCGAAAAAGTTGCCAAAAAAAGCTGTTCCAGAAAACAGCAACAGGCTTGCATTTGTTAGCGGCTTTTGAAACCCTCTGCTGTTTCGAAAGGAAGCTTAAAAGGGGGCTACAACAAGTTGTGCATTCAAATCATCTGCATGAAAAAATATGAACAAAAAGAAAGCATCAACAGGCTCATTTTCCCCTTTTGTTTATTTTGTGAATTTTTTCAAAACCGTTGAAACTATCTAAAGGTGCGAATGACATAAAAACAAGCTTTAAATGGGCCACAGCCATTTGAATAATAATTGCCAAAAAAAAAAGCTGTTCCAGAAAACATAAACAGTCACAAAATTTGACAGCAAACAGAGAAAGTAAAAATACAGCAAGTTGTGCATTTCAATAATTGGAGTGAAAACAAAACGAAAAAGGTTGTTCCAGAAATCAATCCACCTTCTCAAATTTGTATTGCATAAGCTTTTTGGCCGTTTTCGAAACTCTCCGCATGTCCGAATGTTGTAAAAATAAGCCTCAATAATGACAAAAAATATGTAAAAAAAAAAGGATGTTCCAGAAAACATCAACAGTCCCTATCAGAGTTCGAATGAGGCTCGAATGCTATTAGAAGAAGTTTTAAAAGGGAGAAATAATTGATGAGAAAACAAAAAGGCTGTCCCAAAACCATAAACAGACGCTCATTTCTCATATTTTACCACAAACAACCTTAGGCCCTTCATCGAATAATTTGTGGAAGAAAATGACAAAAAAAAGGTTATTCCAGAAAACATAGGCAGTCAACCACTTCACAATTTCTCATCACATGCATATTTTCTGGCGTTTTTTAAAATTTTTTTACGGGGCAAGTACTGTAAAAAATAGTCCAAAAAGAAGCCAGTTGTGCATTCAAATAGTTCATGAAAGATACAAGTAGAAAGAGGCTGTTCCCACAATCTTCAACAGGTACACGTTTTATATATTTGATTGCATACTTTTTGGCGAACTTTCAAATGAACTGCACGCTCAATAGCCCTAATAATAGGCATATTCATAAGTTAAAGCTAATTGTGAATTAAATTGGAAGAAAAGAACTAAAAAGAGTTGTACCAAAAGTTCTATTTCTTAAAACCACAAAACTTGAGCATTTCTTGAAGACATTGCAAATAGATACCAGCGTAATCAACAGGTGAAAATAGCTTCGATTGCAATTTGGTGAAATTGTGGCGAAAGGTTTTTCACTTTTCTGGTCTTCACAATGATTCGGTTGAATGTAAAGTTTCGCTTGCGTAATTTCATACTGTCAGCGCCAGCTGCGCCACTTTTCTGGACTCACAATCACGGGCATTATGCGTCCGCGCACACACACACACACAGACACACAGAGACACAGACACAGAGACACAGACACAGACAGGCACGCGCAGATGCACGCGCACATAATGCACTTTTCAAAAATAATAAATTGTGTGTGTGTGAACGTGCGTGTGCCAGTGTTGGTGCGCGCGTGTGTGAAGAGGAATGCAATACTCGATGCGATGATATCAATGTCAACAGGCGAAGCAGGGACAACCCACTATGCGTATGCCTGTTGCTGTTGCCGCTGTTGTTGCACTTCTTATCCTAGCAACAGGATTACTTATATGCTTTGACGTCAATAAATTCTGTTGGCATTATTAATACACTTATAGTTAACAAGCAAACAAATAGCGACAGCTGCACGCAGCAAAAACAAATTCACGATGCGCACAAATCTCCCTGCCTCAAGGTTCGGTACTCGAGCTGCATCCTTGAGCCCACGCTTAAATCAATCAAAAAAAAATTTAAAAAAAATTAAATATTAAATACGATTTAATGACGCTTTTTAAATTCTACTCAAAAAATGTACAGTTGCAACCTGTTGCCCATGCAAAAAATATACATTCTTGAGCAGGACAACTGGCGAAGGCGATTTAAGCAATACATATGTACTTTTAAATCTTTAATGCGCAGTTTCCATGAGGAAGCTTGTATTCTGCGAAAAGTGCGCAACACTTTTCAAATGAATTGTCATAAAGATCCTTGGACATGGAGTCGAAGACGGAAGTTCACCCACAAAAACCTTGACCCCTTTTTCCACTTAGAAGGAATTATTTTTGCGAAAAGTCAAAGAGTGAAAAGCGAAAAAAGCTTTAAAAATGAGTTTATGGCCAATTGGCTGGTGATTAACAGAGTTGCATGCAAACGATTTTCGCTTTTTTTCCACACTTGCGGGTGAAATTTCCCAAAAACCCGTCTAAGCGTGCACCTCCATCACATAAGGTAACTTCAGTAAACATTTCAGCTACCTAGTTCTTACGGTTTGGCCTGTACGTTGATCATCAATCAGTCAGTCAATCAATCAATCAGTCAGTCAGGACAAACAGAATATAGACATATAGAGACTTGTTATTACGCACTTACCTGCAAATTTATACGTATGATCATTTTATCATCATCTGTCAGTATTCGGGAAACGAACTTTTATATAAACACATCACTGAAAGAACAGAAAGGAAGATATTTATTTATTTATTTATTTATTTATTTATTTATTAGTGGTCGACAAAACGATTGTCTTCCTAATTATTCAATACATTATATGTATATACAATTTTTTCACAGCTAATTTTGTCAGTGACGCTATTAGAGCCTACATCTAAGAAGAAGGGTGTAAGTAGGAAAAAGTGTTCTTAAGTAAAATTGAAAATAATCTTAATTGTCTACATTATTTAAGAATATACCATAAATAGGAGAAAAGAAAGTAAGAAGATTGTTAATAAAGTAAAGAACTGTATGCTAGATATTCAGAGTGTTAAGTAGATAGGATAAAGATATAGTATTGGGAAAGAAATGGGAAATCACCGACCCGGTGGGGGAAAATTTTCAGCCAGCCCGGCTAGCCATGCCCCTGCTCATAGCTGCGAATGGTCAGTGACTTCCCGAAGGTATCCGGAAAGCAACGATTTTATTAGGGTTAGAGAAATTTCGGTAGAGAAAACGTGATGCAAACTATTGTAATTTTTACATAGCACGCGAAAAGGATTGTGCGTAGCGTAGTCTGTTGTGCACGTCGATGGGAATAAGGGGCGGTAATTTCTGGTTGGTCTAGCCGGAACAGAGAATTGAAGACGCCCCAACAGAAAAGGAGAATCTATGTCGCCAACAACCAACTTATGTAGAAAGACAACACCGAGAGTTGTCCTACGGTTGGTTAACGACGGAAGATTGAGAAGAAGCAGCCTGCTGGAATAGGATGGCAACCGAAGATTAGGGTCCCAATTTAAACCTCGTAAGGCAAAAAGCAGAAATTGCTTCTGAACAGATTCAATACGATCCTGGCTATTGTTCTACTGCGGAGACCAGATGCAAGAGCAATATTCAAGGATAGGACGAACAAGAGAAAAACAAGGATCGTTAAACTCTTTAGAGCATCGTTTAATGAATCCAAGTACACCTTTTGGCTCATTAACGATGGTATCTATGTGAAGATTGAAGCAGAGTTTAGAATCAAAAAGAACGCCTAAATCCTTAACTGTTAGTATACGTTGCAATGGAGTATTGTCGATTGTATAACCGACAAGATAAAGTGTAGTACGATTAAATGTCATAAACATACACTTTGAACAATTCAGATGCAATTGATTGGCCGAACACCAAAGTTGCATAGCATTCAAATCGTCTTGAAGACGAGAATGATGTAGGGGATTAGTTCATGATAGAATAAGTTTCACGTCGTCCGCATACATGAGTACACGGGCATGGGATATAACCGAGGGGAGATCATCTATAAAAAGAGTAAAGAGTAAAGCTCCAAGATGACTACCTTGTTTAGAGGTAGTCAGCCTCAGCATTACTCTTTGGGTCCTACCCTTTAAATAAGAACTAATCCAAAGCAAAAGAGTAAAAAGTAAAATGTCATGGTGCACGGAGTCAAACGCCTTACTGAAGTCAGTGTAAATGACATCAGTTTGCATTTTCGAAAGGAAAGCATCATTTGCCAAGGAAGTAAACTCAAGCAGATTGGTCGTAGTTGACCGATTCTTTACGAATCCATGTTGAACAGGGGAAACAACTGATTTGCAGCAATACTGCAAATTCGAAGTGATTATTTTTTCAAATAGCTTAGGAATAGCGGACAGTTTTGCAATGCCCCTGTAATTTTGTATACCAGACTTTCCACCTTTCTTGTGGAGAGGAATGATATTAGATTCTTTCCAAAGAGATGGAAAGACAGAAGATTCAAGGGAAAGATTAAAATGCTTTAGCAATCGATAAACAAGGGAAGAACTACACTCCTTGAGTAGACAACTAGGAATATTGTCAGGCCCAGGAGAGAAAGAAGATTTTAAATAATTTAAAGCTAAAAGGAGAGAGGAATGCGAAATAATAGGAAGAACTAGAGGAACTAATAGTATAACTAGTATAACAACTAGTTAGCTAGTTCTCATAGCATTGAGAATTCAGAAGAAAGAAGTTCGACTTGATATAATGTTTATTAGCTTTTGCTAAACCTTAATGAATTTGTGAGAATCGCATAGAAGAGCAATATGTGATCATCAATCAGTTAATCAGCCAGTCAGTCAGTCACTCAATCCATCAATCAACCAGTTAGTCAGTCAGTCAGTCAGTGAGTTAGTCAATCAGTCAGTCAGGCAAACATGTTTATATTGAGATAAACGTATACTTATGTGAATTATTGTTTATACCAGAGTTCAAATAGCTAACACTCACAGCTTAAGCTAGTTATGTGTTTACCATACGTAAAACTATTACATAAATGTTCCTTTTGCTATCCCCCCCCCCCCCCCCCCCCCCCCCCAATATTCCTTATATCGATTAAAATCTAAGAATAACTCGAAGATTCTAGTCGCCAGATACACCAAACTTGGTATGAAGGCTCACGTATAGAACAATTTCGCCAAGCCTATTAAAACTTGAAAAAAGTAAGAGGTTCTAGTCGGGAGCTCCCGATTAGGGGATACCCTGAATCCTCTTCTTCCAACAGGCGATAGGTATAAAAAAATGAAAGATACTTGATATATGTATATATACTATTCTAGAAGCTACTTGTCAAGTTTCGTGAGTTCAGCTCTTATTATTTACCAAAATGGCTCAAAAACCAGGATTTCTATATTTTCGATTTTTATCGATTACTTGGAAACGGGGCAAGTTATCGAATATCGGAAATAAACTCGATCTGCGCGGGGACTAGGAGGATCTACAGCTAAAATTTAAAGTCTCTAGCTCTTATAGGTTCTGAGATCCTTGCGTTCATACATACGGACAGACGTATCGACTCGGCTATTGATGCTGATCAAGAATATATATTTTATGGGGTCGGAGATGCTTCCTTCTGCCTGTTACATACATTTGCACAAGTACATTATGCCCTCTTTACCCATTTTCAATGGGTTCAGGGTATAAAAAACAAATTGTCAAGTGATGCTCTGAAAATTTTAAACAGATCGGACTATAAGCACCGAAGTTGCTTGGCAAAGCATATGACAAACATTGTGTGGGACTCAGCGTGGAAGCAGCACAGCTTGCTTCTACTTATGTATGCGTATCTATAGCAGGGATTAAAATGATTGTAACAGCAGCTTTAAGCTGACTACGAAGTATCAGCAAGTCAAGGTCCAATGCGATTCCCAGTATAACATTCTCATATATTATAATAACTTATACAAATAAGAGGGTATTATCATTTTGCCATGAAATGGGCAGCGCTCCATCAACAGCCGAGTTGATATAGTCAAGTTCGACTGTCTGTTTCTCTCAGTCTTAGAGCTAACGCCTTGAAACTTTGCCTAGTATGTTATATATGTCGGATTTGATTGGATCGGACAACTATTTCATATAGCAGCCATAGGAGTGATCGGTCAAAGAGAAGTTGCTTGTATGGAGAACACTTTTCTTTACCACGATATCTTAACCAATCCCGGATTTAACTCTCTTAACTATGCTGCTTATAAATAAGCCAAATCCTATTCAGATACTATACAATATAGCTCCAAATGAAGAATCAGTCAAAACATGGCAACATATTCTGTTTTCCGCGATATTTTCCCCACACACAACATCTACGAGCTACACCATGCTCGCATAACTGCCAAAGCCGTTGGGCAAATGTCTAAAAGGGTATTCAGATGTCGGCGTGCCGAATATCTGTTTATTTTCTCGTTTTTGTATTCAGTTTTTCGGTATTTATTTCGCAGTTAGAGTTAGCTTCCGGAATCGTGTGTTGGCAATGAACCGAAGCAGACATTTTTATGAGGTGTTTCAAGTTTTAATGCTTCAAGCAGCAGGTTGTTAATGTGGTTGCTGCTGCTGCTGTTGTTGTTGCTGCTGTTGCAAGTGCTTGTTGCACGTTGGCTGTTGCAAGTTCCTGTTGGGCGGCACAAAATTGTCAGCGTCAGCGCCAACACGTAGCACGGACGTATGCAAAATGTTGTGTGTGTGTCGATGAGTGTGCGTGTGTGTGTACACGTGTGTGTGTGTGTGTGTGTGAGGGGATGGGGGACGGCGCGTGGATGTGCACGTGCGATTTTCGCGACGGCAATAAAATCATATTCAATTGAATTTGGCGCAGTTGCCGGACGACAACAACAGAATTTATGATGAACTTTAATAACAATACATATATTTATATACAAATATATTTATTTTCTTTTCACACACAAACACACACACACACACACAGCGCAGGCTGAGTTGTCATTGTTGTTGTTGTTGCCTTGGCACCTTGTGCGTGTGCATAAAAATCAGGATTTTGTCCGCGACGTTGACTTCATTTGGTTAGCATAAAAAACGCGTAAAAGAGTGGCTGTGGGCGGCGGGGGCGGGGGCGTGTTGGCGCGGTCAGCGCCCCAAAAAGTATGCAATATAAAGTTAAAATCTTAAAAGGCGCCCCATATTGTATGCACACACACACACACACACACACACGCGCACACGCACAGTGAATGCGGCAAAGGAAATGAAGAAAAACTTGATTTATTTTTATGTGCTCAACGAGCTGACTTGGGCGCCGTTGCCTTGGCGGGGCCTGGGCCCGGGCCCGGGCCTGGGCATTTTGTCGAGGGCGTGGCGCTGGAGGCGCTGGCAGGTGGCCATTCATACAAGTGCTACGTGCGTAATGACCAGGCGCACACACACACACACGCACACACGCTTGGGCGCACTTGAACTTTAAGAAGTTTTCACATTGCGTATACGTAATCATATTCCAGCTACCGCTCTCTCTCCCTCTCTCTCTCTCTCGCTCGCTCTCTTCCGCTGTCTGTCCTGATTTTGCTTTTCGCGCTAAATTATACATCTGCATGCCATTATACAAACACACACACACACACTTGTCGGCCTTCTGCTTCGATTTTGGGAATTTCCGTGTGCGTGGCCAAGTGGCAAGCCGAGTCGCTGAACTTGAAGGCAATCGCAGAACGTAATTGACATATTTGAGCACAATCCGAAATGGCAATAAACGTATCCAAAACTAAACAAAATAATTACAGAAGTGCGGCACGCGAGTGCGCACGACCAACTGATACCCTGTAAACGGCAAGCTAAACAAAAAAAGGCATTCGAAATGCGCCTACCCAGAAAACGGTTCGAGTCCACAAAGCCAGCCAGCTATATCCTCCCTCTACAACTCCTTGGAGAACAACAATGTGGAATATCTAGGTTTGCTCTAACTTTCAGATCTCACCAGAATCTCCAGTCTATATGGCCTCCTGCACAAGAAGAGCAAACTTGCCGCCAAGCTCCAACAAAAAGGAACGCAAATCAGAACCTTGTCCGGGTTAAGTTAAGGAACTCAGCTCTGCATAGAGATCATAATCTGGCGGTTGTCGAGGATCAGATCGCCAAGCCCCTGGGCTCAGCTACATCTATCTTTTGTATAACTACTCAATTTATAAATTACTGCACAAAGCTGGCGATACTTAAACATAGATAATACTATACTACAAAACATTTTATAGAATCTGAACCCTGATTGGCGCTTGATAAAGAGATATTTCCGAGCTCACATCGTAAATAATTCTTGACCAGCATCAATAATACAATAATTGTATAATTCTATACAAACTAATCTTTCATTCGGTCCTTCGCGACGTGGCAATAAATTAGTTTAAGCCACAATTGAATTCCCAGCGAACTTCGGTTTCTAGAAAAACAATAGCTAGCTAGTTTTTCATGTGAATTCGCCCACATATTCAGAATTCTATACACATAGCTTTAAAATCGACTCTGCCCAAAATGGCTACACATTCAAATTAATAAGCTCAAATATGCGCAAATGTTGCACAAGAAATTCCGCCACAAATACCAATTAAGCAATAGAATTTTACGCAAATTCTCAAAGCAAACACAACGCATCAAAGGGGAGGGCAAATATATATGTTTGACTACACAAAGCCGAAACAATTAATGAATGCAGTTTCATGTGAAGAATGCAAACTTGATTTTCGCAGACGTTCAACAAAGTAACAAACAAACAAGATAAAGAAGAAGCAGCAGCAGCAGCAAGACATTCAAAAAGCACTGAAAATCAAGTACACTTATTATGCCTGGCAGCATAATAAAAAACAAGTAAGAGCTTCTAGTCGGGAGCTCCCGACTAGGGGATACCCTGAACCCTGTTCTTCCGACAGGCGATAGGTATAAAATGAAAGTTACTTGATATATGCATATACTATGCTGGAAGCTACATGTCAAGTTTGGTGACTCTAGCTCATATTATTTGCCGAAATTGCACATAAAACAGGATTTCGATATCAATTTCGATATCGATTACTTGGAAACGGGGCAAGTTATCGAATATCGGCAACAAACTCGATCTGCGTGGGGACTAGGAGGACCTACAGCTAAAATTTCAAGTCTCTAGCTCTTATAGGTTCTGAGATCCTTACGTTCATACATACGGACAGACGTATCGACTCGGCTATTGATGCTGATCAAGAATATATATACTTTATGGGGTCGGAGATGCTTCCTTCTGCCTGTTACATACATTTGCACAAATACATTATACCCTCTTTACCCATTTTGAATGGGTTCAGGGTATAATAAAAAAAGTGACAATAAAAGGGGGCAAAATATGAAAATCAAGTAAAATCATTTCCATTCAAATTCAAATGGGAAGCCAAGCGGGCGGAGGGGGGGGGGGATGGAGGGGCTGCCAGGCATGTCGCCAGCGGCAGCAGTTAAGAAAAGAAAACTAAAAACTGAAAACCAAAAACTGAAAACTGAAAACAGAGAGCCGAGAGCCGAAAACTGATATTCAATTCAATCAGTTCTGGCCCCGACGCAAGAGACTCGCCCCAGCCAAGCAGAAAAGAAAAGCCAACGGGCAACAATGCCCAGCTTGAGGAGTCGAGGAGGGGGGGTGGGTCGCAGTATTTGGACGAAAAGAGGGGAGTTGGTGGGTGGGGAGTTGTTTCTGCTGTGGGGCGCCGCTGAATGGATTGTCAGAGTTTTTTGATTTTTTGGTCGTCGACGGCGTCTCTCTCACTTGTTTCGCACTTCACGTGCCGCTCAGACGAATCGCAAGCTATATGTATCTGTGGCGGGTATTAAGTCAAAACAAACCACCACCCCCCCCCCCCCTCGCTCACCCCTCGGTCTCGTACTCCCGCCCCAATAAGCCGCGTCGGCATCGGGGCCCGTGGGCAACATTGAAAACATTTCACTTTGGCAACTCGGGGGCAACTTAACAATAAATTTCAGCAAATAAATCAAAATGTAACAGAAGCCGTGCGGAATTTTTAAGCGCCAGGTGCCGCTTTCAATAAGAGAACCTTAGCCAAATGCCAAAGTAGGCGCAGCTAACAGATACCCTGTATATTTTGCTAAGGCAGTCGAAAAGGCATTTGCATTGGCTTTTCCCACTGTCCGCCTTTTGGAAAGACATCGCTCGCCAAAGATAGCCCATATCTACAGGCATTAGCTATTAGATATTAGATATAAACCAACCGATCCCAATGGAAATTACACCACATATAGTTGGCATGCAGGCAGCACACAAGTGCAGTCAATTTCAAAGTTTGTAATTGTTGTGGAACTTTAAATCAAACCTGTTTGCTATGGGCTCAAGAATTGTTAATATACGAACAAAATCCCAAGTGCATACCAAATCCAGAGTTTATGGAACACGAGTTCCACGAGGTCATAACAAGCTAAACCCGTTTATTGTTTGATCAGCTCAAAATTTAATCAACAATTAAAATAGATCAACAAACGACGGCTTAGCCTATGAAATGCACATCTGTTCAACCTATTAGTTATTCACATTGACAGATTTGCAAAACTCAGTTCATTTTGGCTTTAACTATTTCCAGACACGAGCCAGTTTCTAGTTCTGCAAAGAGGTTATGCCGCCCAATATGCCCTTGCCCCTATGCCCTTGCCAGAGGCATGGGCTTTTCCATGCGATATAATAAAGGCAAAAGCTGAGACAGCATCCAAGTTGGTGGGCGTGGCCGGCCGCAAAACTGCGCCCCGACGAGCAACAACAACAACAACAAATAAAAATAAAGAAAAGTTTTTGATTTTTGTGAAAAATGTTTTTCGTTGTGTGTGAAAACGAAAATGTGCGGGCAATGGCAAATGTTGGCGGGCAACTGTTAGAGTGACAGATGAAGGGCTCGGAAAGGGGGCAGGAGGATGGGGGGGGGGGGGGGGGGCTCAGGTTCACAATGAATGAAATGTGACGGCGCCGACAGGCGGACAGTCGTGGGCGTGGCAGGCGCGGCTGCCTATGAAGTTTTGTTTGCCCGCCAGCTGCCGGGCACAGGGCGACTGGCGGGAGGGGTGGGGGTAAGGAACGTAAAGTTAGGTCGGTGGCAGCCCTGGCAGTTGGAGCGTTGGGGCGGCAACTCTGCCGAGAGGTTGTGTGCGTGTGGACTACTTGAGGCCAATATTTTTTTTTTTTTTTCGGTGCACTAATTGACTTTTTATGCTCTACGACTCCATCTCTGCCCCCCTTCTCCCATTCCCCCTGCTCCCTTCTCTCTAGCTAACTCACTTTGAAGCGGACAACGGACAGCCCCCCCCCTGGAGGGGGGTCTGTTGGGTCTTTTGCTAGTCCCCGAACTCGCTGTAATCTCTGGCTGGGCGCGTCTAGACAAACAATCATTAAATAAATAATAATGTTTGCCAACATGTTTGTCCGTCGTAAACTGTCCTGGGCGGGAGGCGTGGCACTGTGTGGGTTTGTTTGGAAATACAGTACAGAAATTGTCTAGATGACAAATTAATTAGTTTCAGACAAAGCACAATACAAATCGTATTAGATTGCTTTCGTTACAAAATGCGTGAAATACAAGAAAAGTTCTCTCTGCTCATTTTTCCAATTTTTACGGCGATAATCCAATTGGATATTCAAGCGCCTAGACAGGAAGCCAATTGGAAATTTGAACCGGTTTGATTACAAATCGGGTTGCAGACCTGGATTCGAGCTACTTTCTTGTTATTCTTTTTTGTTATTCAAGATTTATTAACCAATCTTTACTCTCTACCCTCTTCATACGCTCGCAGAGGGTATTATCACTTTGCCATGCAGTATGTAACGCTTAGAACGAGACATCTCCGAACCCATAGAGTAAATATATTCTAGTTGATATAGTCAATTCCGACTGCCTGTTTCTCTCAGTCTTAGAGCTAACGCCTTGAAACTTTGCCTAGTATGTTATACAGGTCGGATTTGATTGGATCGGACAACTATATCATATAGCAGCCATAGGAACGATCGGTCAAAGAGAGGGTGCTTGTATGGAGAACTCTTTTCTTTACCACGATATCCTAACCAATCCCGGATTTAACAATCTTAACTATGCTGCTTATAAATGAGCCAAATCCTATCCAGATATTCTTATTACAACAAACCGAACCGAACTACACTATTTTGAAAACATTTTCGTTCAAAAGAAGTAACTTTTTAGGTAAGCTCGATTTGTCTCATTCAAATATCGACCGAACCCGAAAATCCTTTTTCACAAACCGAAGTCTTTGGCAGGTCGCTGGTTCGAATCGTCAACCGGAGCGTTGGGTTAATTCTTTTAGGCGAATATACTCTGCTCTGGTTAGTATGGAATTATATGTCTATCTTTGTATTATATATATTAATTCTCGGCATTATTTGCTCTTTCAAGACAAACGAACGTTTGAGGTAAAAAAAAAATGCCTTCAATTCATATTAAAAAAAAAACAAATGCCTTAACAAATGTCAAGTAATTCTTTACGAATATTTCTGAATGCGTTTGTATTATGTGAAAAGAAGAAAATATTTCAAAAATTTAAATAAAAAGGTGAACTTCAGTTGGCAGTGTCCGACTACAAGTTACCCTAACTTTACGAGACATTCGAGAAAGAATGTTCCTGTCATACATTCCTGTGCGAGCTGTGCTTCTTCTTCCTTGAAACCCAGACTTTGGCATGGATAATGAATTCTTACATAACTCCGATATTTACAACAGATCTTTATGAAATTTTCAGAGCCTTAATATGGCATAGAAGAGTGTGTGTATACCTAAGCGCAAGGCGTTATCTTAAGAAATATGAATTTTTTAAATTTTACAGGCAAAATTGAAAGCTGTCCAAAAAAAAGTGAAATATTTCTCAGTTGCATATAACATAAAAGAAGCTGCATACAAAGTTTGTTGCAGTTAGCGATCATTATTGCTTGAAAAACCAAGTCTCCAAATCGATATTTATCGATAATTATCGAAAAGAAAACTGATAACGTGCCAGAAACTTGATAAGCTCGCAGCTAAAAATTACAGATAATTATTTATTGCATATTTTCAAACGGTCAAACGAACAAAAAGACGGACGGACGGACGGACGAACGGACGGACGGACTGTCATGGTCATTGTTCATGAAGTCGGAGATGCTTTCGTCGGGATGTTGGGCATATTTGCAGAATGCCATAATGTGCTTTTCACACGCTGTGAATTGAATAAAAATTCCAAATGAAAAACATTCTTTACAACTTAATCCGCGAAAGTCAAAGAAATTAAAACCTATTTACACAAATCAATCAAAAATAATGCAAACAATGAGCATAACGAAATAGCTGGCGAAACTCTGAAGTGGACAATGCATTGGCTGGCTGCGATCCACTCAAAGGCACGGCAGGACTTCAAGAATGTGAGGATGCAGCCGGATGCAGCCAAATGCAGCCAGATGCAGCCGAATGCAGCCGAATGCAGCCGCTGAGGTAAACGTCGTCGTTCGCGCGCCGCTTGAGGCTGTCCAATTGCCAATTTCACAACACATTCGCTCCGTGGGCGGTTGAAGGTGGGCGGCATGCGGGGCGGGGCATGCCTGTTAACGAACGAAACGAAGCTAACGCGCACGTGGAGCGGCACGCTCGAAGGGGCAGCACAGCGTGCGTCCAGCAGCCGTCAGATCAGCGGCGACAGCAGCAGCAGCAGCGGCAGCGGCAGCATGTGGCAGGGCATGTGGCATGCGGCCAACGTGCATGAAGCACACCAACTGCCCCAACACACGACCAGACACCTCCACCACCCCCCCCTCCCCAATCCCCAAATACAAATACAAAAAAAAAAAAACGGAAACCTCCCTCCCTACCTCCCTCCATGCGTGCAACACCCCACCCCACCCACTGGGCAGCACGCCTGGCCTTGTGCAACAGCCTCATTATAAATAGCGGCGACTGTTGCACGGGCAGCGACGCCAACGCCGACGTCGACGCTGGCTACCTGTTGGAAATGCAAACATGCGGCTTTGCGGCTGGCAGCGACGCCGGCAGCGACGCAACTGCGCACGCGCTGGAACCGAGTCTACATGGCGCAACAAACGATTCGTCTCCTTGCCAAGCTTGCCCCTCCGCCTGTACCACACGCCCCGCTCCCCTGCACACCCATCCACCAAGACACTTCCAATGGGCGCTTGGCGCAATTTTTGAAATAATCCAAACCTTTGGATACCATTCAAATTTTGACAAGACAATAAATCCCATTTAGACACCAAAAATGTTTCCATACAATCCACCGATTGTTCCGATCAGCGTTATATGATATAGTAAACCGACTAGAGCAGCATTATAAGCCCTATAACTGCTGAGCCTCATCAAGATGTTTGACAAACAGTAAAGGCTTCCTCACAAAAACTCATTTATCAACAGATTTTTACCCATAGACCTATAAAGTCTTATATAAGGAATCATAATCAAGGTCCTTAATGCCAAGTTTCCGCAAAATATCTTGAAGAACATATAATTTAATTTTATATATAACGAGCGAGTATCCTTTGGCCAGTTTTGTGCTTGGGAAATTCCACCCGCAACTGTATAAAACCGTTTTCCGCCCATTTACCACAGTTTCGGGTGATCTTCCCAAATCGCTGGAACACGTATGCACTAAGCTTCTATCAAGGGCTTTGAATACAAGTTTTAAGCCAATCGAACAAAACTTAAAAATTCGCCAAAAAAATCATTGAATCGCATTTCCCACCGAGGCAGCTTGGATTCTGCGAAAAGTGTGAAACATGTCTCAAATGAATTTTCGTAAAGATCGTTGGAAGTGAATCTAAACCCGCAACTTCATCCATCAAATCTTTGACACTAATTTCCACCAAGGCGGAATGGACTTCTCGACAAGTATGAAACTCCTCTCAAATGAATTTGAACAAAGATCTTAGAAAATGAGTTTGAAGCCAATTGGCTGGTAAATAAAAGAGCTTCATATGAACGTTTTTCACTTCTTTTCCACACTTGCGGGTGGAATTTCCCAAAAACCCGTCTCAGCGTGCACCTTCATCACATAAGGTAACTACAATAAACATTTTAGCTTCGTACTTCTTACGTTTTGCATTAAATACGGCATTAAATTATGTTATTTGCCAAACCTTATTGAATTTGTGAGAATCGCATAGTAGAGCAATATGTGTGTTTCCTGTTCATTTTCAGTTTAGCTCAAATTAGATGTATATATTCAAATGCATGCAAACCAACATGCAACATGGTTGTAATAGTTGTTACTTTTATTTGAAATATAATAAAGCATAGTTTTGTTTATAATACGTATCATTTTTTTCAATGGACTTCGCCAGAGCCATAGCCTCCTTTCTAGTTTAAGCCGCCGCCTCCTTTCTCAAGTTGTCGCTTATCAATAATTAAAGCCGCCTCCTTCATAGTTGAAGCCGCCGTCTCCTCTTATATTAAAGCCGCCTCCTCTAACATTAAAGCTTTCACCTTCTGCATAGTAAAGCCGCCGCATTTGAAGTCGCCGTCTCTCCTCCTCTGCTCAAGTTTCCGTCTCCTCAGAAATAAAGCCGCCGGCTCCTCCTCCAATATTAAAGCCGCTTCTTCAAATATTAAGGCCGCCGTCTCCTCCTTATTTGAAGCCGCCTCCTCCAGTATTAAGCCGCCACTTGAAGTGCAGCCTTACTTGAATTCATGAGAATCGCGTAGTAGGGCTTTATTTAAGAATACGATTTCTTTGAATTTGCAGCGCAGCTAGAGGTAAACCTTGTCTGGCACATAAACATACAAACAATATGCAGACATTCACGCACATATGTACATGCAACTATAGTATCCATATATACATGCATACATACATGCACATTTGCATGCAGACATACATTAATTCTAATATATGTATGTACATACATGCATTCATACAAACTTGCCTTAATACATTTAAATATACACACATACATACATGCATACATACATAATTACATACATACATACATGCATGCATTCATACAGATATACATACATACATACATATACACATGCAAACATGTCCACATACATGCATGCGCACATACGAAAAGTAGATTCTTGTATGAAAAACCTATTTTGTTTATCAAGATATCTAGACCAAACTCGGCCTCTAGATCAATTTGGCATCTAAATCTGGCAACATTATTCTTGGACAATAGGACATAAGTCAAATTTTCCCAACCCCATAATTCGATCAAATCTCATCAGATTTTCACGAGGCTTAGCTCTTCTTTTTTTCCATTTTTTCACCCCTTAAATCTTCATACAGCGGTATGAGGTTCGGTTTTTAATTACATTTGCCATCCATGTGTTGTTAAGGTACTAAATTGTGATTGTACAGGTTCTACACTTAATAGAAATAAATAAAAAAAAAACCTTTTTTTCACCCAAAGTGGTGAAACATAGGCGAAAGTCTGTAATATGGAATATTTTTCATGCAAGCGTAAATATCTCCGACCTCATTTATTCTACATCAGCATCGACAGCCGATTTGATATAGGCATGGCCGTCTATATATTTACTTCTCAAGCGTATGCCAAATGTCTTCAAGGGTATTGAACCTTTATTAATTAATTCACGCGCTTCAGTGGAAAATAGAGCTGAAAGCTTGTGTAAATTCAATTAATTTCAATGTTCGTTATATAACTTTACAATTAAAGACCATACACTCAATTGTAACATGTTTAAACGACGAGTGGAAATGGAATATGTGAAAAGCTGAGCAACAATCTAAAGCAACGCCAGATTATACCAGCTGCTTAGATATAAGACCTTAATGCATTTCTACGGCTTGTCAAATATCATTAATTATGTAAATCATTTTGAATAATGGTTTATTACACACGCCACACGCCACACGTTTTGCGTTTGTTACAATTTTATGGGTCAATTTTGGAGCTCGTTAAGATTTATGAGGAATTATCTTATCTGCAATGTATATATTCAAAGTAATCAAATTTGTGTCTAATGGAATAGAAAGAATATATATTATTTAGTGTTAAAAAAAGACTTATATATTATTAAAATAAGAAAAAAAAACGAGAAAGTAAGAATATCTTGAGCACGCCGAAGACTTAATACCCTTGTAGACATTTGTCTTATAGATAGGCGAGCATAGTGAAGCTCGTAGATGCTGTGTGTGGGGAAAATATCTTGGAATATTTTGCCATCCAATTTTGGAACCATTCTTCCTATAGAGCTATATAATGTAGCAGCGCGATATTGATAAGTCTTGATTCAGGTATAAACAGCCTAGGTTAGATAGTAAATGAGGGTCTGGTCAAGATATCTTGATATGCAAAAATGTTTTCCATACCAGAACTTCAATTGCGACCGATCGTTCCTATAGCAGATATATGATATAGTTGTCTGATCTTAAGAAGCTTTTGCATATATATGAGAAACATAGTGAAACTTATAAATGCCGAGTTTTGTCAATTTATGTTCGTAAACAAATAAGTTTTCCCAAACAATAGCCTACTTTGGACCGTCGGCTGTTGATGCGGATCTAGAATAAATCTACTTTATCAGGTCGAAGTTGTTTTTATACCCTGAACCCATTGAAAATGGTTAAAAAGGGTATTATATATTTGTGCAAATGCATGTGAAAGGCAGAAGGAAGCATCTCCGACCCCATAAAGTATATATATTCTTGATCAGCCGAGTCGATTTAGACATGTCCGTCCGTCTGTCCGTATGTATGAACGCAAGGATCTCAGAACCTATAAGAGCTAGAGACTTGAAAATTAAGCTGTAGTTCCTCCTAGTTCCCGCGCAGATCGAGTTTGTTGCCGATAGTCGATAACTTGCCCCGTTTCCAAGTAATCGATAATATCGAAATTATTTTTTTTTAAAGCAATTTTTTGTAAATAATTAGAGATAAAATCACCTAACTTGACATGCGGCTTCTAGAATAGTATATATATATCAAGTATCTTTCATTTTATACCTATCGCCTGTTGGAAGAAGAGGGTTCAGGGTATTCCCTAGTCGGGAGCTCCCGACTAGAAGCTCTTACTTGTTTTCATTGCATTCGTGATCAGTATTAATTGACGAGTCTATAAAGTCTGTCTTTCTATATTTCTAGAAAGTAGTCTGTCAGCCATTAAGTAATCTACTTGAAACTTATTTGATGTAGAAAGCGACTGGATCGGAAGTCTATATCATATAGGATAAGGGAATGATTGGTGGCAAACTAAGTTCTTGCGTCATCAAATCAGTTTTTGTATGCAAAACTTTTCTGGTTTTTCGAATATCTTCATCAAACTCAGCAATTACGAGCTTCACAGCTAGCGAAGGGTATTTCAATTTCGGTGTGCCAAAAATTTAACTGCATAATATTTAAAAAATAGTTTCAGTATTCTTAAAAAAAAATTGTTAATTTTGTCTATAGTTTCTGAAAATATATTTAATGATATTTGTAATAATTTGTTCGTTGGTTAATAGTTAAAAATGCGTCGGGCCAAGATTCGGATTGAAATTGTACACGAATCGAACCGTCCCAGGGAGAAGACATTGGTTCAAACCACGAGCCGAACCAGCAGCCTGGCTAGAAACAGATGCCGTTGCCTACAGCTGCAGAAGGAGCGCTAAAATCGGCAGCAGGCACAGGATTGAGACGGCCGCAACACCTGCACCACCTGCAACACCTGGAACACCTGCAACACCTGGAACACCTGAACTGGCATTGGGCGCACTGGCGGCCGGAGCAGGCATAGCCGCAGGCTGGAGATGATTTAAATTGTGCGTACTGGGCAGCTGGGTAAAGTAATTGGCCCAAATGCCAAAGGTCAATAGGTCGTTTTTGGGCAACAGCAGCTCCAGCTGGATTTGTGTGGCCAGCAACTGTTTGGCCGGCGGCGATTCGGTCCAATTGAACTGCGGAACGCTCAGCGGCATCATCGAGCCATCCAAGGTGCTGGGCATGATGAGGCGACGGGCGGCAGCTGGAAAACTGCCATCAATGCGTATGCGCTCAAAGTAGAAGCGATTGGCCACATCGATGTGCTTGGGATAGATGCGGCCGCAGCTGCTCAGCTGCTCGTCCAGGCAGGCGAAGAGGGCGCATACCGCCAGCTCGCTGCGGTCGACCAGAATGAGAGCGGTTCGATTGCCCATATAGACGCCGAGGCGATAGCGGTATGAGGCATAGCTGGTGGTGCTGGAAATGGAAATGGAAGTGGGAATGGGAATGGGACGACGCTGCAGCTGGAAGCTGCAACAGAAGTCGCCGTGGCACAAGCGCTGCGTCACATTCTGAAACTCCGCCTCCAGCAGGCTCGTGCTAAATATATCCACATTATAGTCCCTGTACGTGGCGAGCTCTGTGTAGCGTGGCGTAATCAGCTGCGGCTCGAACGCGGGCACCATCTGCGCCGGCAGCTCGGGTATTCTGCTGCCGTCACCGCCGCCCCCGCCGCCGCTGCCGCTGCCGCCGCCGCCGCCGCCGCCGACCCCGCCCCCGACCGTTGTGGGCGTACGTTTGGGCACATGCGCCTTGAGCAGCTGCAGCGTGGGCTGCTCATGGATGACGGCAGCAAGGCGGCCAGCACGCCCCGCATATATGCCGGAGCCGGAGGTCCGGCCGGAGGGTTGACTGGCATCGGCAGCCAATAGATTCACATTGTTCGCAAACGCCCAACCCTCCTGCAGCTGCACTGCGCCCAAGAATGGCAGCTCCGAGAACCAATATGTCGTATAAATTATGTCCGTCACATTGCGCTCAATTAGCAGCTGCATTGCCGGCTCATAGAACAGCATGTCAAAGCATATGAAATGACCAAATGTGACACCGAAATCCGTCTCGAACGTGGCCAATTCCGGCTGTCGCATTGTTGCCCGTGTATAATACTCGCGCCGCCAGAGATGACTCTTGCGATATCTGGAGACGACGCGTCCGCTGCGATCCAGCACAATGTTCGTATTGAAATATCGATAGCCAGCGGACGGACACGGATCGAGCGTATCGGAGCCGTAATTATTGCCGCAGAGCTCCTTTTCCACCACATTGATCACGACATAGATGCCGCGCGAGCGCGTCGCACAGGACAGCTCCACCAGGAACAGCTCGTAATCGGGCGAATAGCAGGGTGTTATATTCTGTGCCGGATGCGGCACAAAGGTGGCCATCTCCAGATTACTCAGCACATACTCGGGAAAGACAAGTATATCGAGATCTGCCGTAGCATTCGACTCCAATATGGCCACAAAACCCTCGGTGGCCTTTGTGGTGCGCTCCCTTGGGGTGCCCGTCTCGTCCGGATATTCTACAACGCCGGCATGGTAAGTGTTATCGGTGGGCAGCGATAGCTGTAAGAAAATCGATAAGTATCGATTTCATAATAAAAAAAAAAAGAAGCCTATTAGAAAAACAACTAATTCTTCGAGATATATCCGTGGGCCTTGGTATTTATAGACATTTGTATGCTTTTTTTATGCCCTGAAAATTTCATTAAGATCGGACAATAAACACCGAAGTTATTCAAGAACTTTCGAAGCCCCTTGTCCGACTCGTCTATCTTTGTTATCGCCAGGATTTGATATCGCGCTCACCTGGCTGGTGCCCGCCAGGAATGTGGCCAAGATAATCAGCTGTAAAACGTGGATGTACATCTTGTGGCAAAGGCCAAGCTAAGACTGATATTTGCGTCATCTTGCGTCGACCACGAAGCCTACCGAAAGATTTGCTGTGTGAAGATCAGGGATTTGTGTGCTGTTTGCCATAAAACTGACACTGACTGACTTTTACAGCTCGTAACGCGAATAGCCCCTAAATTATACCATCAACATTTTATTTTGCTGCTGATAATGGGTAAGTGAAAAGAGTTTAGCCTTGATGCTTTTTAAAAAAACACTTGAGATTATTGTCGATATTTGATTTGGGATTTGCTATCATTGTAACAATATCTTTATCATAGCCGAAAACATTTTTATTATTTCTAATTTTAGTTGTGTTTGTTATCTCTTAACCAAATTTTAAATGTGTTCCTTCCTTGTATCTTCTTCTAAAAGGTGCTATATCTTTATCTAGTGTTTTATTTTTATAAGCATATAAACCTACTGTCAGCCAAACTGCGGAATATTATCTTGGCGTTATACATTTTAAATGGAAATGGAAAGCATTTGATTATGTAAATATCATTTAATACATTGTGCACATTTATTTATATTTTTTGTTCAGCCGTTACTTATTAATTTCAAATAAATACGGAAATACAGTGTGAAAATCCCATGGGGTACATACATATATATATTTTCTGCCGTTACAATTGAATTTCAAATGAAACCAAACTATTTTAGTGCAGGTGGCAACGCTGCAAACAGTTTGGCATTTTTTGGCGGCGAACTGCTGCAGTGCGAATATCCAATGGTTATGTTTGTATATATTTGTATTGCCGTTACAATTTAATTTCAAAAAAAGGCAAACTTTTTTAGTGCAGGTGGCAACGCTGAAAACAGTTGCATTTTTAGCTGCAAACTGCTGCTGCATGAAAATACTATGGGTTATATCTCTATATATATAACTGTTTGTCCTGGCTGACTGACTGACTGACTGATTGACTGACTGATTGACTGACTGACTGACTGACTGACTGATTGGTGATCAACGCACAGCCCAAACCGTAAGAGCTAGAAAGCTGAAATTTTCACTGTAGCTACCTTATGTGATGTAGGTGCACGTTAAGACGGGGTTTCGGGAAATTCCACCCGCAAGTGTGGAAAAATCGCGAAAAACGTTTTCAAAGATCTTTGTTCAAATTCATTTGAGGGGTGTTTCACACTTTTAGGAAAATCCGTTCCTCCTTGGTGGAAATGGAGGTCAAAGATTTGGTGGGTGACGTTTCGCGCTCAAATTCATTTCCAGAGATCTATATGAAAAATCATTTGATACGTTTTTCACACTTTTCGCAGAATTTAAACTCCTTCGGGGGGAATGCGGCTCAAAGATTTTATGTACGAAGTTTTAAATTGTGTCCGATTTGCTTCAAACTAATTTTCAAAGCTCTACATAAGAATGTAATAAATACGTGTTTCAGCGATTTGGGAAATTCCACTCGCAACAGTGGTAAATTGGCGAAAAAGGTTTGTAGGAAAGTTGTTTGTTTACCGTCCGATCAGTTTCAAAATCATTTCAAATTTGTTTGAGAACATTTATTCTATAACATACGTGCCACGGGCAAGGCCGGGTTATACCCGCTAGTATATATATATATATATATTTATATATTTATTTATATTTACTTCCGTTACAATTGAATTTAAAGTAAAACCAAAATATTTTAGTGCTGGTGGCAAACGCTGCAGTGTGAAAATCGCATTGGGTATATATATACATTTATTTCCGTTAAAATTGAATTTCAAATAAAGGCAAACTATTTTAGTGCAGGTGGCAACGCTGCAAGCATTGGAAAACGCCTTTGGCATTTTCTAGCCCTAAATTGTTGACAATCGATAACAAAATGTGCTTGTTATCGAACGAACGCGAATCCCGCATTGATCCCAGCTGTTCGACAACCAAAACAACAACAGCAACGACAGCGGCAGCAGCAGCAGCAGTAAATGTAACGGCGCCGCTTAACGACCAAAGAAAAAACGGTAAAAGCAACAAATAAATTGCATGCACACAAGTGCAGCAAATACGATAACAAAAAATTGACACTTGCAAGCGTTAAAGGTGGCTAAGTTGTTTGTTCTAGAGCTGAAATTGAAGGTCATTCCATTCAAATGCGTTGACCAAGACTGAGAAGAAGCGAGGGAGAGCGAGAGCGAAGGCCAGAGAACAAATAGCAACAACAACAAATATATTAATAGGCAGGTTTGTGCTTTAAATACACATGTGCTAGTGTGTGTGTGTGTGTGTGTGTGTGTATTGCTTGAACATTAATTGATTTATTCCACCAAATGCCAAACGCGGCATGACACAACAGAATTAATCGGAGAACAACAACAAAAGCTGAGGCAACAATTCACCGGACAATTGTAATTTCAACAAGTCAACGAATCAGTTAAACGGTGAGTTTCAAGGCGTCCTTCACACACGCACATGTGTGTGTGTGTGTGTGCCCGGCTAGGCGAAGCGCGCCTTATCAGCTGCGTGCCAGACGACAGCAAATGCCGGCGGCGGCGGCGGCACTGCTGATAAGACACCCAAAATCGCTGCTCATCATTAGCCAACATTTTGAGGCTATCAACTAATCCCCTCCACCCTCTCTCGCTCACTGTCACTCTCACTCTCTCTTGCAGCCCCACAGAAGACTGACCATGGCGTTAAATATGAAGGCACTGCTTGCCATGCTCCTTGTCTTTGTCGGCTGCTGCAGCAACGTCGTCTTCCTGGAGCTGATCATCAAAATAGATCCCGGTGCGGGCAATCTGATCACATTCCTGCAGTTCCTCTTCATTGCGCTGGAGGGTCTCATCTTCACCTCGAAGTTCTTTACGGTGCGTCCGAAGATCGCGCTCAAAGATTACGTGAAGCTCGTGGTGCTCTTCTTTGGCGCGAATGTGTGCAACAATTATGCGTTCAACTTCAACATACCCATGCCCCTGCACATGATCTTTCGCAGCGGCTCGCTGATGGCCAACATGATCATGGGCATCATATTGCTCAAGAAGCGCTACAATCTGAGGCAATACAGCTCCGTGGCCATGATCACAGTGGGCATCATACTGTGCACTTTGGTATCCAGTGGCGATGTCAAGGACAATACGCATCCCACTCTCAAGGTGGAGACATCCTTTTCGGACTTCTTCTGGTGGAGCGTGGGCATTGCTCTGCTCACCGTCGCCCTGCTGGTCACGGCGTACATGGGCATCTACCAGGAGATTATCTACAAGCGCAATGGCAAGCATCCCAGCGAGGCGCTCTTCTTTACGCACATGCTGCCCCTGCCCGGATTCCTAATCATGGCCAGCAATATAGCCCAACACTGGAACATTGCTGTGGCCTCCGAGACGGTGGCTGTGCCCGTGCCAGGCCTCAGCTGGTCCCTGGCCTTTCCGCTGATGCTCTTCTATCTGCTGTGCAATGTGGTCACCCAGTACATCTGCATCAGCTCGGTTTATGTGCTGACCACGGAGTGCGCCTCGCTCACTGTTACCTTGGTGGTCACGCTGCGCAAGTTCGTCTCGCTGCTCTTCTCCATCATCTACTTCCGCAATCCGTTCACCCTCAGCCACTGGCTGGGCACCATTCTGGTCTTCTTTGGCACCGTGCTCTTTGCCAATGTGATTAACCAGCTGAAGGATGCCTATGCGGCGCGCGCACAACGCCAGTTGGAGAGCTCCAAAAAGGACAAGCTGAAGACGGGCTAAATGCCATGCGCCCATCCCCAAGCACACGCCCCCTACCCCATCATTTCCCGTCAGCCTGCTGGAGGCCATTCATGTATGCCATTCGCTGTCCCCCTCACATTCGTGTTGGTCACGTTCTGTTTCAGTTTTTGCTTTGATTTCAATTTCTATTTTATGTGTTGTAAATAGCGTTAGTTTAGCTAATACCGACTATATTATACCCTGTAAGCCATGCCCTTGATGCTATACGTACTCTGTGCCCCCTACCTTGTAACCTGTGCCCTTTTATGTGACGTTTGTTTTATTTTTCTATGATACTAACGTAGTTTTAGCAACATTTTTAAAAAAATGAATAAAAAAGATATTAGACGAGAAAATACTCCCTCAACTTGCCCCGTTTTATCATATTTCTCTCACTTTCTCCCACACTTGTATTTCATCTCATACACTTATTTATTATTTTTTTTATTTATTTATTTTATTTTACTACTAATTTATTATATCGTAGCTCCGTCTCCCTCTCTCATATTTCGTATAACCCTTGCTTTCACGCCCTCTTCACTATCCCCTCTCTATCTATGCTCTCTGTCTACAATATCATTTTCTTCATAGTCCTGCTCTATCTCAATCAGATTCACTTTCGTTCAAAATCGCAGTCTCTATCTCGCTCTCATCCACGTCTAAATGCAAACATCGTTACTCTTTATACCGTTAGTCCCTTTGACTGTATTATACACTCGGGCATTTATTCTAGCAATTATATTCCCTTACTTTGATATGATCTTGCATTGTATTGTGCTCTCTCTCTCTCCCTCTCTCTCTCTCCCTCTCTCTCTCTCCCTCTCTATCTATCCCACCTAGTCTGTACTTATTGGAGATACTGTGTATTATAATCCCCTCTCTATTATATTTTCTTATATTTCTTGTTTACTGTTGTGCTCCCTTTCTCTCTCTACGCTATTATTATCATCTCTCTTGGTCTCCCTCTCTCTCTGTAATGTATTCTCCTCTCTACTGCTTGCTTTTTACTGTGCTCTCTTTCTCTTTGTCTCTATCCTACTCTTGTATGTCTTTACTTATCAGAGAGACTCTCTCTCTCTCTCTCTTTCTCTGTTATTCTGGTTTTCTTTATATCATCTCTCTCTCTCTCTGTCTCTGTGTAATGTATTCTCATCTCTATTATATTCCCTTCCTATGATATCACATTGCTTTTTGTTGTGCTTTCTCTCTCTCACTCTCTTTATCCTCAACTTGTTATCTCCCTCTCTCTCTTTATCCTAATCTTATTATCGCTCTCTCTCCCTCTCTTTTTCTATCCTACCCACAGTTATCTCACTCTCAATACCTTTTATTCTACTCTCTGTTTTTCTTAATCTGTTTTGTTCAGGGTTTCTTTGTCATTCTCTCCCACTTTCTCTCTCTCTCTTCCTTCTTGAGCACTGCCGTCTCCTACATTTCCCACATTTCTTCTTTTCGGATAACAAACAAAAATATTTCTATCTCTATTCGCCTAGCTTCTGTTCTTATTGTCTTTTTCAACAGCTGTTGAAACACAAACATGAAATTCATCAGGTGCCAAAGTGGCGACTGCTCGACTAGGCGATACCCTGTACCTAAATTAAAATAAAACAATCTAGATCTACTATTTATGGTAGGCTAAGCACCATCTGACTGATTGTGCAAATAGAAATATATATATATCATTTCTATATATAAATCATGATGCGAATTTGTCAGATCCGAAAATTAGGAATTTCTAGAGCGTAAAGGGTACAAGAGACCTAATCAAACTCCTTGCGGCCCAATTTTTACAATACCCAAACACAATTCTTGCCCCAAGAAATAAAAAAAAAAAGAAATTATAATATATTCAAGAAGTAAATATAATATGGTTAATTCCCGAAGTGGAGCTCGACGAGCCACAAGTCGTTTCTTGAAATTCAGTTGTTTCTAGGCTGTGCCCGATGTCAAGAGTGTGTCCAAAACTAAATTCGTGCTCCACTTAAACAACTGCGATCTAAGCCTAAAGTAAACACAACAACAAAAATTTATTCTATTTGTTTTTTTTTTTTTAAGTATTATAATAAGCGAGCGTGCAGCTAAAAGATTCAAAGACAATGAAGAAAAAATCGGTTTTTTGATATTCAGTATTTTCCAAATGGAAGTCCTTTCGGTATATTCGTCTATCTAAATTTCGAAATTGGTCCCACTTTATTTACTGCCAGCTTGGCTTATATTAAGAACAAATTTTGGATGAGGAGTTACTTGAATAACCAAAGTGTATGTATAATATTCGGGATATTCAACTTTAACTAAAAGCTAAACTATTTTTTGTAATGGAAAGTCGGTTAGAAAACTATTCGAAATTTAGAATGCAATTGTTTCAAAATTGTGCCCCGACATCACATTATATTTTAAGCCAATATAATGATCACATAAAAGTAGAAGCCAGCGGAAAAAAAAGATAGTAAGTATCTGCCTATACTTCAGCTAGTACGTGCCCGAATAGGTAAACCCGCCCCATCTGAGTTTTTCCACGCTCGCAGATTGCTCGGCGCCAGCTGCGCACGTTGAGAGCTTAAGCTTTCTCCAGCAGGCGAAAGAGCTGATCTGCCGAGGAAAAGAACTGCGAATGGGTTTAGTCGGTAGCCGTCTTCTGCACACGCCGAAAGACCTGGCTTTACGGAGCATACATAGTTCCAGTTCGTAAGCTCTTGAGAAGTGAGTCGATATCAATTTCGGAGCAAGAAAAAAAAATCAGAACGCCAGATCCATACTAATAAAAAGTGCTTTTCGTACACAACGCTTCAAGGACTTATCCCATGTGAATTATGTCCTATGCGAACTCGGCTGCCAGTGCAAATATCTCGCTGAAACTTGGTATAGAGTTGGTAGAGTTTTTTAAGCAAATAAAATAAATCATTTCAAAAATTGAAAACTTAAAACAGAAAACAAGTAAGAGCTTCTAGTCGGGAGCTCCCGACTAGGGGATACCCTGAACCCTCTTCTTTCAACTGGAGATAGGTATAAAATGAACGATACTTGATAAATATATATTATTCTAGAAGCACATGTCAAGTTTGGTGACTCTAGCTCATATTATTTACCGAAATTGCCCGAAAAACAGGATTTCGATATTTTCGAAATATTTTTATCGATTACTTGGAAACGGGGTAAGTTATCGAATATCGGCAACAAACTCGATCTGCGCGGGAACTAGGAGGACCTACAGCTAAAATTTCAAGTCTCTGGCTCTTATAGGTTCTGAGATCCTTGCGTTCATACATACGGACAGACAGACGGACGGACGAGATCGACTTGGCTATTGATGCTGATCAAGAATATATATACTTTATGGGGTCGGAGATGCTTCCTTCTGCCTGTTACATACATTTGCACAAATACATTATACCCTCTACCCATTTTCAATGGGTTCGGGGTATAAAAAAATTAAAAACTGGGAAAGTAAGAATATTATCGGCACACCGAAGCTTTAATAGTCGATCTTGATATGATTTGGCTCATAAATAAACAAAATAATTTAAATAGTAAATGCCGGGTTTGGTCAAGATAACTTGATAAACGAAAAAGTTGTTCATACAAGAGTCTAATTTTCGACCGATAGTTCCTATTGCAGCTATATGATATCGTGGTCCGATATGAAAAGGATTTTGCATATATCTGAGAAACAGACTGAAACTTATAAATGCCGGATTTGTTGAAGTTATCTTGAAATACAAAAAAAAAAGGGTTTTCTATAGAAGAACCTAATTTTCAACCGATTGTTCCTATGGCAGCTATATGTTATAGTGCTCCGATTCGGCCAGTTCCAGCATACATATATACAACATATATGCAAAGTTTCAAGACGATGGTTTTGAAACTAAGAGACAAGTTCTCATAGAAACAGACAGACGGACAATCGGACATGGCTATATCAGGTCGGCTCTTGATACTGATCTTGACTATATATACTTAATGGACTCCGAGATGTCTTCTTCTATGCGTTAGACATTTCATCATTATTATCAAATAAGGTTCTCCAACAACGAGCTGCGTTTTATCGGCTTTTATCAGCTGAACCAAAACCGGGCAGCTATATTAAATGCCAGAATAATCCAGCTGTACGGGTTTCTTCTTCTTTCTTTTAGATAACCTCACTTTAACTCGATTTGACAGTTTGGCTATTTGTGGTTTACGAAGCAATTAAATGAAGGTTGTTTATATCTTTGAAAAGCCCGAAGATTGCTTTATCAAAATTGTTTTCGTTTTCATTTTTTTTTATCTGTTCCACTTTTGATAATTGTGCCGATTCTTGGAGCTGCTTCTTGTCAATTTTTTGCATTTAGTTCAATTTCCTCGCCAAGGCACAATATCTAAAAAAAAAAAAAATAAACTAGAATTCAAATTATTTTTTACGTGGCTTTCCCAAGTGCTTGCTAAGTTTTAACAATATTTTTTTTTGAGTGTTCGGCATGATCTCAAATGCTTTTTAGCTTTTCTTGTCTGACGGGGGAAGCAAACAGATAGTACAATTAATCATAGAGTTTTATGTTTAACAAGAGTTATCTTTAAACGCGTTGATAGCGTTTGGCAGTTATATTTCATTCTTCGTTTCCCTCTTCTCAAACGAAGTTGTTTTCTGCCTTTTAACCTCAGCTGACAGACGTCGCTCCTCGTCCAGCCAAAACCCAGAACTATCGCATAAGGATAAATCACTCGAGATGGCATTCAATCTGAAGGCTCTGCTTGCCATGATCTTTGTCTTTGTCGGCTGCTGCAGCAACGTCGTCTTCCTGGAGCTGATCATCAAAATAGATCCCGGTGCGGGCAATCTGATCACATTCCTGCAGTTCCTCTTCATTGCGCTGGAGGGTCTCATCTTCACCTCGAAGTTCTTTACGGTGCGTCCGAAGATCGCGCTCAAAGATTACGTGAAGCTCGTGGTGCTCTTCTTTGGCGCGAATGTGTGCAACAATTATGCGTTCAACTTCAACATACCCATGCCCCTGCACATGATCTTTCGCAGCGGCTCGCTGATGGCCAACATGATCATGGGCATCATATTGCTCAAGAAGCGCTACAATCTGAGGCAATACAGCTCTGTCGCCATGATCTCGGC
This sequence comes from Drosophila borealis, assembly GCA_035045885.1. NCBI lineage: Eukaryota > Metazoa > Arthropoda > Insecta > Diptera > Drosophilidae > Drosophila > Drosophila borealis. Next base: position 79,990 of record JAWNOR010000173.1, on the reverse strand, counting down.
GGGCATCGTGCTGTGCACTCTAGTCTCCAGTGGCGATGTCAAGGACAATACGCATCCCACTCTTAAGGTGGAGACATCCTTTTCGGACGTCTTCTGGTGGAGCGTGGGCATTGCTCTGCTCACCGTCGCCCTGCTGGTCACGGCGTACATGGGCATCTACCAGGAGGTCATCTTCAAGCGGCACGGCAAACATCCCAGGGAGGCGCTCTTCTTTACGCACATGCTGCCCCTGCCCGGATTCCTAATCATGGCCAGCAACATAGCCCAACACTGGAACATTGCTGTGGCCTCCGAGACGGTGGCTGTGCCCGTGCCAGGCCTCAGCTGGTCCCTGGCCTTTCCGCTGATGCTCTTCTATCTGCTGTGCAATGTGGTCACCCAGTACATCTGCATCAGCTCGGTTTATGTGCTGACCACGGAGTGCGCCTCGCTCACTGTTACCTTGGTGGTCACGCTGCGCAAGTTCGTCTCGCTGCTCTTCTCCATCATCTACTTCCGCAATCCGTTCACCCTCAGCCACTGGCTGGGCACCATTCTGGTCTTCTTTGGCACCATACTCTTTGCGGATGTGCTCAATCAGCTGCTGGAGACGTACAGGTTGCGCCTGGAGAAGCGCTTCGAGGCGGCGCCAAAGACCATTGAATACAGTCGCATTTGAGGCTTAAGCTAACATATACATATATAAATAATTCTCTTTATATATATGTACATATTCCATGTACCTGTGGACGGACACGCATTTTATAAAGCATTCATTTAGGATAAGTAAACAAACTGTTTTTTTAATGGGACTCACTCAGCAAATAGTATGTGTATGTGTGTGTGTGTCTGCGTGTGTGTATGTGTTTGTATATATATACAGTTTGTCAAGTAATTGTTTGCAAAATGAAAAACAGCGCACAAATTCATTTTTAAACTTATATTTTACCGATTTAAACTATTTCTTCTTAATTTTTTTTTGCATGTAGTTATTATTCTAAGTATTCTTCTTAGATATAAGGCACAAAAATAACAAAATTCAAAACACAAAAGGTAAAAAAACAGTCAAAACTAAAAAAAGGCAATTTTTGCGCTGTCAATTAATTCTTTGCAAAATTAAAACTATTACTGTATATATAACTAAATTTAGGAAACTATAGCTATGGTGGTTCTAATATTTGGTATATTGGCCATTAGCATCTATTACAGCCCGCAGACGACGAGACATAGACTGAATAAGGTTATGCAGGTCATATATTTGGGGTATTTTTATCCATTCTTCTTGAATGGCCTTTATGAGAGCGTTTTTATTACTTGGGCTCCGTTTCCCTACGCGCTTCTTTAGGAAAGCCCACAAATTTTCAATTGGGTTTAAGTCAGGACTCTGGGCAGGGGTGTCAATGACTTTGCTGCAATTATACAGTAGCCAAGTCCTGCACAAAAACGATTTGTGTTTGGGGTCGTTGTCCTGATAAAGCTTGTACCTCTGTTTATTGGGGTTTTGAGGGTCCTCGAAGCCAAACTTTATTGCCCTCCTTGACAATTCATTCTTTAGAATGTCCAAGTAAAACTCTTTCGTCATCACATCATTGAAAATGCGCAGCTCACCAACACCTTTCGACGATATGCAGCCCCACACCATTACCGAAAGCTTGCCAAACTTTACTGTTGGTATTATATTCTTCGGTTCCAAAGCTGCATTGGGCTTTCTCCAAACTTTGCTGGGTCCGTCATGATAATATAACATTATTTTTGTCTCGTCACAAAAAATAACGTCATCCCAGTACTCCGCGGGCTTGTTGACATTGGCAATTGAAAAATTAAGCCGCCTCTGAATATTTGCTGCGGACAGTAGTGGCTTCTTCCTAGCTATTTGCGAGGAGTATTTATGCACTTTTAAGACTTTACGAACTGTCTCGTGGCTCACTGTCTTATTGCAGTCATTTTTTAAGTCCGATGCCAATTGTCGGAGGCTAGTTTGAGGCTGATCGTTGATCTGTTTTAAAATTTTTGCATGATCGCGTCTAGTGAGCTTCGCTGGTCTGCCTCCGGAGTGCTTTAATTCCAATCTGTTTTCTTTTTCGGCGCGGTTAATAATATTATAAATAGTTCTTAACTTAATTGAGAACATTTCCGCCAACTCTTTAGCAGATTTCCCCTTGTGGTAGTTGAAATAAACTAATTGAATTAGATTTTCATTAACTCGTTGACCAGGCATTGCAAAAAGCTCTAAATTAGGCAAGATGTAAACTGTTAAAAACGCAAAATCGCTTAGAAGGTTCGCACACTGCATATCAATGACTCACGCATTCAAATTTCTTCGAATTTGGAGTACCGTTAGGTTGCTTGGGCTCTATTTCGAATTGTGTTTGCATTTTGCAAAGAATTAATTGACAGCGCAAAAATTGCCTCATTTTAGTTTTGTCTGTTTTTTTTACATTTGCGTTTTGAATTTTGTTATGTTTGTGCCTTATATCTTTGAAGAATACTTAGAATAATAATTATATGCAAAAAAAAATTAAGAAGAAATAGTTTAAATCGGTAAAATATAAGTTTAAAAATGAATTTGTGTGCTGTTTTTCATTTTGCAAACAATTACTTGACAAACTGTATATATGAGTTAATACTTATGGGAAATCGGAAAAATCGTGTTATCAGTTCACACATTCGCACAAAAATGTTAACATGTCAAATTTAAATGCTCAGATGGGCACAGAGAACAGAACAAAACGAGTGGCAAAAAAAAAATTAAATAAAATATATCAGATATATATATAAAAAAGGGATATTATATAGCATATCTATATAGGTATAAAATACACGATTCGTATGACAGTTGGACATGAATAGCTGGAATTATAACAGCCGCAAAAACGGTTGGCAAATTTAAGTACAACAATCCTATTGCTCATCCTTGTCCTTGGCACCATGCTTCAGTATGCGTGTGAATTCCAGATAATCAAATAGGCCATTCTTGATGGGCGCCTCACGGTACATCTCATCCACCTGACCAGTGGAGAGAGAGAGAGATGGAGATAAGAAATGAATGAAATTCTCAATTGCTAGCACTCACATCTTCATCTGTGAAACGATCGCCCATTGTGGTGAGCAGCTCGCGCAGCCTATCCTCGGGCAGCACGCCCATGTTCTCCTCATCGAAACAGCCAAACGCATTCTTGATGACATCCTCCGGATCGGTGCCCTGCAGCCGTTCACCGAAGAGCGTCAGAAACATGGTGAAATTGATGGGGCCCGGCGCCTCATTCATCATCCCATCCAAATAATCATCGGTGGGATTTTTGCCCAGCGAGGCGAGCATATCGTGCAGATCCTCCTTCTCCACGAATCCATCACGGTTCTGGTCGATCATGTTGAAGGCCTCCTTGAACTCGGCGATCTGCGCCTGGTCGAACATGGCGAACACATTGGAGGTGGCGCGTTGGGCGCGTTTCTTTGTGGTGGCGCGACGTCCGGCGGTTTTGCGGGAAGACATCTTCGAGCTGTCTCTGTGTGTGTATTCGATATTGGTGATGTATGTGTGTGCGTGTGTGTGTGTGAGTGCGAGTGTGCGGTTCGGTTTTCTAAAGCCAAAGTATAAAAAATAAAATAGGAATTAGTTGCAATCGAATAAGTCTATATATAGCCAGGGCATTGCTGCAGCGGCAAGTTCAGCAAAAGCTGCAAACTGTGTCAACATAAAAATAAAAAAATAATACAAATTCAATATGCAGCAACTGCATCGACTGCGCGATACCCTGTTAACAGTGCAAGCACCAATTGCCGCCCCACAATAATAGCTGAATACAAGCTAAAAATAGCTTAATAAGCTTTTGTTTTAAACGATGTTCACATAATTGGGGTTATTTATTTACTATTTCGCACCATTAATTACTAATAGAAAACAGTTAAGTCACAATCAAGATACCCTGCAACACTTTGTGAGCGAAGCGACAGCGGCAGCGAAATATGTGTGTGTGTGTGTGTGTGAGTCATGCAGCCAAAATGGCAAAAATGACAACGTCAACGACTGACTCCATATGTGTATGTGTGTGTTTATCAATGCGGTTTCGTTAAATTTCAATGAATAACAAAAAAAACAACACACATACACACAAATACAAGCGCAGCCTCGCTTAATTGAAAGCCCATAAAAGGAATGCAAACAGCAGCCAAAAAGCGCGACTTCTGTGTGCCTGCGTGTGTGTGTGTGTGTGTGTGTACGTGTGTGTCATCCCCACACACAGACACAGACAGCTGCGTGCAGCTGCTGAAAATAAGCCACAGCCGCGCCCCATTTGTTGCCCCCAAATGCGCTGCTATCACGAATTCCACGTAAATCACTTACAAATCGTAAAACTGTGCTGCTGCTTGTTTTCTTTTATAGGGCCGCGACGCTGACTCATACACACAGACGCACAAGCAGAGCGCTGAGCAGCGCAGCAACTGAACGATCGCCGCAATATCAGCTTTGTGTTATTGATTGCTTTCTTCTCTATTTGGTTCAATTAAATTCACTTATACTTACAGCTGCCGAAATGTATGTCTTGTTTTTTTATACTTTTAATTAAACTGTTGCCGCTGCAGCTTATTTCTTGTGTTGTATTATGTTTGCACAGATGACAAATGCTATTTGTATCGATGTGGACGATAGCTTATATATTCGATACGATAAATGCACTTCCAGCCGACAGGCAGCTCTGTGCAGTGTGACTGTATTTTTCTTTTTTGGTATTTTAATGTAACAGCTGTGATGTTAAATTAATGCATTTAATGATAATAAATTAGTGCAGGCGACTATAGAATCACCAACTTTGTACATAAATGCCTGTTCTCTTGTATTAATTATTACAAACTATGCAATCTGAGCCTTCTAATAAGTTATAGAATGTATTTCTGCTATTACTCAAAATGGCACTTAGCTTTTGCCAGCAATGTTATCGCTATACATATGTTAATGCACGTCAACCCTTGCAACGCCTCTGTAAAAATACCTACGATAACTTACTACGTAGCTAAATACACATTTATTATAAAAAAAATTAAATATTTAACTTGACCCACAAAGCACTTGTTGCCAACTCGCCGTAACTTTACGCAGCGCACTGCCAACTCGCAAAACAGCTGGTCAGTTTGGGCACACTTTTGAAAGTTAACTTAGTTTTTAGTGTGACCAGCTGCCAGCTAGTCATTTTATGCTAAAATTTAACCGCTGTCATATTTGCGGCATATTTTAACACACAGCTCAGCCACACTGTCGACAGTGGCTGAAATTCGAAGCGCAGCAAATACACACGGCGACGCAAGAAGGGCCAAAATAAACAGCAACAGCAACAGGGGCAGTCGACAAAACGGATTTATTAAATGCACATGCATATTTATTTATAAACTTGTTAGCCACAGAAACGTGTTATAAATGCGCCACAGTCGCGTCGCTTTGCCTCGTCCGTTCTAGTGCCAAGTGCAATTATCGAGCGCAGCCGCTGCCGCCTCCTTCGTTTGTTGTCGTCTTCGTTGTTGTGTTGTTGTTGTTTGTATTGTTGTTTTGGGTGCTAATATTTTGTGTGCTTGTGGAAATTCTATTCAATTCTGTTGCGGAAATTAAGTCGCGTATCTCTGTCTGTGTCGCTGTCTCGACGAGTGTGTGTGTGTGTGTGCCTGTGCCCGTGTGTGAAAGAAAAAGGTGAAACAAAAAAGGCGCAGTTGCGGCTGCCGCCGCCGCAGCCACAGAGCAGCGCAGCGGCCCCAAAGCGCTGAACAGCGAAGCATTCGTATGCAAGATTTGTCGCTGTCGTCATTATTATTGAGCGTCGACGTCGCCGCGCTGCGTCCGGTTTAAATTCAATCAAGCGGCAAGAGAAATAAAGCACACACAACAACAAAAAATAAACGGAAAAACCGAAAAAAAAATATTTAAATAAAACATTGCCAACGCCGCATTGCTGTTGTTTTTGTTCTACGTATTATTGCCTTTGAACGAAGCTTTAAGCGCCTAACTACCTCGCCCCCGCAAACGCGCCGCTAGCTTAACGAAACTCGCGATCGGGACGTGACCCACTCGTGAGTGCATTCAACTCACGCACGCACATGCTGCTAGCCACGCCAAGAAGAACAACAGCAACAGCAAGCAGCCAAAATGATGCAGCAGGAGCAGCGTCTATTGTGAATCTGCCTACGAAACATAACGAAACTCTTGTTAAGCTCAAACCGACCGCGTCGCCGCTAACCGCAATGCTTGCTAACGTGCCGTCAACATCGAGCGCTGTCGCTGCCTCTGCCTCTGCCGCTGTTGCCACCAACGTCACAGTGGACGCTTGTGATGAGCGCACACGGCTTTTGGGCAGCACACCGACGCCGCCTCTGGCAGCATCGCCGCCGACAACGCTGGCGTTGCCCCTGCCGCTGGTCCATGCAGCGACGCATCCGTCCCGCAGCAGCAACAACAATCACAGCGGCGCCAACAATAACAACGACAACGATCTGGAGGCCAGCAACAATAATTATAACAACAACGAGAACAATCGCAGCGACGTTGACGATCTGTCCGAGGAGACGGCCACAACGGCTGGCGCGGCCGACTCCAGCGATCAAAGTGATAAATTCAACCGCCCGCCCACCAATCAGAAAAAGCCCAAGCTCAGCAAGCTGGGCACCAAAAGCGTTGGACTCAAACGGTACGTAGGCTCAGAAGCTTTCTTCCGATCAGCTATCAATCAACTGAATTTTGTCTCTCCCTCTCTCTCTCTCTGCCTCTTTCTATGTGTCCTGTGCTCTCTTCGGTCCGCTTGCAGCGTATCGTTTGGCTCTTCCAAAGGCTCCATGGTGGAGACTTTAGTATTTGAGACACCAACGCCGCTCTCTGAGCATGTGGAGCCCAACTTTGGCTTCGATGCGGCCGATGCTGCCGGCGCTGCTGCTGGTCAGCCGCCGCAAGCAATAACAGCAGCAGCGACGCATTTACCGCTAGTCAGCAGCAACAGCACTTACGGTGACTATGCGAAACTGAATATGGACGACAGCGGCATCGAGGTGCAGGAAGAGTGAGTATTCCATACAAGAAAGCAACAACAAATATAGAGGAAGAAGAAGAAGAGAAGATGTTAGCACTAAGCATGTAATTAGTGCAAGCGAAATGGAATTAGAGGTTGGCGGTTTCGTTAAGTGCAATTTGTGTGCGTGACGTCACAGATTTTTGGTTTATTTATGCAAGCAATGCGTCATTCATTATGCGAACCGAAATTTAACGAAGCTAAAAAACAATTAGGCGATAAGTGTGAGAGAAATGAAAGATAAGGGCAAATTACAGTTTTGATCAGTATTAAATGAACAGGATTTTATATCTTCGTTATGCGGCAGCGAACGTGACGCCACAGATTTAAATTTATTTATGTAAGCAATGCGAGATACCTCATGGGAACCAAGACCTAACGAAGCTGAAAAACAAGCAATAAAAGTGAGGGAAATGAAAGAGAGGGGCAGCTTAAAGTTTAACAAGCAGAATGTTTATTTACGCAAGTCCTTATTGAGCATGAAAATTTAACGAAACTGGAAAGCAAAAAAAACCCCCTATAGAATGGTGTTGATCACATTTTAATGAGCAGGATCTGCCCATTTCGTTAAAGGGAGTTGATGTGACGTCACAGGCGTTTGTTTATCGAAGCAAGCGCTGTAGTGCACAATTTTAACGAAACTGGAAAATAATTGCATACGAGTATTTCTAGAAAGGGTAAAATCAAGGAAAACTCGGCTAATTTAACTAATTTATGAACAAAAAAAAGTTTGTCTGCAATTCGTGCACATTAAATGCAGAGCTTAAATTTGACTCACGCGCCCATCTCTAGCGCAGCAGCTCAAAGTTAATGAACCCTTTTTTTACACTCTGCTTTGTACACAAGTACCGAGTTCTTGTTTTTTTTTTATGTATGGATGTGCCCTGAATTAGGCCTACTTTTATCGCTCATTAAAAAAAAATAAAGCACAAAAGAGCATCAGAATAATGAGTTTTTAGTGTTTTGTGTTCTTTGTAATTTTTTTATTTTGGCAGCTTTCACTTGATATTTGAGGCCAACTTATAACTAAGCCGCTGGCTGAGCTGGCATTAAGCCTAAATCAGACACACCCCCTTTCAGCCCAAATAGCATGCAATGAACTCTGAGGCTCCCTCTCAAAACAAATGCAAACACAAACAGGCAACAGCAACCCCGCCAAAAGATAAACCCCAAACTTTTTAATCGATAATTACGGTGGAGTTAAAAAAAAAACAAACTTCATTTTACGATAAGATACATGCACACACACACACACACAAACGTTTTTAACACAGGATGCGGCGCTCTGTTTACCAACTCCAGTTGCTCTTCCTCTGTCTCTCTCTCTCCCGGTCTGCCTCTCTGACCCATTCCAATTTGTTAGCATTTTGCATGCCACCACCAACAACTCCAATTGGAGTTTTTGTAACTGTTTCTATCTGCGCCGGCGCTGCAGTTGCGCGTTCTCAGCAGCAGCAGCAGCAGCTGCTGCCGCTGTAAAGCTTTGAATACCGTTAAACTGCGCTGCCGTCGTCATTGCTTACATAATGGCGCGCTGTGTGTATATGTATGTGTGTGTGCATTTTAAAGCATGATGTAGGTCAACTTCATTTGGTGGTTGTTGACCCACATCTTTTTGGGCCTGCTTAGGTGCCTCTGTGTCTGTGTCTGTGTGTGTGTAAGAGCGCGTGGGCGTTGCTTATTAAATGCGCCACTCCCACACAGCGCCTTAATAACTAAGCCCTGCCTTAAGCTGCTCATCGATAAGCCGCCCACGCACTTTTGTTTACGTTTTGTTCCATTGCCTTTGGTCAGCTCTGCGTGTGGCCTCATCGATAACACGCAAAATTGTCGATAGCACGCAGGTTGGCGTTGCCAGAGCTGCCAAGCTCACACATTTTTGACCTTACCCATATGCGTATGTGTGTGTGTGTGTGTTTGTGTTTCCGTGTGAGCTTTAATTTGCCGGTTGGTCGCTCGCTTCAAGCGCCGCGTGATGTCATCGAGTGCCACTTGCTGTATGGAATATTCTTTCGTTCACAATATACGAACCACAGTTAGCTAATTTCGTTGGCACAGTTATTTTCGAAGTGCCGAAGATGAAATACACTTGCTGATATAGGGCAGGTACAGTGCTCGCTAGCTAAACGGAACTGTTTAGCTAAAAACGGCGAATCTTTTTAGAAAGAAAATAAATATATATTTTACTTAAATTCTGTTCACAAAAAAAGATAATTGCATATTAGATAATTAAGTGTCCAATCTCATAGGATTTCTTAAAGTTTAATTTTGGAAAGGGTTTCCCTCGTATAGAATTACAATTCTGTTTACAAAGATATATTTTCGTACTTTGCTATTGAAAAGTAATCCGATACATACTCTATGGAGTAGGGCACGTTACATATTTGGTAATAAAATTATTATGCCCACTGTAAGGGTATATAACTGGAGAAGAATAAGAATAGGCAACAGCATTTGCTGTTATTATTGATTACGTTTATAAGATGCGATGAGTTGCGCTGGGTTGGGTTGAGGTGAGGTGAGGCTGTGGCATTCACAGTTGGCCCGCACCGAGACCCAGATACGGACCCGGACCCGGACCCCGATCGGGCAGCAATTCGTTGGTAATTTTCAAGTGAATGTCTTGAAATTCGAGCACCTTCCGCTTGTGTGTGTGTACGTGTGTGTGTGCCCATATTAATCTACATACGAGGTATCTACTGTGAAAGTACGTGTGTGTGTGTGTGTGTGTGTGAGCTGTCAGTCAGTCGATTGATTTTCCGGTGCCCCACACACTTGACAAGCATGTCAGCAGGAAGAAGAAGCAACAGCAGCAGCAGCAGCAAAAAGTCAGCCATTGTCACATTTTGTGTGTGTAATGCTAACGGTAATTGTGCCGCTGGTCAGTCGCGCAGTCAGTCAGCCCTATTACCTACATACACACACACGCACACATGCACACACACACACAGCCAGACGCGCATTCTGTACGTGCGCTCTGAATAGTTTGTGGCAGCGGCAATCGACAACAATAGACACACAGCGTCCCCAATTGTCAGCATCAGTATCAGCGGCCGCTGCCGCCTGCCTGCCTGCCAAACGGCGCCGTGTGGCAACCCTGTTTATTAACTGTCAAGCACAGTTGCCTTCCAAAAGCAACAACAAAAAAAAAAAAAGAATATGGAAAAGAAAAAACAAAACAGACGCGCGCTGCTGCTCCCGTTTCAATTCTTTTTTGTGTGCCTTACCCCCCTTCCCTCACCCCATTACTCATTCTCCGCAGACAGCTCGAGCGATTTCCATTTATCAGTCAGCTTCCCCAATGGCTCTCGAGGTTACCTTTTTATATAGTTACGTGTTTATGTTTCTTATGTTATTATTTTTATTTTTGTTCGCGCTGTGTATAACAGCAACAGCAGCAGCAGCAGGCGAGAGAGAGCGTGAGCTAGAATGAGAGAGCGCGAGCGTGCGCTCTTTGGTTGGGGCCGCTCTCTTCACATTACTTTGCATTTTTGTGAGTGCGCAAAAAAAAAAGTGATGTCATGTTTGTTGGTTTAACAGCGTTGCCAGATGTGGCGCACTGGCACATTATTGTTTGTTTGTTTTCATTATTACAATGTGCGTTGTTCCCATTGTTGTTGTTCATCTTATTGCGCATCTGCGACAACAACTACAACAAAAAGTCAAACACGGCGCATTAAAACGGCAATTGGCGCAGTTGGGCGGTTTTTTTTTCTTTCAGTTTTTGTTGTAACAGCTGCCAAATATCCGAAATTGCCGCCTTTTCTGTTTGTTTTCATTGTGGTCAAAGATTTCTGCGCGCATTTCCCAATCGGTTTGTTTCTCTCTCTTTCTTTGCTTGTTTATGTTTTTTGCGTGGCAACAAAAATTAAAGAAAGTGATTCTAAAAAAAAAACATTCAGCAACTCTTTTACGATCAGTTAAATCAGCTTTATTTGGACTTAGATACATATTTTTCCAAAATTTGAATTTTAAAAATTCCGAATTTTGTATATTTGCTTTAGCATTTATCAAGTTTAAATTTTGGAAGTCTACCAAATAGAATTTTTCATTCAATTTGCCACAATTCTTGCTGGATTATTGCATATTTTTAATATATGTATGTACAAATATTCATAAATGAGTTTAAATAAGGATCATAATAGGGCTATTTAAATATTTACAAATTCATGTATTTGGTTCATAGCGCTTTAATACTTAAACATATATATGGCATCTATGCAAGTCAAAATATAATTAATTTATTCTAAACATTTGTTTAGATAATTTTGCTTGGCATATTATTTGACGAATTTTGAAATTTAATTATTTTTTTCATATATTTCAAAAATACATCGCAGTCAATTTCCAGAACGTAAAAAAAACTTGTCAGGTGGCAACCTTAACGTGTGAACTTCACTGTTGGAGAGCGGCGCTCGCTCTCTTTTGCTCTGCGTCTCAGTAGCAACAACAACAGCAGCAGCAGCAGAGCAGAGGCAGCGGCGCGCGCGCTCCTGCAAACATTTTGTACGTGTGTGTGTGTGCGTATTGTATCTTTTACTTTTTAGCAGCAAGCTTGCAAGTTTAGCTAGGCAAACGCAGCGACAACGCCAAACAGCCAACAACAAACGAGAATTACGTGCGGGGCGCTCGTCCGCTCACTGCTTGGAATTGCCGTCTTCTTCTTCTTTCGTACGCCGTTGTTGTTGCTGTTGTTATTAAATTTTTTTTTTCGTGTTCCGTGTTGGTGAGTTGTTGTTGGTGTTGTTGTTTTTTTCAAACAACCCCAGCAGCCCAGCGCGAACTCTCGCGAGAGTCGTGCAAAGGGCAGAGACAACAACAGTTCGGACGGACTTGACGGTGGTCGCAAAAGTAAAACGCGCGTAGAATCGCAAAAGAGGAAGCAGAACGCTGAAAGCACACAACTGAAGAAGAAGCAGTGGTAGCAGCAGCTGCCGAAAGTCAAATTGTCAAGTGCGTGAATTAGTTGTTAACAAATTAAATGCCAGCCAAATACCAAGTGTCAGCAACAAAAAACAACAACAATTGCAAAAGTCAATCGTGCGTGCCAAAGAGGGACACATAAACACACACACACACACTCACACGCAAGCAGCGCCGCAGCAGTCAGTGCAAGTGGTTGGTGTATTGGTTAGTGGGTGTTTGAGAGAGAGAATGAGAAGGAGAGTGGCAGAGCGCGGGGCAGTTTGCACTCACTACACCCACCGCAGCAGTGTTGGTAAATGCATGTTTCTATAAATGCCCAAAAAACAATGGCAAATAATATAGAAAAGCAACAAAAATAGGAAAATTAAACAATGTGAAAGTAATTTGTGCCATTGTTGTGTGTTGTGATTCGCCACACACACATAAACACACTGTTACGCTTTGCCAGTTGCTGTTGTTTTTGTTGTCCATGGTGGGATGCGCGCAGTGAGTTCATCGCAAAAAATAATACACACTAGCAGCCCCTCATATCCCCTCATACCCCACACTCTCCCACAGGCCTCGTTTACCCGCCAACACCACTTCGCCACCCCATTTGCCACTCCCCACGCGCGCGCTCACTCACTCTCTAGCTCCCGCGCTCTCTCTATCTTTCTCTCTCTCTGTCTAGCGTAGCTCTGTTAATGCTTTGCGAACGCAATTAAAATACACTGCCTGACTAGCGAGCGCATGTGTGTGTGTGTACTGTGTGTGTATTGCCTTCAACAGTGTGTGTTAAAATATAGTGCCTTGTTTGTACATAAATTAGACATAGCTTTAAGTTTAGACGCTGTTCGTGCCCGCTGCGCCGTTGTTTTTTCTATATATATATATATATATATATATATACATATATTTGTATACATATATATAAACATATGTATATTTGTTTGTGCGCATATAATATAAATTCTATAATATGGCCATGTGATCGCATCTGTGTTTTAAAAAATTTTTGTTGAAAATAAAATGCCGACAGCAGCCTCAGCCGCATCAGCAGGTACGCGCGCCGCAATGCAGCGCTGCTTTTATTGCATGCGATATGAACAAAAACAAAATGCAAGCCTTTTTCCAATTGGCATGCAAATAAATTGCTGTTTGTTGTTGTTTTTGTTGCTGCTGCTGCTTGACGTCAAGTGCAAAAATGTTCAATTAACATTTCGTTCAACTGTTAATTTCATTTGCTGTTTTTTTTTTTTTAAACGTTACGCGCGGGTGGGGCTCATTCACTGACACAAATCCACATACACACATACGCACATATGCATACGTACGTATATGTATGTGTATGTGGGTCTGTAATTTGTTAAATTAATTTACGCTGCTCTCATTGCCGCCAGCCTGCGTGCGTGCGTATGCGTGTGTGTGTGTGTGTGCTGTGTGACGTCGTCTGAAAACTAATTGAAAGCTCTTTGGGCTGCGCTGCGCCGCTTTGCCGCCAAACTTGATGCGCTCATCGCCTTTAAAGAACTAAAAGCAGCAGCAGCAAGAACAAGAACAACAACAACAGCGTCTGGCCTGGAATGAGGCGAAGAGCGCTCAAGTTCGCCGCTGCATTTACTTTCCAACACCTTGCACTTCTGCTCTTCGCACTCGCTCGCACTCCCACGCCAGAAGCTGTTTCAAATCGAGCAACAAGTTTTTAGTTTTATTTCTTCTTTGCTTTGGTTTATTTTCGTTGTGTTTCAATTTATTTGAACACACTTCAAAGGAAGTTTATGATGAGACGACAGCCACCTACCCCACTCGCCGTCTCTCTCTCTCGCTCGCTCGCCCAACCAGCTGGCACTTGAAAAATGAGCCACAAAAAGAAACATTTTAAAAACTTGTTTTTCTGTGCTTGTAACTTTGCTTGTTCTTGTCACTCAGCTTGTTACAGTTGTTACTGTACTTGTTGTTGTTGTTGTTGTCGCATTCGCATATCAATTTCGGCACATGACGTAAGCTTCACATGCTCAATGAGCCGCCAACAGCTACAACAACAACAACATTAGTGACTGAATTTATGAAGTGTATTTGAAAAGTAAACAGATAAAACAACTTGGCGTCGGCTGACGAAATCATTTTTTTAAATTCAATTCGTTTCGATTTCCATTCGATTTGTTGCACCTTGAAATTAGACTAAGTTCATAAATACCCTGTAATCATAAAAAAACGGAGCCAAAATGTCTTTTATTGATTAAAATTCAAAGCCAGAAGCATCTACGACCTTATCAGTCACATATACTCTAGATCAGTCCCTGTATATATATACGCATTTATATGTCTGTCACAGGTTGACGTAATTTTTTACGGCTCCCAAATTTATGCTTAGCTTTGCCTTAGCTTTAATACCCTATATATTTTTTGAGAACGTGCGCTTTAAACAAGTTTTATAGCAAAATGGGAAAGTCTAGAACAGTTCAAATCGTCAAACGTATATACTCTGATCATAATCCAATTATGTATATATATATTCTTATGTATATGGGTTTCTTTAATACCCCGTTATCAGAAAACCCAAATTAATTCATATTTTTATTTCATAAGAAAGGTCTTTGATCTTTGGTTCTATACAAATTATATTTTATACAGCTCAGCATGAATATTTCAAGCGGTTCGACTTGCTATAATATATAATTATACCCAGCTTTTATACCCTGCAAAAAGAAGAAGTAAGATAATATCAACTCTAACTCTCAAAAGTGTAAATAGGCTTCCGTTTATCTATCTGATTCGATTTTCTTATGTGACATAGTGTTAAACTGTACTTTACGAAGCTTTCATCATGGAAAATACCTTTGTATATATATATATACATATATAGGATCCCAGTCAGAGATTATTCAATATTCAACGATAACTGCAGGGAATGTCAAGATATAGTCCTGATTTTTGGTATGCAAATGTCTTAACATATAATACAACTATATCGAAAGTTTTGTAATGAACGATAAAGAAACACAAAAGTTACTTGAGTTTAATCAATTCTATTCCCAAAAGAGAGCTGACTACAGGGTAGCTGCCAGTCGAGCATGCGCCATTACGAACATCTGGTTCTTAACTTGTCTTGAACAACATCGGGCTTTTGTATTAGATGATCAAAAGACCAACAACAAAAAATGACTGGCAAAATAGGCAAAACATCAGCCCAAAAACTGGGCGGACGGCTAGTGGGAAGGGATGGGAAGGGAAGGGAAGGGAGACGGGAGGGAGAGAACGGACAGAGCGCATGGCTGATGGACAGCGGCACATAAAGAAGTCCGAAAAACGTAGATCGTAGATCACATCATCCAAACAAGCTCCGAGAGCATTAAATAGAGCTAAGAATATTGCTTTGCGGCTCGTTTCGGTTTCCAGGAAACAAAGAAATAAACGAAATAAACGAAACGCACGGACAAAAAGTCAAATACAAAAGCAAAGGCCAAAAATAGACTGAAAAACTTGGGAAAGTAACAAAGCCGGTAAAAAAAAAAAAACAAAATAAAGAAAAAAGAAACAAATTATTCTCTTTTTCATCAACTCTTTTCATGCTATACGTGTGCTTCGACTTACAGTTTTTGCGGGCAGCTAACAAAAAAAAAAAAATAATAATAATACCGTAAAGTGATTTTTTTTCTTCTTCTTTTTTTGCCAGCCATTTGGCTGCTTTGAGACTAGAACTAGTTGCGAATTATGGCGCTGTGAATGTGCCATATTTGGTTTCCACATGAGAAACTCATTTCTTTCTTCTTGGATCTGTTTATGGATCTTACGAGCAGCAAAGTGCTTGCAACTGTTTTGACTGTTTTTCTTCAAGTTTGCGGTTCGTAAAAATGATGCAATTAAATTTTGCATACGACTCGGTTATTAGCCAAATTATGAGTCATAAGTTGGCCTGTGGTTTGCAGCGACTTTTCAATCTGAGTTATTGGCCTCAGCTGTAAACCTTTGTAAAGTTTTTACCAACTGCTTTGGCTCAAATGAGGTCACAAATCAATTAGTTTAGTGCAGGGCTCGCTCTGGGTGCCACCATGGGTGGCCAACTCGAAAGGGAAGTGTTGAAAAGAGGCATTAAATGCTCTGATACAAGAAAAAATAGCCAATTTATAAGCAGAGAAAATAATAATAATTATAACTAAGATAACAAACGGGAGTGGTTCAGTTGGGCGTGCCCGACTACATGAGATATACTAGAAGATAGACTGGAAGACACCGACTAGGCGATATCTATTAGCAGATGGACTGGAAGATACCGAATAGAATATATCTACTAGAAGATGGACGAGAAGATATCGACTAGGAGACATCTACTAGAAGATAGACTGGAGGATAGACTGGAAGATAGACTGGAAGATAGACTGGAGGATATACTGGAAGATAGACTGGAAGATAGACTAGAAAATATCTACCAGAAGATAGACTGGAAAATACCGAATAGAATATATCTACTAGAAGATAGACGAGAAGATATCGACTAGGAGAAAATAGACTGGAGAATAGACTGGAGGATAGACTGGAAGATAGACTGGAAGATAGACTGGAAGATAGACTGGAAGATAGACTGGAAGATAGACTGGAAGATATCTACTAGAAAATATCTACCAGAAGATAGACTGGAAAATACCGAATAGAATATATCTACTGGAAGATGGACGAGTAGATATCGACTATGAGACATCTACTAGAAAATAGACTGGAGGATAGACTGGAAGATTCACTGGAAGATAGACTGGAAGAAAGACTGGAAGATAGACTGGAAGATAGACTGGAAAATAGACTGGAAGATAGACTGAAAAAAAGGACTAGAAGATATCTACTAGAAGCTAGACTGGAAGATACCGAATAGAATATATCTACTAGAAGATAGACGAGGAGATATCGACTAGGAGACATCTACTAGAAAATAGACTGGAGGATAGACTGGAGGATAGACTGGAGGATAGACTGGAAGATAGACTGGAAGATATCTACTAGAAGCTAGACTGGAAGATACCGAATAGAATATATCTACTAGAAGATAGACGAGGAGATATCGACTAGGAGACATCTACTAGAAAATAGACTGGAGGATAGACGGGAGAATAGACTGGAGGATAGACTGGAAGATAGACTGGAAGATAGACTGGAAGATAGACTAGAAGATATCTACTAGAAAATATCTACCAGAAGATAGACTGGAAAATACCGAATAGACTTGAGGATAGACTGGAGGATAGACTGGAAGATAGACTGGAAGATAGACTGGAAGATAGACTAGAAGATATCTACTAGAAGATACCCTCAACACAGTGCCAAGTTGTCATTACAAACATTTTGGGTTTCTTCCACACACACACATACGCAAAAGAAAACACCCAAATTTGACCGATTTGCTGCTTCTTCTTGCCTTATCCCTATGGGATAATATGTTTCCAAGTAACTTCGCTGTTTATATTCCGATCTTAATCAAATTTTCTGTGCTTAAATAAGACGTAAAAAAGTCTTTTAATTTCTGTTAAGGCTTACAAAAGGAGAAAGCCCGACTAGGGGTTACCCTGGACCTTTTTCTACCAACAAAGAATGTAGCTCACGCAAAGGGGTATTTGGGACGGTAGCTATAAAACGAAAGATACTTAATCTGTATATACTATTCTAGAGTCAACATGTTAAATTTGGTGACTCTAGCTATTAAAACCTAAGAGATTTGCTCAAAAGGCGGGATTTCGATATCGATTTTCATCGATTGCCTGGAGACGGGGCAAGTTATCGTTTATCGATTATCTTATAGATTCTGAGATCCTTGCGTTCATACATTTGGACAGACGGACAGATGAACATGGCTAGATCGACTCGGCTTTTGATGCTGCTCAAGAAAATATATGTATATATCTTATGGGGTCGGAGCACATGAGCACAAACAGATGATACCCTTCTTTACCCTATTTTAATGAGTTTTGGACTATAGCATTATAATTGGTCGCAAATTAGAATACCAAAGTTCCAATTTCTGGCCGGTTTTTTAGCAAACAAATAATGAAAATAATTGGCTTAAATTCCACATCTAAGAGCAAAACAAAACAAACATTGAAAATGCGATCAGTTATTTCTTTATGTCGATTGTAACTTCAGAATATTCTGATACTTGTGCTCGTTCAGCTTGTATAAAAATTGTGTGCAATATATATTTTAATTGTGTTATATCTGAAACAAACGTGTACAAGAGCTAAGTTGTCTCAAATTCAAGCATCATTGAGACTCATCGAAAGGAAAAGCTGCTCAAGAGATAAAAATCGGAGCTTGTTTATATAAAGTCCACGCAAAGAGTTCGTAACTTCGATTCAAGCGGATCGTTATTGTCGAGTAAGTTCGCTTTTAATGAGCTCGTGATAAAACTTAGAGGTACCTTGTACCTTGGAGCTTATACCCCTTACATTATACCTTCTATCGTGTACATTATACCCTTTACCTTATCCCTTTATCGTATACCCTCTTCCTTATTTCTTTTACCTTATTCCTTGTACCTTATATCTTGTGATTTTTACCTTATACCCTTTACCTTGTACCTTATAGCCTTTACCTTGTACCTTAAACTCTTTACCTTGCACCTAATAGCTTGATCTTATACGCGTTTCCTCATTCCCTTTACCATATACCGTGTACCTTACATCTTGTGCTCTTCATCTTATATCCTTTATTTATACCTTGTACCCATTTACCTTATATCTTGTACCTTATTGCCTTATTGTACCTTTAAGCTCAATCCTAATTAGATCCTTTAGCAATTATTTGTTCTTCAAATTGGAATGTTTTCAATGTGCATACTTCTATGCCATTTAAGTAGCATTGCATTAAACAACATTACATGCTTATAATTCGCAACTGGTTTAGGCGCTGGCTAGCCTTAATTAATGTACAGAGTTGGTTAACCTTGTTGCTGGCATTTGTAGTTTTTTGGTCACGTTCGAGTCGCAGCGAAATTTAATCAAATTGAGTAACATAGAAATCCTCAAGGGACACAAGCCACACTTCCCGGAATGGTGAAGTCCAGACTCCAGAGTTGGGCAACGGCAAACGAGAGGGAAGAGAGTAAAACAAAAAACTGTCTCTCTCTCTCTCTCTCGCTCGCCGGCTCTCTCATTAGATAATGAATGCGACATTGTGTGTGGCACGCGATAAAATCCAAAGAGTCTCGTTAGATGCGGAATGTCAAGAGCTGGTCGAGATTTGTGCGGCCCGGTCTTGCCATGTCAATTTCCATATCTGAACGAAATTCAATTGAAGCAAAAGAAACAACAAATATATATATAATTGAAAAGTTCAACAAGCTCTGACGCGCTGCGTTGCGACGCAATTGGCAAATGACTTAATTTAATTGACATTGAATTTAATTATTGGGCTGCGACGGTGTCGCGATTTCTTTTCCCGAAACTTTTTCAATTCCGAGCTAACATTTCTCATTATTTCTGTTGCAGATCGGAGCGTTCGATAGTGCGCGTTTCCATTTACCAAAGCAGTCAGCCGCAACAGATTTGTCCACCAGCCGAATATACATTAACGAGTTTTTCAGATAATTTAGATAATACGTTTAGTAGCTACAATTGTAACTTAGACTATACGCAAATGGCGACGGCAACGATGCAGCCAGCCGGCGGCCTGGGACCAGCCTATGACAGACAGCAGAGGTGAGCTCTAAAATCGATCTAAAATCGAACAACAATAACAATTTTAACCTCACTTTTATGCAACGTTTTACAGCACTGACTCCGGCTGGGATAATCCGTTTCGTCCCGGCGGCGATCTGTCCAGAGAGGCTGATGAAATTGTTAGCATGATACGTGGTAAGTCGAGCCGTTCTCTCTTTTGTTCTCTCTCGCTTAACTCCGTCTCTCTCTCTCTCTCTCTCTCTCTCTCTGTTCTATTTGACAGGTGGCAAGCCCATCACGCCCACAGAGGATCGTACAATAGGCAATGGCAACGCACAGCATGGCGATGATAACTGTAATGGCGCAAGCACTGCCATAGGCGAGACAGTTACCAAAACAAATGTAAGCACAACACACCGAACACAAAATACCCTAACAGTCAGGCATTTCACCTCAAGGTGCTTTTCGGCAATAATTTGATGCCTGATTTACATGGGCAAATGTCCAAGCGAAGTGTCTGTTAGTCGAGTTTTTACTGTAGTTCGATTTGTTAAAAACGTACAGAGTTTTAAGGAAAGGGACGAAGCTCGTTAAGATATCTCAGCAAATGTAAAAACTAATTTCTAAGCCGATTTTTCCATATACCATAAAATACAGCTGTGCCTTGTGGATAATGAATCATAGTTAGGCTCTAAAATTCCACGTTTCTTCCAATTTACTTTGAATACAAAGTTTATTATACAAGAACCTTAATTTCAACTGATTTTACCCATGGCAACTATATGTTATATTTGGTGAATTCAGACAGTCGCGAAACAATAATTTAAACCTATGTCAGACAGTTCAAATGGGCTTCCAACTTTAAGTTAAGATTCTTATAGATAAACTCTGGTCAATTCATTCTTTTATGTTCATATGTTTATATGTTCAATAAAGAAAACGAAACATTTACGTGTTGGAAGTGCAGGTCACAGATATTGAAGGATTTAAGAAGTTGATTTCTTCCGTATCTTAAAGATACGAAATTCTTCGGAATGATATATATTCTCATAACATCCAGTAAAGGTCTTCCATGAGGCCATAACAAGTCTCACATAGTGTACTGCTTCCTTCCACAGCAGCTCTGTAGTAAATTAGGAAACCCGAGAGTCTCATAAAATGTTCTAGCTATTCTATACTAATGCACAAACCTAGCCCAAAAGCAGGCAGATTGAAAGTCTTAGTAGCTACTTTCACTTTGTGGGACAACTGTAAAGCAGAAAGAGTTCCTTTCACCAATTAGTTGAGATATTATGAGTGGCTCATGTTTTAGAGGAGATAAGAAAACCATATTAAATTGACATATTTCTGGAATTGCAATCTGGAATACAATTTACAAAAATGCACTCGTTAAAGTAATATACTCGCTGGGGTTTGATCGTCAAAGGCAAAGGCATTAAAGTACATTTGTTAAATACATTAATTAGTGCGAGTGTCCATAAAATGGGCCAAAGCTTAAATGCATTCATTAAAGCTTGCTTGGTAAAAATTATTCGTTGAAGCTCGCAGGCGTTCAAATGCACTCGTTAAAGTCTTGCTGAAAATCGCCCGCTTGCGTACAGTTTGTACTCGTTACAATAGACGTTTAATAGATTCTATGAACTATACTCGTTGAAAAATAGTCTCTACAATTTATACTCGTTGCTGTATGCCACAATTTGTACTCATTCAATACGAATGCTAAAATGCATCTGTTGAAGAATATTCGCGGCAATTTGTACTCGTTACAATGCTCTTGCTGAAATGAAATATACTTGTAGAAAAATGGTCGCTACTATTCTTACTTGTAATATTGCATTTGTCGGGATAAGCGAAAAGACAATCGCCCAAATACACTCTGTAATATACTCGTTGGGGCACATTCGCTACAAATTGTACTCATAAGACTCTTGTCGAAAGACAAGCGCTGAAAAGTACTCGCCAAATTTTATTTTTAGACATATTCGATAGTAATATAGTCCCCAGAAATCGTACTCGTTACAAATTTACATACTCGCTACAATTTGGACTCGTTACAAGGCTCTTGCCGAAAGACAATCGCTGAAAAGTACTCGCCCAAATACATTCTTAGAACTAAACTCAGCAAAGAATAGTCGCTACAATTTGTACGCTTCACAAGGCTATCGATGAAAGACACTCGCTTAAATGTACTCGCTCAAATAGAGTCTATTAAATCTACGCGTTGAAGCATACTCGGTACAATTCGTACTCGCTACAAATTACATATTCCCTACAATTTGTACTCGTTACAAGGCTGTTGCCGAAACGCACTCACTTGAAATGTACTCGCCCCAATTCAGTCTATATCTACTCGTTGAAGCACACTGGTCACAATTTCTACTCGTTGCAAAGTTAAATACGATACAATTAGACTTGCCGAAATGCACTCGTTATAAAGTCGGTAAACAATTTGTAATTTAATGTGGCTCTCTTTCTAATTCTCTTGCAGCTCTCGCAGAATCAAGCGACAGCACAAAATGGTACAAATTCCCACGGCAGCAAGGTGGCCAGCTCGACAGGAGCAGGAGGTGGCGGCGGCGGTGGTGCAGCAGCGGTAACAGCAGCTGGCAAAGCGGAGAGCAATAATGGCGTCACTTCTCTGGCTCAGGTCTCAAAGCAAGTGGTGCCTGGACCAACTTCGGCTAGTCACGTGGTTATCGACGAGAAGAAGAACAAGAAAAAGGGCTGCTGTGTGGTGCAATAATCAACGAGAGCGAGAAGCAACAAAAACAACAGCGAGAGCAAACACACACACCAACACGAGACACACACAACTAGAGGCAGAACACAGACGAGACAGACGAAACGCCGAGAAGAAGCGAGCAGAAAGAGCGAGAGAGAAAGAGAGAGCGTAGAAGCCCAGCCCAGCACAATGCATGGGCGTCGGGGCTAGGGTTAGCGATGGGGCGTATCATATTTAATGTTAATGTTAAATGCTAATTTTTTGAAGGGGGGAAAGCAAAACCGAAGCTGTTGATATTTAAATTCTGCTGCATTCAAACGCTTGCTTTTACAATACAATACAGCAAAAGAGAACAGAAGAAAATGCAATACAAAACGAAACACACGAAAGCAAAATGAGACGCGAGCTCTCTGAACAGAACAGAATAGAACAGAACCAAGAACAGAAAATGTAAACAGTAACAGTTACCGTTACGATCAACAGCGACAGCTAAAAGTGCGCGCTTAACAGCGGCTGTTAAAAGCTAACAGCAGTTGTTGGCCAAATTCGCTGTTGCTATCGCTGTCTCACTCATTAACTCAATGCAGCGCGCTATAGCTGTCGCTGTCTAACCCACGTGCAGTTGCAGCTTAACTTTAAAACTATGATATATATATAGAATGCATACGCATACGCGTATACAACATATATATATTTATATATTTGTTAGTCTGGATATATATATATATATATATATGTATATATATGAAAAGCTGATGCTACAAAAATTAACAGAACAGCCGTTGTTTATTATGATGCTGTTTATATAATTATATATATATATATATATATATATATTTTCCTTATTTCCTTTTTTTTTGTGTAATGTGACTCGACTTTATATACATACATACATAATATATATATATATTTTTTTTTCGTATTCGTAAAATTAGTGCATCTTTTTAAAGGGTATTTAAAAAGTCGATAAAGAAAATGAACAGAAACAGTTTTGCCTGCATGCATAAATGAGAAAAGAACAGAAAAAAAAGAAGAAGAAAAAACAAAATGTATTTATTTTTTATTTATATGACGATGAAAGTAATGAAATTAAACTAAATGTTAATACCTTAAACAAATTATACAACAAAACAAAACAAATATACAAAATACACGCATATATACACATATACACACACACATACACGCACGCACTTAAAGCAAAGAGCGCGTAAATAAAAAGCTTGCAAGTTTTCAAGAGCCCAGTTGGACTTTCACGCATGAATAACGCACAGAATTCAGCATGCTTTCAACTAATTTCACTTTAAGTGCGCTTTTAGTGGAGTCAACACTTTTTTCATGGGTTTGCTCAAAGCTTTCTTTTCTTTCATGGTTTAACACGCAAACGTAAAGTTCATGTGAAGTATGCTGAAAGTTTAATCTACTTTTCATGTGGTTTTTCTGCGTGTTTGCGTACAAAAGTAGTTGAGGTGCCACACACTTTGCTGAGAATTTAACACACACACACTCGTGTGTGCATATATGTATGCTTGTATGTGAGAGCTTCGATATATATATTTTTTATTTGATTTTCGTTTACTGCAAACTGAACCTAATTGCATATGTGTGTGTGTATATCACAACCACCCACCCAAACAAACACTCACACACCCACACACACACACACACACACACACACAGACAGCAGCCTAGTGATATTTGTGCGTATGTCGCGGGCTTTCAGTCCAGCTGCAGCAAATAGAAAGAGCTAAACCAAATAGTAAAAGAGAACACCGAAATGGACCGCCACACACACACACACACACACATAAATCCCACATACACACACACAGCGTAAGCATTAATGTGCTGCATTTGGTAAATGTAATAATATTATTAAACACACACAACAAGAGCGTAATAAAAATAAAATACAAATTTAAAAGAAACTATATGTAATAGCGAGCCCCGAAATATGTGCTAATTCAAATTCAAATAAAATGAAAATCAACAACAAATCAAAAACTAATGCAAAATCAACAGGAAAAAGAAAAAATAAATAAATATAAATGCAAAACATGAAATCAATATTTAATATTGTATATTTCCGATTCCAAAAGCAAACAAATGTTAAGTTATTGTATAAATCCTAAATAAAAACAAATTGAAGAACAAAAGAAATGTAAACAAAAAAAAATTAACAAAACGATCAAAAACGAGAGCTTTTACTGTTTTTTCGTAGCGCGCTCTTGAGCGCAAGCAGAAACGCGCAAAACCTTGGCACACTTCCAGGCGCGCTTAAAAGTGTGAGCGGACGTGTTCTTAAGAGCGCGAATGCAATTGCTGAGAGCGGAAGAGCTCCTCCGCATTGCGAGCATAAGAAGCGACAGGAAGAGCTGCAGCACACGGAACGAAGCTTAAATGTGCAAAGGAACGTGCTCTTAAGAGCGCGAATGCAATTGCTGAGAGCGTAAGAGCTCTTCCGCATTGCGAGCAAAGGAAGCGACAGGAAGAGCTGCAGCACACGGAACGAAGCTTAAATGTGTAAAGGAACGTGCTCTTAAGAGCGCGAATGCAATTGCTGAGAGCGTAAGAGCTCTTCCGCATTGCCAGCATAAGAAGCGGCAGCAGCTGCGACTGCGCAGTAGCCTTTCACCTTTTGCACAATCAATTCAATTAGGCTGACAAATGCACATAATTCGAGTTAACCGGCAGGAAAAAAAAAACACATAAATAACATTTATTCAATTAATCTTCTGGCGCTGCGCCATTAGCAAACGGACTTAACGAAGTTTGTATGCCCTAAAAAGTTGACGAAATGTTAGCTATGGCTTCCGTATGTTTTAGGTAAGCATTGATCCTTTTGCTCTTCGGCGAAAAGAGCGCCTGGAAGTGCTCGTCTGTTATGTTAAGTAACATGAGTAAAATGTACATTGGGAATTGGGCAATTTGGCATTAACAGAACTTTTTTCTTTAATCTTTTGAGAGCTTTTTGGGGGAATTGCGTACAAATTTTATTTTAATTTTAATTATTACTTCTTTATGGTTTAAAAAGTTCTTTTCGCACATAAATGTTTAAAGACATTAACAATTTGATATAATTATTATAAGAGATTATTTTACAAAAATTTCAACTGTTTGCGGCTAAGTAAAACCAATTAGCTATAAAAAAAAGCTAAATAGGCTTTTTTCCCTAAAAGAAAGCAGGAAATCTGTTTAAGGGAATATATAGAAACATGACTTATTATGACGCGTCTTCCACAGGGGAAATATTCAAAGTTGGGAATTGGGAAATTGTAAAAAAAAAAACGTACCACATGCACGTCGAAAAGTATGCACACCAAGCATATGCAAACATTATGCAAGCTGTGTCGAAAAGCCATGCACATACCTCATGAACATGTGCATAGTACACCACAAATACCCTACAGAAAGAGCAGTATGCTCATTAGAACAAGCGGCCCGCTGTCGAATTCGTTTTCGTTTTCGTTATCGTCACGAGTCGTAGATGTTGGCAATTTCCTGATGCTAAAACAAAAAAAAAAAAAATTGAATAAAAAAAAACCTCTCCGAAACACACACGACTTTCAACTATTCGAACTGAAAATTTATGGCTGACATTTTGTTTTGTGGCTGCGCTTTAATTTATGAACCTAATGCGTAAAGACATTTATAACAATTTATCTGGATTTGCGATTGCCTCTTTTTCTTCTACTTCATTTGGGATTTTGATGTTCGATTAATTGGCGGAGCAGCTGTCAATTTTTTTTAATTGCTGCGCCTACAGCCGGAAATATCCCACTGATACGCGTTTCGGTTAGTGTGTCCATTAAAGTGCCTCATGATAGTAAGCGCACACACACGCACACGCACACACACAGATACATACAGACACCCACTCACACACACACATATGGAGCTGGCCAAATGATGTATTACTCATGAGCTGGAAGATAAAGTGTTTCGGGCTTTGCATATCCAATCTATCCAACAATGTATCTATCTATCTAACTATGGATCTGGCTAGCCGAATGTGTTGCTTCTAATGGCCAAACTTGTTTTGACCATATTCCATAGCATGACACAACATACAGTCGAGGCAATAAGTCGCCGGACCAAAGCGGATCTGCGAAAGTACATAAAAATAAAACTTTAATAAGGCGTATGCCCAAAACAACAGTTCGTTTGTTTCCCATTGAACTCGGGAAATATAGGAGCCACAACTGAGATAAATAATGAATAATATAAGACAGTTCATCCAGGAGTCACACACCAGACTACAGGGTATTTGCCCGCAGAGCAAGCTGCGCGTCTATTATGCTAATGCTGCCGTTTACTTTTGTCGGGCACTGTACCATCTGCCGCACCCTAATGAACCTAATTTGTGAGTGCGGTTATTCGTGCTGCTGCAAATTATGACAGAGCGCAAGCTGCGACGCCCAAACAAGAACAACAAAACGTCGATAATCTGGCCTGCAATAAGAGAGCGAGAGCGAGAGAGTGCGCTGTTTTTAATTGCGACACGTGTAAACACAAGAAGACAAAGGAAACACGGACAAAAAAAAAAAACAACAAAAATAAAAACCAAAACAAAAACCCGAAAAATAACAAGCAAGCAATTGGGTGTAAGCTGCGCATGTGACACACAAACACACTCGCACACATGCATATGTAAATGAGAGCGAGAGCGGGTTAATTTATGTGTAAAGCGAATACAAAAACAAAATAACAATTGACTGGAAGCTGCGCATGCGACGCACACGCGCACGCGGTTGGCGAGCTAATTTATATGAGCGCATGTCTGCCTAACTAACTGTAACCACCAAGCCTTTGTTGGGCAGGGGGAGGGGATGCTGTTATTGCTGTTGTCAACGGCGCACGCGCCTGCTGTTGCTCTCAATGGCGGCGTACACTAGGTGCGCATGTGTGTGTGTCTGAGCTGTTGCCCATGTGTGTGTGTGTGTGTGTGTGTGTTTGTGTATGTGTGCTTGGAGTCGCGCTGTCTGGCACTGTAAACCTTTCGGAAGTGGAGCAAGTGTCTTCGGCGTTTTCCATTGATTGAGCTATGTGTGATTTGTGAGCGTTTGCTTTTTACACAAGGGCGCTGCTCGCCGTTAAAAGTATAACAAAATAGCTGAATTTGCGGCAGGTGTAAAACGTTTGCGATGGAGTGCGTGCTGTGAATGTGTGCAGGGAATTTAGCAATAAATGGAAGCACGGAAAGCATCCACAAGTTTTGATGGTGTGTGCACTTTACAGCTGCACGCTTAACATAGTGCAATTCTGTGCTTAACATTTGACTGTAAAGCATTTATTGTGTTAATGATGGGAGCTGATTGAGCGTTTGATAATGTTTTGATTGAAAGCATTTAAACAATTTAATTTTAGCTGGCAAACGAGTTTATTGAGCAGTTAAATTAAAGTCTTAGCTGTTAATTTTTATTGCATCTTGTGACTTGTATATTATTTAAAAGGCTGAAACTCTAAAGCAGCTATTTTTAGAAACAGCTGACACACACACGCACACACACATACACACACGCACAATAAACTTAACGAGCCGCAAAAACTTGCTTTGGTCAAAATTATATAGAGAGGCTTAGGAGGGAGTTTTCAGCGTTGCGGAAAACTGAAATAAATTTAACTAATATTTAATAAATAACTCGTCAAATGCTCGCACGGCTGAGTTGTGCCCGATTATGGTATTATCTACATATATTTCTCAACATTCTAGAGCGCGCTGTTAACGGACTTTGTGCAGGAACAATCTCCAAAACTTGGATTTATGATGTTTTATGCCAAAGTCTTGTATTTTTTCTTGTCTCTTTTTAATATAATTAGTATTCAAATTATAATTAAAAATTAAAACAGCCAGAAACACACAAACATAACAATCAGTTTTATGGCGTTTCTCTAGTGCGTTTATGACACAATAGGCAAAAGTAGAGAGTATTAAAAAGTTGATATCTTTCTATCTACTATATATAAACTATATGCTATATAATATATGTTATATGCTATATGTTATATGTTATATGTTATATGTTATATGTTATATGTTATATGTTATATGTTATATGTTATATGTTATATGTTATATGTTATATGTTATATGTTATATGTTATATGTTATATGTTATATGTTATATGTTATATGTTATATGTTATATGTTATATGTTATATGTTATATGTTATATGTTATATGTTATATGTTATATGTTATATGTTATATGTTATATGTTATACGTTATATGTTATATGTTATATGTTATATGTTATATGTTATATGTTATATGTTATATGTTATATGTTATATGTTATATGTTATATGTTATATGTTATATGTTATATGTTATATGTTATATGTTATATGTTATATGTTATATGTTATATGTTATATGTTATATGTTATATGTTATATGTTATATGTTATATGTTATATGTTATATGTTATATGTTATATGTTATATGTTATATGTTATATGTTATATGTTATATGTTATATGTTATATGTTATATGTTATATGTTATATGTTATATGTTATATGTTATATGTTATATGTTATATGTTATATGTTATATGTTATATGTTATATGTTATATGTTATATGTTATATGTTATATGTTATATGTTATATGTTATATGTTATATGTTATATGTTATATGTTATATGTTATATGTTATATGTTATATGTTATATGTTATATGTTTATATGTTATATGTTATATGTTATATGTTATATGTTATATGTTATATGTTATATGTTATATGTTATATGTTATATGTTATATGTTATATGTTATATGTTATATGTTATATGTTATATGTTATATGTTATATGTTATATGTTATATGTTATATGTTATATGTTATATGTTATATGTTATATGTTATATGTTATATGTTATATGTTATATGTTATATGTTATATGTTATATGTTATATGTTATATGTTATATGTTATATGTTATATGTTATATGTTATATGTTATATGTTATATGTTATATGTTATATGTTATATGTTATATGTTATATGTTATATGTTATATGTTATATGTTATATGTTATATGTTATATGTTATATGTTATATGTTATATGTTATATGTTATATGTTATATGTTATATGTTATATGTTATATGTTATATGTTATATGGTATATGTTATATGTTATATGTTATATGTTATATGTTATATGTTATATGTTATATGTTATATGTTATATGTTATATGTTATATGTTATATGTTATATGTTATATGTTATATGTCATATGTTATATGTTATATGTTATATGTTATATGTTATATGTTATATGTTATATGTTATATGTTATATGTTATATGTTATATGTTATATGTTATATGTTATATGTTATATGTTATATGTTATATGTTATATGTTATATGTTATATGTTATATGTTATATGTTATATGTTATATGTTATATGTTATATGTTATATGTTATATGTTATATGTTATATGTTATATGTTATATGTTATATGTTATATGTTATATGTTATATGTTATATGTTATATGTTATATGTTATATGTTATATGTTATATGTTATATGTTATATGGTATATGTTATATGTTATATGTTATATGTATGCCATATGTTATATGCTAAACAAGCCTAGAGTGCAGTTTTGAGTGTACAGGGTTTACGTGAGTCGAGCATGCTCGATTTTTCAATGGCCATATTTATTTTATCGCATATTAATTTGAATTGACGATCATCTTGAAATGGGGAAGACAAATTGGTTGTTGTCAAGCTGCCGCCCTGCCACGCCCCAATTGGGACGCAGTTGAGATCATTGATAAACCAATCATTGCCGGGTAATCGCTTTATGAACTGGTTCCGCCAATAACTAAATTATGGCCAAATTCGAAAGACCGAGAGCCGCAAGAACATGCGCCTCGCAGATCCACCTACCCAAAAAAAAAAAAAAACAAAAATCACCCAAAAAAAGATAAATAAAAAATAAAATAAAAATTAAAATACTATAAACAAGCTGGCGAAGAAAAAAAAGAACAAGAAGACTTTACGTTTCGGGTAAAAGCAAAACGTGTTTAGCTTTCTATTTAGCTTATGCAAATTTCGACTTTGGTTATTTATTTGTAAGCCATTATAAATATATGCAAAATAAAACAAAAAAACAAAAAAAAAATACGACAACTAAAACTAAAAACAAAAACAAAATCAAAATAAAAAAAATGGAAGTAGAAAACACACGGCGTACATAAAAACCGCCATAAAAAGGAGCCCAAAAGAAAAAGAACAACAAAAAAAAAAAACAATAATGACAGAAATTTGAATATGCATAACCGGTCATAGACCACTGTGGAGAACCAGAACCAGAACCAGAACCAATACCAACAAAACCTGATTCCAGCTCGGACTCGGATTCACGGACTCACGGATTCACGGATTCATGAGCGACGAATTCGATTTCCAATCTCGCTTTTGCCAAATACGATAATGGCTGTCCCCCAGCGCCTGTGTGTGTGTGTGTGTGTGTGCGTGTGTGTTTTTTTTTTCATTCTACTCGCCGTTCTAATTGGTGTTGTCCAGTGTATTTCCTTAAGCTCCATTTGGGCTTGGTAAAATAAACTGACGCAAATATACCTGCACCTGGCATATATCATAGCTGAAAGATATTTAATTATTTGACTTTTTTTAATACCACTTATTTAGCAACTTTATTTTCCTTTTAAAGAGCTTCTAATGGAAGCTTTTGATTAAGTTCACGAATACGTTGGTGAAATAGGCTATACAAGAGAAAAATAGAGAGAGAGAGAGAGAGAGAAAGATGAAGAGGCAGATATAGGTAGAGATATATAGAAAGAGAGAGAGAGAAAAACTTAATAATATTGCTTAAAGAATAAAAATAATAATAAACATTTTTGATTTTAGTATTTAAAACCCCGGAAGTCGGGCCAGATAACTTAATATTTCCAAAAAAATATTATTAATAATAATATCATTATTATTGATAATACTTTAACAATAACAATAATATATTGTTGTTGTTTTTACGATAAAAATCAGGCATAGCCCAAACACGTTCAAACTTAAGACTCAATAAACAAACTTCATAGTGGGCTTTGAACCAGCGACCACCCTGAATGCTGGTTCAACAATTGTGTCAGGCAAATCCAATATAGAATTCGCTTCTATCGAGTGCCAATCCAAGCCGCATTGACTAAATACGTATCTATTGCACTGGGAGCTGTTGGGGCTCATCTACAGGCCCGAGCTGGGCGGGGCATATACCCCTTGAGTGCCAATTGGCACGGGTATACAAATTATATGCCCAGTTAAAAATTATTTATGACCTGAAGCCGGGCCTGACAAAAGCGAACAACAACAAGAACAATAACAAGTTATCCAGTTATCAAATTTCATCTGCCTGGATCTCGCGGGCTGGAATTATGAATAGGAAAAGAATAAATGAAAACAAGTAAGAGGTTCTAGTCGGGAGCTCCCGACTAGGGAATACCCTGAACCCTCTTCTTTCAACTGGAGATAGGTATAAAATGAAAGATACTTGACAAATATATATTATTCTAGAAGCTATATGTCAAGTTTGGTGACTCTAGCTCATATTATTTACCGAAATTGCCCAAAAAACAGGATTTCGATATTTTCGATTTTTTTTATCGATTACTTGTACACGGTGCAAGTTATCGACTATCGGAAACAAACTCGATCTGCGCGGGGACTAGGAGGACCTACAGCTAAAATTTCAAGTCTCTAGCTCTTATAGGTTCTGAGATCCTTGCGTTCATACAGACGGACGGACGGACGAGATCGACTTGGCCATTGATGCTGATCAAGAATATATATACTTTATGGGGTCGGAGATGCTTCCTTCTGCCTGTTACATACAATTGCACAAATACATAATACCCCATTTACCCAATTTCAATGGGTTCGGGGTATAAAAAGCGACGGCACATGGCTTGCAAATTTCATAAAATATCAATTATAATAATTTAAATTAATAAGCAACAAAATGCTCCAAATCTGACAGCTAAAGCCAGATCTAAGGGATCTGGCCTGGCGCTACATAGATCGAACGGGAGCCGGACTCCGAGTATTATTCGAAAGGCGCTTTCAAGTCTGAAGCTGAAGCTGAGGCTGAGTCCGAGATATTTTATGTACTTGAAACGTGTTTGGCCTTATTTATTTTAGGTTTTTGATTCTTTATATTTGAATATATAAATATGAAATGAAAAATGCCATTAAATATTAATGCTATTTAATTAAACCTCGAACGGAAGTCCGGTTTTGGTAGAATCAAATGTTATCAAATGGAGCAGCTAATGGGTTCTGCTAATGTGTTTATGGCAAAGAGAGAAGCAACAAAAAAAAAAGAGAAGTTGGCTGCTTTAATTGGCTTATGCTAAATATTATTTTAGAACGCATTTGATTGGGGACTATCATAAAATAGTTGTTATCACAATTTTTAATACAATTTTGTAAATTTTACTTACATTGTTAGAGAGAAGCTAAGTAAGAGAAGTCAGGGCCTGGTAATCGCTCATTTTATGTCACAATGTTCTTTTTTAAGAAGCTCTTTAAAAGCAAAGCGATTCATGCGCTGTTAAATGTTAAATGTGCTTTTTAGGCTGCAGAGAGAAGCGAAGTAAGTTAGTTAGTGAGTATTTATGTATAGAAATGCATCACATTTACAGAATTAACTCTTTCTTCCTCTCCTTTTCTCTCTTTCTCTCTCTCTGTCAATCTTGGTTAATTTAAAGAAAGAAACATAACATTTGGCTAGCTTCTTTCTTCTTATGATAAACAGGGCGAAAGTTAGTGACGTTAGGAGGTATATTTATATATATTCTTCTCGTTCTCTCTCTCTCTCTCGCTCTCTCTCTCTCTCGCTCTCTCTCTCTCTCTCTCTGTGTGTCTCTCTGTTGTTCCATTTAAAGAAAGAAACATAACATATGCTGTGATTCTTCTGTGCTGTTTTTCTTATAATATACAGGAGAGGCTTGATTGACTATAACTTTTTCACAAGCTATGTGATCTATAGCATATAATATCGGTTGATTTATTAGACACGACAGTTAGAAGAATATAAGTTAGGAAGTATATTAATATATATTCGACAAAAGTAATCAGCTCTTCTCCTCTCTCACTCTTCCCCTCTCTCTCTCTTTCACTCTCTTTGTTTTGCGAAATGCAGCTCTGCTGGCTGCGTGACATAGCAAACAGCTTTTGATACGGCCCTTGGGAACGAGATAAGTTAAGAGTTAAGTTAGTTGTAATTTATGATTTCAGCTAGCCGCTAGTTAGTCATGGGTTACAAATTTAGCGCATGATTCCATGCCACAAATCATCCACGCCTTAAACTTTACATAATTTTACATATGGCCCGAACGAGAACTTTGAATCTGATGTGGATTTTGGCTGCTTCTTGGAAATCTCGTTTCTGTGTTTCTTCATAATTGCTAATTTATCGATCCGCGCGTTTTAATTGCCTTCTTTATTATCTATCGACAAACAATAACAAAAAACAAATACCCAAAAGCTAAAAATGAGCAAAATAACAAAAACAAACTTCGAATTCGGCGCATTTCAAAGACGATGCGTAACAAGTCGTTGGGCAGTTGTTGTCGATGTCGTCGTCGTCGTCGTCGTTTCTTTGGAAGATCTGTTAATTTGCTTAAGGAATTAGGAGGAAATAAGAAACACTTTCTTTTCGCTGTCGCACTGTCAATTAACAATGCAAATTGACTGAAAACAGAGCAATAATTGTTATCTTATCGATAAGCTATCGATATTTGCATTTTTGTTGCCGCTGCGAAATACCAAACATAACTGAGACTTTTACTATTTTGTGGAGTCGGAATGAGTCAGTCTCAGAAATTACTGAACTTTTGAAAATCCACTTTATTTTGGGGGGGAATTTGAAGATGCGTAGAATCGAACTAGGGATATCTTCGGAATGCCGAAGAAAGAATAAGTTCCTGGAATAGTGAGAAAAAGTTCCTGGAAGAGTAAGAAGTTCTTGGAATAGTAAGAACTGGCTGGAATAGTAAGCAAAAGTTTATGGAACAGTGAGAAAAAGTTCTTGGAATTGTGGGAAAAAGTTTCTGGAATAATAAGTAAAACTTCTTGGAATAGTATGCATAAGCTTATGGAATAGTAAGAAAAAGTTCTTGGAATTGTATTAAAAAGTTTCTGGAATAGTAAGAACAAGTTCTTGGAATATTAAGGAAGGTTCTTGGAATAGTAAAAAAAGAGTTCCCGGAATAGTAAGCAAAAGTTCCTGGAAAGATAAGAAAAAGTTCTTGGAATTGTAGGAAAAGGTTTCTGGAATAGTAAGAAAAAGTTCCTGGAATACTAAGAAAAAGTTCCTGCAATAGTTCCAGTTCCAGTTTTGAGCCAGTTCGCAGCCTTGTCCAGTAAACCCTTTATTCATATTGATGTCTTATGATGAATTGTTTAAAAGCAAACAGATATTTATCTATATTAAACTCTTTGAGTTAGCTCTACGATTGTTTCGTCTGGAAAAAGAACAAAAGCTAGTTCCAGAAATCAGTTGGATTATACGAAAAGGGTAGGACTCTAAGAGGAGAGGCAGGCAGAAGCAGCGTATATTTATTAGAAAGAATCTTAGTTAATCCCAGACTGTATTTGCTAGGCCAAGACTTGAAGCTATTTGATATGATTTATTTATGATTACCATGGGAGAGTCCTTGGCTGGTTCCATAAATCAGTTTCAATAAAGAGTCTATATCTTTTTAATGAGGAGATTGCGTGTAGCTCACATACATAAGATTGGATCGGTATGAAGCAGTTTTTATTTATATTTATTATTATTATATATTTATTCGTTTTCTTTGAGTTTCCCAAAACTCGTTCCGATGCCGCGCTTTGAGATCTGAAGAAGACATCACTCCGCAACTGTCAGTGGGGCGTGTCAAATAAATTAGTTTTGGGCGTTCGTTCATGTAGTTTGGGGCGCCAAGTTGTGTAGTCTTCAAGTTTATTTCATCTTCTATAATTTAGTTTTTTTTGTTAGTTTTTCGACTGTTGTGCCAAGGCAAAAGCCATCATCTTGATCGAGCTGAAGATCATGCAGAGCGCGAAGAACAGCATCGAATAAATCGGTATGGACAAATCTTGATCGGGCAGACAAGCTGCTGAAAACGCTTAACGTTTTCATTAATTCGAGAATTACCAGCAAAAATCATCTGTCAGACAGAGAACATCGGGCCGGGCCAACATCTTGTGTGAAACCTGACCAAAAACTGAGAGATTCGTTTGCAGCTAACACAAAAATATGAATGCCAAACATGGCATTCGCTTTGGGTTATTAGGCATTAACGAAACATTCAAATCAACATTAATGATTTCCATTTATAAGCTGCGTATCCGGTCGGATTCGGTCTTTTTTAAGTCTAAGTACTGTTACGAATTTGTACGTTGAAAATTGGCAACAGCGCTCAGATCTTAATCTCTAGCACCGAAATTTTGCAATAGCTGTGACACTTTGTAACAAAGCTGGGCTTTTTTTTTCCATTGAGGAAATTTGGCAACAGCGCTGCTTAACGAAAGAATATCAATCTTTATATGTGAAAACTGGCAACAGCGCAATTAAGCCATTAAATACTCTAAAGATGTGTTCTACTCAGCCTTTTTCAAGAATTTTCAGACACGAAAATCAACAACAGAGCGTTATTTACATGCTGAAATTTGGCAACAGCGCCTAATCAAATATCAATCGTTGTTTATGAAAGTTGGCAACAGTGGAACATTTTTCAGAATTGGAAGGAATCTTATGTTTTTAAGGCTGAAATTTAACAACAGCGCCAGCCTTACATGTTGAAATTTGGCAACTTTGCGCCAAAAAAACCTCAATCTTTTCTTATGAAAACTGGCAACAACGCAGCGTGCTTTACAAATAAAAGGAATAAAATGTTTTTGGCCCAACTTTTATCAATCGTTGCCTATTGAAATCAATCACAAAAATTTGTGTTATTTTCATGACTGAAACTTGGCAACAGCGCCAACTTGACATGCTGAAATTCGGCAACAGAGCACAAAAAATATCAATCATTCTTTGTGATAACTGCCAATAAAGCAATTCAATTTTTTTCTCAACTGTTTTGTAAGGCTGAAACTTGGCAACAGCGCCAACTTGACATGCTGAAGTTCGGCAACAGCGCCGCAAATTAACAACTAGGAAAAGATATTGATTATTGACAATATTTTCGATCGTAGCGTAATAAAGCAATATGAAGATTCGCTTCAGAACTGAACAGCTACGCAGAAACATTGCCCGGCTGAGATCTGCATCGGAAATGAGGCGCAGGTCGATCGGATCAGGCAATGAGCGGCGCTTGATAAATGTGATAAGAGCCCAAAACGGAACGACTAATTAAGCGAAGGTTAAGCGAGACATGCATTAACATAACGAACCGACTGGGAAATAATATCGAGAACTCGCTGCCGCACACCGAGAAACCTGTGGCCCATTTGTCAAAAAAAAAAAAAAAAAAAAAAGTTGCGTTGGGCCTAAAAAAAATGGCCCATGCGTCGGCGTTATTTCCAGCCATTCAGTTCATAGACGTATTTCGATTAGCTCGACATGTTATCAAACTCAGGAAGAGCGGGGGCTTCTCTGAGGTCGCTTCTGGGAAGGGGCGCCGCGGGGATTCACGTTTAAAATCTTCAACTCTGAAACAGGTATCTGATATGGACTCCCAAATCGAACAACGACGAATGTCTCGCATATATTAGCGCTTCCATGCATGTTTTCCAATAAAAGAAAAAATAAAAAAAAAATAAAAAAATTAAAAAAAAAAAAAATTAAATAAAAAATAAAAATATTGTACGCCTTATAAAAAACCGTATGCTAGGCATATACATAGTATATATATGTATATATATATATATATATATATATATATATATATTATGAGGGAGAGGCACACACACATACACACACACACAGACGGTCAATAAAAAAATCATTAAACCTAAACGCGTATGCTAATTTGATGATGGCGGTTTTCTAATTTGTTGTCTTCTACGCACACACACACACACACATATATATAGATATACATACATACGTGCATATATATCTGTCTGACCAGCAAACCAGATTTCTATGGCCCTACAATGGGCCGCAGTCCGGCCCAAAAACAGTTACATCTTGGCGGATTATCGGCTCAAAGTGATCGCTAGTCGGAGGCTGCCCCAGCAACCCAGCAACCCAAAACAATTCACAAACGAGCTGTGTGTGCGTGTGTGTGTGTGTGCGTGTGTGTGTTGCAAGAGAAAAACAGTGCTCGACTGGTGGTATACCCTGTGAACTGCGCCAGCTCTCAGCTTGGGCTAAATGAAATTCTTTATCTTTTTATAGATCGTTTCTCCCGATCTGACCAATATTAGTTTTGAGTACGTATAAAAAAGCTATGTTTAATCATGACTGAAATCAAAACTTTTCCCGCTAAAAAATATGCGTAAAGAATATATGAGACACTTCTTATAGTATTAGGAATTCCATGGTCTAAGCTCCAACATGGGAGTCTGAGTTAATATGGGATTGTATTTGTAATTCTCTTTATTATTTAGTTACCCTTGAAAAAAGAAGTACTTCAGAGCTGTCAAAGTTCTTTTAGTTAACTTTGATAGGCAGGAATTCGCATACCAAATAGTTGACCTCAAGCTTTGCCAGACTCTGAGATCCTTAAGATGGTCATTTATTTCTTATAATAAATTTATTTCTCAAATAAATTGATCTACTTTTGTATGCAGGAACACACATACCAAGTTTCTTATACTTCTAGCTGTGCTAGATTCTGAGTTCTTATAGATCGTTAGTTTTTTCTTTTTATTAATTTTAGTTTCTTCCTTAGAAATAAACATTAATATGATCAAAAAGTTGCAGGCACCCAAATTTGTTGCCTCTAGCTCAGCTAGACTCTGAGTTCCTATAGATAGTAATATATTTTCTACTTCTACTTCATATGCCACATATCAAATATTTAAGTTCTAGGCTTCCTAGACTCTGAGTTACTATAGATCATAAGTATATCAGATATCAAATAGATCGTAAGTTATTTTTTATTATTTTCCCACGAAAACTCAACGAAGTTCAATGAAAATTGAGAGTAATACGATATACCAAATTGTTACAGCACAGATCTTCGAGTCCCCGTCCCCCAACCATAAAAAATATCAAAATATTTTGCGCTTTTTTTTTTTTTTAAAAGGATAAGCTTATCTAGAAATTAAGCCATTTTACAAAAGGATATGTCAGTAAAAGAGCGCACGCAGAGACAACTTTCAAGTCGCTCGGCCTGCCGGACTTTGAGTTCCTATGGACAGCTTGCGGATATTGGTTACAGGGTATGGCAGCACGCAACGCGTTGACAACTGGCGACGTTCTCGCCATGTCCGCATCGGGTTGGGTGCTGTTGCGGTTCGTTGTCCGGTTCGGTTGGGTCTTCTTTTTTTTTTTTCTATTTCTTCAACTTCGTTTTTTTTTTTTTTGCGTGCGCGCGATACACGCTGCGACGCCGGCAGCGTTGTTTTGAGCTTATCAAAAGACCATATATAAGGAAACAAGAAGCGGCAGCGTTTGTATTTATTTGTTAGAACCTGTGCACAACGCACCTCTCGCTGCGAGTCTCACAGTTTCAACTTGCAGTTCGGCTTAGGATACCCTTTTTTTGCCACAACTCTGAAAAAAACACACACACACACACCAACACACACAAAAAACATGAAGAGTTTTGTAAGTTGATTGTAAAAAGCAAAAGAAAATACATAAATTAAATAATTAATTGATAGAATCAAGCGAAATTCGTGTGACAAGTGATTAAAAAAAAAACCATTCAAAATAAATAATAAAAACATAAATCCTGGAGATCTAAAATTTTTTTTTTAATCGTGTTATTCCACAAACAATAAAACCGCAAAAGTGAACGAATGTGTTTTTAAGTGTTACCATTTTTTTTTACAAAAAAAAGGACAAAAAAACTCTAAAAAAAAAACGGTGTGCCCAAATGTGTAGCTTTAAGACATATCCTTTTGTAAAATGGCTAAATTTCTAGATAAGTTTATCCTTTTTTAAACGAAAAGCGCCAAATATTTTTTATTAACATGCATTTGTTTAAATTTGTATTTAAAGGCAGCTTCAAACGAGACTTGTATTCTTTGTATTTAAATTCTGGCTTATATTTTGCTATTTTTGCCGGCTTGCTAATTAACATGTATTTCCTACAAATCGTGAGCTCTTTAATCTTAAAATTGAACTTTGGCTTTTTTGGTTTTTTGTTTATTTTTTGGCTTTATGCTAAGTAGCTTCATTCACAATGTGCGGTGCGTAGGACCCGTTAGCCAAGGCAAAGAGCGCCAGGCCTATTCCTGCTTCCAGGCTCTGCTTTCCCGCTCTCTCACACACATTCCAGAAGCTGTGCGCTCTGCAACTGTCAACCAGAAAGCAAAAAAAAATAATAACAGCATATTTTATAGCACTCAAGAGTAGCACAAAAAGAGCCAAAGCAGAGGCCAAACATTGAAACGGTTTCAACTCAGATCAAATAAATCAAAGCCCATTAGCAACATCAACAACAACAACAACGAAAACAACAACGGCAACAACAACAACAGCAGCAAAGCTGAACGAAACGCGCGAGACAAAGCGACGGCAGCCAAGGCGACAGCGACAGCGTTCCGAAGACGCTAAGAAAACGCCAGCAAAACGCGCGCGCACGCTGCCGCTTTGATTAATTGCTGCTGTTTTAAACGCCTGTCGTTTTGGTTGTTGTGGCTTTTTTTTTGCAGCGACAACAAAAAAATAGAATTAAAACATTAAATGCATAAAACAACACGCGTCGGACACTTGGCACAGACCACAAGCTCGTGATTTATGCAGCGCTCGTTCGAATAAAATCATAAAAAAAAAAACAAATAACATGGCACACATTTCCATATTCCGTTTTTTTTTTCGCCGTCGTCTTCTTCTTTTTCTTCTTCGCTGTTAAGTGACAGCGTCATTTAAGCTAGCACAAAACGTGAAAACACAAATCATCCAATCAAACTAATCGCATAATCTTCTCTCTCTCTCTCTGTCGCTCCCTCAGCTGGTTTTGTGCTTTGCGGCGCTGGCGCTCGCCGATGTCAAGCATCTGACAGATCGCAATCTGGACCTGTTCAAATACAATCCCGGCGATATCTATACCCTGCCCGAGGACATCGATGACGATAAGCCGGCCGTGCAGTTCAGCGGCGACGTGATGAAGGCCAAGACCGAGAAGCTGCAAAACATAAATTCGGGCAAAAAATATAAACTCGAGTAAGTGTCAGCCATAAGTCGATTAATTATCGATAGCAGCGACAGCAAATGGCAGTGGAAACAATTCAAATGCGCTTAACGAACATTAACAAATTGTTTTTCATTTCGATATTGATTCAATATTTTTGTTTTTTTTGTTAAAGTTTAAAGTTTCGAAAAACAAATTTTACGGATGTAACTTTTATATTCTTGATTCACAATTATTATCGAAATGCAATCAATGCTTGTTCTCCAGCGAGTAGGAGTGAAAACGATTTGTAATCGATTCGGACTCAAGAACACCGAAACGAAAAAGAGTCGAAATGAAACCGAATTTACTTTTGAAAACGAATCGAGAAAGATATTTCTTGTAATTTTGATTATGCGTAATCGATAAAATAATAGGAAAATTTGGGTAGCAGAAAAACGAATAATACAATTTGAACGATTAATCGATAACCATAGTTGGGATTTGCTGGCGAATCGATCTATAGCATGAATATTTATACAGAGTATATATACAAATGTATATCCAAATTGAATAATGAAACTTAAATCGATAACGATTAATCGATAACATTAGCGCGAATTTACTAGCGAATCTATATATTGTATTCAAATATAAAGTATATAAACATAAATATTTCCAAGATGACTTATGAAACTATTCAGCGATAACGATTAATCGATAACAACACATCTGATTTACTGGCGAATCTATCTTTAGTATTCAAATATTTAGTATACATATGTGCAAAAGTATTTCTAAATGAAATTTAAAGACTTCACTTCGATAACGATTAATCGATAACAACAGATATGATTTACTGGCTAATCCATCTATGGTATTTAAATATACAGTATATATGCAAAAGTATTTCCAAATAGAATTGTGAAACTTTCGATAACGATTAATCGATAACAACAGATCTGATTTACAGGCGAATCGGTCTATAGTATTCAAATATGTAGTATGCATATGTGCAAAAGTATTTCAAAATGAAATTTAAAGACTTCACTTCGATAACGATTAATCGATAACAACAGATCTGATTTACAGGCGAATCGGTCTATAGTATTCAAATATGTAGTATGCATGTGTGCAAAAGTATTTCTAAATGAAATTTAAAGACTTCACTTCGATAACGATTAATCGATAACAACAGATATGATTTACTGGCTAATCTATCTATGGTATTCAAATATAAAGTATATATGCAAAAGTATTTCCAAATAGAATGGTGAAACTTTCGATAACGATTAATCGATAACAACAGATCTGATTTACAGGCGAATCGGTCTATAGTATTCAAATATGTAGTATGCATATGTGCAAAAGTATTTCAAAATGAAATTTAAAGACTTCACTTCGATAACGATTAATCGATAACAACAGATCTGATTTACAGGC
Organism: Drosophila borealis; assembly: GCA_035045885.1. Classification (NCBI taxonomy): domain Eukaryota; kingdom Metazoa; phylum Arthropoda; class Insecta; order Diptera; family Drosophilidae; genus Drosophila; species Drosophila borealis. The sequence continues at coordinate 37,988 of JAWNOR010000173.1, read as the reverse complement.
GAATCGGTCTATAGTATTCAAATATGTAGTATGCATGTGTGCAAAAGTATTTCTAAATGAAATTTAAAGACTTCACTTCGATAACGATTAATCGATAACAACAGATCTGATTTACAGGCGAATCGGTCTATAGTATTCAAATATGTAGTATGCATGTGTGCAAAAGTATTTCTAAGTGAAATTTAAAGACTTCACTTCGATAACGATTAATCGATAACAACAGATATGATTTACTGGCTAATCTATCTATGGTATTCAAATATAAAGTATATATGCAAAAGTATTTCCAAATAGAATTGTGAAACTTTCGATAACGATTAATCGATAACAACAGATATGATTTACAGGCGAATCGGTCTATAGTATTCAAATATGTAGTATGCATATGTGCAAAAGTATTTCTAAATGAAATTTAAAGACTTCACTTCGATAACGATTAATCGATAGCAATAGCTCGAATTTACTAGCGAATCTATCTATTGTATTCAAATATAAAGTATATAAACATAAATATTTCCAAGTTGACTTGTGAAACTCTGCACCGATAACGATTAATCGATAACAATAGATATGATTTACTGGCTAATCTATCTATGGTACTTATATATTTATAGTATATGCGCAAAAGCATTTCCAAATAGAATTGTGAAACTTTCGATAACGATTAATCGATAACAACAGATCTGATTTACTGGCGAATCGGTCTATAGTATTCAAATATGCAGTATGCATATGTGCAAAAGTATTTCTAAATGAAATTTAAAGACTTCACTTCGATAACGATTAATCGATAACACACCCATATTTCATAGACTGAAGACCCAGAACGGCATTGAGGTGAACAGCGTTGGCAAGTTGAGGGACGACAAGACCTTTGTGGTGAGCGGCTCGTATTCGTTTACTGGGGCCGATGGCAAGCGCTACAAGACCCGGTACACGGCCGATGAGTTTGGCTACCATCCCATCACGGAGCTGGATCTGGACATACCCGAGTAAGTGCAGCATTTGCAACGATTACAAAAGCGAAAGGGCAAATTAAATAACAAATCAATTTGCTTTGTTCAGGCCACAGCAGCTGGTGTCAGCTGGCCAGAGGCCCGCCGTCGATCCGAGCAGCCTGCTGGGCAACAAGAACCGCTTCCAGTTCCTCCAGCAGAGCCTCAATCTCGAACAGGGCGGCCCGCTGCGCGGCAGCGGCCAGAGCGGCGACGATTACAGCTACAGCGGACCCGGCAGTGCCTACGGCAATGGCCTCGGCTCCGACAATGCCTACGGACCTGGCAACGGCAACGACAACGACAACGGCAACGGCAACGGCAATCCCTATGGACCTGGCTACGATTATCAGCCACCGGCAGCGCCCTCGCGTCTGTATCTGCCCACGGCATAAGTGCATCAGGCGTTAGCCCCTGCCCCACCCCGCCCCGCCCGTCCTGTCCTGTTCCGCCCCCAGTTAAAACCTTTGACCCTAAGCCCAAGTATTTAGTTTTAAGAGCAACCTCCCAACAGGCAATTAACAAATAGCGAAATTTTTTCTTTTTTTTTTTTATCATCTTTTAGTGTTATATGTATACAATATATATCCCCTGAAACCCTGATAATTCCCTACACACACACACACACAAGTACACAAGCACACTTACACAAAGACAAGCCCAGACACGACGCAAATGATTATGACAATGAATCTATATATGAATATATATATGTATATACACTGAGTGATATTAGTAGTAAATAAAATGATGGCTAAACTAAGTTCGCTTTGTGTGTTTGTTTATGTTGAAAGCGAGCGGAAATGTCCCTGCTTGCAAAGCCTTAAGTTTATAATTATTTTTCCACTTAAATGAAAATTTACTTATTTAACTTTTGCTAGTCAAAAATAAGACATCATTAAAGCTCAGCGCTTCATAGATATATTGCGCATCCCTGCTCGGGCGCCTTTATTCGCTCTCGGCATCAAAGTGAGGTTAAATCCGTTTGCATTCTGAGCATAAAAGTTAGGTTAGATTTGCTTTGTGCAAAACTTATGTCAAAGCTCCTACTGGAGCGCCCAAGTTGAATAGTTGATATTCCAGTCACTATTTACTCTTATATTCTGCATCTTTTTGCTTAAAAAGCTCCACATTATGTCAGCTTATTTGAACAGTAAACAGTTACAGGTGGAAATCTTAACAAAGATCGGTCGATAAGCATAAATCCTATCAAACTGTAATTATTCGAGAAGAATAAAATAGGCATATGTTGGCTCTTTCAACTAAAAGGAATCTTAGTATAGAGCCAAAGTCACTGCTCGGGCGCCTTGGTCTACAAGCTGGTGTTAAAGTCGCTTGTAAGTTTGCAATGCGGCTTATATTTGTATTAAGTTATAGTCTAGTAAAAACAATAATATCTTATACATAGCTGTGCAGCTTTTGTGGTGCAGTAGTCATGTTTCCGCATTGTAAGTTGCAGAATCGCCCAAAAGTATGCTTTGATTTACTATGATAGCCCTTGAATAACGCTCGTGCCTGCAAGTATGCAAATATTTTTTATTGCTTTTTAATTTAACTCATTTTGGTAAAAAAAAAAAACAATAGTTTTAAAATGTAAGATAAAGATATAGCCAAAGTCCCTGCTCGGGCGCCTTGGTCTACAAGCTGGTGTTAAAGTTGCTTGTAAGTTTGCAATGCGGCTTAAAATAGTATTGATTATAGTCTAGTAAAAACAATAATATCTTATACATAGCTGTGCAGCTTTTGTGGTGCAGTAGTCATGTTTCCGCATTGTAAATTGCGGAATCGCCCACAAGTATGCTTTGATTTGCTATGATAGCCTTTAATTAACGCTCGTGCCTGCAAGTATGCAAATATTTTTTATTGCTATTTAATTTAACTCATTTTGGTAAAAGAAATAAAAAACAATAGTTTTAAAATGTAAGATATAGATATAGCCAAAGTCCCTGCTCGGGCGCCTTGGTTTACAAGCTGGTGTTAAACTTGCTTGTAAGTTTGCAATGAGCTCTATATTAGCATTAAGTTTAATTATAGTTAAAAAAAATAGTATCTTATGCTAAATTGAAAACTAAGTTACATAGCTATGCAGCTTTTATGGTACAGTCTAACATGGAGCTGAATTAGTCATTTTTAGGCAGTCGGCCGCATTGTAAATTGTAGAGACGCCTACAGGTATGCTTTGATTTACTATGACGGCGCTTAAATTACGCATGCAAATATTTAATTTAACTCACAAAAAAAAATAAAAATTGTTTTAAAATGTTAAATGAAGATATGGCAAAGTCCCTGCTCGGGCGCCATGATGAGCTAGATCGCATCTAGCAGGCTGTGTTTAAATAACAAGATTAATAAATAATAATTAATCGAATGCTGTTGGAAAACTTAAATGGACACAACTGTGCTGATCCCTGGCCGGGCGCCATTTGCGGTACAGTCGCGCAAAAAGCTTTACTAGACCAACGCGGACTGGCCGAGCAGCGCCTCGATGCGCTCCCGCGCCTCCACGTAGGCCACCATTACCTCCTGCAGGGTGGCGGATACGGCCGGCTTGTCCCGGTGGCCGGGCGCCGGACTGTCATCGTCGTCGCTGTCCACCGCGGCGAGCAGGTAGCCGAGCGGCTGGTGGCGCTGCTGCAGCTTCTGGACGCTGAACAGCAGCGTTCCGGTGCTGCGCATGATGTGCGAGCGTCCCGCCTCGAGGCGGTTGTGGATCAGGTTGTCGCGCGAGCGGCTCTTGAAGTAGCCGACAAAGTCGAACAGCGAACGGCCGCCGATGAAGTAGCGATTGAGCGCATCCAACCAGCTGCCCATGGGACGGATGCACTGCAGCCGCAGGCCGGCGGACACGGCGGCGGGCAGCGGCGACAGCAGCGAGCACGCAAAATGGGCGTAGCCCTCGCAGCGCTCGCGCTGCCAGCCATCGACGCTGATCACCTCGAAGTAGATGTGGAGCAGCTGGTGCGGCTCGTGGGACTCCTCGCAGAGCAGCGTCAGCTGCCAGCAGTGCGAGAAGTGGGCCAGCCTGGCGGCGCCGCCCGCCACGCTGGTCGCCGTGGCGCCCCGCAACGGGAACGGATCGTTCGGATTGGCCGGCTCCAGCAGCGTGTGCGACGGCGGATTCACATAGTAGCGCACATGGATGTTCGGGTACTCGAAATGCTGGGCCTCGTGCAGCTGGAGCAGCAGGGTGACGCGTCGCATGCGCTTCGGCGGCAGCTGGAACTGGAGCAGGCGGCGCAGCGAGGAGGCGCCGCTCCTCTTCGCTTCATAGTAGCTAACCAGCTGCTCGGCGCTGGCGTCCGAGCCGGGCAGCGAGTCAACCGCCGTTGGCAGCTGCTCCAGCAGATGCTGCTGCTGCGGCTGCGACTGCGACTGCGACGACTTTACGGCGGCCACATCGATTGCATGATGGAACCCGTAGGCGTACAGCTGCCGGCAATCGTTGTCGATCTGGAGCACATAGTCCATGTCGTCGGCGGTTGTGCTGAAGTCCGGATAGACATAGAGCAGGCCCTCCGACGGCTGGTAGCGCAGGCTCAGCAGCAGCGTGTCCCGCTGCAGCTGCGCATAGACGAACATTAGCTGGTAGCCCTGGTCGTGCAAGTGTCGCGCCTCCGGCGGCCAGTCCGTGTCCGGCAGCTCGCGCAAATCGGCATCGATGAGCGTGTGCACGAGGCAGGTGCGCGACGCGAAATTGGGATCGTCTGTCGGCGGCGACGGCTGCGTTTCCACGCTATATTCGGATATGGCCAGCGAGGAGAGCGGCGGCGTCTTGGAGTGCGCCGATTTGCGCTTCGATTTGCGGCGCCGGCGCACACGGATCTGCTGCTCCGCCGCCTCCTCCTCCTCCTCCGCCTGCCGCTGGACGCGCAGCCGATGGCGCCGCTGCAGCTCGACAATGTGCCGCGTCCAGCGATGGTAGCGACGCTGCAGCGTCGTCATGCACTGGCTGGCATCGCCGTAGCGCTCCAGCTCGGTGCGACTGAAGTGCTTCTGCTGCCAGCCGATGCACAGACTGGCCGTCGATCCGTTGCACAGCTCCGGATTTAGAGCACTGAACGCCGCATCCACCGGCTGCTCGCCCAGCTGCGAATGGCTGTTGCTGGGATAGGTGCGCCCGGGAATGACGCCGATGCTGCTGCTGCTGCGGCTGCGACTGGTGCGGCTGCTGCCGGGATAGTCGCTGCCCGGATTGTAATAGTTGTAGTACGTATAATAGTTATTGCCGTATTGATCCTCGTAGGGCACATAGATGAAACAGTCCGACCAGCCGCCGCCGCCGCGCGGACTTTCCGGATAATGATCGCCGTAATTGACTTTGGCGCCCGTATATTCAAATTTCGGCACGGGCAGCCATTCGCTGACATGTCGCAACTTCAGCTCCAGCCGCAGGTCGGCTATGTTGCCCCTGACGCGATAAATGCCCGTCCGTTTTGGTGCGCTGCTTCTGTACATTTTGCACCTGAATTGTCAAAATTATGCTTGTTTTTGTTGTTGTCCTTTTTTTTTTTTTTGGGTTTGTAATTCAATTTGTTTTTAGTCGTTATGGCAACGATAGCCACGTTTCGATTAATCGATTGCCACAGCTAAAAATACTGAAAATTTGACAGGAATTTGGCATTTTTCTAAGTGGCAGCGCTGCGCGCGCAAACTGTTATTTAAATGTTTACATATTTATACGCTTTATGACTGCACGTGCAAGCAGCTTTGGCTTTACCTGAAAATTAATTTAATTTATGCTTTTCTTGCAAAAGCACCTGCTTTAGTTTGCTCTCATTTGAACTCTTCTACTATGGCAGCATAGCCACATATCGTCTGCCTTGCGCTAAAAAATACCAAACGCGCTTTAGTTAATTGGTATATTTGTGTGTGTGTGTGTGTGTGTGCCCAGACCTGCCAACTGGCTTCTAGGTGTGCGCGCGCGCGTTTGACCAAATGAGTGTGCGTGCGTATGTATGCGTGTGTGTGTGTGTTCGTTCGTTCGCTTCTGAGCTTTTCCACTGCGCTTGCCTGCAGTGTTTATCGTCAGTTGCTTTTCGTGCCGTCAGTTGTTATTCTGCTGCGCTGCGTGCTGGTCGTGCATAACGCGTTTTTCCTCTGTCACGCATTTCAATTTGTTGTTAACACATTTTCGTTACGTTACGGTTCGTCTTTAGCTGTTCTCTAGTATTTTTTTTTTTTTAATTTTTGTTTTGTACTGCTTGTCACACTTGCGTTTTGCGCTTTGCGTCTTGTGCTGCGCGCGCGCACATTGAACAAAAACAAAGCAACAAATTCAACGGCAGTAAAAAGAAGAAAAAACCAACATCAACTTCAACTGTTTAACAATAACAATTGTAATAATTGGCATTATTATTATTATTTTACGCCACTGTTCTACTTTTATTGGTAGTGAAAGTGTTTTTCAACTTTTGTTTTTTCATAACTTTTTTGTTTATTGCATGTTTTCGTTTTGTTTACACATTTATTTTGGGGACTCAGTCAGTGTTTTTTAATTGCCATAAATACTATTTTTGCAGCAATAAACAACAACAGAAACAAAAACACACAAAAACGACAAAATGCAGCAAAAGGCCGATGAGGTGAGTGCAAACTAAGCGAAATAGATAAAATAAATATTCGAAATGTAAAAAGTGCTGAAAAAAAAACGATCATTGCTGCTGCTGCTGCTGTAGTGCATGTTGCTAGTGTCCTCGGACACAATGTTGCGGCGCACATCCTGTGAAACTTTGTTGCTGAGCCTAAGTTCTTTGCCTTTGCTGTGCGTTGAACTCGCTCTGCTCTCTGTCAATGTTGCTGCTGCTGCTGTGCATGTTGCTAGTGTCCTCGGCTACATTGTTGCGGCTCACATCCTGTGCAACTTTTGTTGCTGAACTTCATTTCTTTGACTTTGCTGTGCGTTGAACTCGCTCTGCTCTCTTTTATTGTTGCTGCTGCTGCTGCTGCTGTTGGTGGTTCTTGTGCCGTGACGTTCCACTGACTGATTCTGGAATATCATCATAGCAACAACAAGCGGCCTCATTGTACACGTTTATTTCGTCTTCGTTTGTTTGGTTTTTCATTTAAATTTTGTTGTCTATTCATTATTATTATTATTTTTTTTTGGCTCGCTTTTATTGTTGTCCTCGCACTATTTGCACAGTTGCTGTTCAAATTTTGTGGCTCTGCTCGAAGCTCTCCTTTTCTGCTGCTCTCTTGAACTATTTGTTGCGTCTGCTCAAATGCTGCTGGCCTCAGCCGCAGTTGCTTTCATGTTTCATGGGCATTGTTTATAATCATTTTTTTTTCTTTTTCGGCTGCTTTTGTGTGTGTGGCGGCCGCAAAAGTCAAAGTCATGGCAACATTTGGCTGTTGCGCGTTGTTGTTGTTGTTTTTGCTTTTAGTGAAATTTCTTCGGGCGATTTCTTTGCCCGAAAACTTCTATTGTTTGGTTTTGGGTCTGCTGCTGCTGCAGCCATTTGTCAAGCCCGGGATGAGCACATAAAGATCTGTATCCACAAGTGTGCCACAAGTGCCAAGTTCGATAAACAAACTGGCGACCCAGAAGTGACAGCAACCACAACAACAACAACAACAACAGCTAAGCAACAACCACATAAATCAACAGCTGTTTTTACAACTCATTTAGCAACAACAACAAGAAGAAGAGGAGCAACAAAACATAAATTGCCTGCGCCCGAGCAAAAAATGCTCATGAGCCAAGTCCAAGTTCGAGACGGAACCAAAAGCTGTCTCTGGACGGGCTCAAATGCTGCATTTAGCCTTGCTGCAGTTGCAAGTAAAAGTCGAAAAACCTGTAAAGTGGCTGGCAACACATCGAAACAGGCGGTAGACTGGCGGGGGGGGGGGGGCAACTTAGAGGAGATGATCGCGAAGGGGTGGGGGGGGCTTTAGGCGGGCGCTATCGACAGAAGATGACTGTCCATGACCCAAATAAATGAAACTTAACGAAAAATGCTACAAAAATGACAAGAGCAAGCGCGCGGGAGAGACTGGAAGATAAGTAGTGTGTTTGAGGGGGAAGGGGAAAAGGGGAAAGAGAGGGTTCAATTTCTGAGTACAAATTGTCACGAGCTTCAATATCAGGCACCCACGCTGGCAAATTATTGGCCAGAGTTGCCAGATATTGGCAATCAAAAAGTTGTAGAGTTCCCAATGAAGGCTCCTTCTGGGCAGCAGGAAAACTTTGATTAAATCTCAAGCAATTTCAGCTTTTCTATTTTAATTTGTTTGTATCAATTTTTCAATTTCAATTTTTTTCCCAATTCTTTGACTCTTAACTTTTGCTGCGACCTAAAACCTCTTTGAACCAGGTTTTTTCGGGCGGAAAATGGTGGAAAAATTGATGTCTAAAATTGAAAAAAAAGGACAGAGTAAGGCCGGGCAATATGAGCTAGTTTGGTATATTGTTGTTATATCATATACTAGCTGGTATTCCCCAGCCCAGCCCGTGTCTAATCATTTTAGATATAACCTTTTCACCAGGTTAAAGTCCATCAAATCAACAACTACAATTTGGAATCAACCGTTTCCGTCCATGTTAGTCTTATGCCGAGAATCTTGGAGCCAGAATAAAAACTTTTCAAAAGCGTTGGATTTTTCGAAACACGTCTCAAATGAGTTTGAATAAAGATCTTGGAAATTCAGTGTTGAAAAAATAAAAAATGCTAAAAGAATATTTTTTCTTAATAAAAAGAAAAAAAAGTTAGTCCCAAGAGGGTATTACATTGTTTATTTTTCCCCCATTTATTCTTAAGCCCAATTCAGCTGCCCTGCCTTAAGTTTTTTTGCCAATACTTCAGTTCTTTGATACAATTTTTTTCTCCTAACTTACGTGAATTTGCATTTGTTTTATGCCTGTTGTCAAAAACCGGTTAGAATTTGTTGTATTTGTATTTCTTCCTCGTTTTATTTATTTTTTTTTTTATTATTATTGCGGGCTGTTAAAATTTCGCTTTCAGACGGCGACAAATTTTTTGACCAGTCAAAGTGAATTTTCTCGTTTCTCGCAGCCGTTTTCGCTGCCCGCCAATTGAAAGTAAAAATGGTCAAAAAAAAAAAAAACCGGTCAAGCAAATTGATGCAAATGCAGATGCAGATGCAGATGCTGATGCGGATGCAAAAGCGAAGCTCAGCCGCGGCTCAGCCCGCTAAGTGGCCATTAAAGTCATTATTTTTCGATTGTGGCTGCAAATTTATTTTCAAAATGTAAATTGAATATTATCAAAAACAAAAAAAAAAAAACAAATTTAATGCGCAATCATGGCAAAGCCCATAATTAAGGCTAAACACAAGGCAAGTAGATGATGGATGAGAAGCGCGGGGAGAGGCGCTTTGGCTACCTGCTCTTGTTAGCAGTAGAATAAGAAGAAGAACAAGTAGAAGACACAGAAACCATTTGAAGATGGCTGCGGCTGTAATCAAAGCCAAAACCAAAACCAAAGCCAAAGCCCAAATCCGAGTCCCAAAACTCTGGCCCCGAAAGCCGCTCGTAGAGCCAAAGGCGTATCGGACCAAAGAACTCAACTGTAATTACGTCTGGAGTAGGCAGCTAGATGGGGAGCAGCTTGAGGAGGAAAGGGGGGTGGGGGCAACAACAAACAACAAACAGAGACAAATGAAAAACGCAAACAACAACGACAACAAAAACAAACAAAAAATGCGCCAAACTCGAAACTTGTCGTTGGCGATCGTCGAGGCGAGCAAAGCGTTGAGTGTGGCGATGAGGGGGGGGGGGGGGGGGGGGGGTGCTGTTTTGGTTGGAAAGAGAGAGGGTGCATAATGGGGAGTACAGCCTGGGAGAAGGTGGAGGTCAATGGCTGGTTCAATGACACTTGACCCTTGCGAGATGTTGTATGTTGAGTCTCTTGAGTCTTGAAAAGAGAGAGAGAGAGACAGAGAGAGAGAGAGAGAGAGAGAGAGAGAGAGCGAGCGAGCGAGAGAGTGCCATGCCTGAGAGTAGAACTGGAGCAGCAAAAACTGCAAAAATGAGGCTGCAAATAAAATCAACTGAGCTCGCGACAATCCGAACTTGAACTCAGATAAATCGAGTTCAGAGCCAAAGCTAAGCAATTAAATTCTTGGATAATACCATCTTTAAGGCAGATCTACATAAAATGTGCATCTATGGAAAAATGAATATAAGAACGAGAAAATAAGAAGATCTTTAACATGCCGAAGTTTGAATACTCTTACAGACATTTATCTAACGTTTTTGCAGATATGTGAGAGAAGTGAAGTAGATGAAAGTAAATGCTGAGTTTGATGCAAATATTTTGGAAAACAGAATATTTTGTCATACAACAACTCATCCTTCGACCGATTCATCCTATAGAGCTATATATATATATATATATATATATATATATATATATATATATATATATATATATATATATATATATATATATATATAATAAGTAATGAGATCTTGATAAGATTTGTAAGCAGCATAATTTAAATTGTGACTGTCGCGTTTAGTCAAGATATCTTGAACTTGGCTATATCAGCTCGCCTGTTGATGCTGATCAAGTTTATATATACTTTATGGACTTGGAGATTTCTCCCTCGAAGCGTTACACATACCATGACATAGTCATAATGTTCTCTGCAAGCGTACAAAAAGAGTGTGAGAATAATTAAAGCTTGGCTTCTACGGTCAAGTGTCAACTAGGCAACTATTTAGTTAATTATGCTAAATATTGTTGAAGATGAAAAGACAAATATATATCAAGTACGCTCTCAAAATCCCTACAAAAGCAATGCATAAGTTCGCAAATGATAGGAGAATATATTCCAAGAACACGTTCTGACATTCAAATTCGGACATTTACTTTAAAATATATTTTCATGCCTGACAAGCGGAATTTGTGTAGGAAAAAGTAGAAAACAAATTGTCAAGAGCTCAAGAATTATTCAAATATAATATTGAAATCAACTCAGGTTAAAACAATTGCTATATATTTTCAAATATTCCTTACAAAGGAAGGAAATTTGATAAAATGTCCAATAGTACCTAATATTTTTGTGATAAAGTCCTAACAAAATACACAAACTAAGGGAATTGGCTAACGAGGCGGAAAACTGAGGCATCAGATATGGAAAAGCTATTTTCGTATATCATCAAATGATGTTTCTACAACTTTGCTTGCTCGCAAATCCAGAAAATAGCCCCGCCAATGAGAACTCGGGTAAACAGGCTGAAAGATTGGGTAAATAGTGTGCCCGTTGAGTTCTGGTAAATACGTACAGCTAGGTAAATACGTACAGCTCTTTGTTCTTCCGGGAATTAAGAGGCCCACTTTCGACTGCATTTCGCTTGCACTGAGATCGTAAACAATGGCAATTAAATCGTAAGCTTATGCATCATAAATTTCACCCGAAAGAAAATAGTTTTTTTGGTCAGTTCTGACAATGAATGAAGACATTATCAAAAGATCGCCCGAAGCTGAAAGAGCTGCGAGTTTTAATGATGCCAAAGATTACGAAATCAATGCATAATGCTCGAAATACGCATAATCATAAACATAATAATGATATCGTAAAATGCAAATGAGTGCGGAGTGTTGAAAAGTGAATGTTTTATTTGTAGTGTTGTGAATGTGTTATGCATGCGACGGGCTTACCGTTAGGCGCATATCTTAAAGAAAACAAAAACGAGACGCAAAGAAAATATAAATTTCAAAAAAACGCCCCATAACAATGCAACTTACCCCACCCCACCCCCTCCCCCCTCCAAGTCCACCTTCCGTTTTTTTTTTTGAAAGTTTTTCAAATGAACTATATAAGTTTGTATTTATGTATTGCTCACATCTATCATAATGCAGTCGCGTATCTAATTAATTGCCGCAACGCTTAACATTTACCGTTGCACTGCTCCAACGACTGACTTAATAGTTTTATAGCCCCCCCCCCCCTCTCATTTCTCTCTCTATTTGTATTTTATAACACTGAAATCAATTTTGCCAGCCAAAGAAAGAAATAACCATGTCAACTCAATCAAAGTGAAAGAAATCGTCACAGGCGCTCGACTCGTTCGCGATTATCTCATAGTCAGATATGCGTATGCGTTCCGCGACAGGTTGGTTTATGCTCTGGTCTATAAATACGTACTATAATCGCTAGCTATGTTCACATTGAGCATAATTGCTGGTAAATAGACGGCAATTAGTTCACTAGTTTTGATTTGTGTGCGAGTGTGTGCGCCTCACGCTTTTGTCAGAGTTACAGATAGACGTCTATGCTATAATTTTCGATTGATTTTTGTGTGGTTTTTTTTTTTTTTTGGTTTTATTGATTCACGACCTGCGATTAATTTGCGGGTTGTCGCAATCGCCAGCTACAGCTGGAAATAGTAAAGACAACAGTGAGGCACAGTGCGTCCAGTGTTGATAAACTACTCTTTTTTTTGTTAGTGTTATATAACGTGCTTGTATGAAATGTTAAAACTTCAGCTTGATTCTGATTTTGTGCATTTTTGAAGTGTTTTCTTATTTGAGATAGTTTCTCATTTAACTACAGGAAGGCAGAGTGAGTGCAGTGTTGATTAACTACACGTTTCTATTTTTGTTAGTGTTATATAACGTGCTTGCATGAAATGTTAAAACTTCAGCATGATTCTGATTTTGTGCATTTTTGAAGTGTTTTCCTATTTGAGATAGTTTCTCATTTATTTGCATTCTATTCTTTTGTGTACTCTATACAGAGCTATTAAAATGGCTAATTAAGCTGTTAATTGGTTTGAACTCAGCGCCTCGTACATCGTATATCGCCACAGCTAAACAATATTTTTGGTTGTTGTGATAACATCCCCATAATCATAAAGCCCCATTTACCATTCACACCCAAGACCTCAGAGACTCGGAGACTTGGAAGTGTCTAGACAATTTTGTTTCACGCCCGTCCGCAACAATAAAAGATAGTATTTACCGAAAGCTATTAGAACTCAGCGACTCGATCACCTAGGTTTAGCATATTTGGTGTGTATGTAGATTCTTGGAAGTATGAAATTTTGAATTATTCTATGGCAATTTTTCTATGGCGAATTCGAACACTACAAGAGCTTAAGACTTGAAATTCACTTTAAAATGTAATCAACTTTCTTTCGACAACTTCTTTCATTTTCATTATATCGAAAGATATAAAATACTTACTAAGTATGAGAGCTAGATATCTTCTTTGCTTTCGATGACTTCTTTATTTTTATTTTATCGATAGATATCGATAACTATGTTATCGTTAACTATGTCAGCTGGTTACGAGCTTGGTAGCTAGTTTCTTTTTATAGTAGTCCTGCAAATTTTCAAAAGGATCGGACTATAAGAACCGAAGTCCATATATATACATATATATCTATCAATTTGTGTCTGTATATGTATATGTATATAGATATGTGTATATAGGTATACGTATATGTGTGTGTGTGTGTATAGACCGAAGCTAGAATGTGTGTAAAAGCAGCCTTGCGCTGGAGTTAAGGGCATCTTTTAGTCGGCTACTCCCAAATATCGCACTCTAAATTCTTGTTGTTATTATTTTTCTTGAGTTTCTTCACTTTCTGGAAGCTTTTCGTCTTTCCATATGTTTGCTTTGCTTGTCAAGTTGAGTGTTTCTTTTAAGACCCCGAGTTTCGATCGCATTTCATTTTGTTTTTTTATGAACTTATATGCGCTTATAATTTATGTGGCTGTTTGTCTGAGTGTTGTTTTTTTTTTCTCTTCTCGCTTGTGAACTGTTTATCTAGTTTTGAATGCATTTTCATTGTTCGAAATTGTAGATTTGATTAGTTTCGCGTGTTGGCCCTATGCGAGGCTTTCTACTGGGCATTACGAGCCGAGCATTGTATGCAAAATGCACATCTTTATTTTTTTTGTGGACCTGCCTCAATTGAAGGTATTGTCTCAGATCGCATATTGGGCTGCGGATTTGCATATCAACCTTAACCCATTGGCACAAATGTGTGACTGCGACCAGTCATTAGTCTGAGGCACACACCTGTGGCACACACACACTCACACACAAACACACACACGCACACTCTCTCTTTCAATTAGCTAGAGCCCAGGCACAACAGCAGCTGCGCGTTTTCCCTCAGCCGATTGCATTCACATATGAATATGGTAAAAGTATCAATTAGTGGGCGTTTGAGGGGAGTGGGGTGGGGGGGGGGGCGTGTATTGCTTGGGGAGGGGCGGGGACTTGTGTCTGGAATTTTGCTTGGCAATTTGTAAAAGGCATTTTATTTATATTTTTTCTTACGATTTGCGCTAATTATAATTTGTAACTTGGTCGCATACAAAAGGCGCATTGTTAGGCTTTTACTTTTCGCACAGTGTTGTATAGGGCTGCAGACAGGGTTGCCACCCGGCGCGGAGTGCATTGAATTTGAATGAAAGCAAGCGGCAACAGGCTGGCAAATGTCAATGGCAGACGACAATGAGCCGAAGAGTCAAAGCGTGTCGCATTTTCCATCATCAAATGCCTAACAATGCGCGCCCAACTCTCTGGCACTTTCTCCAATTGAATGGGCCCCGATATGATATATGGCACATGGCACATGGCACATGGCATTTGCCGTATGCCATATGGCATTTGCCATTGGTATTTCTGAGCAATTTGCTAGGCTGCCCACGAAATTACAATTGTTTTTCTTCTTTTTATTTTTCGTGCCCGCTAAAATCGTAAATATACTTCTAGATATGGCCGCCTGTCGGGCTATATAAGTCAAGGCTCCAATCGCGCTGATAGCTTATCAAGTGCATTAGCTATTTCAGCTGCACTCCCACATATGGTTTGGATCTACCTCTATATATATAAATACAATATGCATAGATCTATCTATTTGATATGCAACTTTTGGCTACAACTTCATCCATCAATGTCAGGGGCGTTGGGCTGCTAATTAGCGTTTTGTGGGGGGCGCGCATTAAATTCGCATAAAATTGCAAAACTCGTGAGTAAAACACAAAGTCAATTAGCAAATGGGGTGTTTGCAGGCTTAAGAGACTGTTATACAACCGGTTTATAGCTCCTGAATGACAGTAAAACGAACGTTATACGACTGTTATACATGCATTCATCATGTGAATGTTATACATCTGTTATATAACTGGTATACAACTGTTAAGCGCATACTGTTTGATTGTTAAAGTTCCAGTTAATGCTTATTTAGAATACCCAATATTACTATTACCCAATATTATTAAGCTGTTATACGACTTTGATTTCGCTGTAAAGTATCTGTTATAGAGCTCTTAGACACCTTGTATACGTTATATATGCAAGACTAGCTGTTAAACGAGTGCCGTAGATTACAGCTGTTATACATTTGTTATACAAAAATACTGCTATTTTCGGTTGTCATACAACTGTTATAAAGACTTTATACAACGTGTTTCAAAAAGAAATCTATGTTCGTCCATTTCTTTTGCCAACTATTCTTCTCTTTGTAAAACTGTTATACGGCTGTCCTGCTACTGCTGAAAACATATTCAAAACATGGCTGATTCCATATTTACTTAAACAATTTTTCTACGGTATTTGGTTGTCTTTCAAGTGGTCTTACCATGTTTGGGACTGTTATATGACTGTTTGACAAGTGTTATACGATTGTTAAATGCATATCTGAAATGCGTCTGAGTCTTTATTTAAATAAATCATATTTTTCACGCCAAATTGTTGTCTGTCAGAAGCGCTTTCAGTCTTTTATCTAATCACATTTCTATAGGCCTCAATGTGAAATGAACAGCTGGAATTAGGAACGAGTTTCCAACTGTTATACAACTTACGTTCGACGTCTATTTGAAGCGAATCCATTGGCAACAACAGGCTACAAAAAAAACCCTGGAGTTAATATTTGAGCACATATAATCGCTAGCAATGTTTCAAAGGTAACCAGCAAGCTTAAGAGACTGTGCTACAACTGTTATACACAAAGCCGAAATTCACCAGAATCCATATTTTCAGTTAACATGTGTTCTGCGCCGCATTCACTGAGTGTCAATTGGCATTTGGGAAGCACACACGGCGATTATCTAATCAAAAGTTCCATTGGTCGCAGTCATTTCTACTTATTTGCGCGTAACTGTACAAGGTACAGGGTTGATTTAAAAGCAGACCTTCTCGATTTATTATATATCAATTATAGAAATGATTAGTTCGCAAACAACCAATGTGAGTAAGAACCACTTAGGGCGGATGAGTTCATGTCTATGTAATTTTGTGTAATGCTTCTATAATTTGTCTTGTCTTTTTTCTTTGCCTTCCTTTTAAAATTTTTTGAAGTTCTTTCTCAGATAAGCGTCGTAAATTTAAGCGTTGCCAATGACTCAGAGCCCCAACTAGCTGAACTTGAAAGACATGAAGGCCCAGGCGTCCAGTTATTTAGCCAAAACCAAACGTTTGTTTCTATAATCGATAACAAAATGATAGCTGATAAGGCATTATCAGGCGTAGATTTCCACACCATACGTTCGGATCGCTGCGGCGCCAACAAGTTCGCACTGTCCTCTCTCCCTCTCCCACTTGCACTACATGAATACACACATATATGTATATATATATATATATATATTTATATATATGTATATACATGAACTATTTGAACCTTATATAGTGGCACTTGTTCAGATAATGCCTGCACCGAGGCCATGTTACATGGCGCACCTGCACGGCGAATGAGAAGCGCGGAGAGCAGCGCTTCGGCAATTGGCAAAAAGGAAACCAGATAAGATACTTTGCAGGCACTTTGGCTTTTTACCAATTTACCGTGTGGCTGTTTGCACACAACAACAACAACAACAACGACAACAACAAAAAAGTAATTGAAATGCCAGCGCTAATTATAAAAAAAATATGCCCTTCCCGACTGCCATGACTCAGGCCGCCGCAGACAACGTGCATTCAATTTGGCCAATCGAATTCCCGGGGGAAGTTTCTGCCAAAAAAAAATATACATTTGCGAATAGACATTTGTCATAAACGCAACTATTTTGGGCTATTGCAAACAATCATTGCCGCTAGATAAGCACAAAAGCAAAAGAAACAATCAGC
Source organism: Drosophila borealis (assembly GCA_035045885.1). Lineage (NCBI taxonomy): Eukaryota > Metazoa > Arthropoda > Insecta > Diptera > Drosophilidae > Drosophila > Drosophila borealis. Next base: position 20,943 of record JAWNOR010000173.1, on the reverse strand, counting down.
AAATTGTGTGCCAGGCAGTAGAAAAGCAATTTATGTGCACTCAAGTACTTGCAAATACATTTGAAAGCCTAATGCATTTGCTTGTAATTTGTGAATGGTGCGAATGTTGAATCGAATGCATCGAATAAATAAAGAATGTGAATTAACGAATGCTAAAAAAAATAACAAATTTCTGAGACATTCAGTTGCAAGTACTTGTAAGTACAACTGAATGTTCATTTCATTTGGTTGTGAGTTTGAGTGTTTCGATATGTGCAAGAAAAAGCTAGCGAGTTTTCGTGTATTTGATAAGCAATTGATATATATTCGAAGAGCTGCCAAATGATGTATGTATGCTGATTTCTTTTGGATCTTAAGGCATGACACCTTTTAGTAAAAATGCTTTGAGGCAATTTGCAGTAATACACTAATTAACTTGTTCTTAATATGCTAATCGTTTGTATTTGAATGTATTCATTTGTGGCCGACTTACTTGGTTCTACCAAGCACTTGGTACTTGCTTGCATTTCATTTGTTTGAGCCCACAAATATATGGGCTTATATGGGTATTCGATTTGATGCTTTTTATGCCTTCATTTGAATTTGCTTGCACCAATCAAATACTTGGTATTTGCAAGTGAATTGCATTCATTTCGTTCATTCGTTTGGGTTAAAGCAAAAGCGTGAATTTCGGAATGGATTTGAAACACGCAATTTGCATTCGTTTGTTTTTGAAAGTATTTTGAATTTGTAAAATGTGTTAACAAGCGAATGAATTGTTTGTCATTCGAAGAAGCAGTCAAGGTGTGTGTGTGTGTGTGTGTGTTTGTGTATGTGTGTGTTTATAGCACTTCCGCCGAGCAGAGTTGCCAACCTGCTGGTCAATTGTGAACGTGTGCTGGCCTCTCTGTCTGTCTGTCCGTCTGTCTTTCTGTTTGCCTGCCTGTCTGATGGTTTGTTTAACGGTCATATACACTAAGTAGCGCCATCATCAACATTATCATCATCATCATTGTCAACATTATCATCATCATCATTGTCATCATCATCATCATCACGAGCACAGTAACATAAATAAGACAGCTGCGACAGCGGGGGCCCCGTTAATTTGAATGCAAAAAAAATAGACGGCGACTGGGAAGTCGCACTTATGGCTTGCATATAACTATATCTAGCTGCCGCTCTCCGTCTTCCTCTTCCTCTGCCACTCTTTGTCTGCCTGTCTGTTTCGCATGTTGCATTTGCATTTTCGTTTTGGTGTTGCGTTAGTTAGTTATTTATTTGTGACATGATTTGGCGTTTTATTTGCCTTCACTTCCCTCGACTGTCCGACACTCCCCTTCCCCCCCCCCCCCCTCTCTGCCTCGCTCTCATTTTTAATCCGTTTAGCTTGCTGCGCTTGGCCATTGTCATCAAGCGTCGCCATTTTGTTTCTAAAAGCGTGGGAAACGCAATTTGGATACAGTTTTTTTTCTTCTTCGAAAGTCTTCTGACTGTTATACATTTGTTTAAATTAGCTTAAATTTGGAGAAAAAACAAACGTATAAGATTATAATACTTTTTACCATTGCGGCAAATTGAAATTTAGCTAATTTGGGCTTTACGCTTTGGGCCTGGTTGCCTCTGGCTCAGTATTTAGTGGTTAGTAGAGTGTAACTAGGCTAGTTGAGCTGCATGCTAAGCGACTAACAAAATGGCAAGTGAGCTGGATTGACGGCGACTGTACCACAAAGCGTTTGCTTAAAGCGTGCGCTGCTCAAAATGCTTGCAAACTGTTATACAACTGCTTAAACACTCTAATGATTGTTTAATTGACTACAAAATGGCCTAAGAGCAGCAAAATAACTCTTTTGCAACTATAGGCTGCTGTTATACAAATGTTTTTCAAGCAATATACGCAAGCATGGGCAATATTTGTATACTATCATACTGTTATACAATGAATTAACTGTAATACTTATATTTTATACTGTTATACTAATGGTATAACAGTTTTTACTTGCAGCATGTTTTGAAATAACTTACTGGTACACGACTGTTATACGACAATTCTTAAGCTCTTTTCAATACACATGTCAATCTGTAGCTTGATTAGTTTGTATACTAACGTTTATCTGTTAAACTTTTAAACTGTTATACTATTGCCGATAATCTCTATTCTATCTCTAATTTCTTGCTAAAATAACTTTAACTTATTGCATGTTCTTTAATTGCGAACTGTTATAAAACTTCTATGTGGCTTTTATATAACTGTTATATGCCTGTCATACCTTGATTTCTGAGCTCTCACACATATCGGTATGCATTATCTGCTCTAATCGAACTATGACAACATGTTTTTTTTCTTGCTGTTATAAAACTGTTATAAATCACAATCTCTGGCATTTTGCACACCAAGCGACCTGCAAAACGCATTTAACACTTGGTTTAAACAAATTCAAGTGTAAACGTGGGTGAAAGGCATCATCAAACACACGGAGCACATGACAAATTTCCATGGTATTTAGCTTAACCGAGAGCGAGAGAGAGAGAGAGAGAGAGAGAGAGAGCGTGAGGCAGAGCGAGAGGCCTTTCACAAAGGCCCAGCTAACGATAATGATAATGATTATGATAATGATAATTTTTATGAACATGCCAAAGCAAACAAACCGCATTGAGCCAACACAAAATATGACGCTTATAAAGTGCAGTTAGCATGTGTTAAAGACGTCTAAACACTTTACCGCTAAGCAAGCCGCTAAATGTCATAAAAAAAGCAAAAGAAGAAGAAGAAGAAGAAAACGCAATTCAAGACCCTGCACCAAGTCTCTCTGGGCCCCATGATGGTTCGCTGTCCGCTGACCGCTGACCGCTGACCGCTAACCGTGGGCAACCGGCATTTCATTCAAATGGAAAACCCATTCATACATGCCGGCAGAGCTGAGGGCTCAGAGCTGACAGCTGGCCAGCTGCTGTTGGGGGTGGGAGTTGAGTAAGCTAACCGTAAGCTAAGATCGCTTAAATTGCCCAACAAAAAAAATAAAGAAATCCCGTTCACATCAAGCAACGGTCAGTTTGTGTTTCCATTATGCTGGCTGGCATTAAGGCCACGGCTAAAGTCGCCCCGCCCGGACTTTCCCGAAAAAAATGATGAAAAAAACTCTTGATTATACGGTCAACCCGGTCTGGCCACACTGAATGGGATGTTACTAACTTATTTAGTTGGCTCAAGTGCCACAAAAGTGGTTTCACTTTTGCATTAAATTGTCTAACGAGTGGGTTTTCCAGCCCCAGCAACATATTCCCGGGCTATTGTTATACGTAGATCTTAGGTTTGGAATACTTTAATGCGAGCTGCGCTAAAGAGGATTACTTGTATCTGAAAGGGTTTTGTTCTGTGCTTAAGAACTTTACTGTATGATTTCTTTTATCTAAAAGGTTTTCTCTTTCTGCTAAAGAGGTTTATTATATGTATAACAGTTGCTAGAAAGAGAGATCTTCTGTCTTTCTATATGGCTTATGACGAAGAGCAAAAGTGTTCGATGCTTACTGTACTGCGAAAATATGCTTAAAGTGTAAGCTATAATGCTAAGAAACTGTTATACGCTATTGTGGTGATTAATAAAGAACAAACTATAGATTTTGACCAAGCAGTACTCTTAAGCACTTGTACGAAACTGTTCAAAAGTGTTTATACAACTGTTATACAACTGTTATACGACTGTTATACCGCTGTTATATGACTGCTTGCATGCTTTCCAGAGAGCAAATTGATGCTTAATCATCAATCAAAATATATTATCAGCTTTTAATTGATTAGTTTTAATGATATCTCTGATGTCTCAGAGCTTAGCTTTCAAATGAGAGATTACTTTAATTTTACAAAAAGAAAAACATGTGGTCTATTCCATATTGGAACAAATGCAATGATGGTACGAGCATAGGAACTATTGCTTAAAGTTTTCGGAATAAACTCAATTGTCAAAGGCAATCCTATAGGATTACTGGAATTACTTTATGCTGATCAGGAAAGCCGCTTTAAGTCAAAACATTATGCCTGAGAAAAGCAAAGCTGATCGTGTTTGATTGTTAATTTTAAATAGATATTAGACCAGATGGGTTTTTCTATCGGATAACTAAAAACCATCTGGTCTATTCTTTCAATCAGCATGGCCATGACTGAGTCGGATCACAAGTTGACTCTCATATCACATGACTGACTCAGTTCCTATTTGTATATATGTCTATGTATGTGTGTGTTCCACTAAATGCAATTGATCTACAAGCTTATAAACATGGGCTAGATCTGATGGGCGCCAATAGAATGGTTGGAGGGGACCTATTTCTCAGGGTCTTGTATCTTATTTGTTTTCCCCCCCTCCTCCCGCTATTTACCTTGGCCGAACAAAGCAACTCAATTAAAAAATTGACAAGAGCCTGCCTCAGTTTACAATAGAGTTTTTGTTTTTCTTCCTCTAGTGCTTGTATCTGTATCTGAAGCGACAAACGTGCCGCAAATATTTGCCATTGTTTTGTTTCATTTTGTTGTTGTTGTTGTTTTTGTTATTGTTTCATTTTCTGGCAACATTTTTCAATCAAAAGCGACAGCGAAGCAACGTTTTAATAACAAGCCAAACAAGAAGAAGCGGCCCCAAAAACACGGCAATTATCAGAGATACGTCTACATTAGAGCCGAGACGTCTGCACTTGTATCTGTATCTGTGGCTGCCATGTATCTGGCATTGTATCTGTATCTTTTACGTGCTTCATGTAGCGTGGCTTTTACCAGCTGCTGCTGCTGCTGCTGCTGCTGTGGGCCATCATCATAATAATAATAATAATAAAAAAAGCGCCAGCGCGCGTTTCAAGTTCAGACACGCAAGCCCCTCAGATGCAGATACAAATGTATCTAGATGCGTTTGGCTTTAACTGCTGCCCAGTTGTTCTCCGCATGTCAATGGCCCAGGGCAACAGTAGCAGCAGCAGCAGCTGGGGTTTGGTTGTTATACTTGTTGCACTTCTGTCATACTACATGACATAATGTGAACGCCCGTCTTGCTTTCCCTCTCTCTTTCTCTCGCTCTGGCCCGCTCTCTCCCTCGCTGTTTGCCCCTTTGCGAATGCTGAGCACGTTTTCTGGGTTGTTTGGCCTCAACGGGCGTTGGCATGCGCTGTTTAGAGTTTGCAAGAGACGCTGGGTGACATAATTTGATTTGAAAATGCACATACATGTGGCATTGGACACTTTCAACTGTTATACACAACTGTTATACAATACAACATATTGCTTACAATTGTTATTCACTGCGAACAGCTCCTAAATTATGTGCGCTTGCTTATAGAATCTACAAGTACGACTTGAAAGCTGTTATACAACTGTAAGACAGTTTCTATTTGGCTGTTACACAGCATATCTGCTTTGGATCATCTTAAATGAAATCCACTTGCTTACAGCATCTACAAGCACTATTTTAAAGCAGTTATACAACTGTTATACGGCTTTTATACGACTGCTATACACATATTATAATTCCTTAACATTTATATGTGAGTTCTATTACTATTCTTAAATGTTGCAGCTACTTTCATACACTTTCAACCGAAAAACTAATTGGACTGTTATACACGAAGCAGGCGCTTTCGAATGTAGAATGTTGAATGTAGAACATTTAACTAGCCTTGTACATTTTTATCAAATTGTTATACATATATCTCATTGTTCAATGATTATACCCAAGATATCTAAAGTAACGGCAATCGCTGACGTTAGCTAAATTGACAAAAAACAATTACTAGTTCCGCTGTTATACGTGAAGCACTTGCTTCAAAAGCTGATTTTATGGGCTTTTTTAATGTGCCTTATAATAAAATATTCATACCCTTAAAATGGCTTCTATACAACTGTTATATGACTGTTATACATATGTTTTATTAATTTTCAATTATTCAAAGTAACTGTTACTTTAGACAAGAGCTTAAATATGCAAAATCAAGAGAAGCCAAACTGTTATACCTGAATTCAGCTCATCTAAAGCAAGTTTCATAATACTTGATCAATTATTGCATTTCGCAGCTAGATAGAAGTCTGTTGAAATGTTCTAAGCTTAAGGGCGACTGTTATACAACTGTTATACTATAAGGCTAAACCGCAACACACCCTAACAGACATAGCTCGCACCTCTGCCTGACTCAATCACACTGCGATTCGCATTGGAAAACCCCCCCAAACTAGTCGCAAATTAATGGGAGACGCGTCAGCGAGCACTTAACCTGATGAGCTAAGCAATCAATTAAACGTGACCCCGTCGAAATTCAATTGGCAAACAAGAGCTCTGATTTTTGATTTGGCCCGGTCACGCAGCCTGCCAGCCAAATGACCCAATCGCAGGCATTTCTTTATTTCTCTATTTATTTATTTTATATTTATTTTTGTTGCTGTTGGTATTTTTATCAATTTGCCGCTTATCGCAAATTCATTTCGGTAAATAGCTGTCCACACGCCTGCTTAGGTACATATACGTAAATGCGTAGTGCCCAATGCCGATCCATAAAGTCACGCAGATAAGAAAATGGAAAATATTTATTTGACTTGAAGAAATAAATAAAATCAACAATAGCTAAGCAGCATATTTTAGGCATTGCGTAAAGTTACAACGACCTTCACGAAAAGCCCGCTAAGTAAAGCTTTAACTATTGATATATGTATCTTTTTATACAAAACTGTTTGTCATGATTGACTGACTGATTAACTGATTAACTGATTGATGATCAACGCACAGCCCAAACACTAAGAGCTGAGGATGTGAAATTTTCACTTAAGTTACGTTATGTTATGGACAGGTCTTTGGCTAATTCCACCCGCAAGTGTGGAAAACTCGCGAGGTACGATTGTATGAAACATTTTTGTCTACGAAATCGTTTCACTTGCATGATAATCGCTAGTATAATATATATGTAGTATGTGTATATCTCTATACATAAAACTATTTGTACCGACTGCATTTACAACTGCATTAGCTACGTTCTGTGATTTAAATGTACGCCAGCACGGGATTTCGTTAAATTTCACCTGCAAGCGTGGAAAATAGGTGTGATATTTTATTGTTTGTAATCCGATCGATTATGAACTGATTTCTAAAGATCTTTGCAAAAATGTATTTAGAAATTTAGCAAAGAAAGCGTGTGTCGAGCAACGCCGGGTAATATTCGCTAATATTAATATATAGATGTATATATTTATCTTTCTATTTTCTTTTCGCTTTGTTTAGCAATTTGGCCCAGTCGCGAGACGTGACTTGGTTTGTGCACCAAGCTACAGATTTGGCCAAGATTTGGGGCCAGGCTGTGTGCCGCGACCTACCCATGGCGAATATGCTTAATAATAGCAATTCGGGCATAACGGTAATTTGTAACATGCTCATGATATGGCGTCATAATTGACACATGCTCCAAGTGCATCCGCCTCAGATATCGAATTGTCCAAAGATTGAAGATATTCGTTGTTGTTGCTGCAAGAGAATAGATCACGATTTATCCAATAACTGGGTCGATCGCATGAACTGCGAGTATCTATGACTATGTATCTATGTATCTATGTATCTATGTATCTGCATCAGTGTGTGTGTGTGTGTGTGTGTGTTGGAGTTGGCGAAAGAAACGCTTGAGGAGGTGTTGATTTCTGCTGTGTCTTGTTTTACAAGCGAAAGAGAACCGAGACGATAATCGATAAAGCATAAAGGCCTAGTAATAATAGGTAAACTAGCGAATGCTCTAGATACTTTTGCAGAACGAGCTAATGGCCGGGCAGCCGAGGCTGTTCAACTAATCTGTATCTGTTATACGATATGATTATATAGAATTTAAGAGAAGATTGTAGCGTTTGCTCCAGAAAGCAATCGCCCACTTGAATTGAAACTTAATTTCCAAGTAAATTAGTCCCAACACTTAAGATTAAAATAACAAAGCATATAAAATTGAATCAAATTATGACAAACATGTTTCCAAGTTGTCTTCCAAGAACTTTAACATCAACTAATTCTTTGCCAACCTATTTCATGCCGAACTAACAGTAAATCTATATGAAAGAAACCTTTCAACTTCAGAAAGAAACTTAAAATTAAAAAGTTGACATTGGGATGAAAAAAAAAGAAATATTTGAGTTCAAATCAATTGGATAACAGAACAAGTTCTGAAAAACAAATCCATGTGGCGAGAAAAGAAAGGAAACAGCTGAACAACATTTTTGAGGTTATGTCAAATGGCAATAAACTTTTTAAAGAATTTTTCCTTGATTAATCTAAAGATCGTTCCCCTCAGAAATGTGTTATACAGCTGATTCCGGGATCGATTCTCGGCAACTTGTCATTAGTAAGCTTCGAGATAAAAAAAAAAACACAAGTCGCGTTGTTTTTTATTTGAATCTTAAAGTGGATAGATTATCAGTTAATCTTGAAAAGATGGGGGGTAAAAAAAATGTGGAAAATTACAAAGCTAGAAGCTATAAATGATATTCACAAGAAATGCTGACAGTTCTCAGCTGTTAAGAGAAAACTGCCAACAGAGCGAAAGATGGTAAAGAAGTGTAAAAAGCGATAAGCGATGTTAGAAAGGTGCCGCAAGGAGGGAATCGAACCGCACAGAGAAAGAGTGAGTTGGATGGTGGGGTGTATTAGCGGAGGCAATGCAAATGGCGTGCAGCGAAAATCAACAACTAGAGACGGCAATTTAAATGTTGGCCGGCGGGCAGTTGCCACGCCCACCGAGGCATAAGCACACAATTGAAGTACTTTTTTATTGGTTTGGCATCCTTTCAACAGCGCTATTAACATTAGCATTAAGCTTAACATTAATGTTATCATAGCTGTTGCTCTTGCTGTTGACCCAAATGCCTAGCAGGCCAAAAATCTGAGTACACACCCCCTTTTTCTCGCTCTTCTTCTCTTTCTCTTCTGCTGCTGCGGCTGCTGCTGCTCTTGCATATCAATTTGGCATTGTTGGCACTTTTTGTTTTTGCACGCTTCGATTGCAGCTTCGTCGGTCACTGAGAGGAACCGAAAAAAAAACGAAACAACGAAAAAAAATAGCCAAAACAAAAAACGTTAAATGAATTGCCCCAAATACGTGTGCAGCTGTTGTTGTTGTCGTTTTTGTTGCTGTAGCATCATCAAACTTCATTATCAGCATTAACATGATCATCAGCAGCTCTTAAATACATTATGAATATCATGCTAATGCGCTGATCACTCGCCTGGAAACGATAGCCCAGGCTGCGCTGTCCACTCAGCTGGCTGCGCTGCCGACGCCGACTGCGCTGCCAATTGTTGTTATGCTTCTTCTGCTAGAAGTGGAGCAAGCGTCGAGTGTGTAAATGTGCTGGAGCGTGAGAGCGCACGTTGTCGGAGAGCGCGTTGGGCAAAGCAGCGTGTGAGAGCAAGTCACGGTCACGTTTCTCGTCACGTTCTGTTGTGCTTTTGCGCTTCTGCTGCTGCTGCTGCTGTTCTTCATCTTGTTGTTGTTGTTGTTGTTCGTAATTTGTTCTTGTGCTTTGCTGTTTCGTGTACCAAGCTGATCTTTGGGCACATTTTGCATGCGCCAGAGCAGCCAAATGTGTTTGCGGTGCTGAGGCGCTAAGCTGCTGCTGCTGCTGCTGCTACTGCTGCTGTTGACCCCGGCTACATGCAAATGAGTTCAGCTTGGGCCAGCGACTTTGGCTTGGACATGCGCTATCCCAATTGCCGTTATTGCAAGCAAAACAAAAAAAAAACAAACTTAAAGTTGCGGTAAAGTGGAAAAGCAAGAGAAAGAAGGGAGACTGCAGGGTAACAACAGCTGTCAAGTTGGCAGCTGCTGCCATTGCACTTTGCAGTTTGCATGTGTGTGTGTGTGTGCGTGTGCATGTGTTGCTGTCACATGTTGCCAACGAGCAGCAACTAGCAACTTGTTGCGGGCACTATCAAAACTTCCGTTTTGTACAACATTTTGGTATGTTTTTTTTTTTTTTAATTTGTTGCTGCCAGTGAAAACGACAGTTTAGCTTTTTTGTGGCTGTTGGTGTTCGTGTTTGCGGCTGTTGTTTAACGCACAATTGAGTGAAAATCTGCAACGAATTGCGCAAAAATTTGATGAGCCTCGCGCGCAAAATGTAAGCAAATTGCATTTGTTGCCGTGTTGCCGTGTTGCCGTGCGGCCGTGTTTCCGACTGGCTTTTTGCCCCGTCTGCAGCTGCGGCTGACTACTTATTGGCTCTAAATGCTCGGCAACAACATATGCTGCCACTTTCTAATGCGACAGCAGCAACAACAACAGCTATGCGGAAGCAACAGTCAACAGTCAACAGTTGACGCACCCACATACAGACCTCAGGCGCCTCAAGCCAAGACCTCAGACCTGAGCTGCCCCCCCCTAGCGCCCTCTTTTGGCCAATGCGCTGACCCGCAACATGTTGCCAACAAAATCTTTAACCTAAGAGCACAACACACACACACAGATACAGACATACAGGCACGCCTCGGCCCTCCCCCAATCCTTGAGAGGCATCTCTTGGCCATTTCTAGCATTTCTTGCACATTTCTCTCAGCACATTTTTGCCATTTGTCGCCGCTGGGGGAAGCGTTTAGACGGCAAATTGCATTTAATCAGCACAAAATGCAGCTAGAATTTTTCTGCTCAAAGAATCGTGAAATCAGCTACAGAAAAATCTCGACTGCTGCAGTTGCGGCTAATTGACTTGTCATTTGGCCAACAAACACATGGACAACATGGCAGCAGCCGAGCAGTGTTGTAAAGCAGCGCAAAGAATGTGTCAACGGGTCAGTTGCCTCGTGTTCTTGTCAAACTTGACATGCACTTAACAGCTGTTCTGCTTGCCGTCTACACATTTCTTGGCCCTGCTGTGTAACAGTTTAGGTAAGGTGAAATAACATCATGTTGCTGTCAAATTAACGTGCACTTTAACATGCTTGCAGCTTTTACTACTTCATGTTCCTGTCAAAGCTGGCTAGCACTTTAACATGCCGTTTACCTTAAGACTGCAATAGTGCAGTTTATCATTAGCTTAACTACCTGTCAATATTTAACAGGTAGCTTAAATTGCTGTTAAATTAGCAGTGTTGTCAACTCCACTCATGATTTCGCCGTGAATATTGTATCAGTGCGTAAGTCATATACTTGTCAAATACTTTAACTAGCAGTTAAAAATTGCCGTTGCAATCGGTAATCAATTAAACTGTGCTACTTACTAAACAGCTGTTGGATCTGCCTGGGTCTAGATAATGCCCTGATGACAATGAAGTTAACTTCAAGCTAAATGCTCTTTAATTTGACTGTTAATTCTGAATGCGCCATTTAAACAGATGTTCCATCTGTCTGGCTCTGTGTAATGCTTGTGTTTCTGGAGGTATTCCAAGTTTTCGGTTGACTTTCTTTTTTTTTTAAGGTTTTTTTTTTCTAGTAAACATGTTGCGGCTTTTTTTGATATTAAACTTTAATTTTTCCTAATCGTCTTCTGATACTGCAATCAAACGCACCTAAAGCTTCAAGCCCGAATATTTTGTTCGTGTTTGTTTAGCAATTAAAATATTCAAGCTTTATCCAAAATTAAAACACAGAAACAGAGCTTTAATATAACTTGGTGAGCTTTAAGATAGCTTTTGCGCTTATCTCAATCGTTTTCTTTCCATATCTCTCTTTTTATCGAGCATTTTATTCTAACTGTTTCGGTATCTAAGTTCCTATATACATCGTTTAATAATTTGTTCAATTTATATTATAACTCATATCTTTTAGTCCAGCTTTATCTTGATCCCCAACTCTAACTCTATCTTTCTCTGTTTCTTTATCTCTGTCTGTATCTGCATCGGAATTTGTATTTCTGTATTTTTTTTGTATCTTTGCTTTTATCTATATTTCATAATGTATATCTTTCTCAATTTCTATTTAAAGCTAAAGTTTTTTCTTTCCAAGTATGGCTAAACTTTTATTTGTTTCGCTTTCTTTATTAATATATATCTATCACTAACTTTGCTCTTATCCTTTTCTCTGTCTTTATATGTGACTCTATCTCAAAATCTATCCTTTTCTCTATATCAATCTCTATATCAGCTATATCTATCTCTTTCTCCATCTCTATCTCTATCTATATCTCTACGGTCTGCTCCTTCTCTATGTCTTCCTACCTGCATATGTACTTTATTCCCTTTTCTCTCTTCCTACCCCTTTTATAACTTTTGTTTCGTTTCTATTAGTTTCTCCATATCTATATAACCTTCTATCTTCTATCTCTATCCATCTTAAGATATGTAGATATCTTTATTTTTATATCTGTCAACTTAAGATCTCCCTTTCTCTCTATATCCCTTTATCGACCATCTATTTATTCATCTCTTTCTGTCTCTTTCGCCACTTTCTCTCCCTTCTCTCCCCTTTCTCTCTCTCGCTCTACCCACTCTCTTTCTCTCTCTCTAACCCGTTGTCTGCCAGTTTTGTAAGGTTTCTCTCTAGTTGAACTCCTTAATGAAATGGTAATAATTGAATTTTACCGCCTTGCTTTTCACCTCCAGCTCTGGCACCACCCCCTCCCCCTCCCCAGCCCCTCCCCGCTCACCCACGCACACGCACACATATTGAATTACACAGCCCGTTCAACCGCATCCGTTAAAAACTTCCCATTTTCAATTAGGTTTTCGTTTACAATTTTTCATTTCCATTTCCATTTTTCTCATTTACTTCAATGCATATGCGATGTCATAACTTTGAGGTCGCCTTCGTCACGCCCATCATCCATAATATGTGACAGCAACAACAACAACAACAACAACAACAACAACAACAACAACAACTTGTTGTTTATTATCTTTGTTACTTTCAAACACTTTTACTCTCGTTTGTTTTTTGTTGTCGTATATGTTTAGCATTTTTACGAGTTGTTTTGCCACCGCTGAACCACAAGCAACAATGCAACAGTTTGGTACCCCTTTAGCCCCCCCCCCCCCCACCCCCTCTTCCATGCCCCTCTCCCAAGTGTGCTTTAAGCCTTTTGTTTTGGATGGAATTCAATTTGCGTCCAAATGTCACGCAACTTTTGCGATCGCACGCATCAAAAGCCGCTCAGCGAGCTTCACGTTACGTTCGCTCAGCTGCCCCCCCCCCCTTCCCCATCCTTCTACCTCACCTGCCATCCACGCCCCTGACAGCCCACCTGCCCCCGCCGTGTCAACTTCTTTGCCTGCATTTGATTAGGTGTCGCTTTGTCTGCGGCTTTTTATTGTCATTTTGTTGGCCATCATCCGCTTTGTTCAATTGTGCAAGCCGCTTCGATAATCTCCCCGTTTCCCCTCTCTCCTCTGCCTCTGCCCCTGCCCCTGCCCCTCACCCGCCCTCCCTCTAAGCATCCAGATCTGCGGGCCTCAACTGCAGCTGCAACATCTCGAGTTCATCACGTAATTGTCAGAGGCTGCAGTACGCTTGAAAAGACTAATTACAGTGTTACCTGCCTAAGTGGAACGAACTTTTTTGCCATGCTCAAAGAATTCTATTGAACTAACGAACTTAACTGAATAATTAAGTTATCATTTAATTTTATTATATTTAAATTATTATTTTAAAATATTACATTTGGCGTAAAATATTGAAATATCTGGAAAAATCGTTCAAATTCTAGATACAAATTTGTGTCGGATTACGATATACCCTTTAAAAATAAATAATAATTTTAATGTGCACACCTGACAGCCTAAGGGTGTATACCCGATAGCCTTCATTGCCATGACTACAGGGTATAATTAAAATATTTCTTTTTACTCGTATCCCACGCAGCTGTGAAACGTTCAATTAATTCTAACCAAGTTTTCTTTTGAAATTGTCGCACTAAGGCAGTTTTTACTGTAACTATGCTCACTCACGTCTCTGTCATGATGGGGTATATACAGCTGAGCTCTATTTACTTGTGCAATGCTGTGTCTCTTGGCCAGTCTCTACTGTAGCTAAGCTGCAATTCCAGCTCCGAATTGTGACCAAGTTTGACTACTGTTAAATTGTAATTACAATTTGTTCCTCCTAGGCACTCTCTACTGTAGCTGATGCAGAATGAGAGAACTGACAAATGCACGCTGAATATTGCAAGCCCATTTACGCCTCGCTAATGACTACAGGGTATAGTTGAGTTCGTAGACTAAAGATGGCTCTAATGAAAATTGGTTGCTCTGAGGCAGTCTCTACTGTAGCTGGCCAGCTGGCTGGCGGCATTCGTTGCGCGTCGTTTCGATTACATTCGACTGGTAATCGGATCACTTCCTGCTTGCCACACACACACACACACACACACACACACACACACACACACACACACACACACACACACACACACGAACACACTTAAAACAGATCGAATTGCCTAACCCTTCTCCCTCTTTCTCTCTCTCTCTCTCTTTTAGAAAATGGATCCATTGATGCGCATCCAGGAGGAGATCAAGGAGGTGGTGCGTCGCGAGGAGGAGTACCGTCAGCTGGCGACGGCTGCCGCCCTAACAGCCACGCCTCCAATCAAAGTGGAGGCCGCCTACGAGGCGAGCTATGCCACGCTAAATGGCAATGCTGGCGAACTGGAATCGGAACTGGCTCATGTACAGGATCAGGATCAGGATGAGGTCGACCAGGGCGTTCTGGTCACCGCACAGCCGGCGGCAGTCACCGCGCTGCTGGTGCCCAGCGAGGAGCAGTCGCCCTCGCTGGCCTCCAGCGTGAACAGCAACAGCCACAAGGAGGAGAGCCTGGACGAGCAGCACTCGGACGACTCCGGCATATCCGCCTCCTCGCTAAAGACCAGCAACAACAACAACAACAATAGCAACAACAATAGCAACAGCAGCAAGCTGGACGGCAAGGCCGGTCTGAAGCTGAGCCTGGTGGGCAGACAGGAGTCGCGCTACATTGGACCCAATTGCTACAACCTGACGCCGGAGCCGCCGCAGCAGAAGCTGATGACGCGCAGCCCCGCGCCGACCCAGGCCCAGCAGCTGCAGCAGCAGAAGCGACAGTTCGCCTTCCATGGCGCCACCAAGGGTGTCATGCAGCGCTTCATTGCCTCCCACGGCAAGCTGCAGCTGGGCAGCGTTGGGGCCAGCAACGGCGTTGGGGCCAGCAACGGCGGCCAGCTGTCGCCATTGACGCCCAATGGGAACAGCCCGACCCTCAAGCTGAACACGCGCAATGCTCTCGCCTTCCTTGAGTCCGGCAGCAGCTCGCCGCTGGCCCTGAACCTGAACCTGAACCACAACAACAATAATATCGGCAGCAGCAGCAACGGCACAAGCACCCTCTCGCAGGGCGCCATCGAGCGGGACTCGGAGGGCAGGCCGCTGAGACGCGGCTATGTGCCCGTCGAGCAGAAGATCCAGCGCGAACTGCAGGACCTGAAATCGCGCGAGTCGGAGCTGAAGCGACTGCGCAAACTCAACCGACAGCACATGCTGGAAAAGCTGTAAGTGCCGGTCAACCTAAAGGTAGACATCCTTGGACTAACTCTTCCCCATTGCAGCCAACTGAGCACCGACGACGAGGCCGATGCGGATGACGATGACGACGACTCCGAGGTGGAGCACTGCTACGGACCAGGCAAATTGCGCAATGCACAATCTACTTTGGAGCTGGAGAGAGAGAGGTGAGCATTATCCGGATGGGTCCGGATGGCAATTCGGAAAGGGATAGCCAGATATAGCCAGAATAGCATGAATTGTTTGAAGAGAAAAAGCCCAAGATGTAGGTCTGTGGGGTAGGAGTTTTACTTACCTTGCCTAGGGATTCCCAACGGAATAAGTTCTCTTAAAGATCTGCAATAGTAGTGCTAGAGAAGAAGAGGGGAGGAGTACTATGTGAAGGAAAGAAGGGTAGATAGATATGCATTAAGAAAACGTTTGGATTTCCATTCAAATGAAACATTATACTTCAAGGTGCTCAAGCAGATCTCTTCCGTTTTCTTCCCTTTCTTCGATTTCTATAAAGAGGATAGAAAGGAAGGGTAGAAGGAAGGTAGATGGACATGTTTGGGAATAATCTGTCAGCATTAGTAAAAGGTTTGGATCTCTATTCAAATCCCAAGAAGATCCCTTCCTTCCCTTGCTTCCCTTCCTTCGATTCCTACGAATTTATTAACTGAAGAGGGAGAAGCTAGGAAGAAGGAAAGGGAGTATAGATAAATATGCTGAGAAGCTAGAGAGATTATGTAAGTATAAAATGAGTCCAGCTTTAGGTCTGTGTCTTAATTCCATTGGATTTTAACCTTTTACTATGAAGGACCTAACGAGTTTCCTTTCCTAGCAATTCCCAAAGCAACAAGTTCTATGTGAATAAAGTACCGGGGTAGGGAATTGGGAAGAAAGGGGGAAAAAAAGTCCTAGATCCATAATATCAATTAGTTTTGATTTGGCATTGGGGAATAAGGTCTTCAGACTTTAGGGAATCTGGCTTGTTTTCGAGATCTGTGCTTTCAACCTTTGCCTCTAAGTGAATATTATTCATTTAAAGCTGACTACTCACACGTATTTCCAATGCTCTCTTGACAGCAACGACCTGGAGCTGATGGGCCACAAATCGTTGGGCAATCGCAGCCTGAACGCCGCCGCTGTCCTGTCGAATGGGGGCAATAATGCCCTGACCACAACTGGCTCCAACTCTTTTGGCATGCGGCCGGCCATGTCCCTGGCCGAGCTCTGTGACCTGACGCCGGAGGAGGCGCCCTCCTCGCATCGGCTCATCGCGCAGTGGGAGAGCCTGATCAAGAAGAATGCGGAGGGCATTGAGGCGGCCATCTAGAGAGCTGGCGGCGACCAAAGCACACCAAATTATTATTGTAATGTCCCAAGCACTAAACAAAATCAACCAACCCCCCCCCCCTACACCACTACACCCCAGAAGGTCCCTTAACAAACAACAATTATTTTTTTTTTTTTTGTAAAGCCAAGTTGGGCTGATATATAACGTATATAGTATTGGATCGAGCGGGATCCATTAATATACGATCAACGAATTAGTATTTTTAAAAGGCATGTACTTAAAACAATTGTGTTTCTGTAATTTATGCAAGCGTGTATGTAAAAATTCTTGAGATCTGTTGTAAATAATCCTTCGTGTTTCAAGTGCAAGTTTCGGCCCCGACTTGTCTATATAATTTATTGAATATAACCTTACCTGCATATATACGCGTTCATATATGTATACAATAATACTATACAAAACATACGTACTTACGATATGCGATACCAATTTTGCGAAAAACGATTTAATAAAACATTCATTTAAATCGATCTGGTCCATTAAATATTTATTCCACCGAATATCCTTTTCAGAGAGGATGTCCCCAGCACGGGCATCGTCTTGAAGGCTATCCAAGAAGACGATGTGTTACGATCAAAAGATTTATGCAATCTTGAAAAGACAGTTGCTTTCCAGATCATTCATACGAACAGCTCAGGCTTAAGCTAAACCTTTAAAACTATTAGGACAATGTGAGAGTCCTTTAAATAACGAATCAGGCTCGCAAGGGCCAAGTCAATAAATTCATGAAAGGTTTATCTAAGATGCAGGACGCAGCGAAACGAGCTGAAAACGCAAAGTGCTCAATATCAATATCTCGAAAACTACAAGGACGATTAAGATGTCCATTGGAATCGTTTGACACCGGACTCGCCGGGGAGCGCAAGGATATGACTGAGTTATAGTCCAATTACTCTTCACTTGAAGGATATTCGTCCATCTCATTGTATATTCTGTTAGTCTATTCTGTAAGTCAGGCACTAGTGGTTTTTGGCTCATTTTTGTGATGAACATTTGAGCTAACATTTTTAGTTGAATCCTTGAATACGAATTGATAATACTGCTTCCACTGATGAAAAATTTAAAAAATAGCTATATTTGCATTCGTACGGATCCCAACTATCAAATGGCATTCAAGCAAGTTACAAATCGGTGGGTTAAAAAAAACTTTGGACCAAAAAACGACTCGTTTGTAAAGAAAACCCTATTTTGATGATGTTTTGCAATATCTTAGCTAAATAATGTTCGATTTTGGAATTTTATACCATTTTGGACTCGTCAGGATCAGTACTATCGATTGGCATCAAAAAAATGAAAATCTAAATTTTGACCCAAATCAACAAAATGGCAAGGGGTTACATCACGTTTTTCCCCAAAATCGGGTTCGGTTCGAAAATCAAAACTTTTTTGATGATTTTTTTTGAATATCTCGGGTAAATATTGTCTGATTTTGAAATGTTATACCTTTTTGCATTCGTACGGATCCCAACTATCAAATGGCGTTCAAGCAAATCACAAATCGATGGGTTAAAAAAAGCTGTGGACCAAAAAACGACTCGTTTGTAAAGAAAACCCTATTTTGATGATTTTTTGCAATATCTTAGCCAAATTATGTTCGATTTTGGAATTTTATACCATTTTGGACTCGTAAGGATCAGTACTATCGATTGGCATCAAAAAAATGAAAATCTAAATTTTGACCCAAATCAACAAAATGGCAAGGGGTTACATCACGTTTTTCCTCAAAATCGGGTTCGGTTCGAAAATCAAAACTTTTTTGATGATTTTTTTTGAATATCTCGGGTAAATATTGTCTGATTTTGAAATGTTATGCCTTTTTGCATTCGTACGGATCCCAACTATCAAATGGCATTCAAGCAAGTTACAAATCGGTGGCTTAAAAAAAGCTGTGGACCAAAAAACGACTCGTTTGTAAAGAAAACCCTATTTTGATGATGTTTTGCAATATCTGTGGACCAAAAAACGACTCGTTTGTAAAGAAAACCCTATTTTGATGATGTTTTGCAATATCTTAGCCAAATAATGTTCGATTTTGGAATTTTATACCATTTTGGACTCGTAAGGATCAGTACTATCGATTGGCATCAAAAAATGAAAATCTAAATTTTGACCCAAATCAACAAAATGGCAAGGGGTTACATCACGTTTTTCCTCAAAATCGGGTTCGGTTCGAAAATCAAAACTTTTTTGATGATTTTTTTTGAATATCTCGGGTAAATATTGTCTGATTTTGAAATGTTTTCCCTTTTTGCATTCGTACGGATCCAAACTATCAAATGGCGTTCAAGCAAATCACAAATCGATGGGTTAAAAAAAGCTGTGGACCAAAAAACGACTCGTTTGTAAAGAAAACCCTATTTTAATGATTTGTTGCAATATCTTAGCCAAATAATGTTCGATTTTGGAATTTTATACCATTTTGGACTCGTAAGGATCAGTACTATCGATTGACATCAAAAACATGAAAATATAAATTTTGACCCAAATCAACAAAATGGCAAGGGGTTACATCACGTTTTTCCTCAAAATCGGGTTCGGTTCGAAAATCAAAACTTTTTTGATGATTTTTTTGAATATCTCGGGTAAATATTGTCTGATTTTGAAATGTTATACCTTTTTGCATTCGTACGGATCCCAACTATCAAATGGCGTTCAAGCAAATCACAAATCGATGGGTTAAAAAAAACTGTGGACCAAATAACGACTCGTTTGTAAAGAAAACCCTATTTTGATGATTTTTTGCAATATCTTAGCCAAATAATGTTCGATTTTGGAATTTTATACCATTTTGGACTCGTCAGGATCAGTACTATCGATTAGCATCAAAAAAAATGAAAATCTAAATTTTGACCCAAATCAATAAAATGGCAAGGGGTTACATCACGTTTTTCCTCAAAATCGGGTTCGGTTCGAAAATCAAAACTTTTTTGATGATTTTTTTTGAATATCTCGGGTAAATATTGTCTGATTTTGAAATGTTATGCCTTTTTGCATTCGTACGGATCCCAACTATCAAATGGCATTCAAGCAAGTTACAAATCGGTGGCTTAAAAAAAAGCTGTGGATCAAAAAACGACTCGTTTGTAAAGAAAACCCTATTTTGATGATGTTTTGCAATATCTTAGCCAAATAATGTTCGATTTTGGAATTTTATACCATTTTGGACTCGTAAGGATCAGTACTATCGATTGGCATCAAAAAAATGAAAATCTAAATTTTGACCCAAATCAACAAAATGGCAAGGGGTTACATCACGTATTTCCTCAAAATCGGGTTCGGTTCGAAAATCAAAACTTTTTTGATGATTTTTTTTGAATATCTCGGGTAAATATTGTCTGATTTTGAAATGTTATACCTTTTTGCATTCGTACGGATCCCAACTATCAAATGGCGTTCAAGCAAATCACAAATCGATGGGTTAAAAAAAGCTGTGGACCAAAAAACGACTCGTTTGTAAAGAAAACCCTATTTTGATGATTTTTTTGCAATATCTTAGCCGAATTATGTTCGTTTTTGGAATTTTATACCATTTTGGACTCGTAAGGATCAGTACTATCGATTGGCATCAAAAAAAATGAAAATCTAAATTTTGACCCAAATCAACAAAATGGCAAGGGGTTACATCACGGTTTTCCTCAAAATCGGGTTCGGTTCGAAAATCAAAACTTTTTTGATGATTTTTTTGAATATTTTGGGTAAATATAGTCTTATTTTGAAATGTTATACCATTTTGCATTTGTACGGATCCAAACTATCAAATGGCGTTCAAGCAAATCACAAATCGATGGGTTAAAAAAAGCTGTGGACCAAAAAACGACTCGTTTGTAAAGAAAACCCTATTTTGATGATTTGTTGCAATATCTTAGCCAAATAATGTTCGATTTTGGAATTTTATACCATTTTGGACTCGTAAGAATCAGTACTATCGATTGACATCAAAAACATGAAAATATAAATTTTGACCCAAATCAACAAAATGGCAAGGGGTTACATCACGTTTTTCCTCAAAATCGGGTTCGGTTCGAAAATCAAAACTTTTTTGATGATTTTTTTTTTGAATATCTCGGGTAAATATTGTCTGATTTTGAAATGTTATACCTTTTTGCATTCGTACGGATCCCAACTATCAAATGGCGTTCAAGCAAATCACAAATCGAT